>JAWWLZ010000118.1:48031642-48061655 GCA_035041345.1 Poliocrania exsul
CAAAACCCCCCAGAATTATGCTGAGAGAAAGTGGTAAAGAAACCACCAATGATATAGAAATATGCACAATTTTGACACTCCTCTAGGATGCACATGTAAGGTACACATTATGTAATGCATCTTATTATTGACTACTAAGGAGAAATAATGAAAGGCCCAAACCAGGTATAAAATCTCTTCTAACTGACCTTTAAGTTGTATGTGACTATATGCCTATGAAGTATGAGGATAAAGGTGTGTCAGTGAAGCCTCTTGGTACTCTGTGATGGCTTGCATAACTCAAAACTGGTTTAATTAGTCAGGAGTAATTTACTTAGTGACCCTCTGAAATTCATGTTAAACCACTTACAATAATAATGTCAACCTACTTTAAAATATCTGAACAAGGCACACTATCTCAGGACTTAAGTATTCTGAGCTCCTCATGCACACTGTCTTCTGTACTTCATCCCTTTTATATATGGAAGCTTATTAAGAGAAAAACCCAAATGAACAACTTTGCAGCACAAAGTCTAAAACCCCCTCATTGTGTCTCAGGCAGCAATAGATTAAGATCAAATGGGTGCAAGGGGCAGCACTCCCACTTGCCTTGCCCCTCCCTGCCAACCAAGGTCATTGCTCCTGTGCAATGATGACTACACCACTTACACAGGCAGGTCTTGAATATCCACACTTTTCAGCCCTGCAGTACAGGTAACAGAAACTTGATTATAAATTGTGGTGGTCCAAGAGCTGCTTCCTGAGGCATGATATCATCCCTTTTGGGGAGGCAGCAGCTTTCATCAGAGGAGCATAATGCATGGCTATGACAGTCTTCCCCTCAGCCAGTTGACTTTAATTTATCTGAGACACAGGGCCTTTGATTTTAAGAACGGGAGATAAGGAAAGAAAGATCTTGCAAAATCACTTGACTCCAGGAGTTGTTCCTTTTAAAACCATGAGAAAATCAAGACAAATCCATGGCAGTTTACAGTACCTACCCTTTTCTGTGGTCTTGCAATTACAGTATTTATGAATTTTCAGACTTTCACAAGATGCCATTTTTGCGAGACATTGAATGAATATGACATGCTAAAATATTCCCTGCTTACCTCAAATAGAACCACGCCCTCCATCTATATATCACAGAGTTCCTCTCTATTTTAATGATGCCAATGTCCTGCAGAACTAAATTCTAGGGGTATTTTACTAAAAACAGCTGCAACAAGAGTATAGGAGTTTTAGAACAAGCAGAAACTCAAATCTTATGAGGGTTTTGAAGTCCAGGTATGAGTGTAGTATTTAGTTACAACTGCTCCTACAAAATTACAAATTATTTGAGATTTGGCATGTTAGGATACAGTCTTTGCAGTTTTATCTGTTGTCTAGATGAAAACTCAAGCAACCACCTAAGACTGCTTTCTAGAAGCATGTTGTGCTGGACCTCTGTACAGCTACTGGAAAGAAATAAATCTGGTCAATTTTCTGAAATTTTTGTGACGTATCACAGGAGCTCTGACTAGGTGTGTAACATTTGGAAATCTTGCAAAATGGTCATCATGCACCTTCCACGGAGCACTAGGCAGGAGGGCAACAACAATCCTGATATGATTCCCCTGTGTGTTGTACTTGCAGTGTGGCTACAAAGCTCCCTGCAGCTGTTCTCCTGCAAATTTTTAAATGCGAGATGGAGACAGTCAACACATATGCAGTCAATCTAGTTTTGCTGAGTTATGGCAGGAGGCAGATGCACTGTACACATGAGCATATCCTCCTATCACACCATCAGTTACATGTTGGTGTACAGTTAATAAGAACTCCCCACATCTACAAACCAGGCAGGTTTAACCAACTTGGAGAGCACTCATCTGTATTCAAGAGAGAGGGACTTTGTTTTAGAGGGATATTCAGAGCAGAATCCTAGCTCCAGGTTAAGGTGGCTACAGAGAAGCTCATCTTTCTTCTTTCTTTACTGATGGTTTAGGGAGTTGGCTGGCCTTCAGCAGGACGAACTCCGTGAAAAGCAGAAACCTCAAACACAAACCTTTGAGTCACTAAGGCAATCTTTCTGTCCCAAAGTAGTGTGTGCCATCTCACCACAGCATCGTAGAAAATTGACAGAAGGATTTTAATAAAGAATTTAATAGTGAAAAATTGAAATACGCATCAAAATAACCTGGAAAAGCCAACATGAACTAACATAACCAGACTATCACAACTACTGTCTCCCATATCAAAAGCATTTAATCCAGGAAATCTATAGCATAAACAACCTTGAGCACTTTGATATAAATATTAAACTATATTCAAGAGGTAGAGATCAGGTTGCCTTGGAATGGGGATCATGCTTCACAAAGTAAATGAACACCAAACTTCATGGGCTCCTAATAGATGACCTGAGGGGAATGGCTTCCTGCTCAGAGACCTCGCAATTAACTCTGCATGCATGAACAAAACACATGAGGTTTCTCAACATCACTAACAACACCCTGCCCAGTATATCAGGTCTAAATTGGAACATCAAAGCTTCAGAGAAAGAAATAAGCAAGCCATTGTATGCAGAGAAGCTGCAGGGAAAGGGAGAAATAAAAATTCCAGCTAGTCCCTACAGGTGACCTGCAAAAGCACTAAAACTCTTAACACAAGCACATTACAATGCAACATACTATTAGCAGTGATTGCATCTTCTTTCAGCTCTCTCTCTTCCCCTTTGTGGAGGTCATCAAATTGAAACATGCAAAGTTTCACATCACAGCCATTGACTGGAAATGCAACCCTTTGTCATTGCAAACTCAATCCCATCAATTTATCAATATCCATCTTGAAACAATTTTATCTTATTGTCCTTGCTACATTTTCCTTCTGAAGCATAATTTCTTCTCATCTGAATTTCACTTTTAAAGTATTTTCCTTAAGAATTATTTAAGTAATATTATTATTTCTGGTACCATGGTCCTTTGGACCATATCAGCCAAAGGAGCCAGCAGCTGCTCTCCGAAAGAGAGAAGACATGCCAGCAGCTGCTTCAGAAAGTCTCTACTGTGGGGCAGGATGGGGACCCAACACTCAACCCATCAGCTGATCTGACAAACAGGCTGTTGCTCTGTCTCAGACACTCTTAGTATGTACAGGAATAAACTGTAAGAGAGTGCAAGGTCTATCATACATTTGCACATCAGACTTCTATTTATTCCAAAAGGATCATGTTTCAGCATCCTCTGCCAGTTAGACAACTACAGAAAATATTCCTGACTTTAAAAGGGATACAGACAGTACTTCTCCTTATGGCTTTAAAATAGACAGTATTTAGACCATATACCCTCCTGTACAGTCAGAAATTGTTATTTATTCTTTTAGAAGTTTAGCTGTCAGCTCCTAGTCTTAAAAGTATCACGTCACAGTGAGAGTGGCACACTAATATGCCTAACACAAAACAGATGGAGGTAAGTCTGTTTAATTCTATCAGTAGAAAGCAGTTAGGATCAACCAATTGCTTTATTCTGATAAAAGTCTGAACTTGGCTTGTTACACCTGATCCATAATTCCCCTAGGTATAAGTACCTTACTAGATTAAGAAATTAGAAGGAGGGAGAGACATATGCCCAGGAAAATCATTCCAGTAGCCTTAATGTTTTGGGCTAGCACCACAGTCAGTAGACACAGAAGTACTGCTAAGCTTGGTAGGCTTCATTTAAAATACAGTGGCTTTGATTTTGCATGGCAAATCATACAAGACTAAAACACAGCAAGTATCACTGCCCTTCTGGAAGGATACCTTTTGACTCATAAGGAGAAACATTAGGTTAATATCCTTCCCTTCCTGCCCACAGATGTGCTCCACAAAGGCCTCTCATATTCTGCCCAGTTCCCCTCTCTGCCATCGAGCACAGCACCACATTTCTTAACTGGGAGGCAGTAGCACCAGCTCAGCCAGTGGAGGGGCTGTGGGAGCTGGAGCATGACTGGTGAGGAGTGCACATCCCCAAGGAAACCGCAGTCATGATCCTGCTTATGTGCACAGCATGCCACTCCAAAACTGCCTACACAGATCAGGACTCCAACCACCTCCTGCAATGTCAGGCACTGTCTGGAGAATTTCTAGAATTTGCTAAGACTCTTGGTTCTTAATATTACTTACTTCTGCCTTCTCCACTCAAACTCATCATCCCCTCTTCTCTAGCTGCATGGAAAAGCCCGCTTTCATGTTTTGTTATTTCCTGTTAACATTGAAAAAGCATTTATTTTCTCTTAGCTTTCTGAAACACATTCCACAAAATGATTTCTAGACTATTTTTTCAGAGAGGATTTCATCATCCTTTGAGATATCTAGGGCTAGTCTCTGCACTGTCATTCACAGGAGCTTGCTTCACTGATTATGTTCTTTTCGTAAGCACCTGCTAGAAGGGATGTATATAAATCTTTTTTTATAAGAGACTTACAAAACCCACAGAGACAAAACTATTTAGTTCACTGTCCTTTGACTGTTCTCATCCCAAATAATTTTAGGACTATGGAAGTGAAAAAGGCAAAAAGCAAGCCTCAGAACTGGGAATAGGACTCTAGCCTCTCCTTTCCCCAAATGCGGTACCCTTTGATTCCTATGTTGAAACTCCTAGTAAATTACTAATAAAACAAAGGCTGATGATCTCATTTTAAAGCACATCATAAAAGCAGCATAAGGTACAACTCAGTGGTGTATGATAGCTGTGTATTTCAGAGATGGTCAGTGCTGACCTAAGTATCACACCTAGTTGGCTGTAGTAAGGTGGAAAGAGCACCAAGAGAGATGTCCAGTCTCACAGAGTGACACTTATATTACCAATGAAACCTGCCTCATGATCTCAGCTAGCCACAGGCGACCAGATGTCATAATTTGATGTTTGCTTGCAGATCATTCAGCCTAGGGTCAATTGTCCCCTACTGTAGCCATTTAAGAACAATATACTGTCTTCAACTTCTTATTTCAGATCAGTTTCTGCTGGGGTGCCTCCTGCTTGATGACCAGAGCTGCTTCTTTTGCTTCCATCTCTAGAAACAGCATTCATCAGCTTTCTTCCCTCACTTTGCAAACAGCTGCCCTATTTTTTCCTTTTAAATGCTTCCTGCCTGTTCTCCAGAGTACCACATCAGACTAAAACATGGGTGTCCTGCCCATCTCAGAGCTGTATCCTGGGTCAGCTGACCTGTGTGCCATGCAGCAAGCCCAGATGTGAAAATAAGAGATAATTTATGGGAAAAACAAATGGCAGTTGATTAGCAAGAAGGCAAGCCGTTGTGTTGCACATGGTGTTGCAGTTTCTGTTGTGATGCTAAGTGTTCAAAACTCACAGATGTCAGACACCTGAAAATTACACTTGTATTTAAATATAATAAAAATTTGAAAAGTAGGACTTTTTGAGTGCTTAAGTCACATCTTCATCCTTTTATTGGAAATTAAAAACCCAGAATCTACATTTCCATTATTTAGAAAACAGCAGCAAATTGAAGTTTTTACATCACTGACTGCAGGTGGTAGGAAGTTAAATAAATCATCAAGCCAGTGATGAAATCAGAAGCATTCAGAAGACTGTGACAATGTAGTCAAGATGATAAGTATTCATTTCAGTCGTGGCTGTAAACAGAGGCATGAGCTTGATTCACAGAGCCTGTGCTCCTCTGGAGAAGCCTTATTCTTCACTACCTTGAAAACTGTACAATCGATCCTTCCAGACTTTTCTCTCAAATCAGAGTTTCAAATTGCCATGGAGAAAATATATTAAAACCTGCTCTACACTCAATAACAAGAGTTAAGAAAGGAGTGGAGAATCAAATCCAATGTGTACATTTCATTTTTTCTTTATTGTTAATGACATGTTTCACTTCATAAAACTTCATTAAGTAACAGAGAAAAGAGAGAAACATCTCTACATAGACAGGCACACACTGTGCATTTTACGTCCATAAATTCATTGGAGGGGCACTAGACACTTATTACTTCTGAAACACAGCAAGGAGGGGGGAGTAATTCCAATGAGCAGCTGCTTCCAGCTAGGGCAGCTCAGCTGGAAAGGAGGTGCCTGTCAAACTAATTAAAGCGAGAAGAAGCCATCGATCTGAGACTCCAGCTTTTAAGCACTGGCCAACCCACTCCCAAAATGTAATTTGGAAAAAAAAAAAAAAGGGGGGGGGCAAGTGAAAACAGGCTGAAGCATTACTGAAAACATACCTCTAAGCTATTCTCTCAATAAATATTTTGGTAAGTTCATGAACAGAAGGATTATTGTGACTGTGGTGGTGTGAGTGGGAGGAATTTACCCTCCACAACTCAACCAACTGCATCGATGATGATACAACAGCCCTTGAGGGCAGTGAGCTTACTGCACTGACTCCATGTTGAAGTTTTTTTGTTTAAGTACATGTAAAGTAGGCTGGTATCTCTAGTTCTCAGAAAAAAATGAATCTTTATTTGCAAAGATTTAATAATTAAGCAATTCTGTTTGAAGGCAATGTTTCTTCAGTACCACGTGTATCCTGTAGTAAGATATGCCTAATAAGAAATAATTGAGATTTGGTCTTTTGAAAATTACTAATACACTTGATCCCAGAAGTACATCACATGTTCCTTATGACTTCTGCGAGAAGATGCGATTTATGAGAATAAATATAACCAAACAACTGTTGCTTGGCTAGATGAAGGTTAAAGGGACTGGAAAGGATGCAGCTATTATCTGAAAGCAGAAGGGTGTGTAAACACCAAGGGGAAAGTCAGATTGCTGCAGAAAGCTCAGGAGGGTGTAACTCAGTGTAATGAGATAAATATATGTGTTTTTAAGCCCTGAAATACTGGCTCATAAATGATGACATTATTTGTGTATACAAACTGGTCATTTCAAAGTCATTACTGTTTGTCATTGAGGACAGAATGTGTGAAAATTAATTAAAAGGAATGAAAGAAATTTGCTATATTGGTGAGGGGACTATGAGAGAGAGCAGTAGTAATTGTGTCTTGGGGACAAGCCAAGTGACCTAATGGAGTCACTCTATATTATCTGCAGTCTCTACCACTGAGGAGGCAGCAGTAGGGATGGATGGTGAGCCCACAAGGCTCTGGGCTAGACACAATCCATGACTTAATTTCACATGACTTGCAGCTACATGAATTATTTTGTGTGGCTTTAATTCTAAGGGGTAATGCTATCTGAGCAATTGCCTAAGAAGTCTGAAAAGCCTATGTGGCCCTTATATTCCCCCTGGTTGCACATGAGGCATTTAGGGAACACATAACCATGTGGTAAGATGCCAACAAGGTACTGGGTCTTGTGTAAATGATTTTCATTACTCATCAAGTTTCAGGTTTTTATATAGAAATCTAAAACTCTTGGAGGAAAAAACCATATTATTGTATATTATTATTTATTTATTATATTTGTACATGTAAACTGCATGAGCAGACAGCTAAGAAAAGACTGCCTTTTGACTTGTCAGAAAGACAAATTCCTTACCTCCTAAAACATATCAGGTTGTGATACCTTTTTAACTCCTAGTATTTTCTAGGTACATACTAAGACATATGGACTTTTTATGAATAGAAAAGAAATATAATTGTTCTCTTGGGTAGTAACTTAAAGCAGTTTTCAGTGTATCAAACATGATTTAAAGTTATGCCTTCTGTTGCCTGTACTTGCCCAGCTAGTGTTTATGTTTGTCTGCAACCAGAAAGTAATTCAAAGGACGTAGTTATTCACAGCATCCCCAAACATGCACAATATTATCCTGATCTGTAACTAGATTTCAGTGAGGGAAGAACAGGTTTAAAATATTTCCACACCTACTATTGCCCCAAGAAGAGAGTATGTACCTAGTAATGGAGGTTGACTAGCTGAATTGTTTTATATGGATGTATGAGAATGGACTGTAACAGGCTTCACGTATGACAGATAATTCACGGCAGTGTCAAAAGGGCTGAAAAGTATTAGAGTACTTAGTGTGTCTGGTAGTTGGAAGTAACCTTAACTTGTTCATGTTCATCCAAGAATGCCCAGGGCTGGCTTTAAGATACAAAGATTTTGGCAGTAATATTGGCTGCTGCCTCCATCTCTTGTTCTCACTCCTGTGCCATCGTAATTACAAATGAGGGCTCATGATGAGGAAGGTTCAAGAAGGCTAAGGGAGGGCAGTCATGGGGCTGGAAAGACACACAAATGAGTTATATAATGTTTCTTTTTCCACCCTATTATCCTGTAAGAGTTTTAAACAGACAAATGGATTTGACAAGAATTAATTGTGTCAACTCAATCTAATTTCCTTCTTTGGAGTATAATTGGTAGTGGATTAGAAGTAGCAGCAGATGGAATACATATTGAATTTAACAGGGTTTCTACCTTATTCAACACAGCTGATACCATTATAAAGTGGTACACAACTAGCTGAAAAAAACACTTTCAGAAATTAGTTTTCAGTAGTTGGCAGCCGAAGGGAAAGAATATATTGAGTGGAGTTTTACGGGGATCTGCTATTCAATATTTTAATTAACAGACTGGCCAGTAGAACAGAGAATATGCTTTCTAAATTTACAGATGACAGATAGCTGAGAGTGATTGAAAATAACTCCTGAACATGAATCAAAAAAATCATCTTGCTGCAAAACAGCAGTTTTCATAGGAGGGCATACCCAATACAGGCAGTAGGATACCACATTGCAAAATTTAGCAATCTATACGCTGCTCACCAAGTCTAAGCTTTCATCTGGAGTACTGGGTTGTATTGTGACCCAGCATGCCCTAGACATCAAGACTGACATGGACTAATGGGAGGAATTACAGAAGACAACCATGTAAATGAGATGTTTACAAACAGAAATTGAAAGGATGAGGATGCTCTATCCAAGACAAAGGATTTCTAGAGAATAGGATAATCATTTTCAAAACATAAAAGCTTTGCTTCACTAAGAAAAACTGCTGTCTACTGGGGATAGGGCAAGAATGAACAGGTTTAATTGCAACAGGGGCGATGTTCGGTTAAGCACTAGAAACAGCTTTCTGACTGCAAGGTTCGTAAGAGTAGTGGAATTGATTGCCTGGGGTCAGTGTGGTGCCTTCATCACTGCCTAACCTGTTTTTAAGAGCCTCCCAACATCCCATTATTTTAGTACAACAGATTCTGCTCTGGGGGTTGCAGTTGGCTACATAACCTCTTAAGATTTCTCCAGTCTTTCTTTTTCCTTTTTTTTCTTCCCCTAAAATACTTTTTTTGTACTTTCAGATCTTTAAAACCATTCTGAAAGCCCTGTACACAGCAGCTAGCACTGACTCAAGAGGATATCTGAATGGCATTCACATCACAAGGCCAACATACAATGCTGCAGTTAGAATTAGAGTTTGCAGGTATCAATAATATCACAAAAGGGCATTCAAATGCTTTGTACTCCAGGGCTGCAGAAACCATTGTCACCTGGAGAACTGGAGACTTTTTATACAGGTTATTGTAAATCTTGTGATTTTGATAGTGAACTGAAGATCTATCCCAGAGTTTGCTACCACCTGGCCTGCTCTTAATATTAACATTTGCACAAGATGTTTGAGTGGTTGTGGCAGCATGTAATTGATATGACTGAGGATGGCAGTTGCCAGAGGGACAGGCTGCTGCACAAGGAAGCCAAGAATCTCAAACTCAGTATGCCTTGTAGCAATAATCCTAAAAATTACAGCTGCTCAAGTGCAAGGGGTTTGTTAGTTCATTTATACTCCAGTGCATTAAATATTTGTTTGGGTATTTCTACCCGTCTTGGTCATATCCAGTGATGATCCCTATTAATTACAGCTACCTTTTGTAAAAAAAAACATCACCTGCTTTCTCCAAAGAAGCAATTGCTGGGGCGTATGTGTCTTTGGGGATTTAAATGCAGGAAGCACATTGTAAATGTGGCTTTCTTGTGTAAACCAGAGCTGCCAAGGAGTGTACAACCTTTAGCAGATGTTACAATCAAAACAGATGTCCTGGTTTTTACACGAGACATATGTATGTGCCAGAACTGAGCATGATGGTGGCATGTCAAGATTAGCAGAAATGGTTGGGACATACGTTCTTCTCTAAGACCTTCACAGACATCAGGCTTTTGGAAATAAAACCCTCACTGCATCTGAAATCCCCAAATGGGACATTTGCAAAATCCCTCCTTTTGGTAGTCTGAAATGGGCAGGAGGCATGGGGAGATGTGCTATCACACATCCCCAGGGATAGCATTTTACAGACAACTTTATGTTTTCTACTTATATTCCATTAGGTATGTCATTATGCGATTTCATAGATGGACAGCACTATTTATATTAAAATTTGTGCACATAATAACATCTGTGGCTACAGATATGTGTAATACAATGTATGGTAGCCAAGTCAACCGCAAATGACCAAACCAGCCAAAATGGCAAATTTAGCAGCAGGAAGGTATGAATTCCCAAGAGGTTTCCCAGGCCAGTTAGCGAGTTATCGCTCTCACTCTTCATCTGGCTGTGAGTTAAACAAGCTGCCGATGAGGAAAAAAGTGCTCTCTAAAACTCCACGGGCCACACTTTCCAAGGCAGGATGCATGGAAAGAGTGAGTAAAGTTCTGTCAATTAGATACAACTGTAAACTGGCATCCCATCTGCTCTACAAATGTCAAAGAGCTCCTTGGCACCTGTCTAGGAGAAAAAAAAAAACCACCAACACAAAAGAGCATGAGCTTACCACAGGTTTAAATACTCCTGTAAAACAAAGGACTCTTTGTGCAAGAGGTTTCTGCAGCAAAAGTCATTTGGGAAAGTTTGGAATATTTTTTTGAAGTAGTATTTTATATCAGAGGGCAAAACACTTCTGCTTTACCACAAAAGTCAGAGTGAGTTTTGAAGCTTTGAAGGTAGCTAAAGTCTACAATGGTATGAAAACACTCCCTCCCCTCAAATACAAATTTTGAAAGAGGAATGAAGTTGGTAACTTACACTGTATGTCTCTCATTTCCCTGCCAGAAGGGTCTAAACACATTCCCAGTGCAAAAGATACAATGCCAATCATAAATCACCCACTCACTTCCCCAGCAAAAAGAGCAGTGGAAAGGAGCAGTAAGTTCCCTTTCTCATTCAATATCCAGGCAGGATGGGGAGAGCCAGTCTGTTCTCCCTGTTGCACTGGACAGAGACAAGGTCTTCTCTGAAATCCTAGTCCTCTTTTCTGGCAGCTTCTCAGCATTAGTTGTTTATGCTTGCTTTAATAAAATGTCTGAAAACCAACCCAATGTGCACAAAACACAGAAAATTAGTGTTGCCATGGATATCTAGAAATGACCAAAGCTTCTGAAAAAATTTTTTTTAACTTCCCCTTGCCTCATCTTCTCTGTTTATAAACAAACTCAGTCTAAAATATTCAGTGCTTGGACTTTATCACAGCTGACAATTACCTTGGCAGCTGTGAAAAGGAGCTCCCTCTTTTCAAAGCAAGTTGCCTTTAGTGCCTGAGCTGCCACGATGTCAGCCATCCACACGTCAAGATCATTCTTGCAGCAATAATGACTGACAATATTACCAAAATCAGAGTTACCAAAGTCAGAGAAACATAGGAAGTAAAATGGGAGCTTTGTCTATATATAAGATTCTGGAAAGTCTAGAATTAAATAGTACAAGAATAAATACAGAATTAAGAAATGACAGGTAGTGGGACCATGATGAAATTTTTCATTATGAGTGCCTGCCTAAATAGATCTTTTATGTTGTTCCAGTTTCTGAACAGGTTTTGCTACTTTTTAAAGTATTATTTAGCATGCATTCAGTGTTTATTACAGAAGCATCTGGACACCTCTCCTAAGCACATAGCTTAAGAGCATTTTCACTCTACATCTGAGTCAGAAATAGGGGGTTAAGATGCACAAAGATGAAGTTACTTGCAATGGGAAACACAGCAAATAAGTAATAGAGCCAAAAAGGAAATCAGGGTCTTCCTAAGTTGTGGTCCAGGGCACTGCCAACTGGACCATGCCATACTCCTCATGCTGTAAATAATCATGCACCAGTTCAGGCTGCACATCACATGCTCCATGAGTCTAGGAAAGCAAAGATATTTTAGGAAATGATCTGTTTTGCTGGACACCTTTTATACAATGAAGCATAACAGAAATAAACCTGCTAAAAACATTACAGCAACAACCACAGAAAATACACAGCTGTAAGGAGACACTTACTCTTCTAAATGGGAAGGGGAAATGCTCTGTAATAGTCCCAAATCACGTGAAGACGTGGGAGTGTTTGCTGGAAAGTAATATTTCTGTACTATAATGTGCATGCAAAATGCAGTTTCAGAAGAAACTGAAATATCAGTTTTAAAGTCAAGTCTTTTAGTGAGGACACCTGACATACTAGAACAAAAAGCATTATAGTCTGGAGAACTCTATCAGCACTGTGATTATCAGAAGGTAGCATAGGGACAGACAGACATATTTCAATTTTATTTTCCATACAAAACTGTATAAATGATAATTATAGAAGTAGTGGGTACTGTATCGCAGGGACCATGGTCATCATTTACTAACACAGTACTAAAGATGAAGAATCACAGAATATTTAACTACAACTACACTAATGTAGGTTTACAAGAACCATAGTGATATCTCTTCATTTCAGGCTCTTACATCTTTCTGGATTTCCTGTTACCTCCCCGTATTGAAAATTATATGGTAATATGGTGAAACGGGAGAATGAGAAATGAGACATTTAGAATAATCTAGCTCCTGAAGTCCTTTCCATGCCAACATCAATGGAGTAAACAATTGCTTTTGAAACCTCTACTGCTAATCTTCACTGCTTAAATAGATAGCAGATGCTTCCTCTTATTTACTAGCAGCAATGAAGGTAACAAACACTGTGAATTCACCACTAATTCCTAACAGATTGTTTCTGAAGCTGTGGTTTTCCGTTTGTGGTTCATAGACTTCTAAGGCCTTAGTAAGTATCTTAATGAAGTCCTTATAAAGTCATTAGGAAATTTTCTTTGTTTCAATAGCCTTAAATTCACCACACTGATTTGCCTCTGTGCCTAGACATCTATAAAAATACCGAAAGGTTGCAAATCACTTTTGCTGAGCTTCAGAGTATGAAACTAACTAGAAAAGTTACGATGCCAGAACAGTGGTTAAACATGCAGAATATGCCATTAAACAGCGGTACATACTAATGGAAGCCATAGTTAATGCATAGGAACTGTTGAAATAGGTGGGATAATCAGTTATTCTGAGGCAGTTTAGTAGTCAGTTCTCCTGGCAAAGTCCTAGCAGTCAGGTGACTAAGTAGCACAGAGGCTTTCAAATACATGTCCACTGCACCATCTTTAAAGTAAGGAGGAAGAAGCAATCAAGTGCAGGAGGTGGCCACAATATTTTTGAGAAAATGACCAAACATTTTCAAGAGAGATCAAGATTTTTCTCCCAGGTTTTTTTTTTTTAAAACTACCTAGAAGTTTGTTTCCCTTGGTTAGAATCTTGAACCTCTTCCCTTGCTGTTTCTTGCTCTTCAATTTATCAGGAGCCTAGGCATGCCCTGTCTGTGTGGGAAGGGCTCCTGCTTAGCTACTTAGTGACCTCCTTCCATCCATAGTTCCAGCCTCTTTCAGGAGAGGCAAAAAGATCTCTTACTGTGAAAAATGGAACAGGAACAAATGCACAGAAACAAGCCCGTGGTTTCCAAAAGAACGCTGGACAAATTTGGATAATTGTGTTAAGCAAGAAGGCACAGGGGCTCCTTCAGCATCACCTCAGACCCTACCAACTTGTGTAAAAGATCTGGCAAAGGAGAGGGGCACACACAGGCATGTGGGCATACATGCACATGGACATGTTTAGGCTGGATGCAGAGGCTGTGCAGAGGACACTGCCAAGAATGCTTTGACTTCTTTGATCACAGGATAATGGCTCCACGACAGATTCCCTGCTATTCCGCTGTTATCCATTATCCATCTCATGAAGAAAGACAGAAAACAACAAGGTGAACTAAATTCTCCTCTCTTAACTCAAACAATGCAGACAGCGGTCAAAACCCAGAGAAGTGATGGAAAGGAATTAAAAAAGCACAAACTGTGAAGAGGGGAAGAAGGGAAAAGAGATGCTGGGGTTCACTGTAAGGTCACAACAGGGACAGCAACAAGTGGCAGCTTGCACTGGCCACCATATTATAAGCCTGTGTGCTAATCAAATAGCCATGAGGAATAAACCAAGAGGAACTGTATATCTGAAGTCATAATAAAATAAGAGATTTAACTGGCATAAGAGAAACTTTCTGGCAATTCACAAAACTGAAATACTAATGCAGAAAATGTATAGCTCGTTTGGAAATAATAGGCAAGGTTGATGCCTGCAGTTGTTTTCCAAGGATAACCTACACTTGTCCCAAACTCTACAAAGACAGAGTAGAAAGGCCAATTAGTCTGAGGGCATTCATTAGAAGGGAAAAATAACAAAAGTTCTGATACTGTTCAACATCTAGTATGGATTACTACATCAGGTATGAAGCAGGTTGGATAAGGATTGATTATGAATAGTATCATACAAAGTAGAACCTTCTGGTAAGCAGAAAGACCTAACTACCCGCATGATGCTGAGACGTAAACACCACAGGCCACTAAATGTAGCTTTGGTATGTAGATGAGAGAAAGTGATCATGGCAGATGCAGCCTGCGCATGAGACAGGGAGAGAAACTGAGTCCTGCTCATCCCCAGAGAGGTCATCTGAGTGATCTGGGTTGCCGCTGGCTTGCTAGACCCTCACAGGGCTATCCCACACTGTCACCCTGCTCCATGATGCCTCAGCCCTCCATCTGTCTCAGCCACAGACACCAAAATCCTCGTGCCACACAAGTCTGGTGAAGCCAATAATATAGATCCGGGCACAACAGTACAGATGGTTAATGTTGCAAAAGACAGAAAAGAGGCAAGTAAATGCTTATCTTTATGGGCCAAAAGTAGGCTTCACAGGGGCCATACCGACCTTTCAGTCTGACCTGGATTTCCAGGAAAAAATGCTCAGGAACAAAGAATAACACACACTATTTGCAAGCCCATAAAGATTTTGAGGTCACTTGCCTTTGTGAGAAACTTTGTAAATTATTGTCAAGTAACAATCTTTGTTCAATAATACAATGACATATCTTACAAATAAGAAGGAAGCAGATGAGATGTATCTCCATTTTTATATGGTTCTCAGTGCTGCTTCACATGGCATGTTCATTAAGAGAATGGCCCACAGGAAACTGTCAGTGCATGTCCATGTGTGACAGGGAAACCGTATCAAAAAGTATTTATCAGTGGTTCTCCATCAAACTGGAATGATGCATCAAGACATTTTGACACTGTTCAATATTTTTACAGCATTCTCATTTAGAAGCTGTTCACATTTTGAATCTTGTGACCAAGACATCCATTTTGAGGCTCTTTCAGGGCCTCAGCAACCATCCTCTCCAGATGATGACACTCAGCAGCAACCCACAAGAAGTGCCTGGGCCTGCAGAGGCCAGCAGAAACCACTGAAAACCATGAGCAAGTAAGAGAGAGGACTGTGTTCTCTGATGATGATGATGCAACCTGATTTCTGAGTTTTCCGGTTGCAGAAAGCTAGAAGGAGCTGCAGGCATATTGCAGAGCACGATTAGATATACAGATGGATATGGAAATTGGAGAAATAGGCTAAGATAAAGGGGAAGCAATATGCGAAAAGGACATATTGTTGCAAAATACTTCACTTGGGAAGAAACAAGTTAGGAGAAGGAGAAGGAGATGAGAGACAGCTGGCCCTGCGGCAGTTCTCACAAGAGAATCTGCAGGCTTAAGGCTGAACATGAGTCATCTTCTTTCTTGCTGTCATAGAAAAGCAACCATTATTTAAAGATTTACTAACAGATGGCACATAAAATAAAACTTTTGCTCTCCTCAGCATTGCAAGACCTCCATCATCTGGGCTATGAGACTTCACTGCTGACACTGCACTTCAAAAAAGATTGGAACCAGTTATCAAGAGTCCAGAGAAGAACACCTTAAATAACCTAGAGGCCTAGTTATTAGCTCTACAAAACATGTCCTTGTAGAAAAACCAACTGCCTGGAAGTTAGTGCTAGCTCAGTTGAAAGATCTTCAAACTAAGAATTTATGACAGCTGACATTTCTATGCCCCTCTATAAACACATAAAGTTATGTAGACAGTTTTGGGGTTTTTTTGTTTGTTTGTTTGTTTGGCGTTTGTTTGTTTGTTTTTAATGGAAATTGAGAAGAAACCAGGGATTTCAGCATATTTAAAACACTGGGAAAAAAACCCAAACCAGCTAGCATAAAAAGATACAAAATTGTATTGGAGGAGAACTGCTTAAGGAATTCTCATTATTCAGGAAACCAAACATAAACTTGTACAGTTGAGCTCAAGAATACTGCCTATTTACAACAACCTATAAGAGGAAGAAAATGGAAAGTATTCAAGTCGTTCTTTGTATTTTATGAAGAATCATAGAATAATGTCCAGTTTATTTTTTTATTAGTTTATCTTAAAACAGACAATCTTCACATAAGATATATAATCCTCACTCCATAGTGATATCTTCATACAGCGTTCAAGTGGTGTATTTCAAATTTATTTAAACCAAATTTATAGCACCACTACAGTGTATTTAATTTTTACTTACTTTGTCTGCTTTCTCTGTTCAGAGAAATACATATTTAGTGTCAGTCCCTTTAGGGCACAACAGTTCCCACTGATGCAAATAGCAGAATGACTTGAGTCCTACTTTTGTGAACATAATTTTCCCTAATGAGTCTTCTGAAAGTGTAGGGACTTTGAAAATATATTTTCTGTACTTGTTGATGGGGATGCAGTCTGTATTTATTCACCACTGAAGGAACAGGAAACTTGAACAGTCCAGACTTTTTTCCTTTTATTTGAAATTCTTATGTAACAGAATACTACCGCAGTATGTGAGATGATAAGACTTATAAAACCTGCTTATTTAGTTGGAACAGGAGTCTCTTCTGGAACTTTAAAAATAACTTGTTTTGGTTTTACACATAATTCTAGGAATTAAGAATCTTAAGCTCAATTTTATACCATCTATTATAAAGTGTATAGTGTGTGTAGTACTATAAATTATACTTTATACTTTCAAAATTTTAGAATTCATTTTGCTGATGATTTTTTTGAAAACTAGACATAGAACAGCTTCTGAGTCAAAAGTTGCAACTGGCTTATATGAAAGGCACTGCCACAAACATAGTGACAAGGCCTCATTTCAATGCCAACAAAGAACCATATTTTCACAAGCTTTCACTCACAGAAAGTTTGTAAATCATGCAAAAGTTCCAACTGAAAACCAAACATTTTCTGATTTTATTTTCCTAAAGCCCTTTGGTTTGACACCCAATTTAATTCCCAGAGAGTGAGAAGGGAATATTCTGTTTTATTGTGCTCTGGGATCTTAAAGCTCAGCATGTTGCTAACATCCGTGCATCATTGGAAACAGGCCTTGGATGCCCCCAGGCACTTTTTTCACATCTTGACTGCATTTTCTCAACTGAATTACCCCCACCCATTTGGCAGACAAAAGGCTTAGAGGTATGTTCTGATTCAAAGGCTTTACTCTGTAAGGGAAAGTCACTCTTAATTGAGATTTCATTTCTTGTACCATCCCTGGGAAGTACTAACAGCTTCAGTCACCCAGTGAATCACTGAAGTTTCTTTATGTTCTTCAGTATGGGTGCCCTGAACAGAAAATCAGATCTAGACCTAGTGAATGCATAGAAGCAACATTCAGTTTCTCTTGGCTCTAAAACAATGTGAATAGGTGACTAATTCGAAGATGTAGCAAGTGAGAAACAATCGGAATTCAAGCTAAATTCAAGGAGCAAGTTTTCACCAGTACTAAAAGCAGAGAGAGAAAAAAAACCCCTGCATGACTAAGTTTTTAACCGCATCCCACAGCTCAAAATTTGTATTTATTAGTGTCTTTCCATTCAATTTAAACATTCCTCACCTTCATATTTATCCACAAATTTTATTCTAAGGGATAAATTTAAAGTCTAACACTACTAAAATCTTACCTGTGATCATAATTAACTATCTAATTTAATGTCTTAACTTTCATGATAGGAAGAGAGCAAGCAGCAGAACTGTTCACAAACAGTAATATCAGAAGTATTACTTCTTTTTCTTGGGAGGAAACCAGTTTTAAAGTAACTATTTATTTTTAATCAGATATTCAATGGCAGTAACTACGAAATTCAGCTATAATTAACCACATTATAGATTTCTAAAAAGCATCAATGTAATCAGAACATAATTTGAAAATTCAGGTAACTAGCTATAGAAATATACATGAGAATGGAGTGATCTCAGTGACTTACCATCTGACACCATAGAACAGCAACTGCCTAGACAGGGATTACTGAGTTAATTCTTCTTTACAGTCTAGACTGTTCCCCAAAGCATCTGTGCCACTCACTTCTCCACCAAATTCCAGACCCAGCAAGGCAAAAAACCCCATCAGCCATCAAAGTAGCACTTCATACTCCACATGAAAAGCATCAGCAAGCCAATCTCATTCCTCAGGAAGAGCCATGCCTCCTAAAAATGCTGGGTAACCAGTCCCTAAAGTATGAAAAAGTATACTGACGGGTACATACAAAGGCTCAGAGGAGCTGAGTTAAAGACCTTGCTGACTCCCCAACACTACATTTCAAACAAAGGCAGAGCCACCCAGCTGCAGCCCTCCCTTTGACAAACATCTTTTTCCTTTTCTGCTAGACATGTGTCACTTCCACCACCACATGCCGGCTACCCGCTGTTGCCGGCTGCCAAAACACCGGTGCAGCAGATCTGCGCCTGGAATGCAAGGGCTCTTCAGCTTAAGAGGTGAGCAGCCAGCTCTGCTCCCCAGAATCACCTCAGCATCTCCCTGACGGTACTTCTCACCCAGAGGTCACAATCTCAGCCCTGGTGCCCAGCCCAGGCTGGCTCCTTCACAGCTTCCCCTCCAGCTTGGACCAACCCGAGTTCTCTGGTTATGAAAACGGCTGATAAGGACTCTACTGCCAATTTGTTGTAGCCCTCTGAATCTTATCTAGGACTAAATACAGCAGAAGCTTTGTAACTGCACAAATGAAGCTGAACTTGGAATGCAGAAAGCAAGTAAATGTGTTGAAAACCATAACTTATTCCTACATATACATACACAGATAAGTTTTCCTTAGGCATATGCCTGCACGTACTCATGGAAGATTTTAAATGTTAGGCCTTTAGAAAGGTCTGTGCATATGATTTTCTAAAAACCTTTTAAATTCTATTTGGAAGCAAATTAAAAACCAAATTACTCTATCAAAGACATATATCACTAGGAGTTCAAAAGGAGTAAAATAATTCCGAGATGGAGTACCATATATCAAGTCTGTCCACACTGCTGTAAGTCACTGATGCTCTCAGACTTTGCCTTTCAGCTTAGAAATGGTTTGATGTCTTTCTCGCAAGAGCAAAAATGGCATTGCTGTTTTAGAGTACTGAAAGAGCAGAAAACCATTTTCTACAGATGAGGGTGACTGTGGTGATTTTAAATAATTGCCCAACACTTTATTACTTGTATAAGCTCACCTCTGCAGCTGTGCAATTCCTGCATCTGCAAAGCAAAGCTGTGCTCTGGCAGCAGCTCTTTCCAGCTGCTGTGGGTGGCATTTCGATCTGCAGCTATTAAATTGGGCAATTCCTGGAGGGTCTGGTCTACATGAGGAGAAAGAGGGCCTGACCTTGTATTGAAGGGACAAACAGTGCAGGCTAGAGCTGCCCAACATCCCAATCCCACCAACCATCCTGACTGCTGTGGGAAGAGGAATGAGGGCTGAGATAAGTGAGATGCATATTATGAATAGCCACAGTCCTCAGGCTCCAGGACAGGGATTTACACCCACATTTCCACTCAGTGCCAGTGATCTTGGGGCCAAAGTGAGCAGGAGCCGCCTTAGCCCATCTGAGCCCAATATCCAAGAGAGGCGAGAGGCAGAAGCAGGGAGGGAAAGGACAGCAGGTGGGCTGAGGGCAGAGGAGGGTCAGGGGCTATGCCTAACAGCTGAGGATCCCTGGCAGGAAAAACATGCAAAGGAAGCAGGAAACAAGATGTTGCCTATTCTCAAGATTTTGTCTCAAGTCTTGAGAATCTCCTGTTTTCATTAAAAGAAAAGGAAAGAAACCCCCCTTGTTTACTCCTTCTGATATCAGAGAAAAAGATTAAAGTGAGCAAACTTTAAATGCTTCCTTATGCCTATACAGGGTTTTAAATTTGGAAAGTAAATATGAAGATTTTACCGATCTATTTTTAACCTCATGATTCAATCTGATGTAAGTATTTCAAGTGTTTGTATATGGCCACAGAGGGAATAAATACCTCTTAACAAGACTTCCATGTGCTTCATGTGTGCATGTGAATTTTATATATGTTTAATGACAAGTAATCCAATTAGACATGCATGTGCACCCAAAAACCCCACACTAGGAAATCAGTAGCAGAAAATGGCCAAAAAGACTATGCATTCTGTCTTACTTGTAAAGCAGTGTCATACAGAGACGATTTTTGGTTTTCAAGTTGATTGATTTCCCCACTGAAAGCAAAGCTTTACAACCTCTGCTGAACAGACACAAGGTCAGAAAGAAAAGGCTTAAGCTTCCAAATTTTGAGTATGAGAAGGAAGTAAGACAGTGAATTACTTTTAGCTGTTTCTCCCATTTTATATCCATTGAAAATAACAAATGCATAATATATTTCCTGAGGAAATTGTATTGCCATCAATCTTGTGCAGTGCATTGCTGAGGACAGTCTCACTGCATATGCTGCTTCTGCCATGCATTAGACAATAAAGACATTGGGAGAAAGGGACTGACCTTCTCCCAGGGCCACACAAGATGTTCCTGCAGCTGAACATGGTATCCCCGTGCCAGCAATTCTGTGGGTACCCCATGTTTTCCTAGTGTGGGCTTCTCTACCCTCTCCATACCATCTGTGTCCCTATGTCCCAGGTACTTAGGTCTGTGAGCATGAGGCATTAACCCATGTGTGACACTTTTTCTCCTATTGTGCCTCCATTCCTTGACCCTTACTGGATGTCACAGCCTGTTCTGGATACCATATTTGTGTGTTCCCTCATCTTCCCTCTCCATATCTCTTCACAAGGACAATTTAATGCCCTCCTGTAGCAGGATCTATATCTGTTCCCATTTGCCTCCCTTGCTGGATGCCTTTTGAGCTCTCTTCCTCATTTTTCCATGTCTCTCACACAAAGATTTTTTTAATTCATATGACTTGCTTACCAGAGTTCCTCATGCCTCCTTCCTCCCTCATACACTCTCTTCTTGCGGCTCTTGTGCCTCATTTTCCTGCCTCCTGCTGCAAAACAACAGCACTCCTGGGCATCTGGGCATCAGCTTCTCAAACTGTATCAAGAGACTAAGTGGGGAAGCTGGTTTGCTAGTTACCATTAATGGATATGACTCTCAGCCACTTATTTATTTATATGCCAATAAAGTTATTCTGTTATCTATTACCTGTCAATAAATGGGAGATGCTCTGTCATTCCCTTTAATTCCTCCATTGTCAGTTTGTTTGCTTGCTTGCTTCAGGCCAAACCCCCCAATTATTTAAGTTTAAGACCATGAACTGAGGTGGTCACGCAATGTTTATGCCTCTAAACATAAATCTATGCATTGTTTATGCATTTAAACGTAAACATAAATGCATTAAATGTTAAATGCATTTAAACAATCCTGCAATGTTTAAATGCTAGAGATGTGTAAACAGAAAAGGCGTCTGTTAGAATGAAAGATCTTTCAGATTGCCTTTTTGAACTGAAGTTTGTACACAATCTTGAAAGTGGAATAAGGATTTACTCCGTGTGTTCCCTTGGAAAATGACAAGTGCAGAGATAAAATCAGAAATGGCATGGAACAACTCAAATTACATCCCTCTCACATGCAATCAGTAACTAACAATTTTTAAATATAGAGCAATTTTCTACTTAAGTATTCCTGATGTGCTTTTCCAAGAAGTGGGATAAGGATTGCTAATTTGATTATGATAATGGAGCATCCCGTTTCAGCAACGATGCTGTTAATGCTTTTCTGAAGCTATGGACATCAAGATCTGAAAAAATCAGGGTAAGGAGAGCGTAAGGGTTTCAACAGACTTTCCCTCACTTCTCCCACGGGCAGGGCTTCCCTGCAGCCATACTTCCCCCAGGAAAGGAAATGCCCCAGAAAGCTTCCTCAGCCAGGTGTGTAACTCCATACTCTTTTGATGCAGCTGTGAAACATCTCCACCCTTGATGCTTCAGCACTCAAGCATCAGTTTTGTTTCTCGAGCATAGCCAGCCTTTGCCGGACTAAGGAGGAAAAGGTTATCTCCCAGAATCCATCTTGGCTTTTCTGTGTCCAGCAGAGGGTATGGATCTACAGTCCAAAGGACAAGCAAGTGCTCCAAATTTACTTAATGCAATTTTTTTCAGCCTTACTGAGTATGAGACTTGCAATAAACTGCTGTCTGAAAGCCCTGACAGTTTCATACAGCCTTCTGGCCATGGGCTCCCTCCAGAAGCGCTTGCCTGGTGGGGACAATCAGGGCAGAACCCAGCCTGGTAGGCTGCAAACAGGACTCACTGCTCAGCATGCCCAGGAGCAGTAGTGTACACCTCTGCTGCAGCCACCCAGCATCCTCCTGCCGAAATCCCACCTAGGGCTGAAATGCAGAGGAAAGTAAATACACACGTGCTACTCTGCATGACTGTGAGCACCATTGTCCGGCTAAGGAAAACTCTGTACATTGATCAATGAATTGGTCTTGGCAAGGAACTGGTTATGGCCCCTTGGTTATTAGTCTGCATAACAGTCCTGGGTAAATCAATCATGCAAGCACACAAGACTTTAAGGCCTGACTGCTTTAAAAATACATCTGGGTTCAGGGACCAGGTTACAAAATGGTTCCAATTTGTAGCACCAATGGGACCTTAAGAATATCCTATAGGCAAGCACAAGCCCTAGGCTGTCTCATTTGTATTATTCCTTGTTCTGCTTTCTCTTTCTTTTTAAATAAGGAACAATACAAAGAATGAGAACTCAAAATCCAAGTCATGCTGTCAGGAAGAATAATAGACCTATTCTGTACAAAAATGCCTGTATTGTTGGTTTGTTTACTTCATCTGTTTCATGACCATGCTGCTGTCAGAGCTGTGGAGACAAAGCCCCAGCTCTGAGTCTGCTTCTGGGTGCTGGGCAGGGAGATCTACCCCTCCGCTGCTTTTACCAGGGTGGCAACAGAAGTCAGTGTCGGAACAGTGCACTCCACCCATCCCCACAAGCAACGCTGAGGGCGGGAGCTGTGAGATAAATCGGGGACATCCAGGCTTCCCATTAAATCCAGCCCTTCTACAAAGATCAAGTATCTCAATGGCACATGGGGATTTATAGGCAAAAAGCCTATTAAGCATGCAAGGAGTCAGGCATGGCTAGCACAGCTCTGCACATCTGTGAGGTGGTTTAAAGCTCAGTGTCTTTCACTAGAAAGGCGTCTCCAAAACTACACTCTGCTTCATGTCACCCCAGTAATGACTAATACACTGTTGGAACGTCTCTATTAGATTGATGACAAGGAAGGGGTTTTAGAGAGTCCCAATTCAAATAAATAACTCCACAAAAACAGTCTGTTCCCATACAGCTATAGCAGCCACAATCTGCTAGGAAACTTTCTCCACAAAATAGAGAATAACAGTCCTACATGAAATGTAAACAAGGATATAAATAAGAAAGCAAATGCAATGGGTAAAGGAAGGGGTATGTTGCACAACCTACAGAGGAAGAATCAACATGGTAGGATAACATGCATATTAATAGACGTCTGGGTTTTGTGGGTTCTGATCTCTTTTTATATCTACTTTTAAGCAGTTTTCTCAGTTTCTGGAATGATAATGAAAAAAGGGAAAAGTTCCAGTCATGGGTTACCAAAGTACAAAAGAAATAATTATATCTGACTGGCAAGTTAAATCCCAGAGTGGAGAAAGCAATTTCCGAATCTCAGAACAGCTTATGGAAGAAACAATCCTGCTACTTTATTCTGATAATTTTTAAAGAAGACATTCTCCTTCTAGTTAAGCAATCTTGAGTTTCTTAAAGAATAGCATCATAGCAGGCCATTTTGACTAAGACAGCAATATGCACATTTTCATAATCAGTTTCTTTAATTAGCAAGAAAAAGTCTAAATCTCATACCACGTTCCAACCCCCTCCCCCCGGTCCCCGGGCGGACCCCAGTGCTGATGAATTAGCTGTGCTGCTGCCACATTTGTGAAACAACGTGTCAATAGAGTGGGTGGAGATGCTCTCTGCAACACACAGCGTAACACAGAGGAGCTGTAAACAAGGCAGGGACCCAAAACAAAAATACCAAACATTTTGATGGTAAATCTAACTTAGTTGAGCCAGCTTCATGCAATGTTAATTTGATTCAGTGTTACAAAAATATGCTCTCATGTGAAGTATTTTCAAATGCCTGCAACTGTGTTAGTGTGAAAAATTCTCTAACTCATCCAGTTCATTCCTAGACGATGTTTCCTGCCAGCTACATTCACCACAAATGCTGTCTGGTAAATAGCAGCTGCAAAGGAAGGATAAGGATGCCAGGGTACACTTCAGTAAACACTCCTCAGTGGCTCACTATATCCTGGGCCAAGCAAGCTAATATATATTCACAGCCGTGTTCATAAATCCTCAAACGAAGTAAGACTTTGCTTTCGTAACTTCCCCAAAGGTGAGGACAGGAGATTAAGGGCATGTCCGTACTTAGTGCTGCCTTTGCGGAAAGGGACTCAGCGAGGCGCAGCCAGCTGGGCCAGCGAAGGCATTTGCCTCGCATGGCTGTGGTTGTGCTGCAGCACGTTCTTGTGGCAGCCCGCTGGGGCACATGGGGGTGGGCACAGTCCCCTGCCTCCCATCCCGGGCTGTTCAGGCTGTGCCCTGCCTTTAGACTGGCAGCACTGAAGTGCTCAGGCTCAGAAATTAAACTGGCTGTTCTCGTGCCTCTTCTTGTTTCCTCACCTAGCCCGTCTTGTTTTCTGAAGCCAACACCTTTCCCCACAGGCTGCCAGGCAGCAGGGAGGAAATAGAGGCGAGGGCTGTCATCTGCCACAGCCGGGCTGCCTCAGCACGCACCCCCTTGGCAGCGCCAGCGCGGCACCTACGAAGGATGAGGCTGCTATTGAGCAACATTTCCACAACATCTTGCCCAGAAGCGGCTCCCCAGGAGGATGGCTGGAGCCGGACAAGCCATGATGACCCAGCCTGGGAGACTACTGCAGGCGCCAAAAACCAGAGGGAGAGACAGGGCTTCCAGGAGCCACACCTGTAGGGGTAAACACACTTGTAAGGCAGGCAGCTCTCCCCAGGGAAGAGATTGCTGCCTGCTGGCGTCATTGCCTCCCCGCCAGAGGTTATCAGTCTTGAAAAGGCACTAAGGAAACTGCCGGTGTAAATGGCCCTAATCTGCTTTTTCTGCAGCCCCGATAACCCAGGGAGTGGCCGAGCAAACAGGACTCTGGTCCAGCACCACAAGGAGTTGAGGTAAAACTTTCATCAGGACAGAGGATGCAAAAGAGCAGGATCTACCCCTATCCTGATGCAAAGTTATTCTAGAGCTACAGTGACCAAGCACCCTATAAAGCACTCACTGAAAGTGCAACTACAGCCCTTTCCCAGTGGTTTTAGACGACCACAACTCATGCAGGAGACAGATGAGTGGATGATAGCACGCATGCAGTGCTATTCAGGAGCTCGTTTCTCTCGCATTGCTCCTGAAACCTCCCTTGCCTTCTTCCTGGTATCTTCAGTTATACAATAGTTTCCCAAGATGGCTCTGTGCCAATTTGTTTGATTAACCAGGCAGCGAGCATGTTAGGAAAACTGTTGCCTGCAAGAGAAGAGATATAAAAGCTAAAGAGAAATAACATAATCAGGCAGTATGACAGCTTCTGTCACACAGGTTAGAGTGGTTGAGGGTCTGGTCCATAAAAGTATCCGAGGAATGAAAAAGAAATTTAATAAATAACATTAAAAAGAATTAAAATCTTGTTGCTGCTTCTCCCATTTCTCCCCTTTCCCCCCAGAAATAATGACGGATCAAGAAGCAGACACATAAGCACCACTCCAGAAGCTCATAGGTAGAAAAGCACACCTAACCTCATCACATCATGGCTATAACCAAGGGAACTGCACAGTGAAAGAACAAAATAGCAAAATTTAACTATTCCAACTTCACAAACCTTTGCTTCAGAAAACACTGGTACATCAAACCTAATGTTGAGTGAACATCAGCTCCACCTTCCCAGAAACAGTCTTGGACAATAAATGAGAGGTGTCAAAATGAGACCCAGTGTCTATATGAGTTGAGGTCCCCTGTCATCAGTATTACACTCCACTAATTAAACCACATAAACTCATATACATAAGAAACCCATGCTCCATGGCTTAGAAGCTTTTTAGCAGTGGTAGCCATAGTCATCACTGGCACTGATTGAACAGTACCTTGTGACAGAGATTTTAAAAGCAGTTGACAAAAGCCCTGTAAATAAGAGCAAACTTTCTCGCATACAGCAAAACAAGGCTCTCACTGATAGGTACCAGGGGAAAGGAGAAGGGAAAACGTGGTGATATCATCACATAAAATAAAATTACTTCTATGCTGCAAAACTTTCCAGATTTTTTCTCTCTTTCTAGCCACCTCTCATATTTTAGGTTGAGGTGGTTGAACCTACTAAGGACCCCATTTCTAGTCATGTCACCTTCTTCATAGTTTACTAACATTTATTACCCAAAATATAAAAGTCCAAACAGTGCAAAATAAAGAAAACACAGGTCAAGAGAGCTGAACAAAACTGAGAATGTGGGAGGAAAACAGTCCTGTGAGAACCTGCTTCAGCACTAGACAAATAAAATCCCCGCTCCCTGGATACAAAGACGTAAGTCTTATTTATGTGAATGGGAAACATGCTCATGCACTGAGGGGGGAATAACTACTATAGATCAGCAGAATGACTGCACTGGAGATAGCTAAACCCAGACTACATGTGCAATGAATGTGAAAATCATTTCAGCCATCTGGGCTATGTAATTTTTCACAGATGCTTTTGGAGCTGGATGGACCTTGTCGTCTCTCTTTTCCCTGACATTTCTTCAATGTTTGCAAATTGATTTCTGTGACCTGTAGGACAGTACTCCATAGAAATTTAGTCTGTTCCTTTCTGCCATCATCCCAAGTGTTCAAACAGACCTAAGTAACCAGTTTTCCTTCCAGAAGGATTCTGCAAAACACCCTGTTCAGTCAGGTACAAACACCTGGCAGGTATTCAATAATATGTCCACATAGATGGCAGTACAACCACCTCCAGAGACATCTTCAAAAACCTCCAATAGCAAACAGCTTAACTCACCATGTAAAAAGCTTTTTCTTGGGTATCTAAAAATTATGCAATCCCACCGACTCATTGAGGTGGATCCTGCCCTCAGTTGCTGTAGATACCAAAATCAACCATCTCCCCCACTCTGTAGAAGAGGACCACCACAGAAATAAAATAAAAAGTTCTTAGTACTTTTTATTCAGCTGCCTCAGAGCAGTTTTGTATGTCTAAAGCAGTAAAAAGAGTAGAGAAAACATGCTAGACATCATGAGCTACTGGTGTTTTAGAGTTTGTCAGCTGGATTTTAACCAACTGAATGTAGCTGGGGAGATGCTATGATTTTTTTTTTTTTTCATTCTTACTGTAAGCTCTTGTCATAATACCAGGTTGTTGTCATACAGTGTGCTAACTCTAGTTCTAGAGCACATAATACCAAGTAAAATAAAATCTAGTTATCTGACATAAACCATTGAACCTGTACAAACCTACATTTCTGGTTCTAATTTGTTTTAAAGTATTTCTGAGGGATAACATTTTTTCTTCTGGCAGGCATTACTCCTGACCAGGAATGGCCTGTCCTCTCAATCCAGCCTAAACAGAAGACTGAAATCCATGCTGTTTTGCAGGTTATTTTGCAGGCTAATAGACTAACCATGTGCCCAAGTCTGATACAGGACACATCTATGTTGCCAGCTGATCTGGATCTGGTGTTGTACAGGCTGATCTTAATGGGACAGTAAGTAGGAAGGATGTTTGTGGGACCTCAGTGCTTGCACCACCCATTCCAATGGTCACTTTTATTTACATCTGGAGGCTGCTTTTTAGGAGGCACAAAGCTAATTCTCGATGGTATCCAACAGCATGATGTTGAACAACCATAACCAGCATGGTTCATAGCACTGAGAACAGCTCGCACAAAAGAAACAATCAGGGCAAGTCTCACATTTGTATGCAATGACTTCTCGATTTTCTATAAGTTCTTCATGCACACTGAAAACAGCTGACAATCTAGACCTATGCTTTTGCACTCCATGCAGCTAGGACTGTGATTCTTGGAGCATTTCTCTAATGGCAAGAATAGTTTAAACAGTCCTGGCTCCCCTTCTTCTTTTGACACTGGTGCCCGCCCCACTCCCCTCCCAGTGCTCTGCCAAAGGCAACTATTTACTCAGCTGTGTGGTGAAATGTTTCGAGTTGATCTGGGTAGGGAGGGAAAAAAAACTGAAAAAAAAAAATTCTAGGCTATTTTTCTGGCTAGATCACTTGTGATCAGGTATAGCATCAAGCCACATGACTATTTTTGGCATAACCTGGGTTGGAAAAGAGGAAGTAAGGCAGGCTGCTCTATGAGAGGTATAATTTAAACAGTGCTGCTCCTGGATGTCCCAGAGAAGTGGGATTTGTGTGTGCAGTTCAGGTATTCATTAGTAATAGCTGAGCCCCCTTTTTAAACTTTCTGTCTTATGGGGGTGTGTGAGGAAACAGGCTCATGCTGTTCTGCTAGAATGAAATGAAAGCCTTGTAAAACTAAATAAAGCTGGGCATGGTTTTTATAAGCTTGGTAATAGTGCCCTGTGGAAACAGGCCATGATTACAAGCACCACAGTCTCTAACTACATCTTTAAGCACTGTCCCAAGTCTGCCATATGAGTATTTTTGAAGGGCTTTGAAGCAAGAATGATCACTGTTGTTAAGACTAAGCAGTTTTATATCTTTTAAACTTCAGCCATCAATGAGACAAAACTAGGTAAGCATTTTATATAAATCTAGAGGTAGCTGAAGAAGTTGAGTCTTCTGTGACCTGTCACAGTTACTATTGATCGTAGTACACAAAACCAAGAGGCAAGCCTAATTCACTGTATTCCCTCTCCTCACTTCAGAAAACTATCTTATGTCTACCTGTGCAAGGAAAAACAAGAGACTGCCTAAGAATGAAAAACTGTTCACCTTCAACTTCAAAACTACAACTTCCAAGTCACTGTTTTTTGAAATAACTAAGGCTTATTAGTAAATAAATCTGTGACTCCTGAGGTCAGCCAAGTTCTGAAAAGTTTTACTTCAAGCCTCTTCTCCTTCCACAGGGAATATTGCTGGTTAAAACTTCCCAGTACCTCCTTGAAGAAGAGTTCCTGTCTCAATGACAGGAATTGTTAAAAGAACAGGGTGCTTTTTTTTGTACAGTATTAGAAGCCACATGACCAAGTACAGCTGAAGCCTAACCAGCAAAAAGAAAAGGTGGAAGTCTGAATTTCCGTTCATTTGGGACAGGGAAACACACTTTATTTAAAGGAAGCAAGAGGTGTTGGACAGTCCAAACGTTTTACAGCTAAAACTGAATCAGCTGCTCTCACCCTTTGCAATGTGTATCAGTTTTGCAGGTGGGACATGGAAGACTGTGGCAAGAAGAGAGCAGCAGAGATACAGAACTGAATGTGGGAAAGATAAGGAATCCTCCTAAGAGGTGCACTACAGTTGTTTTTAAACCTGTTAAGCAGCAAGATCACATAAAACTATATAACTAAAACATATAACTAAAACATATAACTAAAAACTTGCTTTCCTCCTACCACAGTTCACAAACAACAAATA
>JAWWLZ010000118.1:48061755-48081795 GCA_035041345.1 Poliocrania exsul
ATATAACTAAAACATATAACTAAAACATATAACTAAAAACTTGCTTTCCTCCTACCACAGTTCACAAACAACAAATAAATCACAACACTACCAGCCCCTGCAGGGTAATTTTTAACTTAATTCTTTTAGTCCGGAAACAATCACAAACATGCAATCACAGCACACAGAGAATTCATTGCTCTTTGTGTTGGCTGTCTTCTTATTTGGAAATAAAATACTTCTAAATAAACCATCACTCCTACAACAATCTGTGATGTTGTACCATTTAAGGACTTACGAAGGAGTTTAAAAATGACATATAAACTGATATTTATGTATGATTAAGTCAGACTTCCGCATTCAGCACTGAAACCTAATCCCCTCCAAGGCAGAACACAGCAACTATTCCGAGCCAGAGCAGCATCCCACTAGCCTTGATCAGTGCAGAGGTAAAAGCAAGCAGTGACCCTTGGAAGTCTGCAGAACCTGGGCAGAAGGTGCTGCCCCGAGATACTTTACTGAATGCAGGGCTGCAGAGCCGGGTTTCACAGGCTTGCAGATGGCGAGTGAGAGGACAGAGCATCACTTTTGGCCTCGCAGGGCCCCCTGGAGCACGGGTTCAGAACTGGGACAGAGGAATAGCGCTGCCCGGGGGATTCCTGCTCCCTGCTGCTGGCCCGCAATTCCTGTGTCGGTTCACAGCTCCGTTTCATGAAGGATTCAGCTGGATTTTGGTAATTGCCTTGCTCACCCACAACACTCACTGCACTGAGCCTGCATTTTAAGATCATTTTATCAGTCTTGTTTTGGCCCTAGCAAACAGATATGATGTCAACTGCATTATCTTCCCAATTAAATCTAACCAGCTTAGTATTTAAAAGTTTTAATTCTTCAATTTCTGAAAACATCACCACCTTCTGAATTTCAAAGTTATTTTAAAAGAGCAGGAGGATATTGCATATCACTTTTAACACGCATTTGATGTTATATGGATGTGCCTGGTCCCTCAGTGACTTCATTATTCTCATCTCACTCAGCAAAAGAGGTGTTACACAGATGCAATGAGTTAGCTACTACTGTTTTATGTGCTACTCTCAGAAACTAGCAAGGAACAGCTGGTCTATAATGCGTATATCCTAGACTGTGGACATCTCACTCTCAAATATTGTAGCTTGCACTCCCCAATGTCCTACAGTGGCTTAAGTAACTGTGTAAAAGGCAAATTTTAGGGCTTTGTCTGTTTGGAGTTTTGCACTTCTTGAGTATATGTTTTCGAAGTCCATGGCTAAATTTTACCACAAATGCAACTTCTCATTTATGTTACTTAAATGAAAGTTGTCACTATATTCAGCAACTTGAGATTAGAAAAAATACCAAATATCGTGAGAAATGTAATAAAATAAAAAGAAACAACAATATTCATCAATTGTTCTACACTCCCACTGTTGCTCTTGTCAGTGGATCTGGGCCAACAGTTTGGATAATGAAAAACGTTTGCAAAAAGGTCTTGATGCACAAAGAACACTTAACTTTTCATATAATGGAATTCAGCAGTATTTTCCTGACAGTGTGGGGCAGTGCTTCTCCAGTGAGGTGTGCTCTGAGTGCTTGCACAATCTTACGTGACTGACAGAAGATCTGCTGGCTTAGGAAACTACTGCAGTAGCCAAGTTAGTCTACTGCATTTTTGCACAACAGGTAGGAACAACTGTTCCAAAGGGGATTTTTTTTCCTTAGGGATGTAATTTCCAGTACCTACAGAATAACCAGAAGTATCAGCCACTAAAAAAAAAAAAAAAAAAAAAGTTGTTTGTTTATTTTTTTTCCCTGGATTCCTTATAGAATACTTTTATAAAATTATTTTAAACAGGTGAACTTGACATGTGATAAACAGCAGTAAATAATGATGCAGGTGAAAGTGAAAAGCTGTATTTTTTTAAAGCAAGACTCAGAGATACATCAGTCAAAATATGTTACTCTGTGGAGTAATTACTGGCTAAAGACCGAGCAAATACCTTCCCTGTACTTAAATATCTTAAACTTGACTCAATGTGCAACCTGAGCTGCAAACTTCCTGTGTTTGGAGGCCTAACAGGAAAGCACAGTAGATTAACCGTAAGGATCAGAAAATGCTTTGATCCACACTTCAGGAGAAATCTAAAGCAAACGTGCACTACAGGGACTGTAAAGGCCTGTAAAGATTTTGTTGTTTCTATTTCACTAACAATGTTAACTGCTATCAGGTGTCTAATGTGATTAAGGTGAGTGATAGAGAGGTGAGAATTCAGGTCAGATTAGGAAAGAGAAGAGTTTACAGACTACTTGGGTAAATTGCACATTTGCAAATCGTGTAGTTCAGGTTGAATTTTACTCTAAGGAAGACAGAGAATCGTCTGAAGTGATCTCACGTTCTTAACGCTGCACTGGTCCCTCCTAAGAGGACGCAGGCATTGCACACGCTGTGAAAACTCAAACATAGCACCTCATTTCGGTGCCTTCCCTTTAGACAGCACTTTATTATCTGTCTTTCTGTCATAAATTTTAAAATGTCAGCACTAGTTCCTTTGAAAGCTCTCAAATTTAAATTCGCCTTCAGTTTGACAGTCTGAAAAAGATTACATCTCTTGCAGACCAGAAAAGTTTTGGTTTTCTCAAAGCAGTAATTGCAATGATGCTCACAATAAAATGGTAATAGAGTAAATGTGACTTATCTTCTACATGCACGTCCAAATGTACGTATATTCTGAATTTTAAAAAATTGATATATTGCTAAGCAAGCAGAGATTGAAATTACAAGACTCCTAAAACATTTCAGAATACAATAGAATGCATAATTTACACTTATGTTCTTGACACTTATTGGTCCTTGTTATGCAGTCTATAAATGAATAAAGGAAGAAAAGCTTTCAAATAGCTACCTCTAAGGTACTAACGTGCTTTCAAATCATTTGGCATTGCTGCTAACTAATAAAAATACAGAGTATTAATCAATACACATCACCTCTTTCCCTTTAGAAATGCTGAGATGATAGAAATCCTCCAAAATTATAATAAAATAAATACCTATTTCAGAAGTTAACACATGAAAAAGTAAGTGCACAGACCATTTGTCTTGAAATAAAATAAATGTTTCCCATTGAAAATGAGGACTTCTTTTTCCAGAAAAAATTTCAATAAAATCAGTAGTCTACATATGGATATGCAGTGATATACAGGATATAAAAAGTTTTGGTGATATGGTTAACTAAAAGTCATGATCTGCTTTATTATCTTTATTCTTCTACACTACATGTATCAGTCAGAACTAAAAAGCTACTCTTTATTGAAATCAACTTTTTGAAAAGTTGAAAGAATGTATGTTGTTAGTACTGGCAATGTACCCTTGACTGTGGACAGGACCCACCACTGAAGGTGGCTACAAGCAGAGTTAAACATCAGGGCTATTCCTCAGCCACTCTAATGGTGGTTCAACATGCACAAAACAAAAATTCCTTAAACCAGTCAACCAATCAAATAAGAAATAAAAGCCTCATAGCAGTGGACAAAACCAGTAGTCTTACAGCTGGATGTAGTGATATGATTACAAGTGTAGTGTAGACATAAGCATGTTTTTTATGATTAATAAACCAATGCCTTGTTCTGACAAGATGCTGCAAAGTGCTATGGTGTCAGTCCAACAGGAAAATTACATATGTATTTAAGAATAAAAATGTGGGTCATCTCAATTCAACTATCCATGTTACTGCAATTAAACTCGTCTTTAAATGCTGTATCCTGCAAATTTGGGCTCTAGTTATGTTAGAATAGGAAATAAGACTCACTGGAGTATGTGGTGTTACATTCTGAGCCAATCAGCTTGTGAATTTCTCATGGCAGATTTATCAGGGCTTGCAGTAGGCCACTCACCACTGTGCCCTGGACACGGCTCATTCAGCCAGCTCACTACCACTAAGCAAAATTTATGTATAAGTTGATGTATTTTTCCACACAAAACCTTCGTTATCTAATCTAACAGATGACAAATATAGATTTCTTAGGGAGAAAGTAAGGAGACAGTGCCCTTCCCTGATCTTACAAATCTTATAGTAGTTCTTGAGATGGCACAACAGCCACATCACTGCATTGTTCTTTGTTCCTCCCCTAATCTATATGGCACCTTCCTTTGGTCTGTTAGAGAAGACATATTTCAAGTTAATAACTTGTACTTGAATAATTTAGTAAAACAACACTTACACTTTTGGCTATTTTTCTGCTGACTATTTCTCTAGCTCTCTAATTACAGAATAGTGACTAATGCCTGATGCTGATCTGCAAAGCATGCGAGGCCAGGAGTAACTTGTGAAATTTTGAGGATTCTGCAAACATTTTTAACTCAAATTCTATGAATATGAGGTAATCCTACACACACACAAATAAGGTAACTACAGAGAAGACAAATAAAATAAATGTAAAGAGGTTATTTTTAATTTCTCACAACTGTTGTCATGTTTCTTCTATAATGGCACACACATAAGCCTAAATTAATTATATCAGTGTAGTACATTTTCTTTAAAAACCCAGTTTGTGCAGTGGTAAAGCATTCAAGTAGCAGTTTTCTTCCTTTTACATAAGTAATGTAAAAAGACTTATCTGAGCACAAACAGCATATCCCTGTCTCACCCCAAAGACAACAGTCTCTGGCCTTCATGCACCTCTGCCATCATGAGACTGTCAGCAGTAGTGCCAGTGAGGCAAAAACAAGGAACGTGTCTTTAACTTGATGAAAAATTAATTCAAGGAATACAGCCATCAAAACCTAACTTTCCATTCCTATTGATTTGGATTTTCAGAGATGGAAGAGCTATCTATCAGGCTGCTTCCTTGACAACCCTTTATTCAAATGGTTTGAGATACTGATAATCTAATAATTCTATCAATCTACATTTTTGATACTCCAGTGTTAGGTGAAGATAAATAAGCCACCAAAAAAACCAAATTAAAAATCTGGCTGTTTCTAAGGCCAAGATAGTCCCATGGTAGTCTGCAGTCATTTCTGGCATACACAAAAATCTGACATCATTTTTGGGATGCTGGCAGCTTCTCAAAACAAAACAAAATTTTGGATCCTCTAAAGAACACATCACCTCCTGGCCAAAACATTGTTACTTCAGTTAGAAGAATCTCGTGCAACAACACCATCACAATATTTATGATCAATGGACTTAGAAAAAAAGAAAGTGGTAGCTGACTAGATCAGATTTTGCTCCCATTTTTCCAACAGCTCTGAAAGACAGGAAGAAAGTTTCTCAGTGACTCTTGCCCCAGCTTTCCAAAATCTTTTTAGCTTTCATTATTTCTCTTATAATGAATCAACAAAAATCCTTTTTTCTACTTTTGTCAGCTCTTTGGCTCCCTACCCTTCATGTGGTTTTAGTCAGTGGATGTAGCTCATACCTCCTGCAGGGAGTCAATCTTTGATTCACAGTCTCATTTCCTTAAAAATTAGACTTATTACCTCCCACGATCTTGTCCCATCCCAAGCAGGTCATTCAAAAGTAATCAACAAAGTGGTTGTCCCATCTCTGCTAACTGTTTTTTTGAACTCAACATATAGCTAGATTATTCAATTTTAGTTTTTGTCACTGTTGTCCTAGATGCCAAGAAGAGACTTCATTTTACATGAAAATGCCAAAACAATGGATTAAAATAGCAAAGCAGAGTAACTCTTTTCTTTGACTTTTTTAAGGTAGGTGAAACAGTCAAGGGCAGCTTCAAAGTAAATGACTAGCTATGGCAAAAATCACTGTGCTTTCTCCATCACTGCTGGCATAAGCTGGTCCTTAAATATATCCTCATTGGATAATGATTACAGTATGTTTTACTGTTTTAAAATTTTGCTCTGTTAAAATTTTGAGGTACTGACATACTGCATTTTGATTTGCTAAAACGAGGCTTCCTTTCATGAAGAAAATTAGATCAATCACACAAGTGTTTAAAATGAGAAAAGGCTATGAAAAACCTGTCTTTCTATGGGATGTTAAAACTTACTTGATGGTTACTAAGAAGCTGTTCTAACTCCTATGTTCTCCTTATCTGAGAGGGGTAAAAATACTCTTGATGTAAGCAGTTTTTTGGTTTGTACCAAATCCAGCTCAATTTTGTGTAAGAATTGTACTACATTAATTACAGAGCTCTGCAGAGTTGCAGTCTCTTGCACAGTAAGAGCAAATTTAAAACACAGTTTAGAGCCTGACACGATGCTATCGAGGCACTGGCATGATTAGAACTGCTAGGCCATATTTTCAGCTGGAAGAGGAAGTAGTGATGACCATTTAACTGACTGAACATCTACTGCTTACACAGGTGAGGCTGAAGCAGAAGTCCCTGATGCTGTGCAGCACATATTTCCTTGTTACCTGTGTAGTCCGCTCTTTAGCACATGTTATTTCTATCTTATTCTCCAGCTAACTATGTGGTATTTTTAAAGAACAGAATGTTTATCTTGTATACCTCTGTTACCCAAAAGAAGAAGTTAATTGCTTGTAATTCCATCATATTTTATTTGAAAATGTACTTCCCAGCTGACTCATTTCTAGCATATCAGTGATTTTGATGTAATGCTTTTTAATGTAATCTGTTTTCAATTCAGGACAGATGCAGACTATTTTTTTTTCAGCCATAGAGATAATCAAATCACTCTTAACATGGTGCATAAAACAGAGGAATTGATTCCCTTGCAAGGCTTACTTAAGATTCTGTCATACTGTCAGTAGTAAGCATGAGGGAAAATTAAGGCTTACATAACTAACCATTTTTAAAGAAAAAAGATGGAGTTTGCAAAGTATCTTCTTAAAAAAATAAACATGTTAAGCACTGCCATTAGGTGCCAGACACATTGTACATTTTAAACATGTTCTAACCAGATCCTGCGATTATGTTGTAGTGTAGTCGAAAGGCAACACATTCCAGAAGCTGTTATATGGTCTTGCAACCCAAGTCCTATTTTCAGAATGGATTTAAACACTGTTTCAGTTTTGAAAATCAGGAATGGAGGCATTGGAATCCTGTTCAGTAGTGTAACTACTCTAAGGTTTCTCTCTAGCCTGGATAAAAACCAAAAGTCCCAAATGGGACTCCAAAATTCCCATTTATGAAAACTGAAAAGTGTCATGTATTTTAAAATGTCCTTGCAGTAATAGATATAATGTCATCATATTTCCACAGGAGCATCTATGTATGCTTTCTGCCTTTTTCCTCTTAACAACTGGTATAAATTGAAAAAATCACACAAAATAAGACTGGCCCATTTCTCTTCCCCTAATACGTAAAAAACCTGCATTATAAAACTAGACATTTGATTTTCTCTGTTTAAACATGAAACAATTAAAGTATTTATTATAGCAAGGTTACATCATCAATTGAAAAAAATACCTATTTTCTTTAGAATTATGAGCTACGGGCCATCTAATCCCTTTTGTTAAAAAAAATTACTTTAAAAAATACCAATACACTCCTAACCCCCCAAATTAAAAGGAATTATGATCTCTTTACTTAACACTGTGATTTTTGGAGCCCCATTCCCCTGGAGTGCAGGCTCTAGCCCCACAGCCTGAGTCATGTCTTCCCGGGTGGAGCTCTGCTCCCGGCCAGCACAGCTTTGCTTGCTCCCCATGGCAGGCAGGAGCAGGCTACACGTACATTCTCCCTTCGGCTTCAAGACGTGTCTGCCTTTCACAGGCTCAGAGGGGATGCAGAGCTTCCAGAGAGGAGTTTGCACTTGTATCCTACTGATACACGTGGTAAAGTTTGTTTTGAGATAATCTCCTCTGCACCAGAGCTGGTGTTAGTCTTAAATTTGTTCTTTATGAAGCCCTTCCTTAGAAAAACAGGATTTCTTTGGATAAAAGAAGTATAAATTTAAAAAAAAAAACTTTTAATATTATTTTTTGGTTTTGCAAATCCATGCCAGCATTTTCACAGGGCTGGATCATGGCCTTGAGAAACCCCGTCCCCAAACTTTCATGGCCTACATCAAAAGAACCATGGACTTTGTGGAGTGCAAATTTTAATGGGGTCCAGCCATGAAAACCTCAGTGGTTATGCACTGAAACAAAAGAGAACAGCACTGGGACAAAGTCTGGAAAGGAAAGCAATGCCCATATTCATGTTGCTACATTCTAATTACTGTTATTCTAACATTCACCTATCTGAAAATGCCAACTAGTGCCAGGTCTGGATGCCCCAGCATCCAATTTTTCTGCTTTGAAAGGCTTTTGCCTGCACTGGAATTTGCAGCTGTGAAGAACTGCCCATGAACTAAGTCCATACGGTGAACTTTGGCATAAGGGAAAGGCAGGAACATCTGTTGCCATCACGAACAGCTTGTTGGCCACATTCAGCCGCAGAGGAGTGCCAAGCAACTGATCTGCTTCCCCACCTCTCTGGTTTGGCTGCTGGACTCCATGTGAGTTAATCTAAACCACCCACTACACTGAGCAGTTTATTTGCTCTGGGAAGGACTGATCAGAAAGGCATTATTTAGATTGATTTCTCCAGAAACTAGTCATTCTAACACTAAGAGCTAAATTCTACTTTCATTTGTAAAAATGGAAAACATTTTTTGATTTTATGAAGATTTATAGGTATTTATAGGTTATTTATCCTCTTGTAAGTGTTTGGGGTTTTTAAGGCAAAAATAGGAACAACTTGGTTAATTTGTAACTTGAATATGCAGAGAACTCATGCATTCCTCAAACCATTTTCAAATGATTTTTACTAAAAATGTAGAGATACTAGATTTAAAATACACACATAGAATAGTTTAGGTGACAGATGGCTGCATCACTAAGAAGAAGGATTGCTTTTCTTAATGCCTCGCTGCATGGATCTCTGGAAAAAGCTGAGCCATTGTCTCACTTTTTCTATCCCTTCTCCAGTGGTTGTAATGTTTGTCCCCCCACCTTGCTGAAGTATTTGGAGGAATGCTTAATTAGCATAGCCTTGTGCTTTAGGTAGCATCTATGGAAAGGATGTTCAGCCTGTTTTACCCATCTGTATAAAAAACCAGATTTTATAGATGATGAAACTTTATACACATGTGTTAAGCAGTTATAGAATGAATATGACTCACAGGTGAGGTTACCTTCTTTGATTGATTGCCTTAATTCCATAGACTAAAGGAAATAATTTTTCTGTCTGTCCTTACATTTGCATTGCTTTCTAAATAAAAGTACATGGGAATCACAGAATTTTCACTTTTTTAAAAAAAGAACCCCAAACCCCAAAAATTAAAATATCACCCATCAATATACTGAGAAGCCAAAGGTGACACTGGTACAGCCTGACCTACCCAACTAGCAGCCTTGCAGAAAAGCACTGTGAGCTCCTGTTGAGCATCAAGTGGAATGTGGGCCAGCAAATGCATTCTTGCACCAAGTTGCACCTGAAGTCACATCCAAGACACTGTGGCCAGTTCGCCCACACATCACAAGAGGAATCCTCATAAAGGAATTAGAAATGCAGCAGAGGCTGGGCTCAAGCCTAATGCTGCCATGTTTTCTTACCCCGGACAAAAGAAGGCAGAAGTGCAACCTATCCAGTCTTCACCTTCCTAAAGCAGGATCATAGAGAAAACAGAGACAAACCTTTCTCAGAGATGAATGACAACAGGACAATGGCCAGTAGTCATAGATTACAACAAGAAAAACTGATTAGACACAAAGACAAAATTGTGAGAGTGGTCCAGCAGTGAAGTAAGCGCCCAGGGAATTAGCAGAATCAGTGTGCCTGAAGACAGTCAAAAGTGCACAGGACCTGATCCACCTTTGAAGGTAGTCCTGCTTCAAGCAGGCAGTTGGGACTAAACGGTTTCCATAAACCGCTTTCAACTTAAATTATTATGTGATTATATAATTTATGACTAATAAGATGCATCATTAATGTTCCCATTATTTGTCTCTCTCTCCCACCCCCTCCTTTTCCTAAGGGGGACATTGGCTCACCAAGATGTACATAATTGTGTAAGAATATTCTCAAAAGTACACACTGTCCATGTAAGGTGTCAAGTATGAAACATTCATGTTGGCAAAGAGCCAGATGCCAAAATATAAACTTCTCATGCTCAGCTGGATATTTGACTTGTCAGATTTGTGTCATAATTGCTGTTTATCCACATTCTTCTTTGCTGACACATATTTGCAGTCTCGTGGTCTCCACTGATTTAGCGGGTCATTTTATGTCTGTAAGGAATTGTATAATTAAATATTGTGATTTAATCCCTTGAAACACATTAATGTTACTTGCCAGTAAAGTTAAGCATGGGAAAGATGACATTTTCAAGGTCTGTATTTATGCATTAGCTTTACATGTTTAAATGAATCTAAGTGTCTTTTAGGGCCTGTCCCCCCTGGCAAGTATATTTAAATTGAACATGATTCAGGAATAGCTCAGTAGAAGAATTTATATTTCAAAATTAGAATGTCTAACTTTTGGATATTGCTTAAATGCACTCTCCAAAGTATGAAAACTTAGTATGACGATGGTATTCTTATTTTGAAATAAGAACATCTACCTGCAGAAATTTAACCAGGAATATTTTATCTGAAATAATTATTCCTTCATTATTACTGAGACAATAATTATTCAAACAGGTAAAACTACTATAGAGCCTATATATGCAACTGAGGTAAAAAAAACCAACCAGCCAGAGTTCAAGTAATAATAAAATCGTCATGTTACTATACTTTAGCACAGTGTCTAATGTTAAAGGTTAGGTAATAGCCTGCTTCAGTTTCTCTCAGGGCAGATGGAAGATGCCTCCTGCAATGGACTCCCAAGACTTTTCAGGCATTTCCAGCTCTCCCTTTCCAGCCTAGGAAGACAGATGACTTTTTTGGCATCTTACAATTGCCTGATAAATGCCCTTGCACTGGCAGCAAAGCACAAGCAGACTCAGAAAAAAAGTGAAAGTTAGATTAGTAAGAGTTATATTTCTTTGAAGAAACTCCAGTCTGATATTTTGTATTCAAGTTTCAGCTCAGAGGTAGGCAAACTTTTATGGCCAAGTTATTAACTCCTGAAAATAGAGCTCTGTAATAGAAATACTGACAGACGCTTTAGTATAGCAGTGCTATTGGGCACTGCTCTAGTCATCAGTTTTAATGAGAGCTGTTAATATCACCTCACTCAAAATGGTTGCCCTGGGCTGACATCTCGGGCTGTGCACAGGTGCTCTCAGCCAAAAATGTAATGAAGGTTATTACATTATCAATGAGGCACAGATGCACATCCCGTCTGAACTCGAGGTGGTGTTATTGCCAAGCAGGCATCTCTTTCAGCAGGTCCCAGGTCTGTTTATATCAATATGCTGTTCCAGCTCAGTGAACCCAAGCACAGCCTTCTGCTTCTCCATGGCACTGCCAGTGAGAGAAGCAGGAACTTTAAAGAATGCAAAGATTTACAACTGATGTGCAGGTGGGTTACAAAAAATAAATCCAAACAATAATATAGTCTTTGAATGTGGAATTAGTGTATTTGAGTCTGGACTGCTTCAGCATTTGAGAACAGTTCCTCCTTTTCATCAAGCACAGTAACAATATCAGCAGGAGAGAAAACTCTTCACATCTTTGTTCCTTCTTGTTTTTCTGATATGAAATCTGATATACTATTCATTGTATTTTCATGTTTTCCAAGCCTTGCTTTACACGTTGCTCATCAGTGCTCCTGTTCACTTACTTCACTATACAGATTACACAAACAAGCCACACTCCTTTTTTTAAAGCATCTCTTGCTTTTATAGTAAATATACACAAAATTTGCAGGCACCTCGTGAGTAATGGGATCTATAGTGGCAGACATGGATGGGTTACATTTCTACTGAGATAACACCTGGAGATTCAGAAGCTGACTTCAAATGAGCCATAGCCTCTGCTGAAGCCATCCTTCTTCCTTTGCCCTTCTAGGACCTCAGCCTGAAGGATGCAGAAGTGCAAGGGGGCTGACGTAAATGAGAAATAGCACCTCATCAGGACAAAGAGCACATTTGCTTTAGCAGAGGATTACAACTGCTCAGAGATCTCAGCCAGCATGGTGATGTTACTGTGCTCCCCAGAACCATATGTTATACCTGAAAACACACTTAGGTAAAGGAGTCAAGCAACCATCACAAATTTTATTTATATCAATGACTGAGGGTGTGTATGGGTTTGTGTATGTGTGTATATATACATATGTATACACGCACACGGGAAAGGGACAGAGCTGGCCAAGGCAGCCACTATTGTTCAGTCATCCTAAGCCTAACTCCTGATGAATTCTGCCTGGAGAATGATGAATGTGCTGCCTCACTCTTCATCTTTATCCACTTCAGTCTTTACTAACCAATGCAATCAAAGCACTGAGGTTGAACTATTTGTGGTTTTCCAACTGTCCCTCTGTAACTTAAGGCATGGACAAAGATGAACCCTCTCCACCAGACCACATCTGGGACCCCTAGCACTGATCCAACATAAATCATTTATCATAATGGGCTCCACGCCAAAATCTCTGGCACTGTGTTGTGCAGGTGGTACCAGTGACTCTCTTACATTAACATCTATGCAGTAGAACCAGGCTGGAAGCTGAGTCACTACAACGAGAGAACAATATGAAGCATGAATAGTGGAGGAAATCAAAGCAGAGCACAGGCTGCAGTGTGACAGCAAAAGGTAGAGATAGGTACCCTAGAGACAGTGGTAGTGGTTAAAACATGACTAGATCATTCAGCTCTGGTCCTGGACACTGCAAGTATAAACTAAGCTCTGGTTTCCAAATATTATCCCAAAACAATGTCTTTAAGTGATCTGACAAGTCAACCCAAAAATGCAGCAAGACAAGAAATCAATCAGTTTGATGGTTTGAGTTTTGAACTTGAATGTCTTTGGATAATGATTTTCCTTAAAAAATATAAGCTTTTTTTTTGTAAAGGATTGGATGACTATGAAAAACAAAGCTATTTTTAGGTGTACAATACTAAAACTGGAAGAAAACAAGTCAGGAGCTATTACTTAAGCAAAGCAGAAGCAATACTGCCACAGAGCATCTTTTTATAAGTCAGGAGATGAGGGCTGTTTTGCTTCTAACAAGAATAAAGACACACTCCCTCATGCCTCCTTAGTTAAATGCTTGAATGGAAAAATGTTAAATGAATGGAGATACTCTTGTTCTGCATTTCTCAGTAGCAAGTATAGAGTAATCTAGTTGTTTTTTTTTTTCTGGCTACCTAGCATATTTCTGTTTTCTTGTTACTGTCCAAGTGGAAAGAAGTCAATCTGTCTTAGTATGCACAGATCTCTCCTCTGCCAGCAAGCAGTCTATGATGCAGGGCTACATTCATTAAACCTGGTCTCTCTGAGCAGATATCCACATACCCTGATCTAAACCTGAAAATGGTTCCCCACAGGATTCTCATGTTCTTGATGCATTTATACTTTTCATACAAGACTTCATAGCTGACAGATAGCAAAAGACACTACAAGTGACCCAATTATGTCCTAGAAGAAACTTACAATAAAAGCAATTGCTACAAAGGAAATACATGTTCAGCTATCATGTTCTGAATAACTTTTATCCTGGACCTGAAGGGGTAATGGCAGACCTTTGCTGTCAATGCTTCTCCAGAGCTGCTGCTTTTATTTGCTCTCTGCTCTTTTGACTGCCACAAATCCTACAGTGTCCCGTCCCAGAAGGGGTGCAACAGCACAGTCTCGTTCATGAGGAAAGTCATCAGAACTTTCTAAAGCACCTTCTCCCTAACCATTACATATATATGAAATGGACAACCCCCCAAATCTATAGAAAATGCAGACAAACACTTTAAAACAGGAGTAGCAGCAGCGGTTACAGCTCACGCCCCACCCCAATATAATAGATTGCTTAGCAGGAAATTAGACAGTGATTTCCTTAAATAAAATATAATACCCTGATTAGCAAACAATGCTTGATTTAAAAACGTTTCCGGCTCAGTTTTCTTCAATAATAATAGTAATAATGAATACTGTAAGCTGATGATAGCAAATAGTACTGTCAAGGAAAGCAAAACTCCTGATCATAGAATCATAGATTTGTTAAGGTTGAAAATGACCTTTAAGATCATTGAGTACAACTGCTAAATCACTAAATTATCCCAAATGTCACATGTGCACATCTTTTAAACACCTCTGGGGATGGATCTACTTTCCTGGACACCCTGTTCCAATGCCTGACAATCCTTTCCATGAAGAAATTTTAAATCCTATCCAAACCTCCTCTGATGCAACCTGAAGCCATTTCCTCTTGCTCTATCACTTGTTACTTGAGAGCAAAGCCCAACCCCCATCTGGCTACAAACCTCCTTTTAGGTAGTTGTAGGGCGCAATAAGGTTCCCCTCTCCTGAGCCTCCTTTTCTCCAGACTAAACAACCCCAACTCCCTCAGCCACTCGTCACAGGACTTGTGATCTAGACCCTTCACCAGCTTTGCTGTTATCTGGACTCGTTCCAGCACCTCAATGTCCTTCTTATAGTGAGGGGCGCAGAACTGGGCACAGTACTCAAGGTGTGGCCTCACTAGTGCTGAATATAGGGGGACAAGCACTGCCCTCATCCTGCTTGCCACATTATTGCTTACACAGACCAGGATGCCACTGGCTTTTTTGGCCACCTGGGCACAGTGCTGGCTCATTTGCAATGCCTGTTGACCAGCACCCCCAGGTCCTTTTCCGCTAAGCAGCTTTCCAGACACTCTTCCTCCAGCCTGTAGCACTGCTTGAGGTTGTTGTAACCCAAGTGAAGGACACAGCACTTTGCCTTATTGTACCTCATACAACTGGCCTTGGCCCATTGATCCAGCCTGTCCAGATGCCTCTGCAGACCCTTCCTACCCTCCAGGAGATTGAAGCTCTTGCCCAGCTTAGTGTCATCTGCAAACTGACTGAGGGAACACTTGGTCCCCTGGTCCAGATCATTGATAAGGATCTTAAACAGGACTGGCTCCAACACTGAGCCCTGAGGAACACACTTGTGACCAGTTGAATGTAATTCTGGGCCCAACCATCCAGCCAGTTTCTAACTCAGCGAAGAGTACACTTGCCCAAGCCACTGGCAGCCAGTTTCTCCAGAAGAATATTGTAGGAAACAGTGTCAAAGGCTTCACTAAAGTCCAGGTGGACAGAACCTTGTCATAGAAGAAAAGCAGGACCTGCCTTTCACAAACCCACGTTGGCTGGGCCTGATCCCCTGGTTGTCCTGTATGTGCCACATGATGGTACTCAGGATGATCTTTTCCATGACCTTACTGGGCACCCAGGTCAGACTGACAGGCCTATAGATTCCTAGATTTTTGTCCTGACCTTTCTTGTAGATAGGCATCATGTTTGCTGACCTCCAGTTGACCAGAACCTCCCTGGTTAGCCAGGACTGCTGATAAATGATTGAAACTGGCCTTGATGTTGCACAAGGAAACATTTACTGAGGGGAGGGACAGGAGGTGGACTGACTTCCCTAAAACTTTTACTTTTTTTGTTTCCTTCCACCTCTCATGTGCATGTCCTTCCTTTAATAGTTTAAAAATAAAGGATGCAATCTGTATTGCAGACATATTGCATGAATAATTGTCTCTTATCGCAGACCAGCCACACTGTCCTTGGATAGCTAACAAGCTACAGGAAGCGCTTCAGCTCCCAGCTGGAGGAAGCATTACGTTTATAAATACATTTTAACATTTCAAACTCAAACACACTACAGTCTGTCTTTTGCATCAAGGCATTGAAAGGTGTAGTATGATCATCTGTATGTTGATAAAAGGCACCACATTCCTCAAGAATTTAGATCTGTACTGTCACACAGTAGACTGGTTACTACTGGCACAGGAATCTCTTTCCCATAATAACTCGTCTGCTTCTAAAACTGTGTGCTTCTGCTGGGATCCCAGGTGCGTGCAGGGGGACTTCACTCTGCATGGGGCCTGACAGAAGCAATGGAAGGAAAGTGTTGATGCCCTCAAGCCTTCCTCAGGAGCAACGGCTGCTGCTCTTAAGTCCCCAGAAGGAGCAGACAGGTTGGCAGCAGCAGCGCCATCCCACTTTGGGAGCAGAGGATAGCAAAAGAAGAGGCTCAGAGAGGGGAAGAAATCCATAGTTCACTGATTTTTCAGTTTGGTGAAAGCCATGATAATATTGGCAATTCACAGTCTCAGTACTATTTATCAGCTGAGTCATGATGCTGCCACTTTATTGATGCTTGTCTGTCAAACAGCTGTCTGGCTCTCCCATTTAGATAGTCCATAATGGTTCATTAGGAGATGATTTCTCATGGATGCTCTAGACCTGACAGCTGGCAGAAAAAACCTTTTGCTGTCAATCCTGAAAGAAAGAGCAATGACTTTAAACTGTGCAGACTAAAACTGGTAATTTTTGTGTTACTGTAAAAGCTCTTGGAATAAAGCTCTGTGTAGCTGTATCAGTAATGGCCAAGAAACAGCTTTTTCCTGAACTGTGGTCCAGGAAGGCATCAAGAGTAATACTAGCCATCATAACTGGATGAATAAAGAACTCCTGTCATTACTCAAGCATAAGCAGGAAATACAGAGGAGATGGAATCAGGGTCAGGTCACTTGGAATGAATAGAGAGAGGTTGCTACTGCAAGCCGAAATGAGACAAGAAGGCCAAGGCCCATGGAATGCACAAACAAATGCAGTACCAACTTGCAACTAATCACAGAATCACAGAATGGGTAAGGTTAGAAGGGAGAATAGTGAGGTCATCTGGTCCAACCTCACTGCTCAAGCAGGGTCATCTTAGAGCACATTGCACATACAGACTACCTACTTAAGGTGCTAACATTTTGCCTTACATTTCCTAACCAACTTCCAGGATCTTCCAATTACACTTTTTGTTTTCTTCTACTTCACTGGTATCTGAAAGACCTATATCATCCAAGAAATAACAACCATTTCAACAGAGCCATGATATGTGAGACCTTTTACAGATCTTTTTAAGAGTGGTTTAAATTAGTAGGCAATTGTTTCAGTTACTGGGAGATAACACTGTGTTAGTTCCATTAATAAAAATAATTGTTTAAGTATGAATAAGCTAACAAAGAAAGTCTGTAATTCTTTGCCATTTTTATGGGTTATGGCCAAAACAAATTCACCTCTCCTCACAAAACTTCCTTAGTTTGGTTGACAATACCACTCCTCTTTCTATTATTCCAGCTCATGCCGGTGGGTTGTGTGTGATTCATTCCTCGTTAGCCACATCCAAATCATCTCCCAGTTTTCACACTAATATCTTCATCATCTCCAAAATTCACCCTTTCATCTCCATCCTTAGAGTGAAATATTTTTCTTAATTTCTAACACATACTCCTATTTTTATTACTGCAGCCTCCATTCTTGCTTTCTAACTTCCCGTGAGTATAACGACCTATAAATGGAAGTGTTGCCACATAAACATGTGTTTCTTGCCTGAAAATCTGATCACTTCTTTTTCTTCCTCTGTCCCCCATGCCTTTTTTTTCCTTCACCATTTGCTTTCCTTCAGAATGGTAACATGCCAGCATCTTCCAAGATCAATGTACTTCTGGGTCCTTTTATCTTCCCCTTGTTAAGCTTTAGCTTAACTTTTTGCCCCCTTGCCTCCCTCCTTTTTCTTCCAGCCCCACTGCCTACCAGGTTTTTGGAGCTTCCTTGTCGTTTGCCCCATATCACCTCTTCTGTCCGTATTTCCTCAGAACCCCAGCTTCACCTGAACACGGAAGATCCACTTCCGACAGGCTGCTATGAAAATACATTGATTTTTAAGCTGTCTTAGGAGTTGTTCAAGCTGTTATCCTCAAGTGCCACATATACAACTGGTACTCCTACAAACACTTAACAGCAGCAACCTGGGAACAACATTGAAAACTGATTAAATGATATACTAGGAGTTACAGCAAACACAGCTATCCTCAAATCCTCAAAATGCTGTCAAATGTGTGTCAAGCAAACAAGTTGGAATAAATTTATGGAAGGAAAAGTATTTAATATCCATTTAGTTATGGAAGTTTGGCTTCCATTTTTGAGAACAAGTCCTGTTTATTTTTCTCCTCTTTATCCTACCTACCTCTAGCAAAATTACTGAGTATACCACAGCAATTAATTTCCCTTCCATGTCTTAACCACATTTCTTCCGGGTGCCTGTTCCCCTTTACACTTGGGTAAAATCTATGCTGAAGCCACTGCCTCATGGAAGCTACTCTGGATTTACAGCACTGCAAGTGTTAACACAAGCTGACCTGATACTCTTACAAGAATGGGAGCATATGTCTATGACTCAAAATATCTACTTAAAAATCTAAACACTTTATTTAACAATTAACATTAATCTGCTGCAAGTCCAACTCAGAAATTGCCTGTTTACATCAATACAAGCATGAACATATCCATGGGTGTGGAAATTCAGGCTTCAGCTTCTCTGCCAGACTCCTGTTAGTCTGCCACTTCTGTCTGTGAGTGATCACTAAGATTCACCTCTCTACCAGACTAGTATTTGTCTCTCCCTTCCAGTGGTACCAGAGTAAGAACTTCAGCCACTATAGGGCAGAAAGACACACAACTTCTTATTTTTAAGCTTTTTAGGATCTCAAAGGGTCAAAAATTCGTATTTGCTAAATGATCTATCAATCTCCTAACTATCAGTGGACACTTCAAAAAACCACTGAAGGGCCACCTTTTGATGGTAGCTTAAGGTACCTTAGAGACCTTGAAACTCTGAGTCCACATGCCAATATCACATCACTGCCATCCTTTTCTCAACATGGCTTTTCATATCCTGTTAAACTATATGATTTAATACCAAAGAGCTGTCCACTTTTAAGTCCATTGAGAGCCTGCAGAAGGTACCATCCTTTTTTCAAATAAACTAAAAATTTTATCGTAGTTGTTCAGACCCTGACTTTGGCAAGAGAGGAGTTAAACACAGTTTGTGTTGCCAGATGGGAGATTGCATCAATCCTCCAAGATTTAAGGTCTCAGGAGCTTTCAATATTTTCTCTCTTAAGCGTGAGACAGCTGTTTCTCTTGGGAAGGTTTCTGAAAGATATCAGAGATGAATGCAGGAGGCTGGAATGTGAGATGGACGAAGGAATGCCAGGAGAGGACTTCCACTCTCAGGCAATATCCCCAGCACTCCATTTAACTGCTTTCAGAGCCCTGCCAGCTGCTCAGCTTCAGCCTTTCTGCACTCCCACCCATCCCAGAAAATTCAGTAAACAGCTAATCCTGCTGTCAAGGGGCAAAACTCTCCAGTGGGCACCTTCCGTCCAGAGTGTGATGGACAAGCAGAGAGGGTGGAAGGAGGCCAGCCTTGGCAAGAGTCCCGCTCTGACACATCCTCACATGGCCTCCCACTGCAGCTACCCAGGGCTTCTGGTACGAACCGCACAAGAGGGATTTTTCAATGAACTAAAGATATCCAGTTCAGAAAGTTCAGGCACAGAGTTTATACGCAGGGACATATATCCCTATCTGTACATGAAACACAGCTACACTGACACAAAGCCATAGCACACATTCTTGAGCGCATTAGATTTGGGATTATTTTAAAACATATCTAGAATGACTTAGGAGGATAAAAGACCTATCTAGTGAATTTGGATTAAAATACAGTGTTTTACTGTAAAAGCATTCCTCATGCAGAGACTGCTGGCAAAGAGAATTGTAAAAGGGAATTATGTGCTTGACAACAGTAGTATGTAGTTGTAGGTTATTTAGTTTCAGGGGGAAAAGAAGAAAATCTATGAAAGGATATGACTACTTCTCCGAAAAATCCAGTATTTATAACAACAGAAACAGTTTCTTATAAACTTGCACCCTAAAGGGCAACTCAAAACATTTGCTGCCCAGTTCCATAGCAAGGAGCTTGCTGTGCTTTGCAGCAGCTTTTGCTGGAAGGTAGCAGCGCTCCTCCTCTGATCCACCACTAGAGGGGAACGGCATGGAGGGAGAAGCGGATTGTTCAAACACGTGCTGTACCCAAGCCAGTTTTGCACTTTTTTTTTTTTTCTTAAATACATGTCAGGGGAAAAAAA
>JAWWLZ010000118.1:48081895-48121722 GCA_035041345.1 Poliocrania exsul
TTCCATCCCCCCACAAAGCAAAACCTTCTTCCACATCTGAACTGGTGGGCTGTGCTGGCAGAGGGTTGAGGGGGAAATCCAAAGAGCCACTGGAGGCATGAAGTAGGAATGTGTGTACAAAAATGACTTAATAAGAAATTGCCTCATTGTCTCATATAACACATGTAAGAAATTCCTCCTGCAGCTTTAATGATGGAATGGGAAGCTAAACCCCATAGGAGCTCCTCCCTCTATTTACCAGAATGGCAAGATACGGGCTCCAGTGATGAAGTGTTCCATTAATATTAGAGCTAGAGGAAATAAAGTGACTTAATTGTAAACTAACGACCTCATCCTAATAACCAAATTCTAAACAGAAAAGGCAAGAAAAAAACCCTACTTTCAGCCATGCTGCCAACTCATAAATTAAGCAAATGACATTGGCATATAATTACACTAATTAGTACTGATGCCATGCAAAGACTATTTTATGGATATGCATTCACCCCATTTCCAACCCTAGAGCCTAAATCTGAAGTAGTAGCTCAATCAGCACACTTTGGAAATTCAGTGTTATTGTTTATGCCATTGTGGATCTAATTTAATCAATACCATATTCTCATTAAATGCAAAGTCTGTTAGAGATGTTTCTTTCACAGGCCCCACAAATGAACTCTATTGGATTCATCTCATTACATGATTGCTGTAGGCTTAACTATGCATCATTAACAGAAACAATAGACAAGTTAAGTATGAGGCTCTATAGATCACCTTAAAACGACACAGTCACACATGATTACAGTCTTAAGTAATTGGAATGGTGAAAGCCAGCATTTGCAGTGATTGTCAGGTGCTCACTGGCTCTTACACAACAAAAAAGGATACCTCAATGCCTGGTACCTTTCATAGTGCCTAAAGGGAAGATAAAAGAGATGGGCTTTGTGTACCATAGGTACTATATGACATAAGTTAGTTTTTTGGTTTTTTTTTTAAGTTTCCTGCTGTCACTACAGAACTATGAGAATGCCATTTCTTTATCTGTATTTACTCTACAGCTTTTTGTGTTTCAGTCACAAAGAAAGGGCTGTAGCACTATGGTGCAGGAGGTTTTGAGTAGTCAACACATGTGGCCATATAATAATATCCTGAAGAAATCAGCAAGTTCTATATCTTGAACTACTAGATGCAAGCATAGACTAATTTCTTCTCTTACTCCTTCCCAATTAATACAAAGATGCATATTATCCACATGAAGAGTGTGACAGGCTTATTTGGCTTTGTGGGGTGCCTCTCTGTCTTTTCTTCGGTTTAGATATAACTGTACATTTGCTGTACTTATTACTGCTCTCCATTACTCTGTGTGCTGTTCAGTGGCAGAGTTTCACACATGACACACAGAGGCTGGCCTAGTTTACATCTCAAATAACCATGCACAGAAAATTTTTCATTCATTTTGTTATGGTATTAAGAGACAATACTAAAACTTGCACTGTTTTGCCAGCATTCACTTACTTAACTACACACTTAGTTGCAAACCTTCAACCACTTCACTGACTTGACCAGATTTGGGTTTTTCTTTTTTTGTTTTGTTTTGTTTCAGCTTTTTATCATCTTTGTCTTTTCCTACAACTGGTCAATAAGGTCAGTGATTCTCATTTCATTGTTTACTGGAAACATATATAGGTATGTGTAGAGAGCAAGTAAATGCACATAAAAATAGCAGAAAATGTTTCCTGGTCTAAATTCTTTTCTTGGTATTTCTGCTGACCATTTCCATGTAGAGCTCTTCACTGATTATAATTGCTGTGAAATTGCATGTTTTTGCTTGTCCCTTTGGACAAATGGGCTGAAATTAGTGGTTGCACAAATCTGCAGCTGACTCATTACAACATAAAGCAGCCGACTGTGGAACTTGGGGTTTTTCAGATCTGTTATTTTAGGATGGAAATTGCTGAGTTGGCAGGCAGTGTGACCATATAAATCAACAGCAACTGCATACTTTTAAAATGACATGGTGCATAATCAGTTTAATATGTGAGGTTTGAGGGAAAATAGCTTTATTGGGGAAGCACTGCTAATAAAAATTCAACTTATGGTACCTCTTAGGTCACTAAGGGCAAAGCCACAGGCCAGTATCTATAACACCAGACAACTGGGTCTTTCTTAATCAGCCAGCCTTTCTTTGAATTGGTTCTGGATGAACACCTAATGGGATTGATATACTTTGCAGAAAGAGACCACTGGAGTTATTGCTTTCATCAGCCCTTGAGGAGAAACAAAAATGTTATTAGAGTGCAAAACTAGCATACAGTCCTGCTGTGACTCTTGAAGATCTTTCCTCCACTTTGCAACGGAAGTCACGAACGCCTCTAGAGCATCATCCCTCAAGTCGTCTGGTTCCATGGCTGCTTTTTGCTTAGTGCCTTTAAGAGAAACCAAAAGCCTGGAGGGAACGTACATAATTCCATTCTCCCTGTGGTGGAATAGCACGAATTGCAACTTTTTTTCTGGAGTCATCCTGAAAGGAGCTGGATTGGAGGGAGCCCTGTTCATGGGGTGTCCTATCACACTAAGGAGCAGCAACTGTCAAGTCAAATCTTGGGACAAGTTCAAAATATTTTATATGTGGGAAAGAGTTCAAGCCTCACTTTTACACAGAATACTCTGTCCCTTCAGAGGATGGAATGAGGGATGGTTCGAACCAATGTACTAAAAGACAGTGCACAGTTTTTTTATGGATGCTAAGACACTTTGTGAGGATGGGAATTTTCAGGTGGAAAGGTATAAAAACCAGGTTGGGGGACTGCAGAATGGGACCCACAGCTCTTTCCCCATGATTACCTGCAGTGGCTCTCATTCAACAGTGCTCATGAAGCTCTCATTGTCTTGCTATCAGGTGCTGTATTCAATAACTGAATATTGGAATTACTTATCCTCATGTTGCAAATAGGAAAGCAAAAATCTGCTCACATATAAATGGAATATTTGTTTCATATTCAGTTATTTCATAGGTCTTGACAAACATAGCTGGAAAAATAAACCCAAAATACTATTTTTCAAGTGTGATTGAAATTGGCAAGGTTGTTTAAAATTTGCCAAAGGAAAAGAGCAGAGAATTAACATAAAGTAAAATTTTTTGTTCAGCTGGTTTTTTTCTTTTTTTTTCCTTTTTTTTTTTTTTTTAACAGAACTGATCAATTTAAAAACACAGGGATGAGCCCTTTTGTTTTCTATTAATCAAGCATTATGGAAATCATAGTGGAAGATATAAGGCAACACAAAACTGGCTTCTCATCTTGAGAAGATTAAAGTGGTATTCAGTGTATCTCATGGGTTTTGACATCAGAGGAATCAGAACTGAACAAATTAGATGCAACTTTTTTCTTGAATTCTAATATTGGAGCATAGAAACAAGGCAAAAATCCTGCAGTCATCAATGTATTTCTCTGAAATGCTGCAGAGGTTTAGGGGAGGTGGAGAGGGAAGAAAAATTGAGGGAACAGAAAAAGTGGGCCTGAATTAGAAGGGAGAAAATAAAATTGACAGGTTTTAATTTCAAAATACCTTTTGGAGTAATTTATTTATTTCTAATAGTGATTTAATGGTACTAAATAAACATTCAAACACATAAAGCTGTTTTTTTGAAAGTCTTCTGGAAAAGCAAAAGATATTGGGAAAAAAAAAGGAACAGGAACCCAACAACCCACTTTGCTTGAATAATTTCTTTAAAACTACCATGTTCTATAAAAAAATAAAAAAAGAAAAATCTTCACTTTTAAGCAAATGAAAGTCCTCCTGAGAATCAACTATTTGCTTTAATTCTCCAGAGAGCCTCATAAAAAGGCATAAAGTACATTTAAACGAGGGAAAAAGTTTCTTTCTAAAATATAATTCCCACTTTGGCATTTATTATTAGTGTCGTTAATGGACATAAAACAAATGAAATGTTTAGAAAATGGCTTCTAAAAGTAAACTGCTTATGCATAATTTTCTACCTTCCCCGCCCCCCCCCCCCACCCCAACAACATTATTCTCTGCTGACCAAAGGCAAAATAATTTTAATATAAGAGGTTTCCTTCATACTCTAAACTACAAGGTAGATTTAAGGGCAGAATTTCCAAATGCTGTGGGAATACAGCTCTGACTGATTAATGAAATTGTATAGCTCTTAGTCTTTAGAATAGTTTGATGACATATCCCCTGAATGGGCTGATTATTGACATACCATTGATATCCAGGAAAACAACTGTCACCACACATAAATTTTAACTCTGTACAAAAGTTATTAATTCCTCTCATTCTTTTTCCAGCACTCAAGAATATTGGCTTTTAAAATCCTACTACCTTGTCATTGCAGTTGCTTTGCAACGTCTGTTGCTACCATGTACTGTGAAAAACAATGAATTGGTAAAATGAATAAACTCTATCAATCTAATGCATGCGTATCTTGTTCTTAGAACTGGTTTGATCTCAGTTATTTTAAATCAAAACTTCAAAAAGACAAAGTAAGCAGCACCTGTTGATCAACATTTGCTGACTCTATAAAGTGCAGTGGAAATTACTATATGTTTGTCACAAACCTGACACTCCAGTTCAAGGACTATAATTAAACCTGTTATTTAAATTAACTTGCTCAGTGCATCAGCTCAGTTTCTGCCCACTCTACAGGACCAGACATGCATATATATATATAAGCAAGAAGGCAGCTGGCTCTTGCTCACCTAGGTGGAGAACATTTTTCTCTAAGTTCAAAGGATAAACTCAGGCAAATCATACTCGTTGTACCTGCTTTTAGATGAGATTTCCTCCACTCCAAACTATTGCACTGATGATAGATGCAGAATTCTTATTTTCTACAGTGGTAACTCAACATTCATAGATTTTTTTTTTCCCCAACCTCTCAATTGAATCTCAGGATTCCTTGATTTGGTAGGACAAGTTTTACAGTATCTGAGTGTATATATCCAAACCTGCATATTTAGCCACAGGCATCTATTACAGAGGGAAGCAATTGTGATGTTGCATGAATACCTCTAGTGGAGCTTCTTAATCTTCATGCCTTTACAGCTTTCTAGACTCACATAATCTGTATTTCAGTATTTCTTGTTCTTGGAGGATAAATTTTCCAGAGTTCAAGCATTTTGGAAAACTAAGAAAACTTACATATTTTTTTCATAATTATTACCATTTTTAAAAGGAGTTTTTAGCCAGTTTAGCCAGAGAAGTAAAACATTTGGTACAAAAATAGTATTTAAGAAGAAATAAGATGCAACTTTTAGTTTTCTGTTGAAAATATATTTTGTCTTGTCCAAGCCTCATATTTCAACCATACTTAGCGGTGCAACTCGCAGGCCAACCACATGGCAAAACGTTTAGCAAAGCTGCACTGCTGAAAATGCCGGGTGATGTTTTCTCTTCAAGCAGACTCAAGTAACGTGGCTCAGAAGGTGCTCAGGGGAAACAGCCTCTGACAGAAGCTCAGCATGATGTATTTGGATATCTCTTTCTCAAGGCTTTTTCCACCCACACTGAGGACTGCGAATTTTCCAATCCTTTTCCTTGAAAAATGAGTTTCAAAGGATCTGAAAGGTATGTTTGCATGCAATTTCAAAGATGTGTTTGGCTGAGATGAGACTGTCTGGACCAGTGATTTCAAGAGTGGAAAGAGTGGAAAGGTGGGGGGAGAAAGAAGGGAAAGAAGAAGTTCTCATAGAATCACAGAGTCTTTGAAGCTGTAAAGACCTTTAAGATCAAGTCCAACTGTCAACCTAGCACCACAAACATGTTCATCATCCATTAAACCATACCCTTAAGTGCCATATCCACACGTTCTTTGAACACTTCCAGGGATGGTAACTCAACCACTTCCTTGGGCAGTCTGTTCCAATGCTTTGTAACCCTTCCCAAGGAATTTTTTTCTAGTATCTAATCTAAACCTTTTTGGCACAATTTGAAGGCATTTTCTCTCCTATTTCTTTTCACTTGTTACCTGGGAGAAGAGGCTGACCTCCACCTGGCTACAACCTCCTTTCAGGTAGTTGTAGAGCCTCATTTTCTCCAGGCTAAACAACCCCAGCTGCCTTAGCCACTCTTCTTAAGATTTGGGCTCCAGCCCCTTCATCAGCTTTGTTGCCCTTTCTTTTTTAAGAGCCTTGGATTGTGGCTGGCTGTAAGCGGAAGCCATTTCCTGACTTCAGTCTATAAATTGAGAGATTAAAAAAATCCATATAAACTGAAAAATGCAACCCAGCTGGATATGTACCCCAATTTCTTGAGGCTTGAAGTAAATAATAAAAGGTAGCTTTCCTAATTTCATCATTGTTGGTATAAATATGAATGAAGAAAAAGCGATGTGGGGTGCAAAGGAAAGTAAGTGGTTGGAAAGGAAAACTGAAGTTATTCTTTCCTGCCTAAAGGAGCATATATATTCTCTGTATGCCAGGAATTACCATGTCATGACAAGCATCCCATTGTCAGACAGGGGACTTGTAGTGTTAGGGGGCAAAAAAACCTCAAAAAATTGACCACAACTGATGTGTGAAAATCCATTAGGGTTAACTATTTAATCTTCTCAAAGAACTGATTTCTTGTGCTTTTTTGTTTGATGAAACAAAACAGGTCCAGACCATTACACTGATTTAAACAGAATGAGAATGTTGGTTGGTTTTTTCAAGTATTGTTAACTAGTAAAGTTTTGATATATGTTGTCATACACCAATCTGAGGCAGTATTCTTGCTCTCAAAAGAAAAAAAGTGACCACATCTAAAAATTTACAAATTAAACAACAACAACAAAGTGATTAAGAAATTTTAAAGCACTGGCATGAGGAAAAAGAGTGAAACCAAACAAAAAAGATTGTCAGCTATGCTTTGAAATTAGATGGTGAACAGATGCTTCAGAAAGATAAAGGATGGCTTCTTTCAGGCAGCATAAGTTTGAGGCAGCCTTTGGTAGGACCAAAAGGCCTCTGATGCTGGATGAGAGAGGTTGAGATCAGACAAAAGCTGTGTGAAAGCAAGGTGACTTTGCAAATGAGGGCCTTGCAGGAGAAAGAGAAACCTTTAGAGAGAGTTGCCACACATCTGTCCTGTTTATGTAGTACCACCTGCTTCCAGCTACCACCTCTTCCTAGCAAAGGACTAGATGGAGGGTCTTTGTCTTTCTCTGGCTCAACTATCCTGTGTTTCTACCAACTCCACCCTGACAGCTACTTGTGCTCCACTGTCTCATTAGAATAATATGAGAAAGACTCCTTTTTTTGTCAGTTGTACCTTTTCAAAAAAACCAAAGTGTTCCAGCACACACCTTGCTGGAGCAGAGGCAGGGATCATCACACATCAGATTTCAGAGCACATGTGTAAGGCTCCACTCTTGACTGGTGCTCAGGCTAAAAATATCTATTTGAAATTTTTGTACATTGAATCAAAGATCTAGATACAATTTCTGGATGTTTGAAAGCTAAACAAAACTGCCAGAAAGTTTGTCAAGATTAGAAAACTCAAACCCTCTTGAACTGATGACAATTCTTTCTCTTGCTTTTCATTATACCATTACATTGTATATAATGAACTTTCTTGCTAAAAGATAACCAGTAGCAAAGGAATTCTAGGAAAAAGCAACTTCAGCCTATTCAGTCATTTGCAGGAGGTGGATTTCATAATTAGCTCAGAGCAAAAATTGCCCTTTATTAGCATATTAATCTTGTTGAACAGTATTCATCTTTTCCACAAATTTTGTAGTGTGGTATTCCTTTATCAATCATTCAATTAACACAGTGGCTTATTTGATTTTAATCTAGGCACTTAACACAAGGTTTCTTTCCTCTTCCTTTCCCTTTGGACAGGGAATTTTAGAATACTTTGGAGCACAGGCTATAGAAACCAATACCATTACTAACCCTAGATTATACTACAGTCTAGTCTATGCAACAGGTTTTCACCTTGCATCCTGAGCTCACAGGACTTCGACTCCTTAACTGCAATCCAGGGGAAGAGACTACAAAGGGGAGCTTTGTCTCCATTTTACATGGATTTGAAGAGACTACTTTCAACAAGATAGGAGAGTCAACAGCAATTTTTTTCAAGAAACCCATCCTATCTTTATAAATATTTCAGTTTGCCAAGAACATGACTTATTTCAGAAGTTTGTATTTTCTGTGACAATAGTTTTTAATTTTAGGCTAAAAAACCTGGCAAAACAAGGTTCAAAATTGAAGGAAAATGGCCAGAAAACAAGGAGAGATGTTTGGATTCGTTTTTATTCGATTATTTTTAGTCTGTGAATTTATGATGCTTCTCAGGAATTAGGTTTATCCTTCTAATTTGAGAACAAAAAAATATATTGCAATGCTATAAATTCTCACTGCATTAAAGGATTACTTCTCCACCAGGAGCAGTCAGAAAAAAACCCTTCTCTAAGTTCAGAAAGCTCTAAGGGTTTGCCTGTGTTGCAGCTACCCATTAATGCAAACCTGGCCTTGTTCTGGCATTTTGGTGAGACGATCAACCCTTCTGATTCCTCCTCTTTCACTGGATCCTTCTCTCCCGGTGGTTTTCAGAAGGACTTGTTTGGCAACAGTGCTGCCAGCCTCTCTTTCCATTTCCCAAGGGAACCTTAAGTCTTGGCTTTGCTTCTGTCTTTTGCTTTGGCAAACATTTTAGGTAAGCATTCCATCACACTTTTTGAATTAAGATGCCGACCACGCCTAAGGGTGGCCAGATGTGACATGTTAAATGTGTCTGGGGAGTTACAAAGGGCCAGGCAAGATTTAATACAAGCTGTGACTTCACCCATTAAGTGCAAGGAGTGACCAGTACACGTGATGACAGAATGGTTCTGTCACCCTTGGCCTTGGCTTTGCAACAGAACAATTTGGACAGAAAAACTCTATGAAGTCCAAAGGCAGGGCATGTCTAAGAAGGCAAGGATACTGTTTTGATTTATAGATAAGAAGGACAGTACAACACCTTGGTTTCTGCCTGAGTTTCAAATGCAGGACCTCACTGTACGGGGATAGGCACTTAGATGAAGTTTCACCTCTGTGTCTCTGAAAATAATACTTACAGACCTGGAAAAGGGTAAGAAGACAGTTCATTCTTTCTTCTCCTTTTTATTTTTTTCTTTGTGTGTCAGTAATGAAAAAGTATCTCAGAGTTTTTGGTCAGGTAAAAAATAACATGAGGCATGACGTACCTCCACTGAGGACAGCAAAGAAATTGAGCATCTGTGAGGGATCATACAGCTCTGCTTTTTAGGGAGATTGCTGTTAACAGCTAAAAAAAGCACAACTGAGTGGTAGTGTGTCTTCTCATAGAGATATTCCTACTACAGCTAGGAGAAATTAACTGACTTATCCTAGCACTTTCTTGCATGTCAGTGTCTAACTTTTTAATCACAACTACCCTGCATAATATGGAAATTAAGAACATCATCATTTCCAGTAATTACTAGAAACATACACATTTTCCAACAGGGTGACATTATGTCATGAATTCCCTTGTCAAGAGTTAAAAAAAGACAAAACATATCATACTTGTTTAAGAAGGCAAAGTGATAGATTTGTCATGACAGTAATCATCTCTTAAAAAAAATCCAGTATTATCAACTTCCTGAATTTCTGAAAAGGGATTAATTTTCTGCCTGAGCTAATAATGAACATTTTTCTTCTATTCATCATCTTCAGCTATTTTCTCTCTTGAGATTCACTTATCACTAACTACTGAACCCAAGAAATAAAAAATAGGCAACAACCCTTTTTGAAATAATGGCTTAGAAGACTATTAAATCAAGAGGCAAAAGATGGATTTTGAAGATACACATTTGCAATTCCTGTAACAGCTGCAGGTATTTAACAGAGGATCTGCACCACTGGTTTAGTAACGGCATTGGAGAAAGTAAGTTGATCCTGTGACAGCACAAAGCAGGGGACAATAATTTTTTTATTTTTTCAGATAAAATTCACAATAAAAGGAATGAAACTGGAGAAATAACACAATTAATGGCACTAAGGTGCAATTCATGTTGCAGGAATTAATCTAGGATGACAGTTCAAGCACATTTTAAATAGAAAGTGGTCTACAATACAGTAGATCATGCAGATGCTTGAAGCTTTGCAAACCTGTCTGCCTGTGCACAGCTCCCAGCCTGTCAGACCCTCAGCTGGGGGACTGAGTGACTGTTTTGTGCTATCAAGATATGGAGGGACAGCCGCACTGGGGGACATAGCCCAAAACACTTCTTCTATGGTACCAGTGGGGCCTGAGGCTCCCTCAAGGATCTCAGAGTCTCAGCATTGCCAAGCTTTTCCTGCTGCTGGCATCCCCTTGCTCTTTGACAGAACTAAGAATGGGCATTTCTGGAGGGGAAAGGAGGAAGACACAAGGATTTGCACTTTAAGTCTTCTCTTGCAACATTCTGCCATTGCACTGTCTTATTATCCCCACCAGCAAAATGAGTCCTCATACCATCAGCCTGCAGAAACACAGGAAAGAAGATCCCTTATAGACAGGAGATGGAAACAGCAGGACTTCTTTGCTTTTGAGTAGGATGCAGAGAAGACCTCCCCAAATGCCCTCTTACCTCATATCCCTTGCTCAACCTTTTCTGGCATGCCAGGTAAAAACCATACAAACTATTGCAAGGGTATTGCATAAAGGCATTCAGATCTCTCACTTGGGTCCTGGCAAAGGTCTCTGGGCAAATCAATGAGTCTAACTTCCAGAAGGAGGCTTCTGAGACATGTGCTTCTGCAGCACTAGGAGAGGATTCACATCAGGTTTGTGTCATTAACTGGTTCCATATTTTCCAGGGTGTCTCAGTGGGATGCTGTCCAAACACAGCTTCTTGCTCGAACTTGCTATGCTAAAGCAAGTATATAGGATTTGAGAGATTACTCTCTTAGATTCCAGCTTGCTGGCCTGAAGCCAAAATGCAGACAACACTATCAAGTCCCAAAGCTAAGCAATTTTAGCATGCAAGGCTGCCTTTATGAAGAAAAGGCTTGTGCACTTCAATGGCTTGCAAAGCTGATAGTAAAGGACAGACTCTCTGCACTTATTTCTACAGTGTTTCTAAAGTCATGGGGCAGCAGAAAGAAAAGGGTGTAAATTCAGTGTCTGCTCATGGGTTCTCTTCTAGGAAGCAGAGACAGTTTTCAACAGCACAGTCTGATCTCAGTGTCGTATGAACTAAGAACGAGACTGGAGGAGGAACAAAGGGTTCAATATCTAGTACTGAGGCAGCAAATCATATCACAGTTCAGCAAAACAATTTGATTCTCTAGGGGATTTCTTGACACTGATTGCTCTACCACAAAGTTACCAAGAAGCCCAGCTATCCCTAGGCAGCACCCTAGAAGTAAATACTCATAGCTATTTTGAGAATTTTTGCATAGTGAGTATTGAAATGATTCTCTACTTAACACAGCAGACAGCTAGCAAGAACAAAGCACAAAATCAGATTCCCTCAATCCTTTAAATCTGTTTTGCAACCCATTGTTACTGCTCACAGAACAGCTTTGGCAAGCAAAGCCCATGACGAAACATAGCTGTGGTTTATACAGAGAAATTTTTCCCATCTGCCATTTTTGTTGTCAGTTGTTTAATATTGATTTCTCCCCATGCAGTTCCCAGTTTAACCTGGGCACAGCTGCATTGATCCAAGAAAGCCGAAGTAGTTTGTCTCTTCCAGTGAAGCAGAAAAGGGGCAGAAGACAGCACCTATCACCATTTTTTTCTGGTTAGAAGTTCTTTCCTGTAGCACTGATGTAGATTAAGCCTGCACTTATGCCTTTTCATACAAATATTTCTGGTAATTCCATTTCATCTGTGACAAGTGAGATGAAATTCACACCAAGAAGTGTGTTCTCAAGTAACAACTTTCTTCACCTGGGAATGAGTTGACTCAGCACATGAATTAGAGAATCACAAATACACAGTGCCATATTACAGCCCTTAGATTTATAAAGATTTTGCATTAGCTACAAGCAACATGGCTTGGGTTCTACAATATAGGGATTTGACCTGTATCTACCTGGAGCTCCACTTTATTCATATGCTGAAATGGCAGATGGGATGTGCCCTACAGGCTGTTCTCAGTGGTCACAAGGGTGTATTCATTCCTGTGGGGTCTCTTCTGCAAAACCTTTCTGGTCACTGTACTGTCACGAAAAAGAAATTGTAAGTAGCAATGTAACCACAACAGCAGAGCATCTACATACGTGAGGAGAGGAGCAGGAGCAGAGGCTGTTTACCTTAGTAAGTACAGTCTGAGATGGAGACTTGCTCACACCAAGCAGAGGGAATAAAACTATTTAAGTTAAAAACATGTCTCTCAGATGACCACAAGGGTATACAAATTAAAGGGCTGCTGAAGCAGTGAGGTTTGGGGCTGCCAGTGTAATTACCAGTAAGACTCAAAGTTCCTCTCAGTGCTTTTGTTTTTGTGGTAGCTGTAAGTCTTGACATGAAGAATTCCCCGTGACACAGTAGTACTACAGATACATTAAAAAAAAGAAATGCAAATGTTAGAAATCATTGTGTGCTGTCAGGGAATTAATATGGTCTAATTTTAAGGCTTTTCAATGAGAAGGCTCCACGGTAATGGTGACTGCTGCTAGCAAATGTGATCACTTCCATTCACAGCCACCTTTCAACGCATTCTGAAGTCAGATGAAGTCCAGTGGGTTTTATTTACCAGCAAAGCTTCATGGCAGATAAAGCATCCACTGCAAGAAACCTGCAATTCTTCTTTGCTAATGAGCATTGTTAGATTATTGTGTGACAGGAAGAATACACCAAGGGAATCCCACCCTGAATGTTTCATCCTCCCTGGAATATGCTTTACTGAGATAAGTCATAATAAATATAATGTGCCAATTGTCTAACCTACTGGGGAAAGAGCAGGTACATGAACAACTCAGTGCAAATATGAGAGAACCTGCTGACAGGCACAGACATGGTTTAAATGCCATTTTCAGTGAGAGCACTATACGTAAAGGCCAAGCATGTAGCCCAGTTGTATAATACCTGGAAACTGTCCTCCTCCTGTTGACAGGAATGACAGATGAGGGTCTTTTCTTACAATGCCTGATACAGAAATTCAGGAATTACCAAATTGGCCAGCAGAAAAATGTAGAAAAAAAAAGAAAAGGCTCTAACAGGTAATCGATAGGAGTCCAAAATGACTGATACTAGCTGAGAAATACAAAAATGTATATTTGTAATACGGAATTCTAAACGTTAAGCATGCCATCAATGAAGAGCATGAAGTGACACACATTTTAAATATCTATAGACTACCTGCTTTATTCTTCCAACTTGAAACTTCTAATTTATTAAGAGAGTCAACTGATTTTTTTCTTCGAAAGAGGTTAAAAGCCCAATTCACATTTTCATTTTGCTGAGAACCCAACCAGAACATCCTTCCCTTCTCCCATATGGGTAGTCATTATCGAACACAGCTTCTCTCTCTGTTCCCAAACTCAAAAACAAAGCTGTCAATGCTCTCCCCACTGCTAAGCATATAAGAAAAAAGCTCCAGTGGTTTCCAAGAGGAGAAAGATAGACAGAATGTTGAGTGGTAAATGAGGATATTTGGAATACATCTGTGGACATATACTTTGTCATTCTCTACTCAGCGCATCTCCAGCTCAGAGGAATGGATTCTCTTACACAGCAGCTGTTATTGTTTGGATTGTAAAGAGTCATAAGCCATATGGTGTGGCAGGAGAAAAAAACTTCACACTTTCTCACACGGACAAATATTATTATTGCAAAGCATAAACACATCAATATATATGTCTTTTCTCTGGGGAAGAAAACAGCCTTCAACCTGATTCTAAAAAATTGGCTTCCAGATGAGCAGATTACCTGTAAATATTTCGTTTGGATATTTAGAATTTGGATGCCTTGAGAAAACATAAATGTAGACAGGCTGTAGATACAGTGCTTTCAGATCAATAGATGGGATGAAAGAGACACAAAATAGAGATTGTGTATTAAGATGGGAATGAAGATTAGGAGGAAGGGAGAAAAAAGACAGTCAATATGCAACTACTGTGGAAAAGTATATTTCTGTATCTTTTTTAAGCTACCAGCTAACTACATTAAAAGAAGTAGGACTGTGGCATATCATGCAAATAGATCAGGAGTTTCCCTCATGCAGGTTAATTTGAACTTTTTACCTGGTTGGTGATGGGTAAAGCATTTCAGATGTTGGTGGATTGTATGCTGACAAGAACAGGCCTCTCAAAAATGGTCAGACCGCTGCTTGGTAAGACAAGCTGGCTACAGTCAGAGTTTCCAGAACTTGGAACAAGAACAGGCAGTCCAATCCCTTGCTGGCCTAAGGGTTGCTTTCATTTTAAACCATGATTTCATGTTTAAAACCTACCAGTGCTCTTATTTATGTTATTACTTAAGAACTGTTTAGCTTATCTTTTTGCTTTAAGCACTTTAATTAAAAGAAAGTGTGATCACTCTTTCCATTGTGTGGTAAAACTGGCAACACACACAAGTAACAACTTACAGTTTTGCAGAATCAAGTTTCTCAACTACACCCAAAATTCTTAGAAGAGTGACACTGCACTTGCCAATAGCAAACACTGGCACATCCTATTTGTATGGTTAGACAGAGCCCAGGAACCTGTGACCTGGCAATTAACAGTCCATCTGTTCTACACTCCTTCTCCCAGCTTGTTCAAATGCTGCATTGACATCAGCTGACAAACAGCAGTTCTGAACTTACATGAAAAAAAGCCCATCACTAGAAGATTTTGTTGGTGACTAGCTGTACCCCAAATCATAGAATCATAGAATCGATTGGGTTGGAAAAGACCTCTGAGATCATCAGGTCCAACCCTTGATGAAATGATCGAGATGAGGATAAGGACAGCAGGGCACTCCTCAGCCCCCAAGAGTGATGCCTGGCCTCAGGATGCCAGCAGCCATGAAGGACATCAAGAGACCTTCTACATTCATCATCCCTTGATGTAAGTCACAGTTCCAACCTGACCCATAGATATAGAGGCAGCAAAACAGCATCTAACAAGAACAAAAGAAAAAATCACAATTTTCCCACAGGCTTGGTGCTCCTGCATCAAACAGCCTTTCTGCTTTAAGGACATCCCTCTCATTCCCCAGTTTTCAGTGTAAAATTACTACACTTTTTCTACCACTGACATTTGCTATCCTGACATCAATAGCCACATTCTGGTTATCATATATTTCTTTACTAAAACTCAAAAGTGGAAGCAAAATGCCTGTGGATCAGGAGAATGGGTCCAGTACTGCCTTTGAAGCAGTGTTTTCTTTTTATCTTTGAGAGGGGATGTGGCTCATATCAACGACCCAATGAGGCCCATAAATCCTGACTCATTCTCACTGAGCTGGCCAGATAACCCCATAGTCAGGGCACATGGAGAACCAGTTCATCAGGTTCCAGCTTTGAGTTACTCTGCAGAGCACCTTAAGAATTCCCTAAAAATCTGAGCTCAGCACAGCAGTATTACTGCAAACCTCACTAACAATGTGGACACCAGCATATCTTCTTCATGACAATCAGCTGATTTCTTCCACAGAAACACAATGTATTTGCTGTTGTGTTTTGAAATTACGACCAACATTTCCAGACACCTTTCTGTTAAAATACTTCCTTAAAATTATAATTTTCACACAACCATAGCACCATTTTTTGATTGCAAGAGATGAGAAATCCTGCAGACAGAGGTTTGCATTGTATCTTCTTCATGCAGTGTTTCTAAAGCTCAGCTTGGAGTGCAGGGCTTTGGTCCTGGTAGAGAGAGCTCACCTGAGAAGAAGGGTCAGGTGAAGATGGAAGTGCTACTATTCTGGGAGAAATTGCTGCAAAAAAAGAATAAACTGAGCTGCTCTCCTAGTTTTATATTTTAGGAAATATTTAAGCCATTTAGCAAATCACAGAGACTTGTTCCCAAGGCTGTCACTGTACTGAAGCTCACCTGAAATAACTAAGTTGCAAAGGTAACTTCCACACATGGGAACCTGATCAATCTTTATGTTCAGACAACCACAGAGGTTGTCTTTAACAAAAAAAAAACCCTCTTGGTTTACAACCAGATTACATGATCATGGCCAAAAGGTTCAACAGGACAATGATTCCCACCTGCAAACCTGTTGTCATGAGCCAATGATGTTTGCACAAATCATACATACAAGATAGCAAAGCAAAGAACTTCATAGCTTCCAGACTTTAAATAAATTATAGAGACAGAGATTAGCTTAACTCATATATCTCTAACATGCAGGTTGTTTGTGTACCCCTGTATTTTCAGGAGTTGGACAGCCAAACGGTTAGATTAGTTGACTTTTTAAAACAAGGAACTACAAATAAGCCCTCAAAAATTTTAACAAGTTTTACATTAATCATGTTCTCCCAATGGCAGCGCTGCCATGGAGGAAAGACCTAGAGGCAGCTGAAACAGTGTTGTCAGAGAATAAATACACCAGCAGAGTAAGAAAAAATTACTGACTTTTTAAGAAAATGGAAACCGAAAGATTTTGTGAGGACACACAATCAAAGTACAATTCGTTCTGTAAGCAAGTGTAGTAAAATTCACTGGCCAGTGGCTGCCTCAAACTCATCTAAGGCTGCTTGTGGCAATGCCTGAGACGATACATCAGACACACTGATTAAAAGCTTTACCAGATAGATCAGGTTGCCTTTCTCCGTCAGAAAAGAAAGTGTTCCTTAAGTTACTTTAGAAAACCGCCAGTCGATTTTTCCTTTTCATCAGGATAATGTGCATGTCCTGATTACCATCAGCATCAAGAGAAGGCACAATAAAGTTTACTTGTCCTAACCTGCAGCTATGTGTATAGGTACCTCCCTATACTTAAAGACCATTATTTTGTCTGGCCTTTCTACTCTTTTGGGAGAAAACTTGGACTTAAAAAACCCACAGTCTCTCTTTGGATGAAATCAGTAATTCAATGACTGAAATATTACTTACACTTTGATACAAAAAAAAAAAAAAAAAAAGAAAAAAAGAAAAAAAAAAAAAAGGGCTACTTACAGAACATGCAGAATACAGTTCCCAGAAAGACAACAATCATAATTAGTAACTTAAAAAAATTTTCCCCCTATCTGAAATAAAATTAGGCTTCGATTTTATTTTTCCCTTTTACTTTAAGGAAAAAAACCACCTATTTAAATATCTAGATAGCAATACCACAAATTATTTTGAAAATCTAGGTTACACTTACGTTAAAAGCAGCTGCTTAGACAAAATGCATCTATTTAATGAGCTGACATGTTTCCCTTTCAGAAGAAGCCAGATGAATTAACTGTGAATCAGATTTGTATCTCAATATTAAAAGAGAAATGACATTCCACTTCCCCATGGAACACGACAGCAAGCGTGCCTGTTACTGTCTGTAATGGCTACATTATGTTTTCCGCTTAATAAAAAACATATAACTCTACAGTCAGAATACCAAAATCACTTCCATCTTAGTTTTCAGAAACTGCTGAATAAAACTCAGAACAAAAATAATCCCTCTTTCCCCACTCACATGGTTTACTCACCATCACTTTATTCCAAAACTCAGTTTCCCTCGAAAAATGATCCATAACAATGAAATTATTTCTTCCTTGTCAAAAGTATCACTCCAATCATTTAAATTACTGAATGCAGCAAAGGAAACATTGTGCTCCACAGAGCACTCTAAACACGCACTGTTGTTTTTGCTGATGCAATGAGGCTTCTAAGCAAACGAGTTTGCAAGCAAGCTGGGTAGTGGCATTTTCCTTATGATTCAAAAGCAAAGTATGCCTCAGCTAACTGAATGCTCACACAACATATAATAAAGGAACTCAAGGATTCATACATGTCTCTAACATAATTATTTGTAAAACTTCCACTCGTATTACCATCTATAATTCTGCCACACCTCAAAAACTACGTGCCAGATACAAACTTTTACTGGGTGCTATGTGCAGCCAAGAGAAAGATAGCTTCAAGCCAAAGGCTTGTATTTAAGTCTCTGAAGTTTACGTCCCAGAGGTGTATGAAGTTACAGTCTGTGTATGGAACATAACTGTGGATTCCTGCTTGCTACGTATATAGATATCACAAAGTTCATTATAAACTACACATTAAAAACATACATTCTGCCCCAACGCTTTTTACTGGATTTATGCACAAAACTACTGTGATAGGAAAACCTTACAAAAAGATATTTAAAGAGGTTTGTAATTGCAACTTTTAACAATTAGGACTCCCCTCCCCCAAGCGCCAAGAAAAGCACAGGAGAATTTGCAGAGCATTTTGTGAACAATGGGGATAACAAGATCCAGGGACCATCTCAGTGCTGTATCTTTTTTTCCACAGAGATGCAGACTTGTTTGTGCACTGAGAAGAGAGGAAAGAGAGAAATCTGTAACAACCTAAAGAATGCCTGATAGTTGGGAGTCTCCAGTGCAGGATGTGTCATTTATTTAATCAATCTTTAAAGCTTTTGTCAGCTGCCTTGACAGGTAAACCTGGTGAAGGTTCAAAACCTTTCAAGTTCAGACTAAAAATATCACTCCAAGCAAGTAAATGCTGTTGCAGACCTTTACATGACTATCAGGCCCTCACCAGATTCATTGGATAACTTTTTTTTTTTTGCAAGCTTTTTCCCTTTTCTGACACAGTATAGTATTCACTTGACACCACCTGATGTTTCCTAATGAGTTGAGAGCACTGCATGTGCTGCAGCCCTTACTGCCTTGGAAACTGCTGAGACAATCAAGATGAATGTTCTCCCACAGCTACAAGTTTTAATATTAAAAAGCTCAGGTTTTCTTCTGAGCTTCTATCTTTAACACCTTCCTCTGATGCCCTTGCTATGCTTGCAGGTTCTTCTCATAACTCTGAGAAGCAGACAGGCAAACCCAGGTAAGGACGTGGATTGAAGCCAGGAGTAGCTCCCAGGGGAGCCCCAGCACCCTCTGCTGGGGCTGGAGCCGTGGGAGGGGCCAGCCCAGCCTGCTTGGAGGGCAGTTCGTCCTCCCAGCCGGAGCATGAAACACCCACCCAGTGGTCTTCACTGGGTGAGAAAGTAGTGATGCTATTGACCTGTTTAAATCATTAAAAACACAGGAAAAGCCCTCCATCTTCTCACAGCTTCCTAAAATCTACGTAATACTTAATAATATGACATACATATACTAGCATAATGTCTATGCTACTATAACCTGGACCAGTTGTGCACTTTCAGGCAGCATTTAATTAGATCAGTGGATCAAAATGAAAAGGAGAATAAAAATGCCATTTAAAACCCAGTAGAGTTGCCCCAGCGACATCCATACTGGACTTTGACTGCACACTTTGGCCTGGGATATACTTGGACTATTTAACACATTGATCAACATTTATAATCCAATTATCTGATTTCAGATTTCCTGAGTCTGTGCCATCCCAAAACAATGTGAGGTAAAGTTATATGAACCTTTGATCAGCACTTTCCCCCAGTTAATCACTTTAATGTTCTACTTATACAAACAAAATGAAACAAACCAGGATGCAGATCATCCTGTATCTGTCCAGAAATAAATAATTACAAAGGATGTCATTCAACAATAAATCTATTATTAGTGCTTTTATAGCTTTTTGGTTTGCAAAACTAGCAAACTGTTCCTTATTGATATGTATGTTTTTCTTGCTTTATTCTCTGAATCTTGCAACTTGGCAAATTAATATCATTCTTCTGCCATTTTGTGGAATATAGACATGTTTGTGTTATTGCAAAGGATCCTTAAACCTCTGAGCTTTCCAGTAATGAACAGAATGTCTCCAATACTTTATCTGTTGTTTTGAGCCATGTACATTGAACGCAGTGAGTTGGAAATAGTCTCCACTGTAAGCTCTAAGGAATTTTTGTAGATCCATTACTTTACCATGCCAGCATTACTTTATTTTACTTAGTTATTTTATTTTGAGAGGCATTTGAGACTGTGTTTTGAAATTTAATTTACATGGAACATTACCTCATCCTAGATTAGTTATTTAAAAAATTAGAAGACAATTTCCAAAGTTAGAAATATTGTGGTGAAAAACTATGATGAAAATACTAAGTTCTTAGTTTTGAACCAGTATTTGGAAGGGGAGAGTAAAAAATAAGAGCAAAGCATGAGTGATGGCAGCTTGGGTGCTACAGGATCCTATAAGCAGGAGCCCTGGGATATAGCAAGAAAAACTATAGAGGGGAAATGGCACACAGTAGAAACCATCATTAAAAGTCTATTTTTTCTCCCTTGATTCTCATGCTACACAGTATAAATCTTTCATCAGAATCATAGTAAACATCTGTCAAAGATCTTTCTCTGCTGCCTTAATGAAAGGCCAAATAATTCAGAGACCAGTTGAAGTTCAATTACATTTTTCTGCAGTAAGCCAGAAAAAGGTTAAAAGTAAATCACCTTTATGTACCCTTCTTGAAGTTCTTTTCTATTGATCCCCTCCCCTTGAAAACAAGGTTTGAGCATTTTCATACGTCCATCATCTAGCTCCAGGCTTTTGTCTGTACCAACTTCATATTTTAATTTCAATACCCATGTAACTAGCTACATGTTAAAACAATGTACTTGTACTAACTTCATATAAATAATGTTCCTAGGTGCTTCAGCACATTTTACCTGCTTTGATTTGTGAGAAATATTTCTGAGGTTCGGTTCCTGTATTAAGTGCAAGCATATTCTGTTTCTCCTGCCCTGTTTCTGAAGCAGATCTTGGTACTGCAGTCACATATTAAGGGGCCATCTCTCCTCTCTGAGCTGTGGAAGTCAGCAATTCACCCCAATATGGGGCCTTCTTTACTTACTGATGTCACACTGCAGGTTTTCCTTATGCTGCATGTCATTAAGACAGCCCACTGTGATATTACTGAGCTCAATACAAAATGCACACATTTCTTTGACCCAAAATTTAAACCACATTATTCTTCAGAATCTTCCCTCCAACCAGACGAGCAAAGGAAGATTTCACATCTGATTTACTGAGTGAAGTCTGGTTTTTGCAACATGGAATAAGTCTGCAGGTGGGCTTCTATTGACTGATGAAGTTTTACAACAGCACAGAAGCACATTAGTCTGAAATTATTATAGCTGCTGACACAAGACTATGCATTGGTTAATATGACAGCTAATAATTTTGGACTTCACTAAAACTAGATTATATGCTCCTTTAAGGTGAGCGGCTGTCTTGCAGCACATTTCTATGTCCCCTGCACATCTTTGAAGAAAAACCCTGACCACCAACAAAAACACTTTTAACTGCTCCATAGGTATTAACAAAACTGAGATTATTGCTGTAGAAAGTATCCTGTCTCCTAGTTTTACACCACTGTGGCCTCTAAACTTGCTCACTCAAATAGTGATCAAGTATGGCTTTTAAATTGGTGGCAACTGGCACCACGGGTATTACTAGATTCAGTCAAGCTGAAAATTGATTTTAAAGAACTTAAACCCACACAATACTCCACATCCTGGGCACATGCAGATCCTCTAGTGACAGGGCAACTCCTAACACCGTCACAATAAAGAGCTGGACCAGAGCTTTGACATCTGTGTGCGTGACCTGCCAGTATCTTGTTTACTACTTGCAATTGCCTGGTTTTTGACTACTGATCACATCCCCTGAACAGGGCTTGATGGAGTTATCCCAGGATGTGCCACCAGGAGTCTAATATATTCTTTGTCTTAATGCTTTATGGCTGAAACAGTGCAATCAAGGTCAAAGCCGTATCTGCGCAATGCAGGGTGCCTCTCACTATATGATGCAGAGAGCAATGTGAGGCACATTGTGGCCCTCACTTCTCTCTTGCTGGTAAGAAATGCCAGTTCACAGAAGCAAAGATTCCAGATTGGAAATTATATAAAGTAGCTGAACCCTTCCAATGTACATTTCAGGGGAACTATAATATAAATACAGAATATTGCAGAATAAGAAGTGAAAGCACAACTGAAAGATTCATAACCTACAATATTAATTTAATAATCAAGTCCTTATAAAATAGTATCTAACACCAGCTGACACTGAGAGCTGACAGTATTTTCCCAATCAGTGCTAAATAGTGCATCCATAACAATTGCCTCTCACTTGATTATGTTAATGTAGTTGATACTAGACGCAATTCAAAGATTATTGAAGTCAATGAGTGTTCTTCATTAATGCCAATGGAATTTGAATCAGACTTATCAAGCTAAAATATGAAAGAGGTGCTAAAAGTGTAATAGGGGCATAAGTCCAACAGTTGTTCTAGGCCTTGGATATTAGAAATGATTGTGTGCTCACTATGTAACACAGAAGAAGATCCTTGAAAATAATTGGTTTGGAATCTTTGTGACAAAGGTAAGTGGTCAAACACAGCCCTGCTATAAATCCCTCTGTTATCTGGACATATTTATCTCCTTTGACACCCCAAACCACCCTTTGGGTGATAAAATACCAAGTTTTGATAATAAAATCGTACAGTTCTGAACTCTAAGCAAACTCTCTGATGCTGGATTCAATTTTACTGTTGAGAATTATTACATTAAATGGTGATGGTTTTAACTACAAAGTCTAAGGGGTTAGATGAAGTATTTTTCCTACTGATTACAGAACATTATATGAGAATACAACAGAAAGGACAATGGTGATTGATAAAATAAAGAGGAAATGGAACAAAAAGGTCTCCAATATTTTAACAGTGATTCTGAATGCAAACAATATAGTAAGTCTGGACATAGCCATGCTAAGGGAACCTCAAATTTTAGCAGTTGTTCTTGCTTGCTATGCTACAGAGATTTGTAAGGATCAGGACAAAATTTAGCTAGCAAAAACTTTATCAGCCCTTTATTCAAATTTCTTCCATTCTTGTTTTTATTAATTTACGGCACCACAAGAGCATGGAGTCTTCAGAGGGGTTGGGACACCACACAAAGATGGTAAAAGCTCATGAGGGTTAGTAATTAAAAGCAGAGGTCAGCATGTTCACCCTCCAGGACTCCCTACACAGGTTGTCAGCATAAACAAGTACTAAAACTGTCACGTTCCCAGATACTTCTGCTAAATTGGAGGAGCAGGGAAGTGCTGCTTTTAGTTTTCTAACTATTTATGCTTTTTTAACTCTCCTTCTTCCTCCTTGAAGGAACAATGCTACTTTTTGAATTCAGGATGCCGACAGGAAGACTTTCCATTCCCTTTTCCTTTTTATGGATTCTGTAGCAGAAAACCCTGGTATGAGTAAGAATTTGCAGTAGCAGGTAAACTTTCACTGCTGAAATGAAGCTGGGACGTCCAGATCAATCCTGTGTGAGATGTAAGAAACATTTAAGAAATATTGCAAGCAGAGGAACATGAAGTCATCTCCCTGGATCAGATCTGTAGTCTTTGGGACTGTGAGTTAAAGGTAGCAGATGGCATTGCTCTCCATCTGCAGCCAGACTAACTCAAGATGTCCATGACACTTGGACATTAATACAAGTAATACAAGGGTTTGTGTTTAACAAAGGACAGCAAAATGTAATAATTACTGTTTTAAAGAAAATGCATTTTTAGCAGCTTTCTAAGCAGGTGGCTTGGTATTTCTTCCTTAGCAGAGTTCATCATCTTGGACAGACTGACAACACCAATTTTAAGCTTAGTTAAAGACCAAACCAAACCAAATCAGAACAAAAACCCCTTCGTTTGAAAATACTTCATGTCTGCTAGCTACCTTATTGTCACCTGACCTAAGTTCTGTGTACTTACATCATTGACAATATACACTGTGATGTATATACTGTAGACAATGTTCATAGACTGCTGCCATTCCAGATGGGGAAGAGAAAACCACTATGCAGCTCTGCTACCTCCACCGGAATGATGTCAAAAAACTCCACGAAAAGCAGGTTTGTGCTTACATGAATTTCATATACAGCCATTATTCTGAAATTTGCCTGTTCCAGAAGACAGAACAGAAAACCACTGATACACTTTGCTCAGTCAGGCCTACCCACACATGAACATTATGTGGGTTTTGTTGAAAAAAATGCAGTAAAAGTTATTACTGATTTTAGAAAAGGTTACCAGTTCATTTACCAAAAAAGAGAGAGGAAAAAGTCTTTACTCTGAACTTTCAGTAGCTTTTCAGATTATGGGGTTCATGTTGCTGGCTTCCTACACAACCTTTTTATTAATTATTAGGAGGCTGCTACCAATTATTGCAGTTACTACCCTAAATCCTAGAAGCTCAAGTAGTTTTCAATCAAGAGATCTTGACTGGAGATAAAAAGAGATTGATTTGTAAACAACAGTAAACAATGATCTTCCTCTCTTCTCCTCAGACTTGCAAACAGAGATTTTTAAACATCATTTTCTCATACAACATCATTTTCTCCATGGCAGACAGTCCTTGTGTTCAGCTTAACATAGCAACCTGGCAGCATGAGGAAAACATTTGTAGACAAAGTTAGGTTGCAGTACTGACTGATTACTTGTCAAAAATAAGCCAGAATTATATAAAGTATATAAATAATCAGCAAGATATTTATCAAACTCCTTGAAAGTAGTATAAAGGTAGTTCAGGGTTTGATAGTGGATGGAAAAAAAGGGTCCAAGGCTAAATGTCAATACAGTCCCAATTTGGCTCTCAGCAAAAGCAGTGGCATTATCCCCATCTCTCCCCCGGCTTTAATAGAAGAGTATTTAGCAGTATTTTTAGTAGGTCTCATTCTTGTTTATCTATCTATAATATCCATAGATGCTTTGCTAACTACAAATGAACACAAACCCCACAAACAATAATACTATAATTAATATAACTTTCATGACTTTGCTCCTTTTCAAAGGTATATAAGCAGAGCTTTCTTGTTTAAACTTCAGCTCTTAGAATCGTGTTCTGTATGAGAAGTTCAGTTTACACAAAGATTATCATGATGTTTTAAGTACTCATGAACACAGGGAAGGGACATAAAATCTGATGTCTAAAAGGTATAAAATGTAATAAGGTAACTACAACTGGTTTGGATTTTTTTTTTTTTTAGCAATGGAGAAATCAAAATCTGTTAGCACCAAGAGAATCCCTTATCATCTTGTTTATATCCACAGCTCTCTATCATAAAACACAATGGACTTAATTGTCTCATCTATTTTTGCCTAGATCTGTGCAGAACACAATACACACCTCAAGGTTTCCTCTCTTTTCCAGTGTGCTCAGTTCCACTGATTTCAGAAAGGCAGTGTAGAATAGTGTGAAAGCAACGCAATGAAACAGATTTTCTGTGCTACAGACTAGTGGTCTGGCAGGGGTTAATACCCAAATACAGTGCAAATGCTAACAAGGTGACAGCTGTGGGTTTCTACCTATGGAGCCCTTGTCCAGCCCGGCGCCAGTGGCGCCGCTGGCCGCGAGGTGGCAGCCCGCGCTCGGGAAACTCCTCCCCGAAGGTGCGGGCACAGCGCACAGACCCCAACTAGTCCTTTCCGCAGAGGACATGCTGGTAAAACTTGCTGCAAAACATAGCAATGGTCCAAAGTAAATTATTTATACCTAATACGGCTGTGAAATACCGTGTGTGTTTGGTTTTGTTTTTGTTTTTTAATTTACCGAAGAAAATTTTGAACAAAACATCCCCCACTATCACTGTTTAGCCCAGCAAACAAGACCAAGCGAGGAAGTTCCATCCCTGATAAAATCCTACAAAGCACTGACTGTACTTTGAGTTTCTCCCTAAGTAGCTACAACTGCAAAAGCAGCCCAGGCTTTATGCAAATTTTTATTACAGATTCAGGTTGGAAAAGGTCTCTGAGATCATCGAGTCCAAATTATGACCTAGCATCACCATGTCAACTAGACCATGCCACTAAATGCCATGTCCAATCTCTCCTTTAACACCTCCAGGGGTAGTGACTCCACCACCTCCTTGGGCAGTCAATTCCAAAGTCTAATCATCTCTTCCATTGAAGAAATTCTTTCTAATGACCAGCCTAAACCTCCCAGAGCACAGCTTAAGACTGTGTCCTCCTGTCCTACTGCTTGTTGCCTGGGAGAAGAGGCTGACACCCACCTGGCTACAACATCTTTTCAGGTGGTTGTAAAGAGCAATAAGGTCACCCCTGAGGCTCCTTTTCTCCAGGCTAAACAATCCCAGCTCCCTCAGCTGCTCCTCATAAGACTTGTGCTCCAGACCCTTCACCAGCTTCATTGCCCTTCTCTGGGCAATAGTGACTGTTGGATTCGGGTCCTGGTCTGGCTGTGCCACCCTGAGCTGCCTCCTCACAAAAAGCAACAAAGATTTGTCAGCAGTCTGAAAACACACAGTGCTGGTTTGCTTTGCATCTAGATAGAAACAAGAGAAATCAACTATTTCTGAAGAAAAAAATTCTATGCAGAGTAAGAATAAAAGAAAACTGAAAGGGATAGTCAACAAGAGGCAGGCTTTTAAGGCAAAGCAGAAATGGCTGCCCACACCTACACCTGCTGAACTACTCACTAAACAGAGGAGGGAGGGAAGGATGGCCAAAGCCTGGATAAGGAGAGGGACTGGACCCAGCAGTTCCACCAAATGTTCTCCATCACCCTATTACTCTGTTCAAGGATCAGATTGGACAGCTAGCACAATCTCTGTACTGTTAAGAAGTTATGGCTTGTCTCTCCCATCCCTAGGCATCTAATGCTGAAAAAGTGGTAAGGCTGCAAGTGGGAACACAGACGATTATAGATGAAGCATTAGCCTATCCATTTATTTTTATGTCAGGGATGTGGTATGCCTACAGTGACACAAGCAAACAGAGACTCTGAAACACACAAGGGACATTTAACATCAGCATGTATGTACGTGCATGAGGATGTCTGTCTGTCTGTCTTTCTTTCTAGAGTGTACAAACCACAGCAGAGCACTTCCAAGCCTGTTGTAGGCCAGGGAAATGACTGCCAGATTACACTATAGACATAAATTGCCATCTAACCTTCAATGTTGTGTTTGGATGCCTTTTTTGCAGTTCTTTATGACACAAATTTAAGGCTATATAAAGACTTTTGATTACTGTCATTGTATATCCTTGAGCTAAACTCACAACCTGAACTGTCCCATTTGAAATGAAGGAAAGACTGAATACTACGATTCAAACAACTGCTTTTATGAGCTGTATAATAAAGTTCCCACATAAGATATACAATTTTTCCCCTCAGACAGAGATCGTTGTAAGATAAGTAAGAGGAAATTATGCAAGGTGATGAACACAAATATTCAGCAGTTCAGGAACACCCTGCAAAAACCCACTAATCAAATAAGTAACTACAGTCCAGACAAGGCCAAGCAGGGATGCTACAGTGGATGAAAAAGAGATGAAAAGCAACCTAGTGTTACATCACATTTAATGGTGGTGTCCCCTCCTACTCCCCACTCTTTCCTTTTCCTTTTCTCTTTTTGTTATCTAACATTAACATCTAGTGCTGCCAATTTCTCTGAACCTGTTAGCCAAAATGGACAGCAATAGCAGAGCCTGTCCCATAATGAACTGTGATATCCTGTACACTGAACAGTCAACTTCTTTGCTTCCTTACAACCTGTCACTCTGAATGAGTTTTGTCTTTCTCCAGCCAAATCTTTGCAATACAGATGACCTGAGAAGTGTCAGAAACCTTCCTTCTTTAAAAGCAATTATTTCTTTAGGCTGTAATAATCAAAGGTCACGGGAGGTTCCAAGGCACTTTATCCCTGCTCATAAAGATACTTTTTATTGCATTAAGACAAACAGAAACATGTTTGGGGCAGTTCAGGTTCTCTGCTCAATAAGAGAAGAGGAGGGAGGACAAACTGGATTCGCTCCAGAAAAGCAGCCTGGCTGAGGAACAAACAACTTTGCACTTCCTATCTCCTGGGAAATACAACACAGCTGAGATACTGACCTGATCTGTCATCCTGCACAACCTGTGTAACTCATCTTCTCTGATGCGGTTACCACAACTTGCAGCTCTCCATAGAGTTGCAGACATGCTGCTCCTCACCTTTGTATGACAGAAATCAAACTGCAGAGAGACTGTCACACAAGACCAAACAGAAATTCTGCAGCAAAAGCAAGGACTTGGAAGACAGGTCTCCTGTACTTCCAGCCAGTCACCTCATGTATTTCCTAACCTGTTCCTCAGTCAGGAATCACTCTGCAGCCAAGGGCAGGTTGGAGAAAAAGAAGTGTGGTAGCAAAGAGGGTTGGGGAGAAACTGTGTAAGGATCAAACTTCAGAAGACTGCTGAATATTAACAGTTAAACTCATCTTTTTATCAAATTGAGAAAGCTGTGATAAGAGGTTTTCAAAGGCAACTGAAGTTTATACATACAGGGAAGTGATTTGACTTACAATTTAAAATGTTTATTTTCAGGGCGTTGGTGGGAACGTGTGTCCTGCCTAAGGCCCCTGCAAAACTTGGCAATGTTTTTCACCATGAGCAATGCTGTTGTGAGCATCTCAGATGGCAACCACCTGGCACACACCAGCTGGCAAATGGCCTCACTGTACTTGTAGGGCAGCACACTGCTGTGGTTACCCTGGTGTAAACTCCCTGCCTGGGCACTCCTGAAACAAGAGTGACTGAACAAGGAGTTATACCTGTGTAACTAGAGCATTTTAATTATACTGGCAAATTTTCCCTGCAGATAAGCACTAAGACAGCTAATTGTCTGAGACTTTTCCAGGAGAAAATCACTCTGGATGTCTCTACATCTTTGCAAAGTCTGTGAGGGTTTATAGCACCTTCACCCATAGCAGGAATAACCTGTAGCCCTGGACTTTACAGTCCCTATCCACTTTGGATCGCAACAGCTGAGTTTCCCATGCTCCCACTTACACAATAAGTATTATAAAATATAAATATTAAAAAAAAAAGATACCCTCCCCCAAATACTACACAACCCTCCCAACACCACATAGTTGGAGAAATTAATGTAATTTTTTCACTATTGTTGTTGTAAAAGGATCAATTTATTACCTATTAAAGCTTTCCCATTCTCTTTGGAGAATTTCAGGAAGCCAATAAAGAAACTGATAAAAAATCCCAACCAAATCATTCCCCCCAAACCAGCTGCACAGTACCAACAAGGAGCATGTATGCAGCTTCTTAACAGCACCCCCGACTTCTCTTGCAGCCTGGCAGTGGTCCAAAGCAGACTCAACTGCAACAGCATGTGCCAAGCTGTGTCACAAGCTCTTTGCAGGTCTCAGGTGATGCCCTTACATTTCTACTTGTTCCTGCTGCTTTGGAGGCAAATGACCAAACACATACCCACAGATCTTGTGCCTGAGACTGTTCAGCATCTTCTCTCATGATTTTAGAAACAGGCCAAGCTAGATCTGAAGAAACAATGCTGGATGTCACACTGACACTAGCATTTAGGATATGACCGAGGATTTGATAGCTCTACAGGTCAGCAGCTTTCAAGAAGTGCTGGGCTTACCCAAAATATTGAACTCTTAAATTGGGCACATCAAATGTATAAGAGAAAACTGGATTTAATCTCATCAGACAAAAATATGTGAAAAAAATCCCTTATATACTTGAACCTTGTTATTAACCAGCTTGAAATATCTAGTAGAGACTGAGTGAAGAAAATGTACCAAGTTTTTAATATAATAACCCTTTCATGTGCAATTCAAAGTATGAACTCTTGATTATGAATATGTGCAAAATTGGAACTACCTTCTTTCAAGTAACAGAGGTATTTGTGGGGGCGAAGGGTGCCGATTCCCATATGGCCTGGGAGTTTGAGCAAGTAAACTGCTTATTCAGGGATCAGAGTTTGCTGGCACTGTTCCTGGTTTGAGATGATAGCTTCTGTGATATGAAAACAGTTTCTCTGGAAACTAGTTAGGGTTTGTCAGCCATCCAGTTAAGGCAGCATCATGGGACACTTTCCCCTATTTTTGTATTTCTTCACATGTGAAGAAAAGACCTGCCACCACTCAGCCCTAAAAGAAAATTTAGAAAATAATGGAGATGAGTGTGACTAGGGCTAACCTAAATGAAAATGGCAACACTGACTGCACAAGCTGTACACTGAAAAAATTACATGGGCCTTACATACAATTACTGAAACCTGCAGAAATACTCAGACTTTAGGCCAAACCATGATTTATACTTTAGAAATTCTACTCATTTTATTGGATCATTCCACTTCCAAAAAAAAGTTTATTTTAGGGTTTTTACATTTCTCCCCATCATTATAACATTCATGCATCTTCCATATAACAGCAACAACTTCAGACAAATGTCTTCAGTTATCAACTATCTGACATTTTCTTTTCAGAATACAAACTATTTTGGCAGAGTAAGAGGAGCTGAGATTTATGGATATAAGGCAGTGCCAAGTAAATATCATCTTCTTAAGACAGAAACCAATTTTTCATGGTGAACAATGGTCAAATTAGCCATTCACCTAATATTTGCCTTTCCATGACCAGATGTCCCTGACTTTTCACAGAAGTTCACTGATGAATACAATTTTTAAGATGATGACATTATAGAGAAATGCAAAATAATTACTGCTTTTGAACACCCTTGCACTGTTTTTGGCTTTGAACTGGAAGACAAAAAGATTCACCTTGTTACAGCAAAGGGAACAGAGACTGCACGTGCCTGCAGTGGAGAAGGGAAGCAGAAGGGCTGCAACTGTGACCTCTCAGATGTCCCTTTGAATTGGGGAAGGAGTTGGCAAAAAGCAGTAAACAAGCTTAAAACTAACAAGCTGTTGCTGCTGTCACTACACCCTCCACACAAAAATAGGCACCAGATCTTGTTAGCAGGTTTAGCAAGGGGTGACTAAAGCTGCTGGAAGGAGTCCAGCCTGGGTGCAGGCCAAGGGGCTGTCCCAGAAGGCAGCTGGACAGCCTGCCAGCTGGGAGCTGCACCACATTTTCACATGCAGCTACAAAGCCTATAAATTAGGATTGCTGAGCCTGGAGGTAATATGTGCATGACCTGCAAATCTTTACTAGGGACCAAGGAGTGACATTGCCAAGAGAGCTTGAAGCTTAAAGGAGGAGGGGGAAGCTACTGAAGTTTTGTGATGAATCAAAAAGGATCTTGTACTACCCACTGCTCAGCTGAGTAATGACTGAAAGACCAAAGTAAAATATTGGTTTAGTTTCAAAGTGTTTCACCTTTTCATCCAGTCACTTTTATGGTTGCTCCTTTTTTTACTCATGGCCTGATTTTTGTGTGTAAGTTTTAACATGTTAGAAGTGGAGGATTCCCATTTGGGAATGTACCAATAAAGTGTATGTAGGACTGTTTTCGTAATTTGTGATACTTTTGTGAGTATATCATTGGCAGATGAGAACAATTTTTTTCACTAATTCTCCCAGCATATGTGTAGAGAAATTAACAAGGGAATGACTTGACTTTATATACCTTGCCTTTATTTCAGAATTACCATTCACCCTCTGCAATCAGACCACTGACTTAGTTGTTTGAGCATGCACTTTTTAGTCTGATGAATTTGAGATCAGAACAGTTTGCACAAGTCTAATCCTACTTATTTGAGGTGTTTCTGTGAAAAGTTGAAGCAGAATTTCTTTCCCTTTTCAATAATAAAAGTCTCTCCACTAACTAAACATGGGGAGCAAGATCCTGGCTCCTCTTCCCATCAAGGTCAGCTGGAGTTGTACTATCAATCAGCTTCAGTAACAGTTCATTACCAACGGGTAACAGTTTTATTCACAGGACCAATTGTGCAGCAGAACTACAGCCCAACTGTCTTGTGGACTCTTCATGAGCTGATCTCAGTTAATGACTAATAGAGATTATCCAGGCATTTAATTACAAATCATTTGAAAGGGAAGAATTATTTGCAGTTTTTTAATTTTCCTTTTTGATTGTTCTTCTGCCATTCCATCTCATACTTCAGTGACTTTTAATAATAATAAAAAGGTGTCTATTTTAATGGGGTCTAGCTGTTTTTAGATAGCTGGTCCTGAGTATCACTTTCACTTATGCCAGAGTCTAGACTGTTGTAAAGTAATGCCTTCATTTAATTTCTCAAATATATTTAACAAGCCCTCCAGCAGTTTAACATTCCCACCCATTCAAGACAGATTTTTTCTTTTTTTTCTTTCTTTTTTTTTTTTTAAATCAGGCCTGCAGCTACTCCATAAATACAGTATGAATTACAGTAACAGTTTCAATTCTAGATTAGGGAATCAAACAAAAAATATACACCACTCACTGAAAGGATAACTTTGTTCTCGCTGCAGTGCAGCAGAGGGGCAACAGACATAAAAGACTTAAAACATGATCAATCAACAGCTCCAGGTTATGGCCACATGAACCATGCTATAGGGCTGTGCTCTTTCTTCTGCAATTGTGCCAAATAATATTTATGCCTCTGATACTCCTCATATAGCTGAAGGAGTGCATTAGCACTTCTTGTGCTGCCACCCCATTCCCCCCCCCTTTTTTTTTTCATCATTGATTAGTAGAGTCAGTGTCTGTAATAACAGAATATCCTTGAGTTGAAAGAGACCCACAAGGATTATTGAAGTCCAGCTCCTGGCCCTGCACAGGACAGCCCCAAGAATTACACCATGTGCCTGAGAGCATTGTCCAAATGCTTCTTGAACAAGAAAGACAGTAAGTGGCAAATGCCACCTTATAGTTTGTAACTGCCGTCTCCTTGCTGAAATAACATCAACTTTTTCAACAGATATTCTCTAGACAATGACTCTACTCTCTCCAGTAATGCTTTTAACCTTGTCTGTCCTACCAAAACCTGCCATTAAGTTAGTCCTGTTCAGTTTGTTAAAAAAAAAATAAAATACAGGAAAGAGAGAAGTGGGGAATGTGCAGCACTGTTAAGATAGCCTGACCTTCCCTTCCCCGAATCAAAACAAACCAGGTTCCTGAATAACAGCTATGGAGTTAGAAAGGTTTTGCACTTGGTCATCAAACAAATCAGGAAAAGAAATAGCATATGATGAGCTCTTTGCAAACTCTGTTTTGCTTTGGGCAGTCATTCCTTCTCCTGTATTATGAAGGTGACTATTACACAATCAGAACCATTAACATACAACATATGTATGTATGGGAACTTGATTGTAACCCTGCCACTTGTACAGACCCCCTGACATTGTTTGGCTTTTATCTGGTATGCATAACGTGCTGATTTTAGAATAACTGGATGCAGTAGTTTGTAAAACCCAGTACAGAGGCTGTTGAAGAGTGTTGCCTGACTAATGGATTTATGGAAAAGCAAAACCAAGAATACAGACACTACTGTAAGAAACAGCAGCAGCGTGCTTTTTGGTGGTTGGTCATCTAAATACTTCTGAATTTTACAAACTAATATAAGTCTATTTACCGCCTTTTGGTTTTTTCCATGTTGCAAGGACACATATTCTTGATTTACTGTTTTTGAAAATGTAGGGGTTTATTTCTGTATGAAAATGCTTCAAAAGGTTTATAGCTTTATATTTTATGGAATGGCTCTTGGTATAACCTACCTGCTACTCATTGGAACACAATCATAGAAAATATTCCCAAATCATTTTGCAGCCTGTGACAATACTGAACTGCCTTATTGGATTCATTGCAGTAGTTTCCAATAACTAGAATAAGAAAGTGAAATAAAACTTATTACCAATAAAGTAAATATTTCCTTCCACAAAATGTCACACAAAGATCCAGTCACTCTAGGAAGGATAATAGCTCTTCTAAAATAATGCTTATTCCCTTATTCCTTGCTAAGAAGTTGCTTATATTGTACCATAAAGAGGTACTAACACTTTTCAGATAGATAGTTCTTAGAGATCCTTTCTCAAAATGCTTGTGGTCACTATCAATTTGCTTATAAATTAAATTATAGACATTAAAGACAACATCCCCCTCCACAGAAAAATGGCAGGTCCAATCAGACCAAGCAGATGAAAATGTGAGCAAAGCACATATATGTGTTATGGGAAGCATAGTGCCATTTAATCTTTTGCTTGCGTCAAAGACTGCAACTACATAAATTTAAAAGTTTTCTCTTCTATACAGAAATAAAATATTTCTAAGACATGCCACAAACCACTAGAAATAAAGCTCTTTCCACTATGGGCCAACTGTTTGCAGATGGTATTCCTAAAGCAATTACACACTACAACCAGTAGATAGAAATGAGGTATATTTATATGATAGATACTGCTAGCTAATAAAGCCTGCAGGCTGGATAGCAAATATTTTATAATCCCAAATTGAATGCAATCCAAAGAGTTAAAAATAAAACAAAAAATCCAAAACAACAACAAAAAATGCAGCAGTTCTAAATAACCAAATTTTCAGAAATTACAGTATGTTTGAGGCTATTTGGTGAGCAGACGCAGAGGCTAAATTCATCAAGAAAATTATTCACTCAGCATTAGCATTACAGCTGTGTTTTGCTTCCCAAGACTTTTGCCTTTATTTGCAATTGTGTTTATTATGCATATGCAAAATATTTTATCTATTCGATCTATTCCTTTTCCCTCTAAATGGAGCACTAATCTTTAATGACAAGCACAGCACTGCACATGGAAAAGCCATCTTCAGGGCAAGCAAAGGCACTTGGTTCATATCTAGCAAGTTTCAAAGCTCTGAATGTAGAATGAAATGGATATAAATTTTGTCTAACGATGTAAACATTCAGTTTTATACAAGAATGACGGTCTGGTTTTAGGAAACAGTTGTGGTATGTCAGATGAATTCATCACTGATTATTTTGAAAGCATGACTGCAGCAGCAAACCAGCACTTCAATTTTAATTTGTGAGCCTTGTGCGGGGTGACATTTGCATAAGAGTGACAGTAACTTTAATCCCCCAATACCCTTGACTTGTGCCTTGGTTCCTCTGAATGCATTTCTAAATCGGCAAAGCCTCAGTCAATTAGGAATTATAATACTTCTTGGGAAAGAAAAAACGTTTTCAATCCCAATACAATTTCCCTGATATAAATTATTTGCATAGAGCACAGCCAGTGCCAGTAACTGTATTAAAATGCCATTGCTAATTAAATTGTATCCGTTAAAGCCTCGCAGTTTGGAGCAGAAAAGGAGGGGAAAGTGTTAAATATATGTATAATTTCAAGCAATACTCTAAACACAAGTTACTTGACAAATATTTGCTGAATATTTCCTGACTAAAACACATAGTGATAGCTATTTTCCTGTTCTCTCACACAAAAGAGCAAGACAACAAAAGCAGCTGTCTGATCAGGGGCACTGTTGTCCTGAATCAATTACATCCCCACAGCAGACAGCTCCACTTATGCACCTGTTTTTAAATAAAAAGCTTCTGTAGCTCCCAAGCCTTGTATAAGGGTGATGGGGGATGGGAAGGGGGGAAAACTATGAGTGAAAGAAACAATGATTCTTCTGAAGGTCAGCCAGGGCATCCTTCATCCCTTGCTCTCCACATTCACTGATTGCCTCTGAATAGGAAATCCGCCCAAATCTTCCGTTACAATCAGGAAGGGGGGAGAAGATCCGTGTTGAACATGTGCCACTTTCACTCGCTTTTGAAGGAATATAATTATTGTGTTTAGCTGACTGACTTACCTCTTTCCCAGAGCTTTTGAAGTTGAAGGGTGACAGAGCTGAGGAGCCTGAGAACTGGCTGCTCATCCTGATCGCAGTGTTCGTCCAGGTGCCCATTAGTGCTTTCCCAACTCACTCCCCTTCCTTGCCAGGGCTGCTGCTTCAAACTCTGCTCACAGCAGAGGTGGATGGGTACTCACCTGCCTCTCTGCACTGCATGTGCTGACAGAGGTGGGACCCATTTACCTTCTAGCCTTAGGTGCTGTTCCCTGATAAATGGCTGTGGACTGAGAGCCCACAATCTGGTTATTTTGATGAGCTCAAATCCCAAACAACAATCTTTATCCAATTTATCCTGTCTCATAGCTTCTGGTAGACACCTTTCTATAAGAAATTCACTACCATTTACCACCTAGAATAAAAAGGAGCCTGTTTATGCAGTTTTTTACTATATGCATAAAGATCTCCTTATAATGTGAAATATTTCTCTGAAGTACTTGCATTTACCACCTCTGACCTAAGGACACTTCTTCCCTTTACTATTAATAAAATCTCAGTCTTTGCTTCATACATATTTCTTTTTTTAACAAGATGAAGAAATTAGAATACACTGTTTTCCTATTATCTGAATGCATGAAGAAAAATGCAATTGAACTGATGAAACAGAGTGAGTTTTGACTAGGGCAGCTGTTCTACAGTTTGGGCATATGTTCTGTTTTCATTTCCACCACTGAAGTAAAAAGTGTCCGAGCTCCCATTTTCTTGCATACATAGCAGAGGATAACTAGATAGCTACCCTCATGAAAACTGCTGCACACATACTGCTGAAAGAAGATCTGCTCCAATATACACAGAATTGCGTTTTAACATAATTTACGAGTGCTTTTAATTTTTTCCATTTCGCTTTTACATGCAAAAAGGACTCTGCAAAGTCTTTCACACTTAGAGGTCAACCTTTTGCAATAAATATGAACAATAAAATACAGGGCTGAAAAACTTCTTAAACACCGTTTTATAAGTTCTTTCAAGCATTGGATTTTTCAGGCCTGACATATCAAATTATTAAGTAGATACAATCATGTTATTTAGGCACAAATATAAATGAATATTTAATTAAAGCAGCACTGAAATAATCTAAAACTGTACAGAGCACAAGCAGTCCAGGAGCTATCTGGATTGCATTGAAGACTTCAGTGTATGATGGATCAGTGTCTCTCTCTGGATGGTTGGGGGTATCTGGGATACTCTGACTACATTGTTAAGATGACTGAAGTTGAGGCAGGTAAAGTATGATGGAGACAGATAAACGCAGGCTTTGAACAATCTCACTGCATGCATAAATCCTTTGGTACCCAGGCAGCTCTAGAAATGACCTACAGTGTCTCATACTGGGAAATGAAATTCAGAATCCTCAATGGTTTGGTCTCAAAGATGCAAGTTTTTGTACATGTGCATACAGTCATAGTGGAGTTTCTCACTCGTGAAGGTTACATTCAGATTCCTAAACTGATGATTTAGGGACCGCAACTACTTAGAAATGAAATTTTGTATTCTAATAGGACTTTGCTAGATAGGACATCTGTAAGAATGCATTTAAAAGAGAGCCTAAACAGAGTCTGCCTGAAGGTGAAGAATGACCTTTTTGAAAAATACTGCTATAAAAACAAAATTCTCCACTAGATTGTATTATGTGTCTTCATAATTATTTATTGAACAACTTATGAAATTTAATATTCCTTTTCATAGAAGTCCATGTTACTTCTTTAATTAAATGATAAATATAATTCATTCTGATTTTTAATCAAACTAAAGTGAAAGGTCATTCATTAGAAGAAGACTTTCTGATTCAGGCAGTCAAAAGAGCTGCTTCAAAAATTTCCTAAGAATAGGGACATACAGGAAACAGCACTTTAAACAGGGAAACAATATAGACACTTCTGAAGTAAAAGGCCAAACAAGGAAACAAGTGGGCCAATTCAATTCCAGCAAGGCTTGCAACACACATCCCACAACATTCCTGAATCCACGATAGGATGTTACAATCTATGTAGGTACAAAACTGGCAGGTTGGGCTCAGAGGGTCAATGGGTTGTGCTCTGTCAGGAGGCTGTTTAGTTGCAGGTGTCTGTCCTGGTTAACATTTTTAACTGTGACCCAGGGGAGATAGAGGAGCTCACTGCCATGCGTTTACAACCCCTCCATAAGAAAGGTGTGAGCCATCAGTATTCCTGGGAGCAGAGCTCCTACTCAGGGGAGCTTAGGCTGAAGGAGAGAGCTGACAGAAACCTTAAGAAACTCAAGGAAGACAAATGAAAAACCTTTCACCTAGAAAGGAATAATGCCTGCAATAAAAAAGGCTGAGGAACAGCTCTAAGGACACCGCCCTGTGGGTGTGAGCAGGCACAAGCTGACCAGAAGCCAGCAGTGGTGCTGGCAGCAAAGACAGCCAGTGGCACTCAGGGCTGCATGAAGAGCAACCACAGCCCCTCTCTACTCAGCACTTCCTAGACCTCAGTTTTAGGCCCTCCAATACACAAGACCCATAAGTAAACAACCAGTTTCAGAAGACAACTAGCAACATGGTCAGGCCCTGGAACACTTGCCACATGAGGACAGACAGAGGGAGCTAGACTTGTTCAACCTGGAGAAGCGACAGCTTTGGTAAGCCCTCACAGCAGCCCCTGGTATCTACAAGAAGTTATTGAGAAGATGGAGCCAGCTTTTCACAGGGGTGCATTCTAGGAAAATGGCAGACAACAGGAATAAATTGAAATGAGAAGTACAGATTGTTTATCACATAAAGGGTTTATTCACTGCTTGGACAGTGAAGCAGTGGAACAGATTGCCCAGAGAGGCTGCACAGACTTCATCCTTGGAGGATTTCAAGACCACCTGGAAAAAATCCTGAGTAACTTCATCTGAATTCATAGTTCACCTTACTTTGAGCAGGAGGTTGGAGTAGATGCTTCCTGATCTTCCTTCAAACTTGAATTATGGTGTGATATGTTCACACTTCAAAAAAGGAAAATGAGACCAATCTATTCTTGAATATTAAACGATTCAAATTTTGTAAGCTAATGATAGTAACTGTATAATTTTATATTCAAATCTTCCATCGAAAATACTTGCCAGGAAATTAGGCACCTTGCTAACTTCACACCAACTGACATGCAAAATCTCACATTTATTGAGAGCATGGATAACTTAGGCCAACAGGCAAGACAAATGCACTGCTTTGAAGGCAGAATACATTCTGACTTTTCCAAAGACTCATGATGAGATTATTTTGTTCATCTTTCTTTCCTAGCAAAACTCAGTAAGACCGAGACCTTTAGTGTGCTTAAACTGCCACATATTATAACTTTATGCAGCATATACAAACTGCATGTCAAATTAAATTACAGTTAGTTCCTCAAAGCTCCTATTATAGTAAATGCAAACTGAAAGAGGAGAAAATCTGCTTGATTAGATAATAAGAAATAAAGTATAAATACCTACACTTTTATACAGACTGATAATTAAAAACAAAAAATCGTAATAATTTTGCCCTACAAAATTTTTTTTCATTGTGTTTCCTTGCAAAAAATTCTTTTGCTTGGCTTTTTTTTTGGTTTCTTTCTGGAGAGGGTTTGGGTTTAAATTGTCATTTGGTAAGTCAATCTCAAATGTCTCAAATGTTGAAAGTTATGGGCTTGGGACTACCAGGCAGCATACAGCCCAAACCAACACGCATAGGTCAGAGATAGTTCAAATAGTGTATCACTCACTCTCCAACATGGATATCACAACACTGACATATTTAGATATAATAATTTAGACACAATAACTTAGACACAATGTCCTATTGCAAATTCAGTCCCCCAAACACTTAAAATATAGAACAGTACTGCAAGAATATACACTGGAAAATGAGCACTTTTGTAGCTGTCTTTGTAAAGGAGACATTGAGTTGTCTATTTAGACAATTTGAGCATCAGTCTTCCTAGCAGATCATAACCGACAGTCAGTATTAACCTCAGCAGTCTAAATTAGAAAACAGAGACATTATATTTCCAGATTATTTTATCTGCTCATCCATATACACCAGTTATAATCCATGCATACCTTCAAGAGCAGATCAAGTGACTGAAAAATTGGTAAAAAGATTTCTAGATATTTATAAGTTTCAAGTATTCTGCAAAATCTATTCACACCAAACCTTCAAAGAAAAGGATCCACATGATGCAATAGCTTAGGTATTATTACAGTTTCCTAACTAGGACACATAGGTCCTATTTCTTTACATTATTCTCCAAGTGAGCAGCTGACTCAATCATGAAGAG
>JAWWLZ010000118.1:48121822-48133905 GCA_035041345.1 Poliocrania exsul
AGTTTCCTAACTAGGACACATAGGTCCTATTTCTTTACATTATTCTCCAAGTGAGCAGCTGACTCAATCATGAAGAGCATCTTAAACAGTAAGTGGCATTTGAGACCTTCAATGACTCTTCATCAAGTTAGTGAAAGGAAATGAGTAGAATAATATTTTCTATTTTAATCATCTGTACATAGCAACTATTATATCAACCATGCCACTGTTTGCTTTAGTTGTAATAATGATGAAATATGTCACAATGAAATGAAAATAAATTTAGCTAAAATAAGACAGAGAAGAAATAGAGGAAATAACCCTTGAAATTACAGCCTGAAAGAATCATCTAAGAAGTCATTCTCTTGGTCAGGGGCTCTGAAGGTAGGTGCACAACAATGGCTGTAAGGGCATCACACATGCTGTTTTCTGTGCTTTTAAGGCTTGCTTGACCCAGTCAGGTTGCAGCAATATGTGTATTTGACCTGCAAGAAAACTGTGCAGGTGCATCCAACACTTCTTTTACTTTTCACAGTGTGATAGCCTTTTTTGGTTTTGGTTTTTTAATTTCAACTGTCCCTTTGTGGGAAACTATGCCTGAGTCACAAAATAAATTGGACAGACTGGCAGCAGGTCTTTGCCAAGGGGAAAATTAATGTGAATAGAGTTAATAAGATTCAATATTGCTGTTCTATTAAGCTGTACCACAAGCCTTGGGACTTTCAGTTGAATATCAGATATGTCCTCGTAGCTGCAGTACAAGTAGTTGTAGTCAAGTGAGCATTAAATGAAGTGTCCAGTACCATTAGCTAGCAAGCACCATTTGGCCACAGCAGCAAATGGCTGATCATGGTGTAAACTGCCTGTGTCCCAGAGCAGGCTCCCCAGGCAGTGCCTGGCCCTGTGCAGGCATCGGCCCCCAGGGCTAGAATCTCTGCCTGTCTGCAACCCACCGCAGACACCATGGAGAGGTGAAGCTGCAGCACAGACACCAAAGAGGTCAGGCCAGGCCCGCTATGAGAGCAGGAGCTGTGGTTTGGGAGAGGTGTGCCCAGCAAGGGTTTATAATCTGAAATTCAACTATAGAAAGAAAACTCTAGAAATTGACAGGTTAGGATTAATCACAGAAGACAAGATCCTCTGCAGCTTGAAACCCCATAACTTGGCTCAACATTTTTTCTCCACTCAGATTGCTCTGGCGCATAAATATCACCACGCTCAGGGATCATCTAAACCCATTTTTTCAAAACTTTTACTTCTCCCAGCCAGCACAGCTCTTCTTTCAGTGATACATGAGAATGGAAAACATCAGCAATAAAATATGATAACTACAATGTCTCAGCCCTGACAAAGTTACGTATTTTCAGCAATTCACACCATTCCCATGGGAGCCCAAAGCAGCTTATGCCATTGTATCTCCTTTCCTTCTAGAATCATGGATCACTTTGTGTTGGAAGGGAATCTTTAAAGGTCACATGACTTCTTCAGCCAGATCAGGTTGCTCGGTTTCCAAGGATGGGGCATCTACCACCTCTCTTGGGGCAAGCTGTTCCAGGGCTTTACCACCCTCACTGTAAGAAATTTCTTTCTTATATATAGTCTAAATCTCCTCCTTTTTAGTTTAAAACCATTATCACTTGTCCTGTTGTAAAAAGACCTGCTAAACAGTTTGTCCCCATTTTTCTTACAAGCCCTCTTTGAATACTCGAACGTTCTCATAGGAGAGGTGTTTCAGCTCCCTGGTCATCTTGGTGGCCTTCCTCTGGACCTGCTCCAACAGGTCTATGTCTTTCTTGTGCTGAGGACCCCAGAGGTGGACACAGTACTCCAGCTGGGGTTTAACTAAGGTGAGGTACAGGGGCAGAATCACCTCCCTTCACCTGCTGGGCACACTTCTGATGCAACCCAGGATACAAGTGGCTTTCTGGGCTGCAAGTGCACATTGCTGAGTCATGTCTAGCCTCTCATTCACCAGCATCCCCAAGTCCTTCTCAGCAGGGCTGCTCTAAATCTGTTCATCCCCCAGCCTGGATTGATACTAGGGGTTGTCCTGACCCAGGTGCAGCACCTTGCACTTGGCCTTGCTGAACCTCATGAGATTCCTATGGGCCCACTTCTCAAGTTTGTTCAGGTCCCTCTGGGAGGCATCCCATCCTTCAGCTGTGTCAACTGAACCACACAGCGTGGTGTCATCTGTAGACTTACTGAGAGTGCACTCGATGCCACTGTTTATGTGAACTTTATGAAGACATTAAACACCACTGGTCTGAATATGGATCCCTGAGAGACACCACTTGTTACTGATGTCCATCTGGACACTGAACTGTTGACCACTAACCTCTGGATGTGGCCATCCAACCAATTCCTCATTGTCCAAGCAGCCTACTCATCAAATATGCATCTCTCCAGTTTAGAGAAAAGGATGGTGTGGGGGACCATGTCAAAGGCCTTACAGATTACAGACAAATGACATCCATAGCCCTTACTTTGTCCACTGATGTAGCCACTCCATCATAGAACGTCACTAAGTTGATTAGGCAGGACTTGCCCTTGGTGAAGTCATACTAGCTGTCTTGAATCATCTCTCCATTCTCCATGTGCCTTAGCATAGCTTCTAGGAGGATCTGTTCCATGATTTTCCTAGGCATAGAACTGAGGTTGACAGATCAGTGGTTCCCAGGGTGTTCTTCTCTATCCTTTTTAAACATGGGTGCAATGTTTCCCTTTTTCCAGTCACCAGTGACATTACCTAGAAGCAGTGAACACGTCAGATGGCTGCCACTGAAGTCCAAGTACAGTTTCAAAGCTCCTCTTCTCCTATTCACCATGTATATGTATTATGCCTTCTAATTCTCTGTACTCTTTTCAACTCTGCTGGTTGCAGCTCCATTATCTCTGGAAGTTGCTTTAACACCTGCTTCCTGCGCCAGCCAAAACAACACCATCTGTTGCAGAGCTGAAAGGTCTATGAACCACAGTGTTTTCTGATTTGCCTAAATTATAATGAATCCTTTCTCCCCAAAAATGCCACGCCCAGCAGCCTTCCCGAGGCTCTGACAGGTACTTGTTTTGCTCCCCAAGTTCCCTTTGTTCCCATCTGGGCATGGGGGCCAGCCTCACATCAGCTTGCGGTGCTCTCTGCTTGAAAGGTCAGAACAAAAGCTCTCTGAAAACATCTTGCAAACACATGCCAAATCCACAGCCAAGGCTACATGAGGTTTCTAATTGTGGTCTGTGGGTCATTACTCTCCAGTTTGGTTTTTCAACAGATGTCAGGGGTTGGTTAGCGACAGGCCAGACCTTGCTGTTAGCAGAATGCAATCTCAGGATGCAGCGCCAAGGCTCACCTGCACTGCTCTGCATTCCCATTCACCCGACACTCTGTCCCACTTTTGGTCCCTTCTACTTCCTCTCCAGTACTTTTCTTCTCTCCTGCAGTATCTCAGGCCTCTATCCTCTTCTCATTTTAAGACTAATTGCACTGGAGTAATCAATTCATCTATCAAGACAATAAAAAAGGATATGGGTGGGGTGAAGGAGTTGATATAGACCATCAGGATGATGATCTTGATCCCTTGTCTCAGGATTGTCCTTGTATTACCTGAAGATTTTACCTTGGTGTTAACCTTAAAATTTGCACTTATCTTACTTTCAGATTTGGGAAGTTTAAGTTTACCTACCAGTCTGAGAAATTGTAGTATTCTATAGAAAATAAGAGTTCATAGAAACCACCTCCATATTAAAGCAGAGTGAGAAGTCCAGTCCATTTTCATTAGTGTGTCTCCTAGATATTTTTATTTGATGTCTTCTCTGTCTATTCACCTGAAACTAGGAAGAAGAACTGGAAGCCCACCAGACAAACAGCCAGCCCTATTGCCTATGTTTTGTTTCCTTAATGGAATAGGGGTAAAGACGTGGTCTAAGCAAAACTGGAAAAAATTCAAGCAATTCTGAAAGGAAACTATAATTTTCAATGTCCTAATCCTCATTTGAATTTAGTGGCTTATCTAAATCTCAAATATTACATTTCATGGGGACAAAAGTTAGCGTTCTGGGATTCAGTTTGGCTGAACAGGCAACATGCAGCTCGGCATAAAACAACATAAAAATGAGGCTTGTCAGAAATTAGCAGAACTTTCAAAGGGACTGGAAGTCCGAGTCCTGAGATTAAAATCAATAACCATAATCAATTTTTCCATTAAACAGATTATTCTGCTTCACCCCTGGCTATCACGTATTTCTTGTCTGAAAGTTCAGGATTGTGAAACACCATCTTTGCCACTATGAAGGAAGCTCCCAGCTTCATGTAAGAGACAGTAATCCTTACCACTCACAATTATTAAGTAGGTAATGCTGCTGTCATGCACCATTATTTCTTTCCTACCTGTAATCCTCAGACTTTACCTTAAACACAAAAGAAGATGATTGAAAGCTGCAGTACTCTTCATAAAGATCATGCAATTTGTGTGCATTGGTACTCAGGGATGAGGAAGTCTGTGTGGACACATTTGTCATTTATGGAGGCTGCTGAAGTGTCCAGCTGGCACGGTTCAGCAGTAATGGGGAAGGCTCTCTTTCAGCCTTAGACAGATTACTCTTTTATAAGACTAAGGTCCCAGTTTTCTGTACATCTGGCCCTGAATCTCTACTGCTACCCACATAGGTAAAATTTAAACCTGTTTCTCACTGCAGCTTTGTGTCTGCATCATCTGTGATTAGTAAACAGCAATCATTTTTAATGTTCTTTGGAAAATGTTTTGGCTGCATTTCAAGCATTTTTATGTATTCTCACCATGATCTTTTTCTGTAATTAAATTTAAAATAATTAGCATTTTTCTTACAGTCTGTATCTGCACATCTTTTTATCCATGTCCTAGACCATTAAATTACACTTACTAAAACCTTCATTGTGTCCCAGAAAACAACTGAATCACTGAACGTCAAAGCCTTATTTTCAGTAAGTGCAAATAATAAATGATAGGGCATATAATAATGTAGTATTTACTCCAAAGTCTCAAATGGCATTTGACTGGAAATTGGTTTTATAGTTTACTTCCGTTAATATCTAAGACATACCAAGTGTACTTTGTAAATATCGAAGGTGAGGTGAGTCACTAGTTCAACAGAACAATCCACTGTGGATTTGATGATAATAAAACTAACCTTGGTACTGGTATTTTTTCTAAGTGTTAAAAGATCAGAAGAGGAAAATTTGTTGTCATCAAAAAAATCAATAGATGCATCAGGAAAACCAAAAAATGCAATTACAGGCTCTAACATTTACATATTTCAGTCTTAAGATTTATCTAATACATATTTAATATGTGTATTATAATGCTACTTCAGCTTTAACAGATTGCAGCATTTCCAAAAGAACTATCATGAATTGTGTCTGTTGAAGCAAAGCTTAATTCTTATGTCAGTATTTAAATTCACAGACTTCACCTCTATATTTACAAGTCTTGTAAACTAATTTTCAATATAATGCATTCTACAAATCACTAAAGGAAACACAGAGTAATTTCTACTAGTAATTTTAATAAGTTTATACATGTGCTATATTACAAAAAAGAACAATTTCATAGTACTGCTGCTAAGATTATGGAAGGAAATAATTTGCATAAACATCACTGATAATTCATAGAATGATTAAGATTGGAACGGACCATTGGAGGTCATCTAGTCCAACCTCCCTGCTGATATCACAGGCATTACATCTCTTCTAAAGAGGGAAAAAGTTGCCCTAAAGAATCCACATGGCATTCTGTGTGCTCAGTTTGTTGACCATGGTTATTTTTCCCCTACATGCTTTTTGCTATGGAAACAAATAAACCAGTAGTACTAGTAGCAGCAGAAGCTTGCCATCTGCTGACACATTTTCAACTGACAGTGTCCTTTGCACTACACTTCATCTTTGCATTTGTATAGAAACACCTAACCACCCCCCTACTAGACCTAGTGTGGTAGTTTCATGAATTTGCCTGCATGGAATGTATGAAGTATGGCAGTAAGTACTCCTTTAGAAATGCCTTGGTGCACATGCAGTATATCACATACATTAAGGGATTCTACGACTTATTTTCCTGGCTGGAGAAAGCAAACATCATTGAAGCTGGAGAGTCATCACTTGAGGTGAAGGGCCCTACTGTAAGATCAGAATGCTCTTGAGCTACAGCCAAAGTGAAATGTTTAAAAGGCCAGAGGGGAGGAGGGAGACTGATGTTTGGAGCAGTGGAAAGTATTCAGAATAGTACAAAGCAGTAATTCTTGGTAGCAGATTTAAAAACTGAGATCCAAGAGTTGCTGGGAAGGCTCACAGACACATGCCATTCAATAAAAGAAAACCAGAATGTCATTTTAATAGCAGAAAAAAGAAGCAAATTGGCTATACATAGGAAAGAGTAAGAAATTAAAAACATGGTCTGTGGCTTGGATAGAAAGGCAGTTGCAGATGTCTGATCTAAATGGTCTATACCTAGCTCTTGTTGGGCTGACGAGCTCTGCACAGCTCTGCTGATGTCTCACAAGGAAAGAATCCAGTCTCCTCTTGCCACAAAAACTGGAGAAAACTGATTTGTTTCTACTATGGCATGGATACAACCTCTGAGACTGAAAAAATCCCCTTAGGAACATGTTATAGTGGGATCTTAACATGATAACTGAATAACTGTTCAGCTGGGGGAATTTTAACAAGACTGTAATAAAGCTCTTACTATTGTTCAGGCTGATATATTAGAGAATCTTTTCTCCATCCAGCTTCATTTAAGCTTTTTCCTCCCTGCTTCTCCACTCCTCTGTCCCTGAGTAAATCCAATCAACTAAGCAGCCATTTAGTTAAAATCCTCTCAGGGTCAGAACCCTTAATTCCTTCAGGACTCTTACAGTCCTATCATCATTTCTTCAATTCTGTTTTTCTAGATCATTGATTTTTTTTTCCAGGGCTGTTTGAAACTGCTCCTCTGGTACTATTTGTGCAATAGTCCACTGTGTGTTGAGCATCGCCCAGGTCTGACACACACAGTTCCACACCAGAATGTGCTTCTGACAGGCCATTAGAGCCAGCCTCCACTGCACAGAGAACTGCATCAATTTTGATTGGTTTATTCAATTTTTTCCCCACCTTTGACACAGAGATTAATGCTGTAATTCTGTGAAGTCTGTTGGATAGCCTGGAGAATGCGTATGGGTCTAGCTGCTATCTTACAGCTGACAGTTGACTCTCACAGTAACGCACTGTGAAACTGGAGGGCCCACTTAACAGAAATTCACACAGATACTTCTGGAACTTCAGTATATCTTGGATCTACACAAATATCTCATCTAAAATATGGACTTAGGAGAAATTCTCTCAATAGCTATTACAGTTTGCTTTACCAAAGACTCCAATGAGAAGGCATGCACTGCTGGAAACCAACATCGGACCCAGTCAGGACTTGCAGTTACAAAGGAGAGAGAGAAGGCAAAACTGGCTCCTGAGGACTGCCATGAAAACAAACACCTACAACAATAAATTATGACTGCAGACAGCAGGACATCACAAGAAGTAGGTGGCATTGCATACATTTGTCAACCAAGACAGGCAGTTCTTACATGAAATTAGGTGGTGGTATCTTTCCCATGTCCCAGAAGAGCAGGATGCTGTTTTACTCAAGAAAGTCTCAGGTGAGAACACGCCAGGTGAAACTGCTAAGTTTGAGGCACAAGCAGAATTACCACAGTAATACAGCTCACACTCTGGTTTTACTTCAGGGTAGCCCCATGAGTGAACACAAACAGTTCAGGACCCCTCAGTAACCGATTAAGTATTGCCATTTAGTTAGAACTGACGGATTCATTGTAATTGTTCTCTTGTGTTTTCCAGTGGTGTTACTGTTGTGTTTGGCTGAGATGTAAAAATGTGAGACAGTGCTGTTAATAGGTTCTGGCATGAGCTAATTGGAACCACGTACTATACTGAACTACTTATTACACTGCACTGCTCAGCCTGGTTTTTTGATAGGGCACAAAGTACATCTGCCAAGGATCCTGGTTCCAAGTAATTATTTCCTAGCATGAGAACAAGAGTAGCCACAGTAGAATTTGATGGGCTTTAGCACATTTGTATCTCCAAATAGCCCTCTCGACTTCAGCTACAATTCTGGAGCAGCAGTGAACGATGAGCTACAGGTTGAACTTTTGTCCTCTCTCAGAAGAAATGCACTAAATTAAAAACCATGTACATTAACAGAAATAGTGTTTTACCATCACAGATTAATTTTGCAGTATTGCTGGTGTTGTGATGGCAAGCAACTGGTAAAGTCTGAAGACCAGCCTTCAAAAATTAAAGTGCTTTAATGCCATACTTAACTTAGGATGATAATAAAGTTGATAAATTTTCATAAACTCATATGAGAAAAAGAGCAGATGAAAATGCTGTTTTAAAAGTGGGGATAGTATCATTCTGGTTGCATGGCCACGTAGTCAGAAGCATTAGGTTGCTGAAATTTACTGCCCATTACTTCTTTCCTATCTTGAGTATACTGCATTTAAATGCAACAATGAGCTAACATCTGTATATTCCACAAAGGAGAAGGCTGATAAATATTAATGAAATTTGCTCCTCATGTATCTTATGAATTTTTATGTATTCTTTCATCTAGGGGCATCATCGTACAACTTTCACATAAATGACTGCAGAGATCCCATTTCAACCTTGAATTTCCACTTTGCACATAGGCCCCTGCAGAGGGAAAGCAAACAGAGCACAGACTTGGCTGACAACTCTGACTACTGAAAAGCCTCTAACCCTCACAGAAGTGGCCTTTTCTTGTCTGTTTAGAGAACAGTGGTAAGATAAATTCTCTCCCTAAACAGATTAATTTTAATTCAGCAGCACTGGAATGAGTCCTTACTAGATTGCCTTCAGATAGGCACACTGCCCCTGCACCTCACCATGCAGTTAGGCATCATAAACATGATGCAATAGATCAGCAGTATTAAACCACATTTCATGGTGTGCAAGGGGAAAGGAAGTAGAAAATCTCTGCTGGTAAATAAGAACATCCTTGAATACACTAATAATTCTCAAATGTAAAATGCTTACTTACTCTTTTCCTTTTCTGCATTTTTTTCCCATTCCTTATTCAGGCTTGTAGACTCAGTGCTCATAAGCCTTTACACAAGAAAAGAGCAAAACCTCCCTTTGATAAATGCAACCCACTTCAGAATACTGTGGCCATCTGAACTCTGCAGAGAGAAGCTTAAACAAAAACCTGAAGATAACACTTTGACCAAATGCAATGTGTAGCTTGCAGGTTTTGCTCTAGGCAACCAAGGTTCACTCCCCACTGAACAATTTAATTGCCCAAGAAAGTATGTGGGGTTTTTTTTAAGCTTCTAAGTAAACAAACAGAAAAGAAGAAAAGATGTTCTCTATAAAATACAGAAACTATCCTGTGAGAATTTCTGCAATGTCTCCTGAAGTTACAAACCAATCTTAGCATTTCACGCATTCAAATACGCAATTTTAAAATCACTGTATACAAAATTATATGTAACCCTCAAGATTTATTCCACTGAGTATTGTTTCCTGTTTCCACTTCTTCCTTGTCATTGGTTAATCATGAAAGTTGAATTCTTTAACGTTAGAGATCAGAACTGGTTTTAGGGTGACACTAAGCATAAAATATCCTCAATACCCATACCACATCAGTGTTCATCCTCAATGATTCCTTGAGGATTGGGCCCTTCATCACCAGGTGAACCACATGATACACATGAGGGAATTACACTTCTCTAGTCTTTGTTAATTATTATGTTTCTCTAGCTTTGTTAAAGCTCCATTGTATTTGCTTATGTGAGCACTTCGCTATTAACAAAATCATTGTTTATCCAAATTCAAGCTCAGATCCTGAACAAAATCTCAGTCATGCTGTCCTGCACCAAAGCAGGTAAAACACACAATTGGTAAAACAATACACGCCCCCCAAAAATTGAGTAATTCCTACAGGAAAAGGCCACTATGAAAGTAGTAACTCTGCTCTGGACATCAGGATCAGAGCTGCTGATCATGAAGGAGTCAAAGCAGACAATTGGGAACATTTGTAAAGGCATCTGCAGACACATGAGGGAGATTTTGTAGTCTTCCTCACAAATCTTTAAAATACATGAACTTGTACAGAACTTGCCAGCTCAAAATTAACTATTGTACCATGATATTTTCAAACGTGAAATGAGCCTGAAGAAAGCGTAGTGGAAGCCAAACAATTTTTTAAAACACCATGCCAATAGCTGTAGAACAGAAAGATTTGTTACACAGTCATGACCTTACATCTGGTTAAATAAATTCTAGCCAGATTCAATACTTAGGCTGTTGGATAATTTCTATTTTAATACAGAAATCTATCTCTTCTAAAAACACACTTTGATGCAACTGTTTAAAATTGCACTGATCTCTACCCTTGAAGTTCCACAAGGGAAAGAGCTGGATTCTGCATCTGGGATGGGGCAACCCTGGATGTACATACAGACTGGGAAATGAGATGCTGGGAATCTGTGCCACTGAAAGGGACCTGGGGGTCCTGGCTGATGGGAAGTTGAATCTGAGTCAACAGTGCCCTGGCAGCCAGGAGAGCCAGCCATGTCTTGGGGTGCATCAGGCACAGCATTGCCAGCCAGTCAAGGGAGGGGATTGTCCCGCTCTGCTCTGCACTGGGGCAGCCTCATCTTGAATATTGTGTGCAGTGTTGGACATCACAGCATAAAGATGATGTTATGCTACTAGAGAATGTCCAAAGGAGGACAATGAGGATGGTGAAGGGCCTTGAGGGGAAGCTGTATGAGGAGCAGCTGAGGTCACTTGGTCTGTTCAGCCCAGACAAGAGGAGACTGAAGGGAGACCTCATTGCAGTTACAACTTCCTTGTGAGGAGAAGAGGAGGGGCGGGCACTGATCTCTTCTCTGGGGTGACCAGTGACAAAACCTGAGGAAAGGGCCTGAAGTTGTGTCAGGGGAGGTTTAGGTTGGATATTAGAAGGAGGTTCTTCACCCAGAGGGTGGTTGGGCCCTGGAACAGGCTCTCCAGGGCAGTGCTCACAGCACCAAGCCTGACAGAATTCAAGAATTGTTTGGACAACACTCTCAGGCACATGGTGTGACTATTGGGGATGGTCATGTGCAGGGCTAAGGGTTGGACTCGATGATCCCTGTGGGTCCCTTCCAACTCAACATATTGTGTGATTCTTTGTAAAAAAATTTGCACAAATTTTTATTATAAGGGCTAAAGTCTGCCATACTAAGAAGCTGATCCTTTTCCCCTCACTTTTTTTTTAGCAAAATATTGGCTATACAGTTGATATTGTCACCTCTTTCAAGGAAAAAAAAAGGCAAAAAAGTAATACACTGATATGTGTCTGCATAACTTCCAGTAATGGCTGGATGGTATATTGGGAAAGCAAAAATTACTACAAATCACTGATACTTCCATGCACGAGATGTAGGCAAACCCAGGACTGCTCTCACCTGTAGCAGAGATAGAGTATTTCTTTGTTTTCTTCTATTAGCTTGCTCTCTCTAAGGTGACTGAGAACAGAGAGGTTACTGTCAGACAGCTATTTTCTTTTTCCTACTATCACTGATGTGTGGCATTGAACTGAATTTCTAAATATTCCTCAGTTGCCATGGAAGCTGTGGGAAGAACAGCACTACCCCAATACACTTAAGGCACCCGATAACTGAGGGTCCTAATAATGGGCTTCCTATCTGCTTTGAATAATTGAGCAAGTCAGATTAAGAGAAAACACCAAACTGCTCAGACATTCTTATCTGCTGACATTTCCTACTATAGATTCTCTAGTTAAAACCGCATCCAGATTTTCACTGAAAACATGATTTTGTCTGAAGGGCACCGAAATGTTTCTGGTTTGTTTGTTTGCTGGTCTTTAAAGGAAAAAATTGCAATGTAGCGAGAGTTTTTTTTTCCATGTCCCGGCAGGTCAGCCCCAACGTGATCCCAGGTTTCGGGCTTTGAGACACATGCGTGTCGTTCTCTTAGAGATACCACCGTGCGCTCCGGTTAAAAGCAAGAACGTAAGAACTCAAGAACTCAGGAACTGTTTATTAAGGGG
>JAWWLZ010000118.1:48134005-48178649 GCA_035041345.1 Poliocrania exsul
GGATAGGCTGGAGGGGTCTGTGCACGAGGTGGAGGAGTCCTCCCATTGGCTGGGAGGCACAGTGCACGAGCTGCTCATGCGGCAGGCACCAGACTCAGGCGCCAACGAGTCTAGCCCCCTTCGACTGTTCTAGGGTTGTTTACCACCTTTTAGGCTGCCTCAAGGTCACCCTGACCTTTTCAGCCTGTCAACCTTAACATGGGGAGTGCAAATACAGGGGCCAGGCCAAAGCCTCTCCCAACAGGTCTTTTTTTGTTGTTTTTTAAAGCTTTATGTTCTCAGTTTGGTACTGTGCTAAGCTAAAAGATTTTTGGTAAGCTGGAAAAGGCATCTTAGAGATGAGTTTGACTTTGAAACCCAAACTCATTTCAGAGTTAAAAGGCCACAAACTTTACACAACCTTTATGAGAGATGAGAAAACAACACCACAGACCTGATCCTACTAACAACGAATCTGTTGGATTGCACATAGCCTGCACAATAGGCAGCATGTTCAGAAACTGAATATAAGAGAACTGCATTTTTGCATAATATCAGTGTGTAACAGCTGATTTAAACATACTTACAGTATGGATAGTTCTGTTAGGAACATATTTGTGATTTATTATGATAGGGAAATAGATTTCTTAATATAGAACACATACTGTCCAGCTCTTTCCTTATGCTGTTACATATTCATGCGAAAGCAGTATCAGCACTACCCGATCAGAGAAAAACTTGTGTTAGATAGAAAAATCAAATCCACAGCATGTAAACTATTCACTGTAAGCTTAGAATATTTAATCTTAGATAAAAATAGATGATGGTATTTTTCACCACCTTATGGTACAACATAGGTCTTGCTGTTAAGATCATTAAAAGGTTAAACACCACCCTCCCCAGCAGTCATGGAAGAGTAAAGCCAATGTAATTTTATCTTAAAAGACTGAAGATTGGTTAGGTTTGACACTATTATACATGTTAAACAGTCTTTCAGGCATATATTTATATTGAAATTTGACATAGGATTTAGCCTTAGAAACTGTGCCCATTTCCTGCCAGTTCAGAATCTGTGGGTTGTCTAACAAAAAATTAATATTCCCAGAGTGTGCCCCTACATTGTCTAATTCAAGATGACTACTAAACTAAAATCCTAGTAAATTAAATAATGTCAGCAATATAAAACATGTAATTTATACACATTTGAACTTACAATACCCTTTTGATTAATCATTCCTGAACTATTGCACATCAATAATTAAATGTCTTCCAGAAATGTCAATGCTTATCAGAAAATGACTTAGTTGGGAACACATTAGCCTTATAATTTACCTAATATTTATCTTTAATGCCTGAATTTATGATCCTATTGCTTATAATGATTAGTAGTGAATTACATGTTAAAAACTTAGATCGTGATCCTGTAGTGGAAAAAAAAGGTGCATAATGCTCTGAAGAGCATGTGAGATATGTTTCAAAGGATTATGGAATAAATGTTATACAAGACATTATAGGAATAACTGGAATAGGTAAATAAAATAACAATATTAAAAAGAAGTCTGAAGAATATTCTCTCTCCTGTAGCAACCTAATTTATTCAGTTGCCTACAACCAGGGTGAATTACCATTCTTGTCTTTCAACTAGAATGGATCAGGCTAGTCATGAAGAAAAATGTTTTTAAATTATCAGTTAGATCTTCTCCTGCTTTGAAAACAGATTTTTTTTTTAAAGATGAATTTTTACTTTTTTTGAACTGCCACTGTGCAGAATTGACTTTTAAAAGAACTAACCTTGCAGACAGATTAATAAAGGGATTTGGCATTTATAGGACTAATATGAAGATCTCCAATTACATTAAACAGAACAGAAATACTTTAAGGCATCCTGGGGTTAGGAAGGAACTTTCCTTTAGAGCAGCTTATTCCATAATTGTCCACTGTGGGAGTTTTAACACTTTTCTTCCAGATCTAATACTCTCCACTGCTGGAGACAGAAACACTGGGACAGATACATAATTGTGTGACTCAAATTTGGATTTTTTAATTTATTATTTTTTGTAATGGCAAAGGCTTGTCTATCCACTAATTTTTTTTTTTCCAAGAATTGCTCATACTTACTTTGTGAGCTTACACCAAATAGCAACTGAGCACTGCAGAGAAAGTTGTAGGTGTAGCTGCCCTCCTGGCTGCTGCCATTAGTTAAAGCCACTTGTCAGCCAACTCTTCATAAAGTGGTTCCATTCGACAGGGTGTTTGAAACAAATGGCACCAGTTGTAGCTGGTCTATACCATTTACACATAGAGCAGATGAAACTTAAAAAATACAGTGCCTCTCATACTCAGGAGTTTCATATTTTTAAAAACTGGGAGAGAGGGTATACAAAGTGCATGCCTGAGAACATAAACCATTTCCTTCTTATTTATTTCTCAAGTATATTTTTGGTTATATTAATCAGAAGCAGAACCAAATTCTGTCATAGTCAACATACAACTTTCTTTTTTTTTTGTCCTTCTCTGTTTCTCAACCTGCTAAGAAACCTCAAGTTGGTAGTTTTTGCTGTTGATGCCGCTGAAATTCTAGGGGGTATTCATCAGAAATGTCAGGACAGGCAGAGATATATAGCTAATGAAAACTGAGTTTATTATTGTCTTGTCTGTATTCTCCTTAACATAAAAAAATGTATCTACTGCAAACATCCCTATTTTATAAAAGGAGCCCAAGGCATTAAAACCTCCTGAGACAAACACTACACCTCCTAGCCCTGGGGATTAAATATTCTGATGCTTTTGCAAGCATATTATCAATTTCTCAATTCTGAGCATGAAGTACTGCAGGCACTGAACCACTTTTATTAAAAAAAAAAAAAATCAACAGCATAGGTGCCATCCATAGCCTTGGTGAAGGCTCAGGAGGCTGCGGAACTAAGGACTGTTTTCAAGAGATCATGCAAGGACTGAGTGAATTGTGGAATGAAGAAATGGGCTTCAGGTATGATTATTAAAAAGCTCCGTGTTTAATTAAGGTATTACATATAACAGAAGGCTTTGTGTATCTTCATGTTACTATTAAGGCAACCATTGCTAACACTTCAAATGTAGCATAGACTTATTTGTCAAGTAGGAACTGTGACAGGACTGAAGAAGGGATAAGAAATGCTCTCATATGTCTCTATTCTCCTTTCTTGTCAAAGACAGCAGTTTCAAAGCCCAGACAAATCAAGTAATTGCTCTCACATTTTATATTGCTATTTCTGCTCTCAGATCAAACCCAGTCAGGATCTTCACTTCGCTGCCCCTGACATACAGTACAGACTGTGTGCCTAAGCAGAAAGAGAAACTGCTGGAGAGTCTGGAAATACAGCAAAAGACATTATTCCGTAGAATAAAGGACACATATAACAGAATTAAAGAGAAAGGTGGAGGGCGTATTATCTCTGTATTTGTTTGTTTTGTTTTTTTTTAAAGACTCCAATATGGGTCAAGTTCTACTACTGATGTGGTTTGGAAAATCTGTCCTTGGTTGTGGTACATTTTGCCAGTGTTTTCACTGTATTTTTCTCAATTCTGTCTAGCTTCCAGTTGTTAGATACATTTGTCAGCTGGACTGCCAAGCCCTCTAACATCACACTTCTGTTCTTTGTGCAAGTATTGCTAAAAAAATAATCTGCTTCTTTCTCAACCTTTTTCTTGACCAACTGAACCAATTAAGATCCTTTAGAAAGCCACTGCAAGGCTCTCACCTGAGACCTTCCCAAACTGCTGGTTTCCTTCTTGTATCAGGGACTTCAGAACTAGACACAGTACTTCAGGATCACTCATACCCAATTCAGTATCTAAAGTTGGAAATTATATGGCAGATCATATTAGCCTCACTGCTGCCCTGGGAAATAATGTTCATCGGATATCTGCTGTGATTAAGAGATGCAGATTTGCTCTTTCCCGTTATAACCTAACCCAGCCAGAGGAACACTGCTTATGCTCCTTCTCTTCACCATCTAAACTCCACCTCTGCAAAGGGAGGAAGATTTTGTCCTACTTACTGCAGTCACACATTCACCCACTTGTTTACCTTTTGCAAGTTTGTTTTGGTTAAAGAAAATACTGATCAGCCTGAGACTCAAGAAGTATGAGGATAGTTGAAATTACTTGCCTAACCCCTTCATAACAAGGAAATCTCAGGGCTTTATATTAAACAGGAAGGCACTCACTCAGTACTGATAAGGAAAAGCTACCCATATGAAAGAGGTGTTCTGATGACAAGGGCTGCTAAGACAGAGAATGAACAGGTAAGTAAGATTAAAGGGAGTTTGTCATTCATACAAAGGTTTTTAAACACATTGCTGAACTTATATTTAAAGGCTAAAGGAAGGTTTTTCTACAGGCAAGGAAAAACTTCAGCAAATTTCACAATTAAAAGCTGTGTAACTTGAAAAATTGCAGGCACTTGCCCTAATATTTTACAAACAGAGCAAAGATAAAGGCATCTGGTATGAAGAAAAAACCCAATGCTGTGTGACCAAGACAACTCTAAAATACATCGCTCCCTTCCTCCAAAATGCAGGTGGGAGATTCACAACTTAAAGCATCACTTCCTGATGGGCTGCTGGCACATTTGTGGCTGTTGGTTTGGTCCAGCCAGGCAAGAAAACAGGTGCAAGCCCAAAGATCTCCTCAAGGGTGATAGTTCAGTGTGGACCCACAAGAGAGGAACACTGAATCCAAACCCCTGCGCCATGGCAGTGACCATCCACCACCAGCAGATGCCTGTGCAAATTTTTTGCAAACTTTTGAAAAGTTGAGTATCTCTTGAGAACTATTGTGGGTGTGAGTAGTGTTTCTTCTTACTAGGACTCTAAAAGAAATGTGAGTCTGAGGCTAGTCAGAATCGAAATCAACCCATCAAGATCATGTGGATCAGCATGAGCAGTGCCGAAAGTAGCAAACCTCATTGCTGATTTGGAGTGCTCAAAATTGATGAGAAGCATCTTAAACCTATGAAAGAAAATACTAAGCAAGTATTTCCCACTGAATTGCAACATTTTAACAGTTCAGAAAAGCTGAAAATGTAGGTCTTACAGGATTGTGCAGGCACCTGCTCAGGAAAAGATGTTTCAAGTGTGTACACTCCTCTTCTAACTTTATGTACACAGCAAAATACAGGCCCAGTGCAGCACATTCTTCTCTTCTAAGAAAGGAAATCATTAACAATTTGGGTATGATCTCACATTTGAAAGCTTGGCATTTGTCCTTGAAGTTTCAAAGATAAAGAAAAAAAATATCTATGGGGTTTTGAGTTATGCTATTTAGCTCCCTTTTTATATTATAAGGGAACTAAGCTGCAGGGGCTACACTGTAACTTGTTTGTGCAATTTCTAATTTGGCTGAAGCATATTTTTTTCAAAACAGAAGTTATTTTATATTTATCAGCAAAAGGATTTTAAAATGCCCTATCCCTGCAGAGCAAAAAAGCCTACATTCAATACTGCCCCTTCACTCTTCTATTCCTTTTTAACCACCTGTCATTCATTGTCCTCAGGGTGCTCATTAATTCTGAAATTTAAAAGATATCCATCAGCAGTATCATAAATTTGCAGATAGCTACAACAGGAATGTCTCTCTCTCTAAGCATGACTTCCTTCTTTTATAGTTTAATCTCTGTGATTAACTTACATTTTTGTGTCTTGTGGCATCTTTTATGCAAATGGAAGAATTTATCATAGAAAGACCTTTTCTTAATATTTAACACTATCCTCTCTTGTTGCTTATCTCCAGAGCACAGTGGAATCACATTGTCTGTCTGACAGCACAGTAACTATGCATGTGAATAACTAGTAAAACATGTATAAGTGCTTGTTTATTGGTGAAGTTTCACTGCCATGTTTGGATGAAGCAGGCCAGAAGGTTAAAGCTTCTCAAAAACAGTCTGCAAGATTTTAATTATATTTTCAAGCCATAAGATTATGACTTAAAGATGTGATTACTGTTTAAACCATAAATACAATTTTTCACCCAAGTTCAAGAAAAAATGGTCTATAGGAGATTATAAAGAGTATTAAGTGGTTCAAACAGCACTATAATGAAAAAAAAAAGATAAAGCATTCTGTAGTTTTGTGGATATCTTAAGTTTCATGAAGTGAAAAATTTTCTGCTCCCCTATCCCCAGCTAAAACACTGCCCCCAAGTCACAGCTAAAGCCTGTTCAGACAGAAGCTTTCTGAGTACTTGGTGCTTCCCATCACTGTCTGCAGGTGAGGCCAAACTGCAACCCAAAACTGTTCATCTTCAACTGCAAAGATCTGTCAAATTTAAGTAGGATGTATCAGAGAGTGGCATTCAATATAAAAGCTATCTATAAATTGCATGATCACCCATCCACTTACAGACGGATACTGTAAAATAAGCTTGCTTTTTCTGCCAGTTGAACCACAATTTCAAACACTTATTAGCAGAGATTACAGATGGTGGAACAATAATGATATAGCACTATTGTCAACTAAAGGGTAGGAACGTTATTTCAAAAGCTACAACCAGCATCTGTATTTTAGCAGCACTAACGGTATCAAAATAAAAGTTCAATTTCAAGCAGGGTAACTATTAAAGGCCCATTCAACAGAAGCTAAGCATCTGAAGGGGTGGGAGAAACAGGGTTTATCCATGTTTCAAAATTACCAGTATGCCATTTTCCACCTCCCACTGCTGTAATGCTTTACTACATACTATCGCGGAAAATTTTTAAAGAATGTGAAGGGCTAGTTCAGGTTCAGTGAGAACCTACTGAAGGCAGTGGTGCAGCTGCATGGCCAGAGCTGCACAGATTTCCCCCTAGCTTTGTGTTTACTTACAACTTAATTTTTAAATGTTAAATTCTTTTGAAATACCCACACATGACATACACAGTTCACAGCTTTCCCAGCTTGAGACCTTAGGCTGAACAGCTTGCTTCAGTTCAATTATTATTCAAGCACTGATAGCCAGCATTATCCTAGATGAAATGCAAACCAAGTGAGAAACAGATTCCACATAAAAAAGCTTGAGAGCTAAAAGAAAATGAAATCAATCCCCAGCCTTTCAACTCCTTAAAGTGATAGGCAATAACAGGGCTGTCAAACCAGAGTAGACCTGAAAAGAAATATTTTGCGGCCCATGACTGAAAGAGAACATAAAAGGATGTCAGGTAGATGGATGCTTTATTGCTATTTTATATTTGAAACCAGAAAACAAGGCCAGGTTGTAGCTGAAAACATGAAATGGCAACTCTTCCATCTATTTTAGGAGACTTGATTGATACTGTTAACCTTGTTGTCTGATCATGATCGCATCCCTTCATCTTCCCTATACATTGATCAGCTGTTTCATTTGAGAGCAACTTGCCACTAACACCTCCAGAGATTTATTTTTATATGCATGTCCTTTTCTCCCCATTATATTTTTATTGCAAATAACCTATGAATATAGCAAGTATATTAGTAGTAAATATAGCTGCACAGCGGGGAGAAGCTGATAACAATTTCTTATCTCCAACAGAAGAGACTTAAGTCTTTTTCATTGTTTCCAAAGTCAAGTCATTGTAGACTGTGGTGGGCTGATGCTGTTTGGCAGCTAAGCTCCCACCCAGTGCACTCCCTCACTCCCCCACAGTGGGACAGAGAAGAGAATCAGAAGAGCAAAAGCAAGAAAAACTTGCTCTCACTCTTGCTGGTCAAAATAAAGACAGTTCTGCATTCTGTAGAACAGCCTCACTTTCAAAGCTGATCATTTCTCACTGTCAAGTGAAAATCTCTACCTTGGTGACACATTCAACAAAGTGTTGTCTTTATCCATTGTCTTTACTGGGAAAAAAAATCTTCACTTTCTCTTTGGCATACTGCTCATGTAATAATGTGAACAACAAAAACAACAGAAAAAAGAAAATACATGGAAAAGGGCAAAAAACTAAAAGAGGAGAAAAAGTCAGGGAAAAACGGAAATCAACATTTTAGTTTGCAAACTTTGCAAGACTCTTTAATGAAAGTTTTTGGTTGGGTTTTTTTTTTTTGAAAGAGGTAAACCTTTTTCAAATAAGAGCTGTGAACAACTACAAACTACCATTTCTAAGGAATCATCAAAAAGAGCCTGTCCTGACAGTTTAGGAAGATCAAGCTTTCAGGTGATAGACTAGAAGAGAAAAAGCATAGCATGGCTGGATATCACATCTTTTATTCTGCTCATCTCAAGCAAGTAGGGAAAGGCCAGTGAGTCTCCACAATTGGATTGAGACGGACTGGATTTCTAATGCTAAATTGATAGGTGTTCAGATAGCAGTGTGATAAGCAGGCTGTAAATACACAGAGGCTGACAGCTTAAATAGTTTGCTAAAATAGAACCCTAAGAACTATTCTGGATAACCATTTATCTATCCATCCATCCAAACTCACTCTTCTCAGCTGTTGGTCTGAGTTTTCAGACAGGATATTTTAGCGGGATAGCTTGTTGAAATGTAGCTATAACAAAGAGATAGCTAAAACAGATATAAAAGCTGAATTAGATACTTGGTAATACAGAGAGTTCCAGGAATTGTGAAGGAATACAAAAATAAAGAAGACTGAAGAACAAGTTAGCATCTTACAAAAGAAGGAGAAATAAAAATCCTGCTGATGGCAACTACATTTTTGTTCTGGTTCAGCAACTGGAACCACTATGTGGATGTGACCAAAGCTGTGTATTCTCCACCCTCTATATAATCTCTCATGAACTGTTAACAATGGACCATTTGCAGCAGCTGCCCAGGGCACACCTGACCCCTTGGGATGTAAGATAGGTGTTAAAGAAGCCTGTGAGATAGGAGCTGGGAATACTCCCTTCCAGGACGTTGTTAGCACCTTCACACCCAGCCTGAGGGGTCATGTCTGCTCATGGGCATTCAACAATTCCAAAAATACCCCATGACTCACAGACTTAGATCACCCATTGTGGAACTCCCCGCCCTGGGGGAGGTACTGTGCATTCCCACCTGAACCTGAGGGTATATAATCTTGGGGTTTGAGGACTTCTGGGACCACTCATCGGATCTAGAGGGGGACCAGAAACTCGACAGGAGGAGACCACCACTCTTGGCCAGACTGCTACTGTCCTCTGCACCAACAGGTTTTTTTGCTTCCTTTTACTTTGGACTCAGGGGAACCATGTGGGTCTTAGCACAGAGGCCAACAAACACCACTGTGTTGTGCCCCAGGGTGCTGGGTTATACTTCTGGGTTTTGTGGGTTAAAACAAATTTCTCTTTGTACCATTGCATTTACTGTAATATTTTTATTAAATTACAACTCTGACTTATAATCTCTTTCGTCTTGGGTTCATTTCTTCCTGCTAGTTTACCTTTAAACCAGCACATCTTTCTCATAGCATTCTGCTTTGGAAAGAAGGTGCCTTGAAAATCCATCCTCAAAGTCATACCAATTCAATTCTCTCAGTAGTGACTGTGGTGCAGATACACCATTCCCACCAGCAGCATAGAGTGCACATGAGTTTGTGTGGACTGTACACCTGCATTGCTACTCCAAGTGAGTGACAGGAGAAATCATTATCAGTTATCCCCCTGCTTTAAATGTCCAATATGTACTTCAACCACCAATTCTATTTTTTTTTCAGCTATATTTTTCTGAAGTTTGCTGTATCTTATCCTTCGGTAATATTTGCCATGTGTCCTCCTGCTCACTAATGACAGGGAAATCATGTCCAATGAAACATTCTTGTCACAATTTGAAAACTGAATTTTCAGAAAATAGTCCATCCCCAGCTCCCACACACTTTCATCTCTTCATTGACTCATATCCCCACAGAAACCTTACCTTAAAGCAATTAATGCCAGAACTGGATTTTACCAGCTAAATGGAGTTTTGGGTCTTGAATAAGTCTGTGCATTTAATAGCTACGTTTTAAAGTAAGCCACACTACATCATAGCTAGATTGAAGACTACATTTAAGTGTTTTTTATAACAAGTTGCCAGTTGTTTCTCTGATCTTTATGGTAAATCCTGCACTGAAAAATAGCTGCCTAGAAGGCAAGAGCTGACAATGATTTGAATCTACTAGTCACCTCTCTAGATCAGATGCCATCAGGTGCCATTACCACCAGTGAAATCAGTATTCCATTCACATGCTTTTATTTTTCCCTCTTGGAAAATGCATTACAAGAAATAATGTTGAAATATATTTATTGATAGACAATAGTTACATACACTGTTCACCCATTTACATATTTCAGCCCAGCTTTCTACTGGACTGCATAAAGTATGCATACACTCTGTATCCTACCATGACATATGCTTTTTAATATATCTATCTTTCATCTAAATGATACAATAAAGATGTCCATTTAGTGGATAAATACTGGTAGAGTCACTGGAATTTTGCTCCTCCTTTAGTGTTTCTTTATTAATTTAAATATAGAAGAGCATGATAAATATAAAATACATATAAAGCAAAAGCTATTCAGGTACAAGGTTGATACTTATGTTTTATTATTATCCTATACAAATGTATTCTAAGACAGAAATTTTATGGATTTGCTCTACAAAAAAACAGACTTGCAAGAAACAGATTTGTCTGCTTAGTATAGACAACGGAAAACATAAAATTGTCTGAAGCTGCTATTGTTAATCGGAGATGACACATCAAGCAAAACACAGGTTTTGAATTTAAAAAAGACCAAGAAATATGTTGTAATTTCTTCTGATGCACCAAGTTGGAGCACAATAAATTTCCTTCAAAATTTTGACCACATGTGCCAGTGAAATGGAGGTGCTCACCAAACGGACATCTTAGGGAGAAGTAAAAAATTTAAAATCAGCTATTGTAGCTCATATAAATAAACAAAATCCTGCATCTAAACACCCCAAGATAAAAAAGACTTAACGTGATATGTACATAGTCCAGAGTGGGCTAATGTATTTGTTTCAGTTCTCAGATAATGCTTTGCACTAGAGAATCTTCAGATAGCAGCACGTGTGTGTTTAGATGTAAATGGCAAACATAAAACATATCAATAAAACAGGGAAAGAAAGTAAAAAATATTGAGGAAAGAAGGGAATCAGATTTGTTAAAAATGAATCTTGCGACATTAAAAAAATACAAGTCACAGTGAAAAAGAAACCAACTTCTTGAAGACAGCAAATCATTACAGCATGCTCAAGATTTCAGAGTGTATTAGCCCACTCTTAGGGCTTATTGAGTATAATCCATTTCAGTTCTCCATTTTCTAGCACAAATAACATTGCAGATTAGATCAAATCTATTCTTATGCTAGTATTATTTTCTGCCAGTACCCACTCAGAGGTGTAAGGTTGAAAGTAGTAATAGATACATTTGCATCTGCTCATGAGTTCTGCAATCTGTGGTTTAATCTAAGGTTATATTACGAATGTAACAGCAAAAGAAGGACAAAGCTACAGGTTAGTACAGTTTTTAACTCAATGAATGATAAGATCAATATTGTCCAATGAAGGCAGTGGAATTTCCAAAATCAGAAGTGTTTCACATGTTTCTCTGCCCTTCCCAGTGGCTCCTGTTCAACACATTTAATTTTACCTTCAAGTTATAAAAAATTTAGCCTTTCAGGTCTATTGCTCTAGGGCACTGCATTGCTAACATAACTATCCCTCTGCATCACATGTTCATGCACAAGTACATTTAACCTCATCGCTACTACCTCCACATCATTCCCTATCTCTTTTTGAAATTCTAGACTTTGCTGTGTTTCAGACAGGTACTTTCTTTGTGCTTCCCATTGTTACTGCCCCTCATGTATGAGGTGCTTTCACTTCCCTGAGTTTAACTGTCAGCCCATTAACTTCACTTCCTGCAAGGCCCACTCCATCATGACAACATATGACTGAAAGGTGAAGGAGATGGCTAGCACAGACATGAAACCTTGTTTCTATGTATTAGGTTATTTATAGAAATCGTTATGCAAGGTACAGGGCATCCAAGAGCCTGAAACTAATATTAACAGTGCTATATATATTTGGGTACAGCAGTACTTGAGTACAGGCTGTGATGAACAACAAGGATACAAGGAGGAAAAATGGGATTTCTGAAAGGAGGCTCTCTCTAGATGGAGTTCACTCAACTACGAAAGCCTGAAACTTGTTGCCTGAGGAGGAAACATCTATAGAAAGGCTTGTGGAACAACATGACAAAAGAAGCAGTCGTTCTTTTAAGAGACACCTGCAGCTGTTACTTTTCAAAATATGTTTACTGGAAAGCTTCAATTGGTCTGTATGTATTCCAGAAGTAAGACGTCCAAGGACATACTGCACCCATCTTTCATTCTGTGGTCGTGGTAGATTATTCCCTATTACATACTCCTGAGTTCTTTGTCCACTATAGTTTTAAATTACTCAAGTGTTTGGACTTCTACCACTTCCCTTTGGAGACTTATCCATTCAACAGTCTAATAGATCTCACTGTCAGGAAATGGCCTCCATTTGCCTTTGCTCAATCTTATCCCATTACTCCTAGTTATGGTAGTTTTTCCCTGTTGTGCTCTGAAACACCCTTATAATGGCTCTTACCCCAGAATCACAGTGGAATAACAGCCATAAATGGAAATCTCTTGCCTTCCATTAAGTGCTGCCTTGTCCCCTCACTCCTGCATCCTGGCACAACACACCAGGAGAGATAGGAGCAGTTGCAGTGAGCAGGACCTGGACTAATGCCACCTGGGACAGGCCACTGCACACAGCTCAGCTGTAATTATGGCACAATGGGACAGAGGGAACAGCATGGGATAAAAGTGGTGTCAGCAGGCAGGGACACTTCCTTTTAACCCAGGCAGTTTTTAAGTTACATGCTCAATTTTGTAAATAGCCCAATTTTGTAAATGGGCATTAATCATCGTAGTGAAACGTCTCATCAGCATCGGCAGGCCTATCTTGCTGCCTTGCTCCTCCTTTCTCATAATTTTGCTGAACTGTAGCCAAACATTACACTGTGAACTATAGGACCAAACTTTCACTATTTTTCCTGGGAGACAATTTGAAACCCAGAATCACTCCATTTTCAGCATGGCAAAGGTGATGGTGTGCATTAATGTAGCTTCCCAGTTTTACACTGCGGTGATCTTCCTTTGAGTTAGTTAAGGATCACACTTTGATTTAAAGAGGTAAGTTGGATACTTTCATCTCTTCTTGGTCTTGAACAGTACTGACAGCAATAGTAATGCAGAGGCAGTGGTAGATGGCTACTAATGCATAGAAAGACCTCAAATCAGCAGAGAAAAGCTCAAAAACATTTCCAGATAAAGAACACTGTACTGTAACAGACATAAGCCTTTCATTACCATGTGAGATGAAGATACGTCACCCTTGTAACAAAGATGTTGAAGTTGATATTAGTCAATCCAAAATTTGACTACCTATTCATGTTTTCTCCTAAACTAATTTTCAGCAACGAACTAGATACAAGTCATTTTATTTACACCACCAAAAAACCAAACCAAACCAAATCAAAAGAATCCTATCAGAGAAAAAAGAAACTACAGAGATTTCCCAAGAAATCCTGTCACAGCCAACTCCATTTCATTTGTGTTTTTCTCATTTAAGACAGTCTCAGTTATTTCTACTACTCATTTCTTTCATTCATTCCTTTTAAGTGTTTTGCTGAGAATTTCTTACTCTGAAGCTTAGTTATTTATAAGCCTCTTTTTTGGACAGTTTTTCCTTTTTTGTTTTAATTACGTCCCACTGTAGCCTATTTTTAATTCTCTACACGTTTCCCTGTTGTGTCCTTGGAAATACTCAATCTGTATATTATAAACTGGGGACTGTCACAGTAAAAGAAAACATAAATATTGGTGCTGAGTTGTCTAACATATTATGCCCTTTTTACCAACCTGTCTTTTTATTAACTCCTACAGTGCTTAGCTCTTTCACGGAAGAAAACCCAAGTAGTCAATGGAGAGCTACTGGAAAATATGTCCTTAAGCTATATTTTAGGCCCTGAATAAAAGCTATCAAAGCAAACAGTGTATGTGGAGGGCCCTCTCTCTTTCATAACACAAAGAAATGCAGATATTTGCCAACTTTATTTCCCCTCACTGGAAGGCGTACAAAGTCTGAGTAGCAGTAGTGATGCCACATGATTAACTTCAAAAGAACTCAGAATATTTAAAGGAAACAAAAAAATGCACCTAAAAGTGTATAAAGAAATAAAGGTGGGAATGCTCTGGGTCAAGATCTCTTGCACTTGAAATGCTGTGCTGGCAAAGGAAAGCAATACCCCCAAACACTCCGCATTCCTGAATATTTTCTTAGGTACATTAAGAAACAAACAAAATAAAAGCAAAAATGTTTTCTGCTCTTTCTTACTCTATTTCACCAAAAATGAAGAATAACTACACATAAAAGTGGTCACCAAAAGTTTAAAAGGAATGATTAACACAGAGCCACAGAAAACCCATCATAATAACCTCTCAGAGTAAGCAGCGCAAATAACTGGAAATACAAGTAATTCAGTTCCTTATTAAGACATGCCTTTTTACAGCTTCATATTTCACATCATGGTGATGTTCACTGATGATCTGAAGACCTGAAATATCCCACATTCCTTTCTTTTCCATGTGTCAGAAACCACCTAGCGTTCCTGTAGAGAAGTGTGACTCTTGTTCCTATCAAATCTAACCACTAAACTTTCATTTTTTTAACTTGGTATAAGGTCAGACCTATAAGATTCAACAAGCAAATCCTGATGTTGTATTAGAAAAAAATGCAGTGTGACTGCTTTATATTTAGGCTTCTTAGCTTAGTGTGTCTGGAGGGGACAGTTTCGCAACTGCTCTCTTCTCATTTATTTACAGCCTTGCAGGCCAAAAAACTGACCATGTTGTTGTTTGAGCACCCTACTCCACTTCTCTGGAACACATAATAAGGAATAAACACAGTCCTGGTAATCCATATATTTCTAACTTGTGTAAATGCTTGGTACATACAAAGTGTTCTTCAGGTAGCATTGCCTTGCTTCTCTTTGCTCATCACTACACAGAAATCTGGGGTTCCCCAACCTCTGTGCCCAGCAATCCCATAGCAGGACCACGGTGTAGGGTGACCTGCTCTTACACTCAGGCTCTGCCACTGTAGAGAGCAAAGCCATTAAATTAGCAAATAACTACCCCTTTGAAGATTTGATTACTTGATGTGTGAATTGTCTGTCATATCATTCACCTAGGATTTGCAAACTGACTGTTTTTGTCAATTAAAACTGGGGAGTGTAGTCCAGAGTAACAGAAGACGTGTATCCTTCCCCCCCCCTCCCCCTTTTAGCATAGTTTTTTTTTACAATTAGTTGAAATGTATAAATAAACATGAGAACATTGTGGTAGACTTCCTTGTTAGTCTAGTGGAAAGTACTGTGTTGCAAATACAAGCTTCTTTGGGGAGATTGCTCCTGACTGGTCGGCAAACCCAATAAAAATACGACTTTTGTTTCAGCTTAACCATATAATACACTTTATCACCCAATGTCTTGTGTAATAAATGTTACTGAAAAGACTAATTTAGGATCTGAATTTATTTTAATTAGTCTTTGTAATACTGCAGCAGATGTTAGCCTGTATAAAAGCAAACCTGCACTTGCGAGGAATCTCAATGAGAAGGCCCCAAACATTTGATATTCTCAGACACACTGCCCGAGATTGCAACAGCAGACAGAAGGGGAGAAAGGAAACTAAAGAGCGAACAAGATTCAGGAGGGTGAGGAATAAAAGGCAGCAGAGATTCATTTTGTTATAAACATGTCCTGCTATCAGTCACAGTACTGTAAAGGTGAGGCTGCAGAGCACCATTAATAACTGACAGTTGTTGTTAACTACCAGGGAACACCAGATAACCTTCCTGGGAATATCTATACCCCCATCTTGGGCAGCAAAGTAATGAGTCCCAGCGGAAAGAAAGCACTGGCTGTCTTTGTTGTAGCTATTGATCTCCTGATGTGATTTAGATAAGGGAGGAAGAGATAATGGCATTGATTATTCTATTTAGGAGCCAGACTGAGAATAAACTCAAGTATAATACATAAAGAGGAAAAATCCACATTCAATCACTCCTTGTCTGTTCTTTGGTTCAAGGCAACACCAGGCGGTCACAGCAACAGCAAGACACATCTTAATAAACATGTGGGGTTTGGTTTCTAGGACAATTTGATATAAACTAAATATATGGTTGGGGTTTTGTTTTGTTTCTTCTTGCTTACCTCAATGAACAAATATTGTTTTCATAAAGTAAGGCATGGGAAGAATAGATTGTTTTCCTGCCACAGATGTTGACAGAAGTCAATGATGGAGATCTCAGGCTGACAGCAGGACATGCATAGCTAATTTTACTTTACGTTCCTTGCCCCCACTGTGAAGGTTAGTCACCTCAGGTCAGATAGTTACAGGGAAGAATCTTAAAGAGAAAGAATGCCTATGCCTATCCACAGCAAGATGTAATTATTCTGACAAGCCTTTACTGCAGGTCACCTGCAGACATGGATTAGAGCCTCAGGCCTTGCCACACAATAAAAAAAGAATCCCTGTTGCATGTCAGAGCAGAAACCAGGGAGATCTAGAAGTGCCCTAAAAAAAAAAAAAGGAAAAAATAAAAAGAAAACCATTTTCAATCCTTTTAAAGCTGCTGAGCTTAAACTGCCTCTAAATTTGTTGACAGGTTACAGAAGTCACTCTTCTATCAAGGGAACCCAGTGAGGGGTACGATGGATTGACAGCCATACTTCGTTTTATATTCTCTGCCATACTCTTACATACTCCAACTACTGTCCAAGACCTGAAAAGCAACGTAAACTCATACTTTATGTCTATTCTCCGTGGAAGTTTCAAGCACCAGACTGTGGTTGTCTTAAAACCATTTGCATTTAGAGAATAAGTACATGTTATTTGTCTTTTATTAGTCTGATTAACAGATATGCTTTGTGAATTACAAAAGGAAAACCAGATAAAGTATAAGATGTAGGAGCTAAAAATAAGATAAAAGCCTGTGTTAAGAAATATGAGCCTGGCTTCCTTACAGGATTATCTGGGCTGGGTGGAGAGAGAGATACTGGAGCTTCCCACACCTGCTACAGCAAACTGATCTTTTACAGAGCAGCTAAAAAGGGGATTTGAAGCATTCAAGCCTAATATACAAATTTTAAGCTCAAACTAAAGTTCCCCCACAAACAAGCAGCTTTGTTTTTCTGTCTGTTTTAGAGCAAACTTCTAAGATCTCATGTCACAATAGAGTGCAAAAGATTATTGTACAAAATCACAAAGCACTCCTTGTATCTTTGTGCACTGTACTACCACTCTTTCAGTGGACCTCAGTAAGCTAAGCAGGAACAAGGTGCAGCTCAGCCAGCACTACTGGCAGCACTAGAGAGAGCACTCAGAGCCTGCTCTTTGCTGTGTCTACAGAGTCACTGGAAGACACAACACACCAAGTCACTGGTTGCATAGAGCACTGGTATGAATGTATGTTGTGTACCACTGGTATAAATCTATATTGCAGATTCAGTATGAGATAAGAGAGAAGTAGTGAGAACGGACCAACCTTGTGCAGGTAGAAGCACAAACTGCAATGCTACAACGAATCCTTGAAAGATTAATTGTAGTATGCACACTACAATTTGAACTTCAGAGTCAACAGGCAGTGTATAGCTGATTTATAGGGGGAGGGGGGAAATCCCTCTACATCTATTGTCTATATAACACAGGAGAAACACTTACATATTGAATGAAGGTAAAATAAAAACAGGTTTTCCCTTTCAAAAGGAAATTGATTGATCCATGAAGAAAGGATGGATTTATCCATTCCCTAACACAGAAAGTAGAATCACTAGTGTTACCATTTGAAATAAAAAGCATTTCTGTGCAGTTCCCTGGACTCCAGTGGTTGTGCTGAAGAACAACAAAAGATTTAATGGTGGGGAAGGAAATGACTGGTGTGAAAAAAATACAACTTGGAATTTCATTACTGTATTCAAAAATAAGAAAACACACAAAATCGTTGGCACAAATCCTTTCCCCCCCCTCTATATATAGTTGCAAAATACTAGGACTGAAAAATGACCTATGACTTATAAATAGAAGATGGGGTGGCACCAAAATCAGAAGTCACACTCTATAGTTCCTGTGAAAGCCCACTGGGATAAGCCAAAATCTCAGAAATTAAACACCAATATTTGGTAGGACCTTACATATCTGTGACTAAGTAGTTTTAATTCTGAGCAAGATAGAATCCTTATTTCAGAGCATCTTTAGAGTAACACTACATGCTCTGTATCGTCCAAGCAATTCAAACATGATCTGCTAAAACAGTTAATTTTAATCTTTTCTTCTGATACAGAAATTTATTTTCAGGTGAAGGTTTTGCTTACATGTTCTTTGTGCTTTTAACAATTTGGAAAATGATTTTGTAAAGTTTTAAAATGAAACTCTGGCAGTTTACTTCTCTGTCAGCAGACATAAACTAAACCAAGTCATTAAACCCAAATTCCCCCCAGTGGCATCTTTGATTCCAGTCAGTATTTTCTTGCTCTATCTGTGAGTGCTTTGACTGCATCAATACTTCTTTTTATTTTGCTGTTTGGCAGATCTTCTAGAGTTAGGTGAATTCTTAAAGAGGTAATATTAAAAATATTTTAGCATCATTAAAGAAAAAGTTGAATTTCTCTACTGTTGTTTTAGAAATACATTCATACCTTGCAGCTATATATACCAGAAATTCTAATACAGATATATCCCTTTATACCATAATTCTCAGCCACTCCTAAGTCAAGCTGCTGTTTTCAGTACCAACTGTCAAAATAAGACAGACAAACCCTAGTGGAAGTGATTGTATTTCTAGCAATATCTTCTGGGAATTATAACATTTCTTTCATTCCACAGGGAATATATTTTTCCCTTCTTTTAAAGGTTGCAAATCTTTAGCAAGAGCTCTCAGGTAAATGGTTAAACACAAATTGGATATCAGCTAAGCTTCATTTAGCAAAATTAACGGATGCTCTATCTTCTGCTTAATTGCCAGTTAAGCGCAGTGTCAGTTCCTCCAAATTTTACTTGATGATACTGAATGGTCCTATCTGATGATAATTGACCAGCCTGCATAAGTCTTTCGATTAGTTAGGGAGAAGATTAATATCTAGAAAATATTTTTGTTGCCAGGCAAATGACAGATTTTTATAAGGGAGTTTCCTAGTCCAATTTGGTTGTAGTTTTTGAGTAAACAGTGGAAATGCCATGTGACCAGGCACCTTTACTAGCTGTTTTGTTTAACTGGCAAATGCCCTTTAGATAATTCCTGTTATTTGATGTTCCAGCCCATCCTGGTTCCAAGGTAAGCTGAACAAATGCTGAATCCAGCACTAGAAATAGGTTTTCATATCATTCCCTTGGCCTGCCCTCAAGCCAGCTACAGTTGATGGAAATAGCCCTTCAGTGCTCACTAGAGAAAAAGTTCTGATCAAGATGGTACTAAACAATTACATTCTTTTTAAAATTCATAGGGTGGGTTTGTGGTTGTGGGTTTGGGTTTTTTGTTTCCTTTTTTTTTTTTTTTCCAGGAAGCATGTCAAGTGTCCTAGAACCATTTTCAATAGACATGTGGGAAGTCATATACATGTAAACTAAACCAAGAATTTGAGACACTAGCATACTTTTGTTTCTCTTCAACATTAACATCTTTCCCACTTTGAGAATTTTTGAGAGGGAGGAAAACCGTGCTAGAAATACGTATATTCTTTCTACTTCTTAGTAGAAGTACTACTACTTCTCAGTTTGTGGTAGATATCTGCCTGTCTGGATAGAATGAAAATAACCAGAGGTCAGACATTTGATTTCCAAAGCAATCACAGTTTAAGTTTATCATAAAAAGACAACTGAATAATTGCAACGATAACATTTCTTGAAACTTAAAGGCCATACAAATGACTAACCCTACAGAGAATATGTTATATATGCATTTGGTAAGGGCAATTGCAAGAGAAGATCAAAAGACACCATGTCTTAAGTTTAATAGCCCATTTAATATTGCCTTTCAATTCCATTTCATGCTCAGTAAAGCAAGAATAACTGAGCCTTTCACTGATGCTGGCCTCAGATGAACAGCTTTTGTTTTGAGGGCTCTAGTTGCAATGCCTTATCATGGTTGACAATTATGGCCTCGTAGCAAATGCCATAGTGATAGAGGAACTGCTTCTGCACCTGAACAAGGATACTTCTTTAAGGGGCTATTTTTCTTAACTAGGGTCATATGAGCTGCTTGTGGGCACAGGGAAAAGGCATGGCATGCACTACCTTTGTCCTTTCCCCACCACATTCCCCCATCCTTCTTGTAAGGAAATACAGTGACTGCAAATGGGCAAGGGGTGAAAATGGGCGTGATATGCTGAAGTAAGCAAAACACAGCACACTGTCCCATCAGAAAGGTTAATGGTGAAAAGAAGCAAGACATCTAAACTCATGACATGCTAAAAAGCCACTTTAAAAAGGTTAATGGTTATTGCTCCCAAGGCTTGCTTAAAGAACAAACTGTGTTGGGACTTAGCCAGCCGAGAGTGAAGAATATAAAAAGAATGAGCAATGGCTTGAATCAAACATTACAAATTGAACCCCTACCAGAGCAGACAGTAAAGGTTTATAGTTCAGTTACATGCACAGTGCAACATACCATTATCTTACACTGTTCATAAACAAAATGTTTTGATCAGTAGATGAGGGATATTGCACAGGATTTTTTATTTCAAGTCTATCCATACAGCATAAGCAAAACCCCAAAACCCTGATTCATCAGGAAATCCATAGCATGTGGTTTGGTGTTTGCTGTGTAAACTGGCTCTAACTGTGCTACTCTAAAATCTTTAAAGAACAGCAGGTGTCATATTTGTTTTCACCTTTTCATAACCTACTGAGAAATCATGTGCTTCACCTTGAAAAAGACAATATATGTGAGCAAAATTAAGATAATATAATATTGTAATAGCATCTCAGCCAGACAACACTATCTTTATTATAATCAACTTGAAAATTCAAGAGACTCAGTGAAGTTTGCTAGGAACAACTACTAGAAATATGAAAAATTATTTTATTGTAGACATGCAGCCTAGCTACAGATTTCAGCAGTTTAGAGATTTTTTCATTAAAACTATACTAGGACAGAGGGTTGGCCTCCATGCTTTGTAAAAGGATGAAATTCTTACGTGTCATGAGTAGCTCAATAAGTCACAGTTTGGCCTTGGTTGCATCAGAGAGACAGATTCCAGAGCAGTGCAAAGAAGCCAAAGCAGTCTCAGAAAAATCCCCATTATCTCCACAATGGATAAAAATTTGTCTTTAATTTTCATGGAACCCTCCCACTGTACAGTTTTGGTTTTTTTGATTCCTACTACCTTCACAAAAAAGGATTAACTTTTTGACTATATCTGTACACATTACAATGCTTTTTCCCTTTTTGTGGCAAAGCTTTTCCACATCTTTTGCTTCACTCCCTCCTCCTATGCATTCCTTTGCACTCCTAGGACCTTCTGAGAAGAGAACAGTTAATCTTACCATGTGTTCACATTTTTCAGAATGTGATGGTCCACTAAACCACAATGTGATAATGCAATACTGCCACAAATACCCCCCAAATTCACATGCAGACTTGTAGGTATGATCTCTACCAAAGGATTGAAGAGGCCAAAGAGAATCACCAGCCGAAATAAGATGAATGTGCATCAAGTCAGAAGGGAAAGGGAGAAGGATTATCACAAAAGAAAGTGAGACTTTACCCTCATTTACCTCTTCTCTTTGATACCATCTCCTGTGCTATGCTCTGTGCTGTGATGAGTATATTAAATTAAGGGAGAAACTATATTTCTGAAACTGTCTTTAAAATATTAAGTACAATATTTGGGATATTTAAAAAAGGGTAATCCAACAAAATTTAGTTTGGAGAACACATATACTAATTGACATGAAAAAACATGCTGGTTGAGTCTACAGATGAAGTGGCAACTGTTTTCTTTCTGCAATGCTAGAACGGTCTCTATCAGCAGAAGACCTCAGTTCTAGGAGGGGTGCCACCTTGATACCCTCTGAGAAGCACAGGACAGCCAGGGTTAAAAAAGCTGTTCTAATTCTGCAAGTATTTGTATGCAGTTTTTTTTCTTTTATCTTCATATTCTTCTTTATGCTGCAATCCTAATCTCTAAAAATTCCTTCAAATTATGCAAGACCAACTGTCTCAACTTTTGAATAACATATAAACCACTTAATGTGGTTAAATACTAAAATACTGATTGATACAATCCTGTACCATGATAAATCTCCCTGTGCTTTTGAAAAGTGCTTGACAATTCTTACTTGCTCTGAAGTGAAGCAATCCTCCAACTAAGTTGTGGGAGCAAAAGGAAGATTATAGCAGGGCAGGGGGTTGTTGTCTGATTTTATGGAGCCATTAATACTTTACATCCTCTGTTTTGCAACCTCAGCTATATCAGTAGTGATAAAGTGCATATTCTGAACACTGTCCTCCTTTAATAAATGTCTTAGGCTTTTCAGAAAAAAGATGACCTTCTGATATTTTATTGAAGCCCTCTCACCTGAAATCAGTGACAAATCTGAAATTAAATCAGTTGAAAAAAAGAACAAATGTTCTCTTCTCCTCAGCCCATCAGTATCTCCCATTTTGTTACAAAGCATTTTCAGTAACTGGTTTGTTACAAAACTGAATTCAACTCCTGTACAGAGCTATTACCACTACTGCTGTGTGATTGCAGATCTTCACATCAGGGTGGGGTTTTTTTGGTATCTTATTTTTAAAAATATAAATACATAATGTATGGTTACATTTTGTGAACCTTCCTCCTTCAGAAATGTACTATTTGAGGTGATACAGCTTCCACATTTGATGTACTATATTTTTTTGGAAGTCAACAGATTAACCCAAAACTTCCACAGTAAGAGACTTGACACTTAATTTGTAAATCAGAAAAAAAATCTATTGCTGATTATGCCAACAGGTACAGAAAATACCATGGTTAAGAGAAGAAAACAAAGAAGAGCTCAGCAAGAGGATAATTGAAAGAACCCTCTGAAATATGCAATAGTTTGAGAAATAAAGAAACATTTCTATATTTTCAGACAAGCTTCTTCAGACTTTTTAAGATCGGCTATAAATCTAGAAAGAAGTCAAAATTAACCAGGCAAAGGAATTTTCATGACTCTTCCTTCCTTCTGCACCATTATTTACATAGTGTACCCTTCACAGAGAAGCTGAAATTACTGTAAAATCAAATGTGGTCCCAAAGTGCTGCTGCTCCCACAGTGAACAATTTGCTGCAGAAATTGTGAAACTTGAGCAGTTATGCTGTCCATCCCTCCCACCAAGGAGCATCCATGCTTCAGATCCCACATGGGTACTGTGCCATCCCCAGGAGATGTGGTGAAGGGGACTCCCTCCCACCACAGGAGAGCTGCAGCAGCCCCTCCTGGGCCTCACTCACCTTCCTTCTGTAAAGAACACAGTTCAAGCCAAAAACCCAATGAAAACAAACCCTAAGTATAAGCAATGACAGGAGGCTTTTTTAATTTTTTTTTTTTCATATAACAATAAAGTGGCTCAAAATAAATCAGGGTACTAAGGAGCATGTTTTTGATATTTTTAGCTAAATTACACACTTTAGCACTGCTTTCCTTTGAGTGTTAAAAATGTGACCACATTCTGACATAGCCATTAGACCTACGTATTCTACAATATAATTTGGAAACAAGACTATCTGTGAATTTAGGAGTTCCCATGGATATATTTATGGGTCATCTGGCCATTTTTCACTAACCAAAATTAAATCCTAATGCTGAAAAGGAATCCAATTTTTCAAGAGGAAACAAGCTCTTTCAAAAAGCACATGAAACAGGCAAGTACCATTTATGAAGACCCAGACACTACAAGACATATGATAATGTGAATGTGGCTGTTTATACTGACTTTTCCCTCTTTTTTTCTTGATGTTTTGATATTTCTTGGACGTATAACATGATACTGAGATCTTTAGGGAAAACATGCATCATCAAACATAATTATATTGACTTATGTTTTTGGCTGGTAACAAGATTTATTAGTCTTTGAGATATAATAATGTCATGGATTTGCTGAAGTCAATATCTCTTGTGCCAATAAATCTTGATATTGGCAAGAGAAGTCAATGCCTACTTAGGATTTTTCCAACCACTGACAAAGCATCCTGTTAATATTAGATCTGTGCTCATGCAATAAGCAGTTCCTCTGATACATTATTCTGGCAACACAGTCTGTTTTACTCAAAATGCAGATTTCTTTCCAAGTCCCATCACTTGCTTAGCTGATGATCCACTTTCAAATATACAGTTAACCAGAGAAGGACACAAAAAGAGCTTTGCTTCTCCACTTGGAAAAGGGATGAACGGTACATTCTTGCACTTAATTCAGTGTGATGTTTTAATGGGAAATCCTCTTGTAATGGCTTAGAAAATAAAATTTATCTTGTTATAATGGACAAAATCTGGAAGAGAAATAAAAGCTCTTTTTATTTGTTAATGGTCAAACCTGAAACTCCCAGACATACTTATGTTGTAATTGTACTTGTTTGTTACAAAAATGCTTGCTTCAACAACTCTGTACTGTCTTTCCTCAATGTCAACAGTGTTATCTTGGATGTGAAATAAAGTAATGACAACAACATTAATTGGGAAATCTTTGATTTTAAAGCAACTTCTCTAACTTATTTTTTCACACTCTGTATATTACTCCTATGTTATTCCCAGTTTTATCTTAAAGCTAAAACTTTCCTCTATCATCCAATCTGATGTACCTTTTCCTGACAAAATAACCCCTTCATAAGAAGGGAATACATTTTAAAAATAAAACTCTACCTTTGTTACAGAAAAAAAAGACCTTGTCAAAACACTTCAAATATTCCAACACTAGTTGGTAATTTAATTCTACCCTTCCTAATCTGTGCAACAAAATACAGTGAAAGTCAATGTCTTGATGGATCACTCATGGAAAACTGAAGTAATTACCCTCATTCTAATATTCCTATTTAAATGCATGGAAAAATGATTAGCTGAAGGTTCTTTATGTAGCAGAAATGGCATCTGCTTAATATTTATGCTAATGTGAAATACCTCTTACCCTAAAGGTTAAGGGTGATGCATGAATGAAAAATCAAAGCAAATAAAAACAATACAAATTCCTGCTACATAAATGTCACTTTAATTAATTTTTTCTATAGCACAAATGTGGCATTCTTTCTTGGGCATAACTTTTGCAGATATAGGCAGAATCCTATGAAGGTCTTTATTTTTTCCCTTCCTCCTTCTCCCCCTCCTTTTGCTGGTAATACCTGTGAGATCTAAGTTGGGTTTAATCCAATGCACTAAAGATGTCAGATAGTCTCTTTAGGGCATATTTAAACCCATTCCACAAATGAGCCTGAGGTAAGAAATGGCTAACATTACCTGAGTAGTGGATAACTCTCTCTGTTCCTCATCATACAATTCCAGCAAAAGAACTAAGAATGCCAGCATTTTGTCTGTCCCATGTCAATCTCAGCTCATTCAAAAACATGCACTTCAACTAACAGTCCTGAATTAATTAATTCTCCTTTTACAGATTGCAATGGAAAAGGATAAAAATATCCACTTAAAAATGTTATGGACCTTTCTGCCAGTCATTATAATTGGTAGGCTGTTCTCTTCTGCTCTCTTTCCCCCTTCTTTTCCCTTTTTTTCCCCATGAGCTAAATAAATGGAAAAAAAAAGTGTTAAAACTGACTATTCTAGTTTTCAAATAAACATCCACCAGCTTAAAATGAGACTATTACTGCTTGAATTGTAAACCAAAAAATATTTAAGAGGTGAAGAGAAAGAGATGATGTAGCCAGAAGACTTCCTCCCTCCTCTGCTCTCTAAGCAAAATATTGGAGACAGGATGCTTCTGTTGCATCCTTTCCTTGACCTCTGCTGTTCCATCCCTTTGCTCACAAATGACCAAGAACTTATTTCTTTTCTATTTATTTTATGATAGGTCCACTTTTCCTAGTGGTTCGTTGGATAATCAAGTCACAAATGGATTAATTCAGCTTCTTTAAATATTAAAACATGCCTTTAAGGGCATTACAGTTATTCCATATAACAACAGAGTCAAATACAACTAACAGCACTGAATTAAAGGCCGTGAATACTTTGCCATCAGACCAGCATGTTTATTCTCAGACACAGCAGGAAAGAAACGTGATCCAGCCCTAAAGCTCACTTCCAGTCACAGCGTTCCCCAGTCCAGAGCTCAGGAGGAACACAGAAGGTGGGAAAAGAGACAGGTTACAGCTCCTGATGCAAGAATGGTCCAACACTTAATGGAAAATTTAAACAGAGAAGAGGACAGCAAACTAAAGTAAGACTAAAATCAGTTTACTGAAAGAATAATAATTTTTGAAAGTTAAGTGAGTTTACTTGAGAGTTCTCTTTGAGCAAATCAAGTATACGGAGAAAGTTGTGTACATCTTTCCATTCCTATTCTCTCTACTGTATACTCAGTTTATGCAAGGTATTTCATTAGAAACAAAGTGTGAGTTTTATTTCCCAATACAGGAATTGACATTTTCTGTTTTCAAAGACCCACAGGCAGTTTTCCTCTTAGTAATATCATATTTTTGACAGTAGGAATTTTGTCTTTCCATTTTAATAGTTTAAATTTATGTGCATTTCCTTACTAAGAAAAATAAAAAAACTAAGAAAAAGCTTGTCTTTTTTTCATCATCAACCACTAAATCTTCTCTGTTTTAGGGGGAAAATACAGTGACTGGTAAAAACATCAATTAGTAATGGAAGAAGGATAAATTCCTACAAGATCAAACTAGAAAACAATCCCTTTGGAATTATTTTGTGTTTACACACACTGGTTGGCATTTTAAAACCTATTCTGTGTATACCATATTAATTTTTGATTTTTAACAATATGATTTCAAATCAAATGTCCTGTAGAAAGAAGAATTTATATTGAATCACAAAATCAACAAATAATTTAGGCTGGGAACAACTTCTGAAGGTGACCGAGCCCAATCAACTCCCAAAGCAGTGATGACTTACAAGTTTAGATCAAGTTGCAAAGGGCCTTCTCCAGCCAAGTTCTGAAAATCCTTAAGGGTGGAGAGGTGACAACCTCCATGGGCTTCTGGTCCACTGCTGAAAGCTTTTTATTCCCTGTATGTCCAATAAAGTGTTTGCTGCTACTTTTCCTTTCTCTGTGCACACCTCCAAGAGGAATCCAAATTTTTTCTTCTAAAACTTTTCTCCCCCTCATGTTAACTGAAAATCGCAATTATATCCCTGATTAACTTTCTCTTCTTTGGGCTGTAAACCCCACCTCTCTCAGTCTCTCTTCCTGTGCTACACTTTGCCAGCCCCATAACCATTTTAATCACCCTTAGCTTTTTTTTTTAATTTTCAGTATTATTCTTGTTTTCATCTTTGAAGTGAAGATGATTAACAAGACCATGGCTAACTTCCGCTGAGAAAACACCTCCAAAGTTGCCCTTTGAAATTCAGTATCTGAGAAGCAGAGCCCTGAAGAGCAGAGCTGTCTGCTTTTCATAACTAGCAAATCTCTCTGTAGAAATCTTAAGTAACAGCTAGGTTTACACATATTCCCTGCCTAAATTTTACTGTTTTGTTCGCCTGATGTTATTGTAGACTACACATGAGCTTTAATGTTTTAAGAAATGCAAGAGATGGTTTTAAGTGCTAGTCTTCTTTGGCAAATGCTAGCTGGAGCTTCTTTTAAAAAGGTTGGTATTATTTTCCACAATGAACATCTTCTTTATTTATATTTGCTCCTATTAACCTGTACCTTTGCCAGTTCCTTGTAAGCAGCTTGCCTTTCTGGTGATTTGAATACATGAGGCTATGGGAATTACCCCTTCCCCCCAGTCAGGCAGCTGTAGGGTCTCCAACCTGTGACATGTCTCTAGATATTAAGTCTGATCTTTATCAAAACTTCTATAAACTACTAGAAGTCCTTACTGAAATGCTACCTTACAAGGATCAAGTACCTTACCATGAAGTGATATCAGAAGAAGACAAAATGGTCCCTCCAAAAAAACCAAGTAGGAGGACTGTAAGGGAGTGAAACAGCAACATCAAGAAAATCAGAATACTCAGAAGTTGAAAAAAGCTAGGATTCATCTGTAGATTCCACCAAAAATATACTCATTCAAAGCTTCAAGATCTAGAAACAAGCAATTGGGCTCATAAGAATGAAAACTCAGTAATTTTCTAAAATACTGCAGGACTGAGAGCTATGGAATCACTATCCTCTAAGTCAAGATGAGCTGGACCATAAGTTACAGTAAGTAGAGTGAAGAAAATTGCAAAAATTTGGGTGAGGGGTGGAAGGAGCAAGAGTTATACGATGCTGGGAAAAGGAAACCATGACAAGTGTTCTTTTACTAATGAGTAAGACACAATGATGAGACTACAGAAGGTTTCATGACAAATTCAGATAATAACTAGAAAAAAGGATATTAAAAGAAGCTACTGAAAGGACTGAAAAACAAAGAATTCAAAAGAAGATACGGAGATGCGTGCAGTCCTTCAGAAAGAAACAAAAAGGCATGAAGTTTCTGTACAATCTGTGCCTATATATCTCATAATGAAATATTGAATCTTCACCATATAGCTGTGTCTAATATTTACGTGATTATCAATAGCAAATTTCACAAAAAAAAGACAACTAGTGAAAAGTCCAGTAAAACAGAGAGTGCCTAGTGGGGAACTAACAACCACTGGATTTCTGTATGACCAGGAGCTGAAAGTTAAAAGGAACCACATGATAAAGACTTTTAAAAATACCAACACAAAGGTATAGCTTAAGTGAGTCATTGACTGTCTTACAGGAATTAGAGAAGAAACACTGCCAGTATGTAAGATTATGTTGAAGATATCATCTGAACCAGGCATTAATATTTACACACATTTACTATTAAATTACTTATATTTCCAGAGATTGCACTAAAGGGAAATCTCACATAAAAATATATCATGGCATGCATTAGATCTGTATATGATCAGTGCACTAGAAATGGCACTACCTGATAATGGCTTTCAGCTCAACAACCAGGACTCATCACAATTTGCAATTTTAACCATCACCATCAAGCTCCAGAAAGCTTAATTCAAAAGGTCTGAGGCATAATAAGGTTTAAACTATTTTTGAAATTGCTAATAAATAAATAAAGTTATTCAAAAATCAATGACAGAACCAAATTTGGCTGTATTTAACACAGAGTAGCATCTTTAAAACAGACTGTCAACAGCTAAAATTTCCCTTTAATCTTATTTAAAAGTCCAAATCCACATGCTCATCAGACGTCTAACAGAAACTTGAAATTACCTGAGTAAGCAAAGAGAATCTATTGAAGCTTATTAGAGACAATGAAAAAGAGCTCTTGAACATTATAGAAGCGCCTAATTTGGAAAAAGAAACCAACAAACAAAAGACTAGAACACCCTCCAAACGTCAAATAAGCACAAAACAAAACACAGGCCTCCCTGCCTTACCTCCCAGCTCTTAACTAGAATAGACAGGTAATTCTTTTAAAGTTTTTCTTCTGCACATGCTTTAAGGCACTAAGTCCTTTATCAGAGCTTGTACAGTGGTTTTAAAAAGCACAACAACAAAAAAAATAGGAAAATCCTTCCAATCTTTATTTGTGTTTCCTCTTTAAAATTCTTTCTCTCTGATTTTCTTGAATTAAGTCCAAACCACAAACAGCAACAAAAAAGTTTAACGATTTACGGCTAATTATCACTAAATTTTGTAAGGTGATCAATTTTTTTCAACTTCCTGTTTGTTAAAATGAGCATTGGACCATACTTCTAGGTACAACACTGAAGTTTAGTACTGGAAATCAAATCCTATAATTTCTAGAAATAATGCTTAACACTCTGGAATGTAAATTCTGCAGCCACAATCCCTCTGAAATGGAAGTGTCACAGTTGCTAGCTGGCAGCTGTAAGAGAATTGAAATATATAGCTCTGTAGAACATAAGCAAAACGGATTAATATTTTATTTGCTCATAGAGGAAAGAATTCACACTGTAATGTGAAACCCTAGAATGAATTCCACTCACTGGTAAATACCTTCACAGTTCACATGGGAGGCTCAGTGTTCTTAAGTTATGAGAATTTATCTCACTTCCCAATCCTGGGTGTGCCCTTTAGGTCATCTCTTTCTAATCCTTCCAGTTTGGTGTTAGCAGGCAATAATCTCATAGATTTAAGGCTGACACTATAGTGGTAGGCCATGTCAATTATTATGGTTGTTGCACTGAAATCTAAAATCTGCATCTTTACATTCAAATCTGCAATCTGCTAAAGTTATTGTATTTATCAAAGAGCGTTTCTGAATTATGACTGCCTTTTATGATATACATTCTACCAGAGGCAGGTTTTTGAAGGGTTAAAAAGGCTTTCACATAGGTGAGGATGTTCTATGAACTGTAAAATCAGTACTGAAAGCAACTTGGCAAAGGATCTTAGACCCTGGCTTAATTAAAGTTGAGCTTGTTGTGCAAGTAAACGACACACAGTCGGGATTTGCTCTCTGCATAATTTACACATCTCTTGCTGGCTTGCTCTCAAAGCATCAGAGACTAATTTTAAGGCAAGGCTTGCATGATTTGATTCAGAGGTCATGTCACTGGAACAAAAAGAAAGAAAAATCATTCACCAATATATTTAGAAAAGCTTAGCTCAAAGTTTCAAAGGCCTGCACACTTAATCACAGTATGCAGAAAAAATAACATTTAGTTTGATAGTCTGCAGTAGAAGAGTTCAAGATTCTATACACAAGTGAAAGATTTAGAAGTCTCACTCTGTTCAATAATAGAGATAATACTCTATATCAGATTCTTAGACTGAAGTATTATAACTACTTATTTTTAAATTATTGTGTTTATAGATCCTTGAATGTATTGATCCGAATGTAAATAAGTTATTGCAAATGTATTTTTATATTAAAAACTGTATATGTCCAAGTGTACCTCTCATTTTGTGGGTCAAATGAGATCTTAGATTCAAATTTCTCTAGCAAAAATATTGCATCATTCTAAGTGGTCTTGGGCACGTGTGTCAGCTGGTTTGATGCTTTTTGGCTTTCTACCGAGATGGTAAAGTTATTATGCTCTCCATCTGTTGTTCCTTACACTGTTGAAGTTTGTTAACTGGCAACACTCTTAAATACATGGGGTATTTAAATATAGAGGGTCTGTAAGCTATCTGCACTTGTTGGCAGAGAAAAATATTTTCAAGTACTTCAAGCACTGAAGAGTGAAAAAAATTGGGGTGTAAATTGATCTCATGTCATATAAAGGAAAGTTACAAGTCTGTGTTGTCATCACATTTTAGACTAGAACTATACTTTCAAATCATTTGAGTCAGTGAAAATGAAGTTTCCACAAAGACTGCAAACACCTGTACTCTTTGCTTATAGAGGACTAAATTATACCTTTGATACAAATCCCAAGGCACAAACACACGATTGCAGTTGTATCAGGCAGTAACTCAAAGGAAAGGGACATAGTGACAGTTTTAGGGTGGCCCAAATAATTTCCACTTCTGTGACAGCTCAGGCACACTGCAGAAGAAAAGCAGCAATGACGAATTTCTACTTCAGCTCTCATTCATGCTTAGCAGCACTGGTTTGCTGCCCACCGGATTACCACTTATAGCCCAGGTCAACGGTGCAGAAGATTTACAGATTCTTCCTCTGCCATCAATAATCATCCACAATTTGGGTCAAAAATGAGCAAGGTGATACTTCACTATTATGTGCCTTGTCCTGTGTTTGAAACATTAATGAATGAATGCACTTCCTATAAAGAACAAAAGAAAGGAAAAAAGGCTTTCCTTTCTTTTTAAATGTTTCAGTGCTATGAAATAGGTCCTGTGAAAATATGCATGCAAAGATGTAAAAATTATTTAAACTCAGATAAAGAACAAAGCAGTAAAGCAATTTAAATGTATAAAAAGGAAGTAATAAAAGAATACGCCACCAAAAAAGATTATTTTTTCTACTACATACTGATCACAATCACACAATGAATAATGATTTATAACACAATCTTTGCAAATAGGCTTTGTGTGCTGGATTGTTCTAACAGGTCATGTTTTTTTATGTGACTTCAGAAACCTCCTTTCATAATGACAGAACTTAATGTACAGACCTTGAGATTACTACATGGTCATAAAACAAGGTGATTCCTCATGTTTAAAATGAATTAATCTTAGAAACTCATTCTGCTCTAGATATAAGACTGGCATAGATCCTACTGATCCTTCTTTTGCCCTCTCTCTTGTAGGTCATTGCTCAGACAGAATTTCTGTTTTCATACAAAGTGACTGATGTGAACATATTCATAGGCAACTTTCTTGAGATATTTTTCACACAACAGCAAGAGATTCACTAGGAACTGCATGTAGACTAAGTAGCATTTTAAAGGAAAATATCACAGAAAGTGCCTCATAATAGTAGCTCTCATCTTGGAAGATCTGCCTCAATGTACAGCAATAAAATACACCAAACTGTGGAGTATTTTTCATAAGCAATAAGCTAGACCTTAAAGACAAGCATATTTTGAATTTTAGTTTTGTAAGCACCTCACAGGCACGTCTGACCTAGTGGCCTTCTGTGATGGAGTGACTACATCAGTGGACAAGGGAAGGGCTACACATGTCATTTATCGGGATGTAAAGGCTTTATCAGGGTCCTCCACAACATCCTTCTCTCTAAATTGGAGATTTATGGATTTGATGAGTGGACCGTTTGATAGTGAGGAGTAGATTGCACAGTTGCATCCAGAGTATAGCAGTCAATGGCTCAATGTCCCAATGGGCATCAGTGACAAATGATGTCCCTAAGGTGTCCCTACTGACCAGTAATGTTTAATGTCTTCACTGATGACATACACAGTGGGATTGAGTGCACCCTCAGCAAATCTGCAGAAGACACTAAGCTGTGTGGTGCAATTGACATACCTGGAGAATGGGATGCTACCCAGAGGGACCTGGACAAATTTTAACAACATGCACTGATGCTCCTCCTTGGGAATTTCTATCTGAGTTTAGATCTCTATTTTAGATTCTAAAACAAAACATAGATATTTAAAATTAATATTACTAGATGTGAAATCTCATTAGTACCTTGATTCTATCAAATACAATACTTTTTATTAATACCCAGTGTTAGACATTAACACTTTCTGCCATTTTAAGTTGTTACATTGTTACAGATGGCACACATAATTGATTCCATGCCTAGTGATTCTCATGTTAACAGTCATCAACTGCATCAGCTTGAGAAGAACAATAATCACCATAGTGATTGGAATTTTTACCAATATAGTCACTTCTGGCTTTTTAAAGCCATGTAGCATATACTGTTGATCTCAATGTTGTAGAAGTCATTGGAGAATTATATGTAAAAGACCAAGGATCCATCAGGTTGTAAGTTTTTTGGAACTAGTCCAACAGAAGCTGTCATGATTTTCTACCTTAATTTAGCATATTTATTAGCCATTCTGTGTAGGCCATTTCTTATATGTCATTATGGAGAACAATCAGACTCAAAGTCCTTCCTGCCCACACAAACCACTGTGAGGAGGCACATATGCCACCAAACAACACAGATTTCTAGCTTGATAATGGGTCATGTCCCACTGACCACCTATGCCGCTTTCTTTGAAGAAAGTGTTGACCCAGACACAGCTGAGATGAATGAAGTTGCGGGGATTTTCTTCACCTTCTTCCAAAGGGCAGTATGAATGAGGCAGCACCACTTAGTATCACCTTCTGCCAGGACCAGCTTCCCTGTTGGAGAAGTTGACTAATGCTGTCATGCCTTAACGATTATGCCACAAACCACCAGTCTGGTGGGCTGTGACTCAGTTTTCTCTCTATTTAAGGTTATAAATTGAACTTCTCCCCTTCTGTCAACATCCAATGCTCATACAGTATGTCTGGGAGGAGCAGGGGTACCCTGTGTAGTCTGAGGGAGACAGGTGAGTACATGGCAAGAACATCATCAAGTCATTCCAGAGGGGATTAATGTGAATGCTATGGACTTTAGGCACTCTCAACCTCTTTACTCTTCAAGTTAGAGATAAATCTCTAACCAATGATTCTTACTGTAGGCTCAGGTTGTGATTTCTTCTTTCAGAGCACAAGTTTTCTAATACCAAGCTTGCAGATTTGACGCTGTTGCACTAGAGCCTGATAGTGCCAAACTGTATCCCTGACACAAAAAGAGATATCGTCACCATCACTAGATTTATTTTTAAACTAAATCTGCATCTATTTTTTCTTATCTATGTCGTATAACAAATTTTAATTGTTATTGCCCCTCTGTATTAATAGTTGCTTTGTGTTCCACTTCTTATTTCCTCTTCTAGTTTTAGTGTAATCGACATATTTTATTAATACATGGCAATTTTTGCAAGAAATATCAACCGAAACACTTCACTCAGCATAAACAGGGTACCAACAACTAGTGTTGCCTGCTTCCTATAACCAGTGAATTGTCATTGATCATTCACTAGATTTTGGTGACTGCCTGTCAGTTTTTTATCCATTACAGGGTATTTAAGCCAATTGGAATTATATTTTGAAGTGATATTTCATACGATCTCATAGAAATGAAAAAAAAAATTAATCTAGATAACTTTTCCTCCCAACTACAACAATGTGAACAAATGAAATATAGGCCAATGCTTTTCCTCTGTGTAGTTGCCCTGCCTTGTTGGTGACTGAACAAATGAATTAGTTTCAAGCTTATGAATCATACTAAGAACTAACCTTAAATTTATGAACATTACAATGAATATAATATTTGGTAACTTTTGACTTCTCAGTTTTCAGGTTTTTGCATTATCCAAACACAAAATTGCCACATTAATTTTATTGAAGTGTTTCACCTTGTTGAAACCATGGAAGACTTCACAAAATTTTAAGAGTTCAGTCCACGAACTCAAACCAAATTTATTTCCAATGATCTGGTCTCATAATTATAGATGTATGTAATACCTGTGAATCTTGTTCAGTGAAAAGAGTTTATACCTGCAGTCTCAAGTTTCATTTTTAATATGGTAAAGACAGATCAAACATGGAAAACTCCAAAACAGAAATTTAAGTCTGGTAAAACTATAAGCTACAGGAAGCAGACTTTAATAATGGAAAGCATTAGGCAACCTTATTTCCTTTCTAGCTTGCCTAAAATTATTCTGTCAGAAGCAATTTGCCTATTTCTCCTTCAATACATATGCTTTAGGGAAGAAGGAACAATTATTTTGTAAAACGCAATAACACCAGACCATATTTCAGGAGGATTTAATTACACTGTTTTAGAGGCACTGCAACATAGCCAGAGACAATTACCTGAGGTTAAATTTAGTCTGCACATTGGTAGTTGTTAGTCCTGAAAGAACCTTATGAAAGGTGAACTAGAATGTCAAAATTCCAAGTGATCAAACCTCAGATTTATAACTTTTCCAAGAGAAGAAACTTTATGCAATACTTTCTTAACATAATTGTTTAGCCACTTTTTTGTTCACCAACCAGTCCTATGAATCATCTCAAACAACGAACTGACCAACCCACTAACCTGACCAGCCTCTACTACGCCTTGTCCTTTTATCATGGTGAAAGAAGACAATAAAGCATTATGGCTATCAGATAATATATTTTTCTCTAATGTTAACACTGATCGACATATTCAAAGAGCAGTCATCTGACCAGCAACTGATGAAAAGAACAATACACCTGCCTCATTATATCCACAAAAGATGCTTGCAATACCATATTCCATTATCATTATTTAAGACAGAAAAAGTGCCATGGCAAGACATGTGGCATTGCCCATCTAACCTTTTGAGTTGCCCAGATCCTCCGTCATTTAGGATTTCTGTAAACCATAGCTCTGAATACTAAGCACAGTCTTCACACTCACTTTGGAACCCCTCTTGCCTTGCTCTTGCACAGCACCATTTAAACATATTTCTTAGAAACTGTTCCCATTGTCCTAGTCTGGGTTTTTCTGAAAGTGCTCCTTGAGTAAAATATTTTGGCTTGTAGACAGGTATTTATCTGCTCTTCCTCTGCAGTTACCCCTATTTATAACCCAGGTGTTAGCAGCTGTGTTCTTGGAGTCATCAGCCACAGCTACCTTAAATAATCCGTAGGTCTGAAAAAATACTGCTTCAGTGAATTTGCTGGCAAGAGGAGACTCATGGTAGGACGGACAGTCAATACAAGTGTTTTATTTCAGACATGCTCCATTTTACCTACTAATTCTTCTTTCTTATAACCTGACTCCAGGGAGGAATAAAATGCAAATCTTTTCTTCTATAGACTGAAAATGACACTGCAACAGGAGAGAAAATTTCCTATCATGACCAAGTACCATAATTGAAATGATCTCTGGAAGTTTATTCATTTATATTAGACAAACTAATAATTTCATTTAACTTGTAAAAGACTCATCTAACTGAGGAATAATAATAAATTAAAAGATCCTATAAATTTAGCTGGCTTCAGGTCAGCTAAATTTATAACTTCCTTTTACAAAAGCAAGTTTTATATATACTAGAATTTTAATTAAAACCAAATATGTTTTTAATACAAGTTAGTGATAAACAAGTATTTACAACACTTAGAAAATCTGATGGATTTATAGCTTGCTATGAAATTATCATTTGGTGATCCATCTCCAGGTATATCAGTTCTCTTAAAATACTGGCTGTTAGATATAAGACCTATAAGGGAAATGCTTAAGCAGTAGTATAAAAATGTCTATAATAAAACCAGAAGCTCTGAATTTCATGGTACTTTAATGCTGCCTCTGAAGTAATGAAAAAGACATTTTCCAGAACTTGCTTCAAGGACTCCACTAATAACATTTTTCACCAAGGACCTATCTTTTTTTTAATAACTTATTGTGAAGTTATTCTAAAGTATTTAAAATCACACAACTAAATTTGATCTGAACTACTCGGCTTCTTAATTCTGTTTAATGAAAAGGTGGGGTTTTTTTAAACTATTTTAATGATAATTTCTATTGCAACTTGATATGCAGTGAATAACAAGAATGGCATTACCAAGTTATTACTTCAATATCACCTATGACTCTTCTGTACTACTTACTCTGCCAGTCTATCACCATGAACTAGTTTAAAAATACCTTTCTGGCCAAAGCTGAAGACTTATTTGGTGGCTTCACACAAATCACTGTCACCTAACCATCACTGCAAAAAACATTGTGATGTTTGATGTTTAGCAGCTATTGCAAAGGAATACAGGGGGTTTGCATAGCAACAAAATATGCTGACAGAGCTGTGTGTGAAAACACATACAAATATTCAGTACGCCTGAAAAAAAAAAACCAGAAGAAAAGCAATATTATAATGAGAAGTGCAGCAACTCTTGTCGGCAGCAATAGGCATGCCCTGATAGCTCTGCAGAGAGGATACAGACCACTGCCCATCTTATCACTGAAAGGGTCATGCTACAACTATGTAAGAGCCTGTTCACTTTCAGCAGCCAATTAACTAAACTAAGTTTTATTTTGGAGACAGCAATGAAGATTATGCCGGATGAATTTAAAAAAAATGGAGACTAGAAATATAATTAAAGGGATTCTTCAACACATGCTGACTCTCATTTTTCAAGAGACAGCAATTTCTTTTAATTTCTAGCACTGAATACATAAATGTATTTCAAGACAAACCCATGAGGCTTGAATCTAATCAAGATTTAAAGTCTTTGGGCCTGAGGACTGTGCTGTCTCAAAAATTATTTGATGCAAAATTATTCATGAGCTAACCTAACTACTTTCAGAGACAAGAGATCCAGACTGTGTTCTGTCTTCCAGGAATTTTAACTGAAGCTTAAGGGCCTTTGGATCTTCCTCATTCAACCCACCCAATGCATCAGTAAAGGCACCTTCAAAAGCAATCTTCCAAATCAAGGCCTTTTATCACTGGACATAGAGGATAAAATTGCAGAAGCCCACATTAGCCTGTCTCCTGCCAAGTTAGCTCCTTCACTTGAGTTTCCTTCCCTCCAGCCCACAGAGGAGTGTTTCTGTGACAAAAGAAAGAGATGCAGCTTTTCTCCTTCTCTGGAGTTCTACCACATCCACTCCCCTACATATTTTCAGCCCCTTTAGTCTGAGAGGATTAAAAAGGAAAATTATCCTGAAGTCCCCTGAGATATCAAAAGAAAGGTTTCCTTTTAAACTCCTCTGCTTGTTTATCTGGCAGATTCAACTCCAAATACTTGCCATATAAACTAGCTGAAAAGACCCCTGAACACTAAAATCTGTCCCAAGAAGAAAAAGAACATCAATAAAGCATTACAGAAGTATCTTATGATTATTTCTTAATTCTGTGTATTTCCTACAGATGATTTTAGTTTTTTTCTCTTCATATAATTCAGTAATAGAAATATTAAATTATATGAGCAAGTGTTCCAAATTCCAGCATGCTAAGCATTTCTCCTAGTTTCCCCTAAAGTTCAGAAATACTCAAGCATGATATAATTTCTACAGATGTAGTCATATTCATAGTATTTTTAAAAAATTACCTCTACATTTAAATGAACTGAATATGTAATAATATATATTTGCATTATGTAGATCTGTCTATCTATAGATATATTTCATGAGCCATGTTTTCAATGAAGGGGTGAACCACAGGTTATGCTGTCAGTACAAGAGTTATATGGAGAACACGAGAAAAGAGCTTCCCCAAATTTTTAATGGAATCTAAATTCACATCAACCGATTAAATAAAAAAGTAATAGAATTCACTAGTTTTGCTCACGAATAGAAAAACTATTGCTATTTTATTGCTTCACAACAAAGCATACTGGATGTAACACAAAGTCTAAATTGTTTTTTACCTGCACAGCCATTAGCAATATTAGCTTCATGTATAGATGAGGTTTTCGCTTTTAAGATAATATACATATTCCACACAGAGTACTGGTCTTAATTATGTAGGCACAGCATGACTACCTTTGAAGGCTGTGTTTAGAATATGGATTTATCCTCCACCGAATTCAGATAGCATTCCTGCAAAATTACTTATTCTACTGATTAATCAGAGATTAAAAGCCCCAAGCATATGTTTCCAACATTATTAAAGAGGAAAGCAACATATTCCTAAAGTTTTTATGCTTACAGGCAAATTAAATACTAAGGAATTGATTATGGACACACAACAGATTTACACATAGATGTCAGACAATGTCAGATGTTCAAGCCAATATACCCAGACCTTCAGCATAACTATACATTGCAAAACATCCGAGAACAAGCATTTCTCTGCTTGCAACACCAGCACCATTAAATATCCCTTCTACCTGGCTACACTTCCTCAATGTTTAAACTGCTCTGGCAGATCCATTGTTTTCTCACTAATTCAGAAAAGGGCAGCACTTGATGGAAACACAACAGAAGCAGGGAAAGGTCTGAGATGAACAGTCAGTCATATTTTTGGTGTTAATAAGCTAAACAGATATTGTAGTAATCAAAAATTTTCTTTATCCAAATGGTACTAAGGAGTACCTGACCTTCAAGGGGAAGGTCTTTTGCTACATAAGAAAAAAAACCCCAACAAAACACAAAACAAAACAAATCCACAGAAAACCTTTTATTTTCAGGTTGACATTACTAACATTATCTATTTAACATTTTACCCTATTACAGGAGGAAATTTCCTTGCCATCTAAATGGTTACACTAATGGTGATGCATTGTCTGACAATGATGATGTTTTTGAAATGGGCAGAGCAAGAGCTGAACAACTGTAGTATTTCCTGCAGACAGTGGGTGTTCACAGAGCTCCATAGGCAGAGGTGCTGGTCATTATTGCAAATGCAATCAGTGATGTTCTGTGCTTACTTTGAGCAAAGTTTAAAAGCAAGTGCTATATTAAAGAACCCCATGAATATTGACTGTACAAATATTTTGACATACCATACTAACACTACAGTTAGTTCCTTTAGGCCTGAACAGACAGTCCTTAGCTCTGGTCACAGAAAGGCACAGCCTTGTCAAAGCTTGCCCTCGACCTAAGGTGAAGTCACAGACTGAAAGACAACTACATGGCCAACAACAGGCGAGCACACACTGCGCCTCCCCTGGTACCCCCTGCCATAGCCCACTGCTGGCAGAGGTGTGCCTGGACATCACAAAAATAATTTCTGCCTAAGGAAGCAAGACTTTTCACCTTTTCAAGCTACTCAGATACTGAAATAGCAGTGCAACACCTACCCAAATTGAAAATGCTATTAATATCCCTAAATATTATACTTATTGCTAGAACATGGGAAATTAGTCATTTGACTAATAACATTCCACTGCAGATCAGCTAGCTGACAGTATAAGCAGCACTCAAACAGATTATTAAAATAGCCTGAATGCTTTAACATTTTTACAGCACACAGGAAACAAAGGAAGAAGAAACACTCAAATGGAATATAATCTAATCCAAGGAGAGAGAATATCTTGGAGTAGCAATACATAAAGAGAATTTATTTTTAATGACTATCATTGATTTGGAGACAGCTCCATGAGATCGCTTCTCTACACTCTCTGCTCTCCAGCACTATCATACTACATTTAGAGCTGCTTTAGAATGTGAGGGAGAACTGAAAATTTTCAAATTGTCAAGTTAACAAACAGTAGGTCTGACAAGGGTAAATTTTTAATATCATAAGGAAACCAATAATTATCACGTTTCTTAGAAAAAGATATTCCCCACAAAGTTCACATTATCATAATTGCTATTTTGAGAAAAGATTTCTGAGCAGAAAATCAGATGCCATACAATACAAATTAATTCATGGAACAGTGTTTTCAAACACTTGCTGGAAGCTATTTATTGACAGAAGATGCATCATTAATGCAACTTCAACTCATCATTAATAATACATACAGAATAAGTCGATCCATCTAGAAATTAAAATCTTCATGTAATTGATTATTATTTAAGAACACTGGAAATGAAACATCCTTTAATACAAACACAACATTTGAAGTAGTTTCCAGATGTATCCTGCCTTCTAGATAACTCTATACTATGCATAGAGAGGAAGAACCTACTTTAGTGTAGATTTCTATTTTTTTCAAATCTGGTCATCAAGTTTATCCAAAGTTATGATTTCTTATACCTGCTCAAGAGTCATCAAGGTGTCTTGAAAAAACTATGATATTAAAAAAATAGACCCAGAGTTTACATAACTGGTTTTATTATATTTCATTTCAGAGAAAAGGCTTTATAATTTTCAATATGTGCTATCAAAATTTGATTTCTCTTTAAAATGGGAGACAATAGAGACAAATTAAAGTAGCATACAGGCTATTTTGGTTTTAAGACTATACAATTTTCCTCTATACTGTGTGTCAAGAAGAAAAGGGGAAAAAAAGCAACCCAAAACACTCACAAAAAAGCACCCAAAACCAAAACAAAACTTCCAACCCAAACCCAAGGCTCACCCACCCTCATTAAACCTTCAGTATCTTCTGTTTGACCTAAAGAAAAACAACTTTCCATTACTGTTGAGTGCTCTGTTAACTCAGTCATCATTTGTGGGTAGTCCTACAGTTTTCATTCCTGACAATGACATAAGGCAGATAATAAAACAATGTGTCACACTGGCTGCTAGCTGCATAATATATCTTTAAAATTGACCAGATACAGTTTTACTTGACTCTGTAGGTGAAATGTGGCTGGATATCATTTACTTCCCCTTGGGGATCCGTAAAGATTGCTAACACCCGCAAAATTGTTGTGACATTTGTTTCATGTTTGACTGTCCCTGTGAAGGCTGGAGAGGTATTGCAGAAAAAAATGAGTCATGTCTTAAGGTGAATTTAATTCTATATGTACATACTCACTATGTGAGAAGACAGAACACTGGACAAATCAGAATGTTAACTTTCACAGTTGGTTAAATGTTTGTTTTACATTGTTAAGGTTCTTAGCTGAAGAGTCTGGCTCTAACTTGCAGAACTGATGTAGGTCCAAACCTCTTAGCTGTGGATCTATGCGGGAACTGTATTTTGAACCAAACAGCATCCAGAGAAGCGTGATCCCAGATATCTTGGATCATGCAAATAAATTGTTAGTTTGACCATAATCTATTTGCCTCAGTTCTAGACTTCCTACTACTCATAATCCAGCAGGTTTTGTGCTTTTTGTGGTAAAACTATCTTTAAATGAGGATAATGATATCAATAGAGTTTCACAGTAATTCTGGTGGCAGGTTTATTAACATTTAAATGTTTAGATTGTTTTATGATAACTTTGAATACTCATAAGGATTTAAGTGGTTATATTTGAACAGGATTGAATGATGTGCCGTAAGGCAGGTATAGGGACTGTGCACAAAGAACAAACAGGAGAGGAGAAAAGATTAAATAGAGACCAGGAAGAAAACTTTCAAAATAACATCTCCTAGTTCCTGAAAGCTAAATTTGATGACCTTAAAAAGACTACTTTAACACTGCTTTTGTGTATGATATTACATAATCTCAGTTTATTTATGACTTATACAATGTCTGTATGCACACATACATTCCTCAATAAATACACTGTCGCATTATTATTTTATAGTGCATATTTGGCTATTTCTATTGCACTTAGACCTGGAATATTTTGTTTTATATATCTGCCAAGTGCAAGATGAACAGCAGATTACAATGGACTGTACTAGCACAGCATTTAAAGCAAGAGCATGTGTTTTTATACTACATTGCACTAGGAGTATATTTTACACAAGTGCTACAAATTGGTGCAGTGTCAGCATGCTTGTAGGAAGCCTTTACTGTCACCATTTTCTCCTCCTTCAGCTCACCTCAAGCTGATGCTGCCGCTGCCACTGCCACATTCAATTCTGCAAAGGAATACAGATAAGGCAGCTTACCACAACATCAGTTTTACTTTAGTCTTTGCCTGGCCTATTTGTGAATTTTTGGAGGAAAGATGCTCACTGACGTGTAATGTCAGATACGATACAGACAATTTTGAAAGAAGCCTCTAGGTGTAACTATAATACAAAAATATAAATCGTTTCTTCCTCCATTCTTGATGAAGAGAGGTAAGAACTGTTGATAAATCCTCTGGGGCTTTGCATATAAAGTAATATGAATATCATATCAATTCCCCTTTACTACTATTGCTAAAAAAAAAAAAGCTTTATGTCTTTGCCTTTAACATCAAAGAACTAAGGAAAACAAATTTTGCATTATAACGTTCTGTTGAAAAACATTTCACTTCAAACAAGGCACCACACAGAGCTGACAAGATGAGAGATTTAAATGACAATTAGCATCAATTTCTTTATTGAATTATAATTTCAAGAAAATTTTGTGTGACCCTCTGATTTAAACACGTTTTTCATTGCCAAAATGGCTTCTCAGATTTATAGGCATGGATCATACATTTTGCAAGTTTAATTCTTACAGATTGGCTCATGTTTCCACATTTATAACCAAAGGCTGTGAGGACTGTATTAATGGCAGCATGCATATTAAAGACAAGAACTGCTGCAGAGCATACAAGGCACTATCTCTATATCATATTTCCACATGAGAAACAACTTCATCATGCATACAGAATGGGCAGCAGAAAAGATGTAGTTGTTACTCTCTTTTAACAACAAGTCCCACCTGATGGGCAGACAAACATGCTCTGGATTCCAAACTTCTCCAAGAAAACCCTACACTAATGACAAAACTGCACATAAGCAGCTTCTTTTTCATATAGGCACCACAGCCACCCATTTGCCTCAATGATCACACAGATGCAGAGATTTGCAAAAGCATTACAGGCTAATTCACACCTACCTCATGTAAATAACCTCTTTAATACTCATGTGTGAAACACATTTCAGAGATGAATGAACATAAGAAGAAGTGGGAGCTACCAATTCTTCTTTCTGTATCACTTTCCCACACGTAGCAAGAAAAGAGACTTACACAGGGTAGATGAAAATTGACCTAAACCAATTTCATGATGGAGGGCCATACATTAAGTGAATGCTAAAGCTGCAGTTAATAAGGATTGCAAGGTGTGTTGTGACTGAGATATGCCAGAACATCAGAAAGGCACCCAGAGGACTAGCTCACCTTAGTCCTAATCAGGTTTCCATGACAAAGAAGAAATATGATGATACAGGCAATCTCTATATAATTTACAAAGTCTTGGGACCATTATGCTATTGACTTCTATTGGCCCTAAGGAGGAGTGTGTGCCTGTGGGAATGGGGCCTGTAACTCATCTCTGTGGGAAGCAGGCTCAGGAGAACTGGTTATCTTTGAACATTGCTGTGCTGACCCAAGGTGGGCAGGTTAACCAAACTGCCTTAATGGGAACAGTCCCCCTAAGGCTTTGTGCAAAGGAATGCTCAAGTGGCCAATGAGGTCACCATAACAATACATGAACCAAGCCCCTAAAGAGCACAGGTACAATGCATGTGTATGGCCAAACTTTATGAATGAATATTTGGGAAGGGCTCTCCCCACGTGGGTGTGCCCTTCCAGCCTGCGCAGTGGATTTTTTAGGTGAGGCACAGTGTGCACAGAACT
>JAWWLZ010000118.1:48186774-48200543 GCA_035041345.1 Poliocrania exsul
CTGAGTGTTTGGGAGAAGAGATCAACTCCCACCTGGCTAGAACTTCCCTTCAGGTAGTTATAGACAGTGATGAGGTCACGTCCACAGGCACTCAACCTTGTCACAGCTGACCTCAAGTTCAACAGAGTCAAGAGACACTCTATCATATAAAGCCACCCTTCCACCTCTCCTACCCTGCCTGTCCTTCCTGAAGAGCTTGTAGCCACTCATAGCAGCACTCCAGTCACGCAAGGGACATGTGAAGGGACTTTTCCTAATAAAAAAAGCCAAAACACCAACAAAACAGAAACCCCAAACACCTGTTCTATAAAACAGCTTTTTCCCCAGCCCAAACAAATGTGAGCCATTAGGTTGCTAACAGGTTGCTCCCAAAGAGAAGAAGAATCAGTCAGGCGTTACTAGATCACAGCAAATTCAGTTTTATCCATTTATCTCGGTATGGAACCAGGTACCTTCCATTTGAACTAAAGCATGCTCTGAAAACAGGAAAGAAAAGTAATTAAGAAGTCATTTAAGCTGACATACCACCAAGACCTGCTTCACTTGTGGGTGTTGCCCTGAATTTTAACTTGCAGGATCTTGCAGAAAATTAAAAAGGTCTTTTAAACAAGGAAGGTATTGAATTGACTCAGGAATTTCCAGTCTTGAGATTGAACCTTGGAAACGACACTTACTTTATACTATGATCCCCACTTCTTCCCTCTGTACAAATATAACACTTGCCTACCTCAGAGCTGCCCACAAAAGAAATAAAGGCTTTTAAAGTATAGTCATGATGAAATGAATTTGATTATTACATATGTAATTGTTTAGTTTTTTTTAAAACATGATCTTCAAACTTCCTTCATGCATGAGAAACACCCACAGTTGTCATCTCTTCTCTAAATATTTTGAGACAAGAAATACATTATTGCGTCAACCGGAGCTCTGAAGAATTCAAGTCCCTATGTCAAGTTTAAACTTCTCTTTCAGGGCAGAAAAGGTGTTGGGATGAGCCTAACTCAAGTGTCTGAAGTATCACTTGAGAAACAGTAGCAGTGCAGGGAAAAGCCACACGAGAAATGAGACTTATGAGGAGGAAATTCAAATTAGGACCCTTGCTCCTGGTATAGAAGAGAAAACTTGTATTATAACTCCATAGGGAAATAGCCTATGCTGCCATGAGTGGAAAGAACTAGCAAGGGAAAGACATCTCTTTCCTAAATATGCATTTAGAATTTCAATACCTATTAATACTTTTTCTGTCAGTGTTTTTCTTCAGCTTTCATTCATTTCCTCTTCCAAGCCACACTATGGCTTTCAGAAGGCACAGGGGTCTCTGGTGTGATTTACAAAGACAACTTGTCATAGGAAGTTACAAATCACCTACACGACACACAGAAGTATTTACAAGAAGAGGAATTTACTAGGCAATAGCTCAATCTATTGTCTAAGCACCTGCAGGACTCACTTGAAGGCTGATGAACTAATAAACTCCAGTAAAGCAGCCACCAAGAGAGCATTCTGCTTTACTAAAAGCATTTGTAGCCTTTCCTCCCACCCCCCATCAAAACAATACACAGTAACTTACAGGCTCTTATCTCACTCTCTACTATAATAAATCAGAGGTTGGAAAAAGTAGTGGAGAGCAGAACAATAAGGTTGGAAATCATGACCTTTGTGTGTAGTAATTGAAAACCACAGAGTCCAGAGAGCAGAATGGACTTTTGGACACATCTATGCTGGGATTTTGAAGCCTGAAATTATCCTCTCTTATAACTGTAAGCTTACATAGCAGTGTTGTCAAACTGTTAACTGGAGGTGGGTTAAATAATTACAGTTCACAGCCTTAGTATGTAATTACAGAATAAAAAATACTATACAGACATAATATTACCTTATTTACCAGAGAATGTTTTTGTTCTTCTCCTGGGACAGCCAATGTCTGTACCACTTTAGGATGTATCAGTTATAGAAATGTACAGAGCGGCTACTGAGACTGCAGTATTTGTAAACAGCTTCAGAGGGCAGCTGTGTCCTTCCATAGCAATGCTGTCATCATCACACTGTGTAGGCAGAAATAACATTGAAACATAAAAAACCCCCCAAAACCCCCACAAGTTAGCTAAGGACCAGGGTACCAATCAGAGGACTTAAAACATAATTCTCTGTTACCACTTCATCCTCTCAAACTTTATTCACCAGTAAGTAGCATATTACCAGGTCCAGGTTACATTACAGCCATAAAAAACTCCTGACACTCCAACTTCTATGTTTGCCACCACAAAGGAAGTAACGGCATCAGTGGCTTCTGACTGTAGGTTAATTCCCTAGTGTATTCCCTAAGATCACAGAATCTCTTCAGTTAAAAATTACCTCTGAGATCACTGAGTGGGAACTATGACTTAACACCACCTTGTCCATTAGACCATGGCAGTGAGTGCCCCATACAGTCTTTCCTTAAGCACCTCAAGCAATGGTGACCCCACCACTTCCCTAGGCAGCCCATTGCAATATCTAATCACCCTGTCTGTGAAGAATTTCTCCCTAATGGCCAACCTAAACCTCTCCTGGTGTACCTTAAGACTATGTCCTCCTGTCCTATTGCTCGTTGCCTGGGAGAAGAGGCTGACCCCTATCCAGCTACAACCTCCTTTCAGGGAGTTGTAGAGTAATAAGGTCACTGAGGCTAAACAACTCCAGCTCCCTCAGCTACTCCTCATAGGATGCGTGCTTCACACCCTTCACCGGCTTTGTTGCCCTTCTCTGGATTCTTCACCTTCAGATAACTCAAATTAAAACAACTCAAAAATTGTCTTGGCAACCTCACAGTTAGAAACTCACATTCCCTTTGCCTGTTACACCTCTCAGTTTAAATAGTTTATCAATGCCTTTGTCTTTGGAAGACGTGTTGCCTCACTGCAGCAAGACAATTTATGACCAAAGAGGGTGAATGCATTTTTATTTTTCATAATGATAAATTTCCTTAAATTGAAAAGACACTGTCATCTTAGGCAAATGAAATTCTCCCAGGCAAACCCTCTCTCTTTGCAGCTATGCACCAGGAGGATGTTACTTGGACATTTCTATGTGAAACACAACTAACCTCCACTTTCTGAAGATTTAAAAAAAAATTAAAACCTATTAAACTGCAGACGAAGTTACTGCAAGGGAATGAAAAGGCCAATAAAGAAACAAAAATATTAAAGAAAACATTTCAGAATTAGATTACTAAATGAAAATGTTAAGCATAGTAAAAGAAAAAAACCTGAAGTTGTATCTTTCCATGGTAAAACAAAATACATTTGATTTTAAAAACTGCAATATTACCATGTCAGTGGAAATGAACTTCCCATCTGCAATACCCCCCCCACTCTGTTTTAAACACCTAACTTCTCATGAACAGTTTGGGGAAGATGTCACATCACACAATATTGTCATAGCATACCACTACCTAATTAAAAGCTTAATTAACACATCAATAGAACAACACATTAGCCTGTGTTAGAAACCCATTTAAGATGTAGATGTCTGAAACTGCTGCAAATCACAATAAAGTCAGTGCTTAATTTTGAGTTCTCCACGTTAAATACAGAGGTGGTGATGGAGAAATACAGTGAATAAGGCTTATTACAGTCACCTGCAGAAGTAAAAATCATATGCAACTTCTTCACTCCCAGACTGCAAGAATATTTCTCTTCATCATTCTGCACCACAAAACTTAATCATACTTATCCTCATTAGCTTTCTTATCCTTGGCATCTCTAACAGGAATTATTTTTCTCTTCCACAGGAAACACATTCCCCTCCTCTTAGCCTTTCCAAGTAAAAGCCAACAAGCCCATTCTGTCAGAACAAGGAAACCATCAGTAACAGAACTGTACCAATATGCTGCCCATCCTCTTCAGATGCATATGTGAATTCACTTTTGACAGACAGAACTGATTTTATGTCTCTCTGTGCTCTCTTTTGCGTAGCAGTATTTTTTACATGTGAAGACTACAGCAGAGTGCTAACTCAGTTTTGAATTCTATCACACAAGCCTCAGATAACAGAGTTGTCTCCCCATTATCATCTTTACACCAAGAGTTTTATGCCTTAAGAGCCAAGAGCAGGCTCTAAATCAGGCTCTACCTCCATATTGCCTATACTTAGCAATTGCATTCAATGTTGCTTGTAAATCATCTGAAGCAATTTTCATTACAAATTATTATACAGTGTAATGCTAGACTAGAGTGTAATGCCTGTTAAGTGCAGCATGTCGACGCAAACCTTGTAAACAACATGGAAGCTGGAAACCCATAAACCAAAAAAAAACCCACCCACCTAACCACTGAACATGGGTGGACTTGTTTCTACTAGTACAAAAAAACCAGAGTAACAAAATCAGCATGAATTCTTTGAGAGAGGGAAAAAAAACAATTTAAAAAAAATCTTTAAAGGCAGAATATGACATATGAGCTGGGCCTCCAACTGCAGCAGGCAGGCACGTAAGTAAAGGGCAGTTGTCAAAACCCTGACATCAAAGTACAGAAAGGAAACCAGAAATTCTATGTTTAGAAATGCCATTGATACAATCTCCATATCATATTTTATATAAAATTTAAGACATGCCCCACAAGCTAAAAAAAGATAAAAAGCAGCTGCAATAAAAACCAATCAAAACCAATATGGGACATGCAGAAAGGAATCAAGTTCCCTGTAGCATGCTACTTATGAAAACAATTATTACAAAACAGATAATAAGGTATCTTACTTCCTCAGACTTTAAATTTAGTTCTGTCACACTTTTTACCAGACCTACATCACCCTCTTCCACAGTTAGCAAAGCTTTTGCTCCCTAGGAAGCACACAGACTGTGCCTGCAGGAGAGCCAGCCATGATTTTGGGGGAATCTGGTCATTTATTGGAAACACAGGATAACAGCAATTTTGAATGAGCAGCAGCTGTGCAACGCGAAGCTGAGAGAAGGTAAAAATCGTTTGAAATGCAGATGTTAAGGGATCAGCTTGCTGAAAGTTTTAATCTTGTACTTGGCTTCAAGTTGCAAGACACTTGAAAAAAGTCAGGAGTTGCTTTTTACTCTTATTTCCATTGATAAGAAAATGGGTTGCCACATATAATGATAGCAATATTAATAGCATTGAAATAAAGAGATGCCAGAGTTCAAACAGAAGAGTGCAAACAAATACAGTGGTGATGTGGTTGAAGAGGCAACTCATTTATCAACAGACAATGCTGACTGATAACTGAAGAACACAGTAGAGGTAAGACAAGCAGGTAGCAGCAAACTCTATATCCCTGTTTTCCAGCCACCATAGCAGCTTTACCAACAGTGGGGAGGCACAAACTGCATTCATATGGAGTACTTGGCCCATGGCTCTTCTCTGGATGCAGATGGGTGTGCAAGTGTTTGCAGGGTTTAAACCAGGCCAGAGAACAGGAGGAGCTGAGGATCTGTCACAACGCCCATTCTTTGAGGAAGGTATATGCAAAGGCAAAGACAAGTGGCAGGGTCACTGAAGGGCAGCTCTGCTTGTGCTTTTGCAGAATGTAGGGCAGTATTTCCTCTGCCCTTCTGAAAGGAATCTCCCTGTCTTACTTGAGCCAAATGCCACAAACTCAGGAGTCTGCTATTTAGAATGCCAAGTGGGACAGAAATACATCCTTGGCTTACTATTATATGCTTTTATTTAACTTAAATATATTTTTTTTTCCCCGAGGAGACAATATACTGGAATACTGAAAGATTATCATGTTATTCACTGATGGTTAAGTTCTGTTCTACTCAGCACATACAACAGTTAAACCACAGGAAGTTTTGGGTTGTTTTTTTTTTTTTTGGTTGGTCGGGTTTGGAGTGTTTTTGTTTGTTTGTTAAATTTTACCTGGTACCTGTTTAGTGACCAAACATTTATACTCATGAACAAACACTTACAGAAATTCTTCTTGAGTGAGTGCCACTGATCTGCTCTGTGTAGACTATCCAGTTATCTGGCCACAAAGAGGACTGACTGTAACACTGTTCAAGTTTAATATTCCAAATGATATTGAAGTGAAATAACCTTTAACATCAGGTTGTAATGTATTTGATAAACTTGACTATTATTAAATTATTTTCAGGATATGTTTTTAAAAGTATAGACTTGACCATCCTTCAAAGTATTCCTGTTCTGGTATCACAGACAATGATCCCCTCATTGATGACATGATAACTGATTGTGCACAGTCACTTCACTGAATGCTATATAGAACAAAATTCTGTGAAACTGAAAATGACCAACACACACAGTTGAAGCTACAGGTGTCAGATGAATTTTAGAAGAAAGCCTCTGATTTTAGGTCAACTATAATATCTACTCTGTAGATGAGCTTGTTTGATGTTCTGCAAATATTCCCTTCTTCTCCCATGATCAGACAATACACTTGAGTGCACTGAAAACATGTTTCTGCTCTCAAATGACAAATTATTTTTACATATTTACAACTATTTTCTGTATTTCCATATTATGTTACAATTTGCATGCTATCAGCTCCAAAACAGATTATTCTGTTACAGATCTTACATAATTCCTTGACTTCATTAAAAACTACAGGATGTGAGTATTCCAAATATGAGTGCAAGTAGGTTAATCAGAGAGAGGGCTTCAAAAGTGGAGGCTTGCACCTTAGGGACAATAAGTGCATTACTGTTTTAACACGCAAAGTAGCACATTAAGCTTCATTCAACATACTAATTATACTTTATAAACAAACACACACAAACCCATCCTATTTTAAGAGCTTAGGTAAAGAAATTACCAAAAAACCCCCAAAACCCTCTAAGAATTTTACTACTATTTTCTTTTATTTTTGAGTGAGCTAATTGAGAGGTAATAAACTTCAACCAGACTTCAGAGTAGAAAATAATCTGATATTTACATTTAATTTCTCTTTGGTATCACAAATTCTGCTGTTTCAAGATCTACATCTCCTAACTTTTCTTACTCCAGAGGGAGGAAGGGTAGAACAGCCTGTCCTGCTGCTATGTCACCTACTCCTTTTCTCTAGAGGAGATGATGAAAAGTTGATGGGCAGGCTCATGTTGCCCAGTTAAACAAGTGTCTCCATGAGGCATGCATATTAGCAGATATTTAATACTGGAGGTGCCATCATGGCCACATAGGAGGCAAAATTCCAAGGACATTCCACTTCATCAACATAATGAGTTCAACAAGTGTTGGAGGCACATCGGCCTGGCAAAGTAGATGACAATTCAGATCCTAATGCTGTGGCCACTGGCCAACTTAAGAAATTATCCATGTGTTTTTTCAGGATTTAATGCTGCTTCCAGAGACAATTTTGAAATGTGTAACATAACCTCAGGTTCTCTTGGCGATTACTAGAGCACCAAGTACCTGTGACATTCTAAAGCATGCTTTAGCAAAAATAAGATATATGTGCAATAGAATCAGGATGTCCCAATTCTTATACAAATATGCATTCATCACACTCAAATGAAATGTCATCTATGTTGATGATAGATGAATCTTTTTCAAACGATGTGGTTTTTTATTTTTGCAACACTTTTCAGTGGCTTTCTAGATGTGCAATGCCTTCCTGAACAAGAAATATAAATAAATGTCTGTCAGAGAAGATTAAGTCAACTATCACTTCAATTTGCAGGACTAGAGCATATCAAATATGATTTTCCTAGATTTCTGAGTGAAGTATGAATATAACTTCATGTTCAGTGATATGCATCTGCTGAGCAAATATATTTAATAGAGGTGAGTATTGTTATCAGTTTTCTCATGATCTCTATTAGCAGCAATGATATAGGCAACTAAAGGTCAACATATTTTACTCAGAAAAAAACTATGATTTTGAGTGTGTTATATAACAGATGCTTAATTGCCAAAACTCTGTGCTATTTTTATATGTCACCTTCTTTTGAAAAGAATTTAGTAGAAAATAGTAATAAAAGTTTGAGTGCATTATGAAACTTAAAACACAGAACAGGAAGAATGTCAGCAAAGAGGCATCTTCCTTCCTCAACTTTGCTAAGCAGAAGACAAGCTGAAAGGATTTTACACAACTCCTACACAATGCAAAACATAAATGGACACAGGTTTATTCTAGCTGTTACTGTACTTCTGTTGGTCAGAGCACTTTCCTCAGGAGTAAAGTTTATAAACCTGCCAAGCAGTTTCTTGAACTCCTATGAGGCCATATCCAAATCATCAGCATTACATGCTTGTCAGCCTCTTCAGTTTATTGTACTACTGTTTACCAATGTAATGAATTTGTTTAGCGTGGAAAGGGTTTTGCTATCATCCACAGTCAGAAATCTTATGCAAGCTGCTAAGACTAGAATTAGGACTTTGAGCCCTTCTCAAATCAAATTTGCTACATAGTTAGAGAGGACATACATTTTGCTTGCAGAACATGTTCTTAAGGGTCTTCAGATTACTTTAAGAATGCATTGGCCCTTAACATTCAAAGACACATCCAACAACTTCCCTAACTCTACAGTTTCACTCTGTTAAAAATGCAGACCTAGTATTGAATAAAAATTGAAGCTTAAAAAGAAACAAGTATAATTTGTCAGTGTTGTATTACTTAAAAAATAATATTCTCATCAGTGAAACCAAACCCTGAAAGGAGAAGGAGGTAAAGAAAAGTACAGTTTGTTTTATAGGACATGCTGTGATACATGACAAGAAGAAACATGCCAATAAAAGCAGATGCGATTTCTGAGCTTTGGACAGTCTTCCGCTAAGGAACTTTTGTTGGATTAAAAAAAAAGGGAAAAAAAAGCTTATATGTATGAATTTGGTCTTTACCCTGTTATGATTGAAAGCTCCCAATATTTACACATGAGCATCTATAACCAGCAGAACTTATAGAACATCATCTATGCACACATGAAAGACTAGAAGTAGGTATATTAGGTAGATGCAGTTTAGCTAAGACAAGTTTGGTCATTGAGGACAGATGAAAACATGGTGAGGAGGAAAGGAGACCCAGATGGAAACTTTCTCCTGAAAGTGAGCCTTGACAGAGTCTTCCTTCACAAGTGGCTTCTCTCACAGTGGTGAGTTTCTAAGAGTATTTCTGGATTACCCTGAAGAAATTCAACCAGAAAACTGGTAAAAAGCACTTTACCTACTGGCATCTCTACAGAAAAGAGTCAGGAGTTGAAGTATTAGTAGCTGGTTACCTCCATTTGATCCAATTAATATCTAGCACTGCATGGAGGCAAAAAGCATTCAAGATAGCAGGAAGTGCCTATAAAATTGCAAGCCTGAGACCCCGAGGTCCTGAGAAAAAAAAAAATATTCCCTTTATTCTTCCAAACTATTAATCTGCAATAGAAAATACAGATCACAGAAGTAGAGGGGCAAACTGAAAAGTTTTGCTTCTTGTTTTTCACTAAATTGCTGGTTGAATCAAAGATGCAGAACTGTCTCTTGAGTAAACAAGTTGACAGAGGAAAGGTCAGATCACTAAAGAATAGAACTGCTGAGATTTTTTTTCTTGTCATTGAAATTTGTCAGAGAGCTTTGTATCTTGGGAATGCAGGAATATACAATCACAGATAGGAAATCTGTTGGGAACAAAGTCTAGAGATAGAGCAAAAGAGGAGATAGTGACTAATTTTGCCTGTTGCTTTTATTTATTGTTCTTAGTTAAAATAAATGGAATATGTAATTCTGTCATGATACAACATCTACATATGGGGAGAATAGTCAAAATTAATTATTTTGGCTAATGTTAATATATTTTCTCTAAGCGCCATTGCTGTTCATATTCTATTTCTGATTCAGAAAATAATTATTAAAAACCTGTCCTGAGGAGGAAAGTAAGGGTTTATTCAGTATGAAGAACTCCTTTAATTCCTCTGCATCCTATAGCAACACTTCTAGAGGTGAAGTGGAGAAGCAAGAATGGACATGGAAGGAATTAACCCATTTAAGGCTGGATTAAATTGCATAGAGACAAAATGGGAAAATATGAGGTGATGGCCACTTACCTACTATTTCAGATCACTTCACATGCTTAAGGACCTGTACCTGGTCACAAAGATGAGCACTCACAGGTTTGAGGCAACGCACTGCCATTAGAACTAATTGCAAATAAGACAGCTGGGTAACAACCTCACCAGTTATTCACAAAGATGAATAATAAGAGTCACGTAGGCTTCTTGTGAATGTGCTACAGATTAAACATGATTATAATTTCTTTGAAGAAGGATAGCAGAGGGGTGGTGGTGTTTCTTTTATTGAAGGTATTTAGATAATTGGTCTTTTCCAGCAATTAACCCAGAAATGTCCTATTTTTCAGTTAGACAAGAATCTCATTTGCACATTCACAAAAACAACAGGGTATTCTGCTTCCTGTGGCTTTTAAATGGTACGAAGTTAACCTTATTTGTCCCTGCAGAAATATTTCACTTGCATTTTCAAACAAGTTGCCAGAACTTCCCTACAACACAACAAGGTAAAAATGTGTCATATACAGGAGGAGAGATGATTGCAATCTCTAGTCCTCTACTGAATTTAATTTCCTGCCACAGCTGCATAAGAACATTGGGATGAAGGCAGGGATGCAAAGGTTTAAAGTTAAGTGGAAAGAAAACCTATCCACATCCAGATTTTGCTTATAAAATATGTGCACATAAACCCTTATGTTTAATGGCCAAAATTCAGGATTTCAAATGCAATACCTTCATCTGACAAAAAGAAGTTGTATATATTACTCAAATAGTATTTTCAGATCACAGAACCATTAAATAATGCTTAGCCCTCCCAAAACCTAGGGCAGCTCTTAGTCCATAATCATGATTTTTCTTGTGATTGCAGTAAACTAAATCATGTCCCTCAAAGTTTTTCTCCTCTATATAGCACATTTAAAATACACATGACAGAGCTATGAATCAGCAGAAAATTCTCCTGCATCCCCTTTGATAAGACTTTGAAAAGTATCACTTTTCCTGGCGAGATCCAGAAACAACTTGAGCTTACCTCACTGCACCATTCACATTCAAGATGTTCTTGTGTTCTATTCTAAATATCATGTGATTAAAAGACCTGGAGCTATACAAGAATTTCTCCCCCCCCTTTTTTTTTTCTTTTTCAATCTCATTAGCATTGCCTTTACCATCTCTCTGAGGTGCTACCCTAGTTCTCTCAGGTTGTCTTGAACTCTTCTCTTACAATGCTTCACTTTGAGCAAAATCATTAACAATAGTAGTTATTCATTGCATTATAAAATAACTGGTTATGCCACATTTAAATATGTTGTTTGATTTTTCCATTATGCAAGATCACTGGTTAAATGGAAAGTGGGAGGCATCACTGCTAAATTGTCATGCATGTCTTGAAAAAAACACCATGATTGTAAGGCCCAACAGGTTTTGCTTCTGCTGAACAGGGACCTATTTAAAGCAAAATGATACATTTAAAATGATTTCCTAGTGGATTCGATTAGAGAAATAAATTAATGACTGCTATTAAATAAAACATTTTGGCAGTGAATATTATGGTAACTTGATTTGCATAATTTAACAGTTGCAGGGACTTCGGGAAATAACAATGTAAATGAGTACTGAAAGTGTGCAGTAATGAAAGAGCAGATTTTACCATGCATAAGACTCTCCCCCATGATTTTATTTTAAGGTAATCTTTTCTGTTCTTAATTACATTTGTAAATAAAGGTTAAAACAATTTGTAGTCAACACCTCTGCTGTCACTTCATTCTGGTGTTGTTATAGATATTTACAAGCTTCTTTTCCTATCACTTTTCCATAAAAAAAAAAAAAGTTCTGTGTATAGAAGACAGAGAAAGATCCTCACAGATGACAAAATAAAAGGAAAAAAAAAACAGGAAAAGGGAAAAAAAGCCATTAAAGCCCTGTAAAATACCATTTTATTGTTTCCTGTCAGGCAAACCCTGAGGAAAACAGGTATTTCATATAATTAAGAAAACACTTACTCAAACAATAATCACAAGATAAAATTTTTCTCTTCAATATTTTATAAATAATTTTTTAAAAATTGGATTTCAATTGCAGTTCATGAATTCCATTTTGTTTAAAAAAAATAGAACAACCCTTATGTGGCAATTTCCACTATGATTCTTAGTTTTTGCATGTTCACAGCAATTAAGTGCTCTGCAGTTATTCTGCTCCATAAACCATAGTATAGTTCTTTTTAAACTTCCAATCTTGATACATACCACCGGATAATTTAACTTTCAGTTCGTCCTCACCAGTTAATAGGGAAAAAAACCCACAAAAAGATCAAGGCTTCATGAAAGGTTTAAGGCTAGCTAACTCCTCCATTAACATGCAAACTAGCAGATGCTTAGTTTCAATGTTCTGCTTTGACTGGCATAAATAATGACAGGTACACATACACCAAAATGCACTCTACAGGGTCTCAGTCCAATCTAAGAGCTCCAATTTAACAAGAGAATGTGTCACCTATAACTTGCAGCACACTGGGTTTATACAAGTGACACTGCACAAGCAAAGTAAAACAAGCAATGTGAAACCTTGTCACATACAAGCTCACTATTACTGCTGTCAGAGTGGTTCTACTCACTAGAGCATAAAGAAACAAATCCTGCTATGGAGGACCACAGGCATCTTCTGAGATTATATTGATATTTCTATACAAATTCACCCCTCACTTTGAAAATTAAGAAACCAAAGATAAAAAAAGAAAGGAGGAAAAAAATCCAGCTGCATCTTCAAGCTTATTATTAAGCCTTTTGAATGAAATTTAATAGACTAAAAGGTACAATGATGAGCTTATGAATACAATCCCTCTGGACTGGACTTCTGAATAAAGGCAACTAATGCGCTTTTTGCTTTATGAAAGGCAATCCAAACTAATCCCACTGAAAATGAGGTAAGGTAAAGGTGAAGTCACGGACTACAAGAGATAACAATGCAATACATAATGTCTGTGTGCATAATCAGAAAAGTAGTGTAGCTATGAACATCAAAACAACAAATCAAATAAAAATCTAGATGGATTGGTATTATAAACCTGCTTTGTTATATACATGTTTGTACATGCATGCACATAAACTAAAAATGGTTTCAAAAGCTTTAGATTACTATTTTACAGGTTTAGTTTAGTGAACAATGTTTCTCAAAGGAAGCCTAAGTTTCTTGGAGAGATAACCCTAATCAGCCTGCTGTAGAAATAAGACTGCTTAGAAAAGTATCAATGGTATAATAATGAAAAGCAAAGTTAGATGTCACTTAACAGATTAATGCAGTAGAAGTAAATTTATCAGAAGTAATCTGCTATTGCAAATTTCACAACTGTTCCAAAGGACAAGACAGAGTGGTTTGGTAGGTGTTTTGGCACTGTATACCACCAGAAAATTGAGATCTTATTTGCTCCATTCTTGTTCATGAAACATCTTGATGTTGGACTATATACAGTCATGAAAAACCACAAGCACAGATTTGCCCTGACACTGTGTCATTTTTCTGACCAACCTCCTTTGAGGGAGCTCTTCAAACAACATCTGGATTTGCGTGCCTCTGTCATTCTTAAAATGGTTCAAAGCACAAGTACAAAGCCTACACAAGCAGAAAACTGACCTTCACCTTCCCATTTTTCTATTTCAAGATCTTTCTTGTCCTGCTTCTTCAATAGAAAACTATAACAGGGTTGGAAACAGCATGGGGCACAGACCTCAATGTGGCATTTAAAGCAAAATCTGCTGTCTTTAGAATGTTTTTAAAAAAATTACTTTTCTGCCAGGAATTAATTTTTAAGCATCTTACC
>JAWWLZ010000118.1:48201261-48222754 GCA_035041345.1 Poliocrania exsul
AGTTACTTTAAAAACTAGAAGAATTTTGATTAATTGGAAAAGAACTTTAAATAAAAGATGAATATATTTATGTCTGTGCATAATCACATTTTGTCTGCTGCACTTGGTTCTCCTTCACACCAGTCTTAGTTCTGCAGCTAAAATAACCAACAGTCTTTAAAAAAACATATATGCAAATCCTGATATATGCATGGTATTGAATAAATGTTTCCCTTAAGCAAGAAAAAAAACCCCAAAACAAACAAAAAAAGTGCACACCTGGATATACTCCAGCTAATTCACAAGTGCCTTGAGTTAAACATGAATTTTACAGGTACAGACACAATGAACTTTTTCCACATAAAATAGCCAGGCCAGTGTAGACAGAGTACCAAGCCTTCACATGATCATTCTGAATCACCACATATTAGAGCTCCATCACTTTCATATTTAATAACTGACTATTTAAAAACTAAGAAGTATCACCATTGTTATACTTTCTGATAAAGCAACAAAAGATAATCACAATACGAATAAACCAACTTCATTTGGTTGAAAAGGTGAACTACTGAAAAAGCCATTTTAATGTAGAACTAGAACTACTGAAAAAAGCCATTTTAATGCAGAACTATTCTACACTAGCACAACCTTCTATAACTGCATGCAGAAATACCATCAATATAAATAATACTGTTGGCATAGGCTAAGCATAATGGATAGGCTTAAAATACTATCACTGTAAACAATGCATTCTTCAATCCAATATATAAGCCAAAACTACATAGGATAAAGATTTACAATTACAAAGCTCCCAAACTTGTCCAAAAGAAACTAAAAACCAAGCAGGGTCATAAAATTTCACTTCAAAGCCACAACTAAATAGATGATGTTCACAGTCCTTTCAACAGGAGGATTATACACATTTTGCCATTCCCAGGAAAATGCCAGAAACACAAAAGGAAGTTCCTCACTCCTGCAGTCCACTGCATCATTGGTGATACACCTTCTTAGGCAAAAAAAGCCCAAACAAACAACCAAAACCCCCCAAACAAACACTGCAAAATTCACATGTTCTCAATAGAAAATTTCACCTTTACCATCTAAAACCAAGTTTAAAAAAAATTAGTTCATCCTTCCCTTTCACCCAGCTATGATAAATCAGGAGTTAGTGCACCAAAGCAAATTCAACCATTCATTTTTAATCTGAAAGAAGTCACAGCCAAGTACTCAATTTTTTTTATACACACATTACATAAAGTAATCTGCAATTAAAAAAAATGCATACAGCAATAAATCCAAGCCACTAACAACCAGAATTATGTGACTACAAAGCAGTGTGAAATACTGCTAAAGGAGGTGAAGAAAGCAATGCTCATTTCTATAACCAAACATATGAAATTTGAGGATGAGTAGCGAAAACAGAAAACCAAGTAAACCACTTCAACTAACAAACTTCTGTATTGCAAGACCAAAGTCAACATAACAAGGTAACGCTAAACCACATTTACACAAATAAAAATGAGTCAGAATACCTGCAAGGTGTACAATTGAGCAGATTTGCAGAGAACAGATCATCTTCTGTATTCAAAAACACCAGTAAGCTGGGTAGGAGAAGCAGCATATGCATATGCAGTCCTCTAGAAAGCATCCACTGCAACTTATGCAGCCAATTTAAGGTGATAATGACACACAGCTGATCCTTATATTCACATGATAGAAAACACTTACCACAGCAATTAAATGTGTCCCCAAGTCATGAAGAGAAAGCTTCCACTTACCTAAAATAAAAAAAAAAGAAGGAAAATTAAAATATATCAGGAACTCTGTCTTACAGATCTGACATTTAGAGAAGGGCAAGAAATTTTTCTTCACTTAGTTTTGACTCTACTTTCTCCCCTCTCCCTCCCACCAAAAAAAAAAAAAAAGTAGGAGTGTTTTGCAGGGAATAAGAAACTTTAGTAGTCTGCAAGCGTACTACAACCAGCACCATATATTTAACCAATACACATCTTCATCAATACACTTCTAATCAAAAACGGCACAGAAATTCAGAATACCAGAAAAGGAATATATGATTTAGGGTGACAGGGAGAACTGAGGTAGGGAGAAAAACTGTGTTTGGCAGGGATGAACAGAACAGCTGCTCTGATCAATTCCCTGACCAGAACACCAGCCCCAAAGCTCATCTTTCCATTGCCTCATGGGCTGTGTCAAGACTAACCCTTCTGCCTGAGGCAACAGCCAAAGTTGCCCTTCAGTCAGGGCACACCTGAGGCAGCTCCCCCCTTCTGAATGACCAGATCGATTTCAGCAGCCTTACTCAAGTGCAAGTGAAAACTAAATTCATGTATCATTATAAACCTAGTAATTAATCCAGTCTTAAATAGTTCTTAGTAACTGGAGTGGTGACAGATCAGAAGTCGTAATTCATTAGCTTTGCAAGGAAAAATAGTGATAAAAAATGAATTCAGCAAAATATGAAATGAGGTAGTGTCTGAAAGTTCCTGGAATATGGGATTTTAAAAAGGAGAACATATTTTCTCCATTGTAAATGTGCATACAGACATTCAAATCCTTTCTAAATACTAGCATGTATTATCAAAGAAAGAGTAGTTTGAGGGCACGCTACTGTTCAACCACACAAAATGCTTAATGCACAGGGATACTTAAAAGAGAGGTTAGGAGGAAAGAAAAAGAACAAAGCCCTTCATTTAAAATTGATACCACCTTTGAACTGCACTGCTTCTTTTCTAAAGTTTCCATCATAGGAAGTATTTGCATCATTTACAACATGATATTATTCATTTAAATAATGAACTCTGAAAGTCTGTTGAGGTGAAACAAAGGATTTCCTACAGAGGTTAGTTTACTATATAATAAATTATATAGAAAAATAAAAATATGTAATAATTCTCAACAGATTTTAAATACCTTTTATGCAGTAGTACCCTTCCAAAATATATCTAAAATGCATCCTTTGGGGTTTTTTAACACAACAGGAATGTTATGATTATTTGGGAGAGTGAAATGCTATCTAAAATTAGCAGAAGGCTGTGTCATGCAGCATAGTTGCAGAGCTCCTTTCATCATAAAGCTACAGAGAAAAATGGATAATGTGCCACCCCCTGGCGCAGAGGGACAGAGCTCACCCTCACCAGCCCCTTGGCAGATGGGGGTACTTGCTCAGCAGCTTCATAATGGACTGATCCTCCACTGGTTGCTCCTGGCTGGGCATGAGAGTACAGACTGATGCTGGCACATTGTAGATATTTTCTATTCGTATGTAGCAGATTTCACCTGTTATCCTCCTGCTTCCTCCCAAGGGAGAGGAGGGAAGACTGGACAAGGGCCAGAAAATGTCATAATGTGGATGATACCACACCAAAAAAACCCTCTCTGTCAACCTCTGTAAAGTTCTTCATCAACTCTCATTTTTCTAAAACTTGTATCATTGCTGACTAAACTAAGACCTTGTGAGAAGTACATTTCCCTTCAGACTTTTGCTTAATGTTTGTGTATTACTCATAGCTAAGACATTGCTTCTCTGTGTCCTTTCACCCAAAGAGACAGCCTGTGACGAAGGACTCAAAATAGGCCTTAGACAAATGCTCAAATCAGACAAAAAATTCATATGCATAATACATTTGACAAACAAGGATTTGGAACATAGAGTGGAAGTCAGATACTGTTACCAAGGCACCTCTTATTTCTACCATTCTTACCACTACAGGATAGTTAGAAACCCAGAACAACAGGTAGCTTTTAACAAATGCATATAAGCATTAAGAGTTACTAAAGTGTAAGTGGCAATCTTGGATAGAGTTATCAAAATGTTTAACTTGGGTGGCTATCAGAATGATTGGATGGCATCTGATATAGGTAGGAATCTCACAATTCTTCTGCTGCTGTTCTGTTCGGTGCAGGGCTGCACAGTAAGCTCTGCTTCCTCCCTCTATGTCACCCCGCCATTATGTCACCTATTGTGCTGTTAGAAAAATTCCGTATTTCACTTTTCGTTATGAGAAAAATAACAAAAACAAAAAAGCAAAAGCATCTACTTTCTGCACACTTTAGTTCTAGTAATTAACTACAAAGCTTTTTAAGACTCTGCCCTCCCTCCAAATGATGACACACATTGCAAGTGTTCTATTACTGCATATATTAACATACAGCCTACACTTTATGAGGCCTTGTGTCATCCTTCTATTCATGATTCTGTTATTTTAAAAAATCCCACAAACAAAACCCACAGCACATAGGTACTAAAGGTGCTACCATCAAATTCACTAATATGAACAGTTACTGCAGTATCCAGAAGAGAGAAGCTGTGCTGCAAGATAAGCCCTTGGCGTGAATGGCTTTCTGCCAAGTTTTCAGACTTCAGTCTCAGAGGAAGATAAGGACACCTTGAAATCCCAGATCAGAAAAACTTGTGTGTAAAAGTTAACCTTGCCTCTGAGTCACTTCAGCTTCAAGTCTACATCCTTTACAAAACTGGGATTATAGAAAAATGAAAGCTTAGCATCCCATGCAATTAAGGCTATCTATCTTTTATTTGATTCTAGTTAAAAAAAGAAAGCTAAATCACAGAAAATTATGGCTATTGCACACATACTATATTACAATCCAGAACAAAAACAGTGCAGGAAAGTTCTTCCTGTCTTAAAATTGTTTCTGCATTACTGCCTGTAACACAACTAAACCTGTCAGCATCTACATACATTTTATTTTAAATGAAATCTGAAGTATCCTGAAGTCTGACTATTCCTCTTCTGCCACTTCAACCCTGACCAGTCTAGGCATTGACACACAGGACACTGCCTTGCTGCTAAGCACTGCACATAAGGAAAATAACACAACATTTTTCTTTCTAGCAAGCTCACTCAAGAGTATCTATAAACTCTTAGTCTGTATTGCAACCAACCATTTTTATTCTCCTTCATTAGACTGAGTTTAAAGGGATTTGTTTCTGCACCAACTGTGGTGAACTCACAAAAAATGCCTGTAAGATGGAGATAAGCTATGGCCACAGTTGCTGCTCTATTAGTTTGCTTGCCTCACGGATGTTTTTGTGATTATAGTTACTCCACGATTTAACGGTAGGAGGCTAATGGAAATGTTACTCGCTACAGTAGCAAGCTAAATCAGTTGGGGAAAGGAAAAGAAATGTGTTTACACTTGAATATGTCACATAAAACAGTGGGAAGCTCCCACCCCTGACACCAGAACTGGCATGCTCATTCAAGGACTCATCTAGATTATTATGCCCCTTCACACCTCGAAACCTATTAAGTTACAATTAGTTGCATTGATTTTATAGCAGATTTGTAAGTTCTGAGGTAGTTTATGGACTACAAAAGAAATTAACTATGCCTCTTCCAAAGAGAAGAATTATTGAGAAAGAGGCATTGGCATGAGTTGCTGAACACATCACCAACAGTCTGGATTTTCTGCTGTAAATTCTACATTAAATACAGCAGAACTGATAGGTAGATTCTATCACTGACTCCTGATAGTAATCCATGAGCAGGAAATGTAATCAGCCAGATAATGTCCGCTCAGCCCTTGATGCCTTGTTAAGGTAGGTTTAAAATAATGTAGTCATTGCATATACCAAAAAACCCAAACCAACCAAAAGTCAAAAAAAGAGAATATGAAAAGAAATGCTGCATAAAATACAATGTCATCATATTTTGAGACGTGTATCAGCTGTGGCACCAAAAAAATTGACAAAGCCTCAGTGCTTGAAAATGAACTGCTTCTAGAACATACAGTGTATAAACCACAAGAACATGTTTTCTAGACCAATGCTTGTCACTTACTATTTTAAGAAAATACTTTGTAAAGTTGTGTCTGTATTATTTTAATAAAGTATTAGCTGTTTTATAAAATAGGCTTGTGCATTTGAATTGAGGCCTATTTTTGCAATTCTTTCATAGAAATATGAAAGAATTTACTTCTAATAAAAAACAAATACCTGATTTTTCTGCTTTGCTCAGTACTTTACTCACTGACAGTGTGAACAGAATTCATGTCAATGTTGCATGAATCCCTTTCAATATGAAGTTGGTTACTACAGAAAACACTAAATTCCTGATTCAGAGAAATATGGTACAGAAATACGGTACTGGCACTAATCATAAAATCCCTGCCAAACATTGCCCATCTTTGAGAAATCTTTAATTTCTATGCATATTTTCTTTAAAATTGAAATTCTCCTTTTTACTGACAGCCTCTCAGTATGTTACTGAACATAACTTTGTAAACACCTTGCATCTGCCATCTTAGCACCTATTAATACATATAAACCCAAAAATAAATACTGAGCGGATAAAACTTGCATACATAGAATATATGTCACAGTAAAAATACTGGTTGTGCAATGTTGGTGCTGAAATTTTTATCTCTGTGCAGCACCTGCTCAGTGGACAGTTAGACTTATCTTTGTGAAATTGTATGTTAACCCAAGTTATATTTATGGCACCCCAACAAAATCCTGGCAGAATTGTTAAATTGTAAGTGGGTAGTTATACGCTGTTCAGTCACAGAAGAATCTGCGTGGTGCACAAACTCTGATGAACTCTGAACACTTCTAAGAGGATATACCTACCCCCCTCACACACACACATATACACATACCAAGGTAGTTGTTCAATTGGAGGCACTGAAGTTATTCACATGAAATCAAATGAGACCAAAGACAGCAGACAATCTACCCTCAATGACATTAGATCTCCGCATGGCATTCATCAAGATCTGGACTACTAGATGAGGCAGTGGCTTTTGGGGAGTAGGAAAAATAGGGAATGGCAAGCCATAATTCTCACAGAAACAGTATTGACTATAAGCTGCGTGGGCAACTTCACTATAATGTATGAGCCTCTGACTTCGCAATGTTCTTTTAAATAGATTTCTTAAAGCTTTAGAGGCAGGGATGAATTTTTGTTAAAATGTAGCAACGCATTAGCCCACTGGGACTTTAGAAATACTGTATAGTGTAAATAGTGAAGAAACCACTGTCTTTCCAATTAGCTGAATATTCCTTACAGCTAATTATCACCAGAAGTCTTTTGTGTAAAACTGAGGGCTGCTTGAAGGTGAGAAAATAAAGGTCCTAGAGATACAAAATAATTTTTCATAAAATATTTGGGAGCTTACCAATTAGCAATTTAACCCAGATCTTGACACTCACTTTTGTTTCAAATGCAGTCCCACCTGTTCCCATATGCCTTCCTTTAGCATATTTTTACCATAAGGATGTGAACAAACTAATAAAATGAACATGATAGAATGGTGGGAAAAAGCGATCCTAGCTTTTAATAAGACATGTCAATGCCTTAGCTAGAAGACTGGAATTTGTGCAATCCCAAGAGTGGGAAGAGAAATCAAAGAAAATGTTACAAACAAGGAAAATAAGCATCTAACTGGACATCACATACTATATCCAATTGATGAAGCAGCTAATTTTAACACAGGTGTTCTTTTGACATACACTAACAGCTACAGACTGAGCGCATTTATAGGCAGTTTGTAAACGTCTTTCAATGAAAGCATTTTCTATTTTCTGTAATTTTTATTAGAGGCATTGCCTAAGAGATTTATCTGAACAGTGTAGGCACAGTCACTCAGTTACCCCAAATTTACATTCCAAGTGCTACCAGATAATTTCAGGCACTTGCAGTATACCAGCCTTGTAAACTCTCATACTGTATTTTGTGTCTGAAATTGGTGAAGTGTAACACTATTTAACTGTCTCATTTCTTAGCAGCACACAGCCCTGCTTTCCTCCATTATGGCCTGTTGTCATGCTCCCACCTATCTCCATAACAAATGAGCCCTCAATGTTTACTCTGATCGAAATTCATAGCTACAGCTAACTGCTGTGGTTCTGCACTCATATACAGGAGTAGAACAGGCTGTGGGGGTGATTAGCAATCAGCTGGGCTATACTCTGCTACTAAAAAATGTTGCTACTGACAGTCACAGTTCATTTATTCCTCATTTTGATAGATGCAAAGAAAGTCATGAAGAGAAGGTCATGAGCCACTTAAACATGCTTAGACCATTAAAGTGGGCAGTGTGAACCTCTATAGGTAAGTTACAATGAAACACAGTAGACAGGAAGTATCACAAAACACTAGGTTTACTGTGTGCTAAAACATTACCATATGTCAAAGCCATCACACTGAAGACAGTCACTCACTAGGCTCACTAGTCATTCCAGGCTCACTAGAGCAGGACAGAGATAAACACATAGCCAAGGTGTTTGGTCTGTACAGGGGCACTAAAAGTGACCTTACAGCTGTAATGTATCCAGAAGCCAAGGCAGGAGAAGTTTCCTTGGCAGGGGAGCTCAAATACAGACTCTCTGCTGTTGCAGTTTGTCCTCACCACTGCTTAAAATTCCGGCCATCCTAAGAAATTTCATTCAGTGCTGTTAAAGGACATATCCCCTTACTGTACATGTGATATAGGTCATAGAGTTTAATTAAATATTTACACTGGTTTTCACTGGGATAGAATTAATTTTCTTCATATTATCTAGTATAGGCTATGTTTTGGATTTGTGCTGGAGACTGTTGGTAACACAGGGATGTTTTTGCTATTACTAAGCATCAAGGCCTTCTCTGTCTCTCAGCCCGCCCCACCAGGAAGGAGCCTGGGGGTGTACAAAAATCTGTGAGGGAACACAGCCAGCACAGCTCACTCCATACGACCCAAGACATACCCCACAGCATATGGCATCATGCTCAGTGTATATAAGTGGTGGAAGAAGAAGGAAGGGGAGGACATTTGGAGTGATGGTGTTTTGTCTTCCCAAGTCACTGTTACACGTGATGGAGCCCTGCTTTCCTGGGGATGGAAGAACACTTTCCTGCTTGTGGGAATTGGGAATGAATTCCTTGGTTTGCTCTGCTTGTGTGAGCGACTTTTGCTTTAATAATTAAACAGTCTTTATCTGTACCCACACGTTTTCTTTTGATTCCCTCCCCATGCTGCTGTGAGGAGTGAGCAAGTGGCTGTGTAACACTGAGCTGCTGGCTAGTGTTAAAAGCACAACATTGTCCTAATTAAAAACTCAGTCATCATAGCCCTCCAAGGGAAAACAGAGCTACCCTGTGCTCAGCAAGGCATCGAGGAGTGATGAAGGGTGTTGCACAAACAGACAAGGAAGGGGATGAGAGGACTGCTTCTCAGAAATATATTTCCAGGATGTGTTTGCTTTGGAGGGAAGAACAAAATACAGAGCTTTAGGAAGGAAGGAACACAAGTGCTCCTTGCATCTTCTAAGTATTCCCTGCATCTACATAAATACAGAAAGTTCAAGAATGTCAGCAGTTACATAATCAAGAAAGGTCAATCTCCAGGAGAAAAAAACACGCCACACAGTAGTGAGGAGAAGGAAAGAGCTGGAAGGTAGGATAGCAGAGTAGTTTTCAGGGCAAGGAAATATTTACATGCATCACATCACGCTGTGATTTTATCTGTGAAATGGCTGATAGCCATGGCAGCAGTGACCACACAGGGCTATCTGTTCAGCTCTGCGTGAGCCCAGATCTAGCAGCTCTGCCCAGAGGGAACAGACCAATTTATGGAACAGATTCTTAATGTGTATTTAAGAAGGGTAATATACTGATCTTGACTGTAAATATCACACACATCAATTAAATGGTTTCTTGAGATAGGCCTGTAATTAAGAGCATGAAAAAGAAAGAAGAGCTGAATTTGACACTAAGAAAACCTAAGATTATCACATTGCTGAGAACTGTGGAAAAACAAACAAACAAAAGACCCCCAAACACTCCCCTAAGAAGCTATCACAAATTTCCTTTCCTGACAGCTCAAGTCTGTTACCTCTGCCACCTGCCCAATATAAAACTACAGACCAGCTTATTGATTCCATCAGCCCTACTCTTGGAAAAATAAATGTAAGACATCTGTAAGAAATTATAAATTACATCAACTCTTTGGAGATATTGAAGCTCCCTGCTTTCATCTAGCTTCTGTATAGCACTAATATGCTCCAGACACTCTTACATGAATGCAAAATGCAGCCTGTGGAATGGTAAAGGGCACATGTCCACAAAAGAGAACCTGCACAATTCTAAGGCTTTATTGTCAGGAAGCTCCACTGAAATTATCATCTGTAAATATTAACAGCATTACATACACACTGAAACTTGCTATTTAATAAATTAGTGTGTGCACACATTTATATATATATATACAGATACAAACCCACATTATTTCATTTCCTCACTTTGATTTTTCCAAGAATTACATTAAATGTCTACAAATTTTAACTGTATTTTAACAAATGTACTTTCATGAAAGAGTAAAAATACTGAAAATCAAGACCACACAATATAGATGTCCCACTCTCATATTTTTATCCTATATTTCTGAATATCGACAGTTACAAATGCTGTTTCCTTCACAAGCATTCTAGATTAAATAAATGAAGCCACATGAGTCCTCTATGTCAAAATACAGAGCTGAGATAAACAGCTTTTCACTGAAGATTTTTAAAGCCATAAATTTGGAATAAAGGAAAGGAATATACAGGGATTCATTATATTTTTTACCCCATAAACTTCAGTTTAGAGAAAACTAAACACATAAAACAAGATTACAATTTTATAACTGTATCATATACTATAAATTAAATCCTTGGAACTCCTTCTGGTTTTTCTTATTCTGTTACCTTATGCCTGTAGACTGCAATACTCAACATCTGAAGTGTACAAGTTCTCTGTCAATATAGTAGCAGAGTATTTTGCAAGTGCTATTTCCAAATGCATATGTTTTGAGTCCACCTCTATGATGGTAAATGCTTCACAGTAAACCTCCTAATTAAACTACTCTTTTACAGCTTACAAAGATTTTAACCCACCACTTACCATCTATGCACCTGGAGTATCACTTTGGAGATGGTATCAAGTACCTTGGTGGCAGGAATAAAAAAAAGTAACCAAGTAACTTGGGTATGTACAAATAGTGGGGGCTACAGACAAGAAAACAGGGAAACGAGAATGAGGCTGATAAAATGCTGGGTAAGAGAACAAGAAAAAACCTTTAAGCCCTTACCTCGACCACTCTTAATTAACTCAAAGATGATGAAAGGTACTATTCAGCAGCATACTCAATGATCAGTATGCTTTAGGGATTTAGTGTTCATTCAGCATGATTTTGGTTTGCAGTGTCCTGTCTGTGAGCCAGAACTCTCTATTAAAGAAATAGCTGGGTTTGTGCTGCAGTTTGTTTGTTAATGACAGCAAGGTTTGCCTAAGGAAACACAAGAGCATCCATGTGGTATTGCAACCATATTTCACATTGAAAACCCCCTAATTTAGTTGCCTGTGCATTAGGGGCATTTAGATACCCCTAATACACAGGCAACACTTTTCCTACTACAGTACCTGTAGCTGTACATCATAGTATTCCAGTAGCTGATAGATGTAAAGATTTTGGGTTTATGAATGCGCTACCTTATGAATGCGTCTTAAGAATTAAAAAAAACCCCAAACCATCTGTTTGTACAACTTTTGAATGAAAAATTTTATTAAATAAGCAATATTCCTTACAAAATATATTGCTCTTCTATACAAATAGCTAAAAACTGCTTTGTCACTAAAGTCCTAAGTGGTCTTTGAGATCGCAACCTATCTGTATTTTTGAAATGCCAAGGCAATGAAATACACGTTCTGTCCTGCACAGGAAGATGTTGTGAGCTAATATCAGCCCACCACTCAAAAAGCAATTTATGCCAGGAACGCACTGTAGGCCTCCAACACTCCAGTCTCTTGATGACCAATTTAAGGTATCTGCTTGGAGTGGGGTGACATGGAATAAAGTTTATTGTCTTCACTCAAGGAACTTCAAAACAAAAAGGAGGCAAATAAGTTCCCAAAAGGCCATAGAAAGCTGAGAAGAGTACTACAAATCCCCCAAATTCTCATGGTGCAAAATTCTACGCCAAAGGCTGCATCAAGGAGTCATGATTTCAGGGCTGTGAACATACTGAAAAACAGAACTCTTTTGATGAGTATTAGGAGGTACTGGAACAACAAAATGAGGTACCAGCTTATATCAAAAGATATAATTTCCCACATAAATAGGCTTATAAAAGGTGTTATTTAAATACATGAATATAAGAAGAATTTTATAGGGCATATCAGTGACAAGAAATAGATCTTTATAGCATAGCCTCTACAGGAGCATTTTCCAACTGAGATGCCCACTGTGATTCAAATATGAAATTCTCAACTTGCATTTAGAATTTCCTCAGTGTTACTAAAGAAAACCTGCCAAATAAATCATCTCATCGCAAGAACAAAAAGCCACATCTTCCTGAACTGTTTTTCTATGAACCAAGAGTCATAGTTTTATAAATTATCACGGAGCCCTATAAATTATACCAACATGAGAGTTTAAAATTGCAAAACAACCCAAGATTTGAATTGACAAGCCAAGTCATATTAAAGTCTAAGTGGCAATATTCCTGAGGCATGATATAAAAATTGATAAACACTGCTGACTCATATAGTAGAAGCCAGTAGCTTCAACAAAACCCACTGAAGCAGCAAATATAAGAATTTGTACTAGATGGTTAGACCCTATCTAGTCAAGGGCATATTGGCGGCTGAGGCAAATAAAGCAACCATAAAGGTGGCTGCATGCTTTGCATCTAAATTCTGTTTATCTGTCTAGCCTTGGTGACTCAGTTTTGTTGCTTTTAAACAATTTGTTTTAATAATCTTCTAGAATCCATTTCAGCCATGTTAACGTGCAAGGAATTATCAGGAAAACAATAATAGCACACTTTACATATCTGCTCATTAAAATATAACATTTAGGATGCTGAGGAGGTTATTTTGTCAGCAGAACACTCTAGAATGGTGCAGCACTTTGAAAAAGAGGGCAGCATTAACAAATGATTACTCTTCTATAGTAATGAAAAAAAATCAGTATTTTAAAAAATATTTCATGACATATATACAAAAATACTGCTATATTGTTTCACTTTGATATTGACATAATGGGAACAGAAACTGGATGTATTTCAGAAATCTCATGTCAGACCTTCCATGAGGGGAAAATAAAATAAAAATATAATCATTAATATAATTCAGCTGAGGAGATACTAGGAAGGAGAGGAAAAAATAGGGCGCCACTCATCACCTCTAACAGTTTTAAAGATAAATATTGATCATGAAAATTCTGATGGCAAAAACTTTAATGTGTCATTCACATACACCAAAATGCACTGTTTAGGTCCACTGTAATTAGACCTCTTTCAGAAGCTCTAATTTAGAGTTTAAATTGTTTTGGTTCATTGACATTGAAATGCTATCTCCAAGTATATGGTACTCAAGGCATTATTTGAGTTTTTTGTCCCGCATTTTCCTGTTTATATCTTTACCCCTCCATTCTGAAACAGTGTCACTTCTAAAGGGTATTTTACAGAACTTTACGAGGTTACAAAATTACAGAGGTTAACATTTCCATTCTTGTAGAAAATGTTGTTCGTATGCAATTTCTAGCATGCCTGTTGCAAATTGAAGCCTTTCAACAATATTTCCCTTTCCTTACATGATTTGCAGTTGCTTAAGGAGCAATTCACTGTGTTCTCTTGTTTGATTCAATTGTTTGTGATATGTGGTATGTCCCAGTAGTACTCCCTCCTGAGTTTTAGTAGCCAGCACATTGATATATCTGCATTCAAAAACCTGTGCTTCCAAGTTATCAAAGCTTGTATTTACAACATCTGGTGTGCAGTGTGTAAATGATGCGTAAAACATTGGTTTTAAGGTCAGGAATAAATCTTTTATGTCAGGACTGCTCTATCTTTGTTTACAAAAAAATGAGGAAAGGAGTAAAGATTACATCCATTTTTATTAACTTTTCAAGAATTGAAAGAATTTTGTTGGTTTATTTACTTTTGTTAAATCTTTTGTCCTTCAAGTAGAAGAAGGGCAACTAAACAAGGTGATTTAACATTTTCAGAATGCTCTGACCCATTAAGTACAAATCATCTAGTTCTTACTTCCAAATGCACCTTCACTTGCTTGATTCTTTTCTACATGGATAACCAGCGTACAGAATCACGTTGTAATAGTCTTGCATTGAGCTTGATTTCCTGATGTATGCAGGGTTAAGTCAATCATAAACTTTTCTCCAGCTCCTCAGTCCTCAGTGCACAGGTCATCAGATAGGATTTGTTCCTCCTCTTATTTTTTATCAGTTATTAGAATCAAGCCTTGGGTTAAAATCATTCCCTTTATTATTTCCATTTGTGTAGCTTTATAGCATTGGTACATATTTGAAGGATATACAAAAAAGAACCCTGTCATGGTCTTCCCTCTTATTTTGTTGTTTATTGCTAAGAACATATCTTTCATTGCTTTTAACAAACATGTGCTGGCCTCAAATTCTGTTTTCATTTCTGTATTTCAGTCTATGGTGCTGATATATGTTACTAGCACTGATGGGAATACACTTGTAAGTAACTAAAAAGATCATAGAAGCCTACAGGCCTGAATAATCAGCTGTAGCATTTGCATTTAAGTATCTTTTACTACTGGATCCAAGCTACAAAAATATGCATTCTAAAAAATTACTTTTTTTTTTTCCTGACTGCACAATAAATAGGTGAGATTGATGTGTATGAAAAAAAATCAGTTAGTATTTTGACCTTGTTCCTGCTTTGTTGCTAATTATGATTAATTATTCTGAACGGTGACTTTCTTTGAGAAATAATGCACATACACAATGCAGCGTGACACAGCCCTTTCACAGGATCAGTAGCTGTCATATAATGAAGGAGGCTACTGCAGGTTAGACTGTGCTTCCCATGGCTCACATTGACAAAACTACAAACTCAGGATTAGGAATAATATAATGTACTATCACTTTTCATATAAGTCATAAGCCAAAGTTCTAAACAACTGCATAATGCAAGGAAAGAATAATTTTATTATCAGTGAAAATGTATTTGTGGATTTTCTTTCACATATGGATTTTTGCTGTAACTCTTTAGCTTTCTTCGTATTTTATTCTGTTCCATTGGTTCTATGGACATAAAGGAGTTTCAAAGTAGTTATGAACATCTCAACATTAGTTCAAAACAAGGACTTAGCTGAAAAGGTGTTTTATCCAGGGCTTTTATAGGTGCATTAGTGTAATACAAATTACCAATATGTTATTATCAAAGGTAATCTAATGAATAAAAGTTCAGGACATTTCTGTACACATCTGTGTAGGGTTTCTCTGAACACAGTGAACTGAATTAAATCCTGTAGGATGCATCCCTTGATAGCCTTGATCAAAGATTCCATCAGGCCAGTACAATCTACAAGCAGATGTGGTAATTTCCAGGCTATGCCTTCTCCAGTTCTATCTTGCATAGAGCTCTCAGTGTTCAGCAGCCCAAAGAGAGGCTTTCAAAGTATGAAGGGCTGTTTTCACACAATAGCATGGAAGAACTAAAAAAGAGTATATACAACCTACACTGATGTTGCTGACTTTAATTCCCCAGACTAGCTGACTGGGTTCTGAAGAGTATCCGCAAGAGTAACAAGAAACTTTCTTATGCCGACTTAAGGAACAAGAAATAATTACTTTGGTGGTCATAAAAGTGAACTAATAATGCAGAAGACTACTAAATCCTGCGAGATCAGCCAGGCTGATGGGTTGAATAAATTAATAACATTAACTTCCTTTCCTCTCTCCCCAAGCATGTTTAGAGAGGAATTTCATGTTCAAAAGCATTGTTACAGAATTTTGCATGGGGAATAATAGAATCATAGAGTGATTTAGGTTGGAAGATACCTTTCCAAACCTCCTGCCACAGTCTTCCACTAGATTAGGCTTCTCAGAGCCCCATCCAACCTGGCCCTGAATACTTCCAAAGATGAGGCATCCACAACTTCTCTGGGCAACCTGTTCCAGTGCCTCACCACTATCACAATAAAGAATTTATTCTGAATATCCTACCTAAACCTATCCTCTTTCACTTTAAAGCCATCCCTCCTTGTCCTATTGCTACATGCCCTCGTGAAAAGTCACTCTCTAGTTTTCTTTTAAGCCCCCTTTAGGTGTGGGAAGGTTGATAAAAGGAGCAAAAAAATCAAGAGGAGGAAAATTTTTCTTTAGCTCTTCACACAAATTTACCTAGGGAAAAATCGATGAGAGAATAGTGTACAGAAAGGATACACCCAGCTATTGTATTGAATGCAGCATTCAACAGCAAGAAATCACCTTACTATGTAAATCCTTACAGCTACTTTTGTGGCTACTTATTTTTCAGCTGAATTTTGCACTCACCCTGCAGGTTTAAAAGCTTTTTAAAGTAAACCAAATTTGCAAAAATAACATCTATTGTGACATCCCTTTTCTTTTCCCTGGTAGAGAGGGTTCTGTTCATAGTTGTTATGTATCTCTCTTTTTATCCAAATTTCCCTCTCTGCTTTCTTCTGCCATGAAATCTTACATAAAGGTGAAAAACAATTGTCAGTGTATGAGACAATGAGAAGATTTTCTAAGTTACAGAGTAGCCTTAAAAGTTGCAATTTCCCTTCCCTTTCAGAATGCCTACTGTTGCAGTATGGTCAAACTGTTACATAGCTCCTTCTTTACACAGACTCTTTCCTCCACATTGACTTTCAGGACTACCTCACCAAGCAGTGGCACTCAGATGCATGTGACTCCAAATTTCTGCCAGGCATTCACAACATCTTCAGGCATCCCATACATTTAGAAATCTTGCCCTAATTGCTAAAGCTAGTCTTTTAAATGGGATATGGATACGCTAAATATCAGATGATCCTTAAAATACACAGTCCTTCTGGACATAAATTTCAATCAAATTAAGGTGACTTAAATTTCATCAAATGTAATCAACATCTGGTTTTCAGAAATTACCTATAATTCAGCAGTTTCTTCTACAACACACTTAAAAATACTATCAGTTCTCATATACAACAAAATAACTTCACTTATAGTATAGCAGCACTTCTAAAGCTACAAAATATGAAACCCACTGAAGGTTAAAGGTTTTGGAGACCAAGGATACATTTCTAGTTCTCTGAGCAAGCCTTAATTCTGATGATTATATTTATATTTTTTCCACAAATTCCAGCCTTCTCAGCAATATGTAAAAATATGTAAATAGCTTAAGAATACCTTGCTTCATTGGCCAAATCTCTTTTCTGTAAGTGACAGCCATTTTTATTGTTACATTACATTGATGAAGAATGCCACTTGCTTTGAAGGTACACCTGGACTGCCTAATTAGAGGATAAACAGATATTTGAATTTTAAATTTGATATACCTTTTTCTAAAAACAGATTTATACACTTTATACAGTACATGCAAAATAACACAGGGATGTTTGAAGACTTTGAACCACTTTTAAAAAAGTGTGATTCCCACCTGTAATCTGTGTAAGATAACACAGTTTTTCTTGGTATGTTTTTCTTTGAAACTCTAAACACAAGCATGAAAAAGGGGTTACAAGAAGCCCAATTAGGAAAGCTGCTTTACATATGCTGGACCAGCACCCAAAGCCACTTTGAGCATAGGAGTAAGGCTGCAAATTTTATCCCACCAGAGACAACAGAAACCTTACTTCCATCTCTCTCTGTCCCCTGCAGAGGAAGTATCTCTTCACTTACATTTTCTTTCCAAGGTGATCGGATACAATTTCAGGGGAATTCAATGAAAATAATTTACACTGACCAGAAAATCAGACAAAATTTGAAGAACTCCTGTTGAAAAACCACAAAAATTGGACAAAAGTCAAACAACAAAAATATTTCTTCCAACAGCAGCTCCCTTCTGCCACATGATTAGAAATAGAAGTCTCAGTAACCAATTAATGCATACCTATAAAGGATAGGAAAAGAGAGAGATCACAAGAACCCTTCTTCTTATTTTTCTGACCTCTGTGCATTTACATTTTTAGTCATATCTTAATATTTATTTTCCATAAAATTTAATGCAGCTTTTTGAAAAATGAATCCAAAAGAGAGAGGGAAATATATGAAAAGCAATTCAATCAGAATAGAAAAAAAAATAATCCTGCCTTAATGCATGTTATCACATCCCTGTGCACTAGTTAATAATTGAGTAGATTTTGCAATACTGAAAAAATGTATTTATGTTACACCATTCGAGAGAATAAACTGCATTCCATATATTTTAAAGGCATGAATATTCAGATAACCAATTTAGACCACTTAAGATTTGTCAATTCCCCAGTTGTTAGCACTCATCTGCCATAAGAGGTCTCCTTATATAACCTCAGCTCAAGCATTAGAAAATGCAATTCCCCAAAGCATTAGTCACTTCCAAAAATTTAGGTCAGATAAAATTTCCATCCTTCAACATCAAAACGCTATTTCCCTGAAAACTCACAGGGATTGTATTCTATTTCCTTGAAAAGTTCTATTGAATACAACAGAAAGCAAAGTGTAATCATCAAACATTTACCAAGGCCTCATGTCTGCACATCAGAGGAAAAGCTCAAAGAGAGAAGCCTGGAAGGATGAGGCCTCTCAGGTGATGTGTGCGAAGTAAGGGAAAGTATTGCACTAATTTTCATCAAGTAGATTCCACAAGCACTTTCTTTAACTGCAGTGCATCTCCTCTCCACTTACCACCTTGTAAAAGCTATAGCAGATTTGCTAGTTGCCTGAAGCATGGTTTCAAAGAGAGTATTAGAAATGTATATGAATAAAAACAAAAATATCCCTCTCAGCTCTTATCCTTTATTTTATGAATTATACACACTATAATCAAGTGATCCTTGTTTGCTAAACCTCTCTTCTAAATTAAGTGAAAATTAGATACAAGCATGGGGAGGGAAATAGAAATTTTTATTATTATATTTTTAAATACAGAAGTAACAGATAAAAGTTCGTATAACTCAGTGATAGGCAATATCACTGCCAGTTCCTGCTAGTAGTAATGTACACCTGGCAAATCACAATATTAGAGAGGAAAAAAACCCCAAAACACCACAAAAAACCCCTAGTAGACTGATAGTCATCTCCTTTTGGCAGGAAAGAAGCAATTGTCTGTAATCAACAATACAAATCAAAGACATTACTAAAGTAAGAACAAGCACAATTTAAATAAATATGTTTTGTTAATGCTGATATGCAATCTTTAAACTTTTGTCACAAGGAATCATAAAGATACCTTTAGAAGAAATAAATATCACAGGAACTCTTAACTAAAAGATAGTTCTTTTGTTTATGCCAGTTGCAACTGTATGTCTGAAGTTATAACAAAAAGCTCTATAATTTTTTCAGCTGAATCTTGTACTCTCATAATTTCACCTGGCATATTTTTAAATGTGGATGCATTACCTATAAAGCAAACTTTAAACAAATCAACAAACAAAACTCCACCACTTAATTTCTGTAGCCTTCAACTTTATTTCTACCTCTATAGTGTAAAAAGTGCTAATTTTAAAAGGACTGCCTCCTTTTAAAAAATCTGTTCTCTCAGTAGCAGTTTGCTAGTATCCCTACTAAGAAATAAAATCCAGAAAAGGATTTTGAAAGTCTAGGTTTTAGTGCAGATTTTAGAATATTTTGTTAGGACCTCAACTGAGACTTTTGCCATCAGACAGAAATCTCACTATCTATGACTCTGTCCTAGCTTGAGAAAGATCAGCAGAGACTAGATGAATGTTAGTTTGCCTAGTTATATAATTACTTAAGGGAAATTATACAACAAAGACAACTGAGAAAAATGAAGTCTATAAAAACGTGACTGAAAAGCCCAAATAATATTAATTTTAAACCCCCTCTCTGGAGATGCACTTACATAATCATAAAATGTAAAAATTAAAAAATTAGTGTCAGTAGATCATAACTGAGTTTTAAAAAGCATTTGCACACTAGAGATACTGAAGTATTTAACTGTGACTTTAGTACTTCTGCTGTAACAACCATGTAAGAAAGATGTGCTTCTTATAGTTCATCACGCACATAGAATTCAACTATGGAGCTTACAACTTCTCCTTCGAAACCTTAAAGGAGCCAGAAATGCAACATTAAGAACCTTTTTCTTTTTTTCCCCCTTTTTATTATTTTTAAGAACTACTGATGGATCAAAAGGAAGTTTCTAGATTAATATGTCATAAGGAAATGAATGTGCTTTCAAAACGTTATGCCTAAAATACAAACTACAATATATGTACTATAAATGCATATATGTATGTATATATATTTATCTATCTGAAACAGAGTTCTGAGTCTGTAAGGAACTCCTAATGAAGTTCACATACTATAAATGCATGTATGTGTGTGTACATATATATCTATTTGTACATATATATTTCTATAGATAGATATTTATCTCAAATAGAACTGTGAGTTTGTCAGAAACTCCTGATGAAGTTCACAGTTTGAAAACTGATCTTTTTTTGTCTGGTAGCAGCACCCTTGCATATTATTTCCTGAACCTGATGATTTTTTACTCCTATCCTTGTGCTACCTGAATTGAGGCATCTTATCAGTGGGTCACTAAATTCCAGCCTTGCTTTTAATTTCCACTTGTTCCAATCAGTTAACTGTGAGTAAAAAGAACAGCTTCTATTTAGTGTGGAGCTTTCATTTTCTGCCTCATTGAATCTTTATTTGCATAAAGTCAGAAACTCACCTAAATAACCAAATTATCCTACCCTTTCATGGAATGACATATCTGAATAAATAAAGGGTAAATTGAGGTATTTTTTCTACTCATTCTCCTTTTGTCTTTAAATTTTAAGGAAAAAACCAATTATCTTCTGAGTGTCGCATTTTTTTTCCTCAGAGGTAAAATACACCACTATCAGACCGCTCTTCCTTCACATAGTTCACTGGCACTATATAGAAATTCTATATCCATATTATGAAAGTTAAAAGCCACACTAAAATTTTCAAATTATGCCCTAGGAGGTGACAAATACAATTAATAAGCACTGGTCCCTGTAGCTCCCATGTACTTTAGGACAGGACACCGCATACAAACATTAATAGCTTCTGTACAGTGGAATTACTTTGATGAAACCTTTTCTTTGTTGTTTTGCTTTTTTAAGGCATAAATAAAAGTGCAATAGTTTTTACTATAGAACTTACACAAGATTAATTGGTTTTGGAATTAATACATACTTGAAGTAAGGAAATGTGTTAAAATTTAGTCAAGTTTTTGTCAAAACTTTCCTAAATTTGGTCTTTGGGATGGTACAATCTTTAATGATAACACCAAATAAATGTTATGTTTTATGTGACAGCTAATCTGGTAAATTTTCCTTCTAAAAAAAAAAAGCCATCATACAGAAAGTTTTCTTCTAATTTTAAGATAGTGTGGCTAATTATACGACATTGAAAACAATTTCCTTATGTAAACACAGTGAGACATACTGCCTGAATTCCACTCTACCCTCATATTATATATGTTTAATATGTAGAAAATATAGATCATTGTGTCTCCTCCATTTGCCCCTTAATGATTTTAAAA
>JAWWLZ010000118.1:48222854-48245845 GCA_035041345.1 Poliocrania exsul
CTCATATTATATATGTTTAATATGTAGAAAATATAGATCATTGTGTCTCCTCCATTTGCCCCTTAATGATTTTAAAAACTTTAACTGTGGAGGTATTCTGCCTGTTTGTCCAGTACACACATAACAGAATTCCTTCTTCATTAAAAAAAACTTTTCTCTATCTTCTAGGAGATTTTTACATGCACACAACCAAATTTAAGCAGATTTTCTTACAAAAAAAAAAAAAAAGGCAGTTCATTTCCTTTGATACTTTGTCACATTAAGTAAAAATGCTTGTCTTGTATAACCCCAAGAAGCTTGTATATCACTGACAGTAGCAGAAAGGTTGCATTCTTCTGTCAGGTCATCAAGCAATTAGGGCATAAAAGACAAGCTTTCTCCAAATCTATTGTATTTCTTTGACACTGCAGACAGAGGTATTTCACAAAATCTTTAGTAAAGTGCAACACCATTAATATACTCTACAAAGCCTCAGGAGAAGCTGCGTGGAAAATAGGAGCCTCTGCCTGACTCCTTTAGCAAAACAGAACAAAGTCATTGTCTATCTTGTGTCCCTTGCAGTGGCACGGTAGAGCTCTGCTTATGATGAATCACAGCAAAAAAATGTTAGTGGTAATTATCCACAGAATAAATGGAATTCTTTGTGCAGTAAAACACTTGATAAATATCTTTTACTCAGCACCTCTGACTATCTTCACCTGCCCTCTGCCCACAAATCCCTCTCTCTCTCTCACTGTGCTATTTCTGACATCCCTAGGTATCAAGCCATAAGGCATAGCTACTGTTTAAAAATTATCACCCATCTAAAAGCCAATGCTTCGTTTCCCCAAACCCACTTTTTTTTTCTTTCAAAAGAACTTAAAAACCACACAGCAATTAACTTGAACACACAGAGGCATTACAGACTGCCAGTAAGCAACGCTCTCAAACTCTGTATCTCTGCATTTTCCACAGTTGAGAGAATGGCTGATAGAAATGTCACTTCTGTTTTAAACATCTAGAAGATGGCAACTTGTAGATGAGTTTTATCATCAATGGAAAGAAACAAACACTTCTGTTGTATTTTTGGAACTGACCTTAGGATGATCTTGAACACATCCTAGAAAGTTTTTTTTTTCTCTCCACTGACTACAAAGAGGGGATCTACACACCCAGTTCACACGTAGATGGCTATGTTGGGAACGTTTTAAGTGAGATATACTCTACTCTCAGTGTAAGACAATGAGGTATCTCTGTTCTGTCTCGCACTGTTGCAAGTTACATAATGTAGAACAGTGTAGGAATAAAATACAGTGAAAGCTTTGCTTAGCAACATGTAGAGGAACGTAATTCCCATGCCATGGCTGTGGTACGTAAAACACTTAGTGTTTCCAGGAGTCTTCCAATGACTGATTATTAAAAAACTACAGATTGAAAAAATACAAAGCTAAAATCTTCACCAAGAGTGTTATTTTCACTTTCATATAAAAAGGAGAAACTGATCTACAGAAGAAACAGATGCCAAAGTACCTTCAAATGCTACAAGAAAATACAAAATATTAAATGGTTTATAGCAAAACCCCCTATTCTAAGGTAACTGCCATGATCATTATCAATAAAAAACACATTGAGCAATGTCAGACAAACATAAAAATTCTGCTCTGAAAAGAGTATCACTGAGCAGAAAAGAAGAAACATAAAATACAAGAGGGTAAAGCATTTCTCCAACAGTATCTAATTCCCATCATTTCTTTCTCCTTCTTTCAAACGCCAGCACAGATCCTTCTTTGTACTCCCCCTGTTGTTTAGCAGGATGAGAAGGTTTCAGAAAGGAGCCAGAAGTTTATTTAATATAAAAATGCCATTACTAGAAAACAGCAACTAGTAATAGAACTATAATGGAGATAAGAATCAAATTTGAAAATAGTAACTTATGTTCTATAAAATATTTAAAGTAAAATCATCTGATTCAACATCTAAAGATAACATTGATGCAGTACCCCATGTAATAAGACTGCTGCATAATCTTAAGGGGACAATCTTTTACCTAAAAACCCTTTTTATTCATCCTTCTTTATGTGCAAAATTTAAGTAGATTAAAGGCTTTGTAAAGCTCACTTAATAACACAGCAGAGACTCGAAGACCAGGAAGGCTGAGCCAAAATATGAGATTCCTCCCCTCCCCAAAATCTTATCAAGCAGCCTGCTGTCTTTAATAAAGGTTGTAGAGAGCAAACAAACTGAAGATCATCTTTGTGGAACAGCAAGCTTTTCAGCACCAGCACAAAAGCTTCAGTTTGTGTAGTAACTCTGGTTTCCCAATAAATGTGGAAAAGGTGATTTTTGATTGAAAACACCATTTCAATAATAATAATAATTACCTAATCAGCTTGTAAACATGCTCTTCTTTCATTACCAAGATGTAATAAGCAAAATGGAATGCAGGTTTCTATTTAAAAGATTTTTCAAAAGTTGTATTCAAGGAAATGATCCAGCATGATTTTCCTGCCTCCTGTTATGGAGGATATGGCAGAACTTTTAACTGACAAGTACTTAAGCCTTAAGTTAAAGCTTTCATTTTGCACACACTTACTACCTGCAAAACCTGAAAGTGATATATTATGTAATGCATCTCACCACTTCTCTTCCATTTCGCACAAATTTATCACCTTTTACCCATAATTAAAACAGCACAGTGTAGTATAGAATACAATTATTCACATTCACACAGAAAAGTCTGCAACGCATAAAAACAACCATTAAAAGAGAAAAGCTACTACACCAAATCCAGCATAGTCTTTACTTGTTGACAGCTGGTTCCAGAACGTACCACAGCTGGTTTTTCAAGTCACCTGCTAAAGACTGTCTTTTGTAAACCCAGCTCCTTGCTTATGCTCCTTTCTTAATGCCCCACAGATTTCATGTCTCTGAGACTTCTTGGAAAAGTCTTTGCCCCACTCACACATGAGGGATCCCAGGCCATTTGGATATGGCCCCCCCCCCCCCCCCGATATTTCTCCAATTCCATAGAATTAATACCATAAAGGCATAAAAATAAATACATCAGTATAAAAGAGATCTGCATACACAGTCTTGTAGTCTAAATGATAACTGGAGATCTTATTGCTATCTACAACTACCTGAAAGGAGGTTATAGCCAGATGGGAGATTGGTGTCTTTCCCAAATAACAAGCGATAGTACAAGAAGAAATGGCTTCAAGTTGTGGCAGGGGAGGTTTAGATTGAGTATTAGAAAAAATGTCTTCAATGAAAGTGTGGTCAGGCATTGGATTAGGCTGCTTAGCAGTGTTAGTTTTATGGTTGAACTTGATGATTTTAAAAGGTCCTTTCCAAACTGAATAATTCTATGAACCCAATTTAACTTTAGAAGGATTACTTGCTACTACAATAGAATATACTATTAAAGAAGTATTAGAAGTTACAAACCTAGCAATTTTACTCACTATTGATGTTGTTATAGAACAACAATCTACATTTCACACAGTTATGCTTATATGAAGGGATTGGGAGAGCTCTCTGCACCAAAACTAGGTCCAGTCATACACCACTTCTGTGCAGGAAGCCCAGACAATGCAGGACAGAAGAGAGTTGCAGAATATATTTCAAACCAGAGATTACTGAATGTTTCCTATTGTCTGGTTCATGGACATTTCAAAGTATTATTTTTAATTGCATTTTGAATAAAAGTTAGTTTTACAAGGCAGTCAAAGGAGGTTTTTCTGTAGACTGAAGCAAAATTATTCTCCCTCTACCCTCATTTCCGAATAATATTTTCATGGAGCTTCCTCCATCAGCACTTCCCAGTGTATTTAACAACAGAGGCCAAAGAGGGAGAGAAGATGTTCATGCAAAGTTATAAACAAATATTGCGGAGAGAAGCATTAGTGGCTGAAGAATGATAGTGTTGTAATAGCTGGGGTCAGGTCATATCAAACAAAGAGGAGTTAAATGGGTTTTCTGATGGACAGAGGACATGGATTGCACAGAAGACTTTCCGTTAAGTCTTTACTATACATTTTTCCAATACTCCTTGCTCATGGGAGTTCTCATGAAGATGTGTATGGATGACACCATCTCAGAGAAACACAGCTTGAATACACTGAAAGGTACTGAAGAAGAACTCTCAGTACATAAAACGTGCAAGATAGTGGTACTTGGGTAAAAGGGAAAGGGGCAGTAGTTGTTTGGCTTTTACACCTGAATTTTTAAACAAAGTTAAGGAAACTTTGTAAAGGTTAAAGTCACTACTGGAAGACTGCCATCCCCTAGCAGAGACGAGGCATGAAATTGTGCCTAATTGCAGACCAACTTTAATCCACCAGATGATCTGGCTGTGCAGAAGTCTGGCAGGAGCCATCAAGAAACAACACCTTGAGAGGCTCAGCACAGGCAGGCTTCAAAAGCTTTATTTCACTTTTTAAACATTTCTGCAAGTTTACCAGAAGGCAGTTTAAAAATTAACTGGTTTCCACCCTAATTAAGCTTTTAAAACACTGAATATTGGTGACAAAATTTAGCACATAGCCAGAGCCAAAGAGATACAATATGCTAACTAATGATCTGAACATAGAGTATTCTGTCTTCTGAATATAGCCACTAGTTTTACAGATTACTTTATTATGCAGGTACTTTACACAGTATCTCTTGTCTTTGACAACCAGCAGTAAATGAAGGCAGAGTCAAGAGTTTCTGAAACAGAGTGAATTATTTCCTTTACTACAAGTGATCATGGATATTGTATTTCCACAAAAGCAGATTTAGCACTTGATTTATTTTCATCCAAAAGTTAATGCAGTGTTATAACAAAGAATACTACAAGGCATTCTTACAAATTGCTCTCCACACTACAACCAGGATGAAGTGAAAACACCACAGTTCAGATAACAGCAATGGATATCTATTTGCTAATTCAGTGGTTTTCAGTCTCTTCTTGTTCAGAGATGCAGAAGTTTCCCATAGAAGATAGAGCTCCTTTAAAAGTCTAGTATACACAGCCCTCTGAGGCATTATGATCACTTACGTATTCCCCAAGACACATGTCTGAGAACCAGCACAGGACTGCCATGAGGCTGTGGGTGGCAGGTGGGACAGCAGAACAGGCAGTGCAGGTGCTGTGCTCCCAGGGAGGTGAGCCTGCTGCCTGCCCAGCTCTCTGCTCTGCCTTGTGCCCCTTCCCTCCTGCCCCTGCCTTTGGCAAACCAGCTTCACAAATCCTTATGCCCAGAAGGTGTTTGTACACATCTATACAATCTATCAAATTTTGAGAAATGTACTTGCACTGACTCCTTAAAACCCAAGCAGGCATGAGCAAAAGATGCAGGTCACGTCAATACCCCGCATAGTGGTTGTGCCACAAGAAGAGTGTGGTACTGCCCAGGGCCTGTGTCTTGCACTACCCTCAGCTTTTTGGGGCTGCCCCACCTGCTCATCGTGGGAAGCATCAAGGTCCTTCTGACCATCTGAGCCAAGGGCTCGTCCCAGACCAGACCTGTTACCAATCTCACCCACCTTCTCAGCCCAAAAGCACATTTCAGCCTTTCTATGTAACCCCCACTCCCACGGACATGACTGCAGCCTCTCCCCACCTCAGAGCATGGGGACTTTGCTCCAGCTCCTCTCCTCTGCATGTCGGCTCTGGAGGCAGAAGTGGGTCATAGCACCACCCTTTCCTTAGGATGCCAGAAATGGGCGACTTGTAGCAGGAGAAAAGCAAGTGCCTCTGCGTCCCTGGGGCTGTAGAGAACATGCCAGATGTGCAGTGCGTTCAGAAGAGCCTGCTCTCTCTGCTGCCTCACCCGGGAGAAGGTGCAGCCAGGAACATGGTGTGACCAGAGCTCTCCTTCCTGGCAGGCAGGAGTAGCTCTCAGGCTCCTGAGGGAACAGCTGTTAAGGAGAAAAGCCCTGAATGTCATCTGCCTTGCCAAGGGAAAGAAAGATTTTGCCATTACCAAACACCATCAAGGACACAAACTGCACAAACACCCCCATACCTGAAATGCTACACCTGAGAGCTGGCACAGTGTGCACACTTTAGCACGGCGTGGCTGCTCCTGAATAGCACAGCTTAGTTTTTTCTTTTTTTTTCCCCCTTTCATTGTCAGATTTTACATTTCTGGCAACTTCCAATATTTAATAGCTCTTTCTGCAAACAGTAAAATATGCAAATCCTGCTTGAGTGACACAAGATCCCCTTGTTTAAAGATTGATCTCACAACTGCAGTGGTACACTTTGGAGGATGGTGGTATGCATCTGAGTAATGGTCTGAAAAATAAGAGAAATGCAAAATATACGTAAGTAGCTTGAGAAATGATCGGTATTCTTCATTTTAGTAATATTCTTAGTGAAGAGGACTAAGAAATATATGACAACATAGATTAATGTTTTGAAGACAGCTCTTGTGGTTTTGGTTTCAGTGTTGAGGTTTTTTTTTTTTTCCAAACATAAAGTAAAAGAAACTGAATGGTATTAATTTTATCCAATTGTAAAAATTTTTCTAAAGAACCATAAATTGTACAAGTTAGCTTACCTTACATTCAAACAATTTCACAGGATTAATTTACATATGATAAAAAGTAAAATGAATTTCTTTGAGTGGCATAAGTGCAGGGATTTACCATAAATTGTCTTGGTAGCTTCTCCAACCAGGCAAACAAAGCACCTGTTCTGCCCTCAAAAAATCTGTGCAGCAGACTGAGATGCATTAATAGTAGACTAACACACAACAAGCTTTACAATGAAACAGTCTTCAGAAAATAACAGAGGCAATCTAGTCCTGTAGGCACATGTATCTCAGGTTTTATGGACTCTGTTGTAGGGAAGGAAACTTTGACCGTGTCTGTCACTACATGAAGTTGTCTCTCAGCAGCCAGGCTACAGTGAGATAGATCATGCTGCCTTCTACTGGCATAGCTGCCTCTGCCCTGAATCCTTTACATGCAATGGGTCATCTTGGCAGAGGATGCTGTTCTACTAGACTCCTTCCCTGTCACTTTGTCTTGAAAGACCCACTTTACTTATTTTTATCTTCTTGATTTGAGTTCTAAAACTTCAGGTAGATACTATTTTGATGCTATCTAGGCATATGTTCTTTAATACCACAGCGATTGGTGCTGCTTCCACTACCAGAGGCCCAGGAGCAACCGTCACTATCAGTCAGCTCCTTTGGAACAAATCCAAAACAGCAGAGTAGATTGCAACAGGGTCCAAAGCTTCACACAGAAAGCATGGCAAGTCTGGTGCTTTGTTCAGGTGAACTGAAAGGAACTACACTGGCAGGCAGCATCAGCTAATTCAAAACCCAGGCTCAGCTTCAGGCAGGCACTGGGGTTGTGGATGCTGGAGGGAGAGAGCACGCTCCTGTGATTCCTTCCAGCAGTGCTGCTGGAGCTGCTCAGGGCACTGACCTCTCACAGAGAGGAAGGCAGCAGCCAACTAAAGCCTGTCTCCAGGGTTTTGCCTCCACAGCATATGACAGCTACTGACAGCTAAGCTGTTTGTGACATCTTTCTCACTCAGCTGCACTTCTCTTACTTCTCCTTTATATAGGCTGTTTTGTTTTTTTCTACAATGTTGAATATTTTAGCTGGGCCCCTTAAATAAACTTTTGTCACATGTATGCAAAGAGGAGAAATTGAATGAAACTTAAAAGAAATGTAAGATTTTGTAAGTAGCTTTGATGTTCTCTAGCTTTTTATTTATAGAATACAGATTAACTTCCTTTTGTTAACATCTATTGTTGTTTTATAATGGGTGCTGCAAATGCTTTGATAAATGAATTGAAAGAGTTTGCTGCAGCTCCTTCTAAGTGCCCTGTCTTACTAAAAAGTAGGTTCTGTAAAAATGTGTTTCTGACTGAAAAATGGAACAAGAAAATTTCATCTGATTTTGGATAGCTATGAAGTAAAGCAATAGCTTTGAAGTTGTGAAATGCTATTTCTTTACTCTCATGTAACCCATAAAATTCAGCCTCAACCTTATTAACATGTGTGCATTGGAAAAACAGTAAGTTTACTCTTTAATTATTCATCCTTGATATAACTATATTGTTTTGCTGAAACCCTACATCTTCTTTCTCTTTTGCCTCTTGCATCTCTACTATCAGTACCTCTTTATAATACATAGAGATATTTTGCTTCTGAGGTAGATATCAGATCCTTTCTTCAGTAATTATGTTTGAAATTTTCTATAGATGTCTAGAATCATCCCAAAGGTGCTACATATTCTGAGAATCCTAGGATCTCTACAGTTACTCATGAAATCTATTATGAACAAGGCTAGGTATGTGCTCTAAAGCACCAGTGGCTACTGGGTGGCTTCTGCTCTTTCACTTCTAGTTCCCATTCAGGCACTTCATGCTGTTTTTATACCTGTTGCTGTCCTCAGTGGCACTGTTCCTAATGCCAGTGCTTTTGGTAGAGGAGGTTTTCAATTTAGTACTTTCACAGACAGATAACGTGAAACTCAAGTGACAAAGGTCTAGAACAGCACAAGTGCTAAGGCATCTAACGTGCAGTTTAAGTGCAAGACAGTGGTTTGGACCCATAGAGGATGTTTCACAAAATTCTAGGTGCCCCCACAAGCCGTATCTGTAGCAGTATTTAAACAGGCATAACCTTGAGGTCTGCTGGTAGGTATGTAGCAGTTTTCTACAGGAAAAAGTCAGAAAGCAGTCATAGATAAAACACAATCTTTTAAGACTGTATGATGCTCAAACTGCCATTTCCCATCATGTAGTCTGCAAATGACTTATCTTTTCCATTACTTTCCCTCTTGATTACTCATTTTGTGGTCTCCCACAGCTGCATTCAGCACAAATGTGCAGCTCCTTTTATTAAACCCAGATGTCCTCTTGCAAGGTAGCAACGTGCATTTGAGTCTTCTCAGGATACAGAGGAAACTAAAGGCAGAACTTGAAAGCAACAAAGAAGTGCTCCAACTGCGAGGCTACATGAAAAGGTCAGTAACTTGACCTTAAAGAAAAAATTAGGTATTTGTCCATATTCAAAAGGACCATTTATAGGGATTAATTCCAGATTTGGGGTCATGAATTTCAATCTTTTAGAGTTCCCAATCAAAGTGTTCAAGGGGTCTAATTTGTAAAAATGCCTCCATGGCATAAATTGGTAAATGTTTTTATGAAAATGATTTTTTTCTCAGATTTATATGACCATGTGACTATAGCCCATTGGTATTTGCTCTTCCTACTAGCTGTAAGTGCAATAGCAATGTGATTCACCAATTAATCATCTGAAGACATCACTTAATCATACATACTGATCCTCAGGTTACTGCAACATCCAGCTTGTTTTGTTGGGTTTTTCTTTTTCTTGAAATAATATCTCCTTCCAGTCTAATAATCTTTTTTTTTTAATTTAGTTGATTTCATCTGCAATGTTTTCTGAAGAGAAAAACATCTTACCTTTTTTTTGACTCATTTATATGATCTTTAAACTACTCAGGGCTCCTTTCTCAGCCACCTCTTCCATCTAATTGATCAGATATGCAAAAGGCGAGTAATTAGCACGTTCCTTTTACTCAAATATAAAAACATGACATTTTCAGTATTTAATGATTTCTAGCTCAGTTTTGCAAAAATAGTATTTGGGGAATTGGACATGCTAGTTAGCTGTCATTCCTCTCCTCTTACAGCTGCTTCCTGCTCTTTCCTGCAAGCAGAAAGCTCCCTTCTCATCTCAGCTTTTTAACCCCAAGGATTTGAACTCTATTTTTAGCCTTTTTATGAATTTCCAATCTAATGCATTTAAAGAACCTATCACAGATGTCTAAAGCCTTGGAAGTAATTAATTAAGTCCTGCTATTTCCAGACTACACCAAAACAATTTGTCATTGCATGTAAAATGGTATAATCGAGTACTATAAATGTTTTCAGGCCAAATCTTGCTATGAATTATTTAGTTCATCTCTCCTAATTAAAGACCTATTGGAGGATTAATGTCTTATAACCTGGCAAACTACTTCACTAAATAACAAATTAGCCATATAATGACCTCAAACTAAATTTATATAACTTGAGTAGTAATTTGCATAAGTATACAAAATCCACTGAAAGACAGAAATCTCCATTCCAAAAAGGAATCTGGACGAAATGTAAATCTATACTAGGAAAAATAATTCACTGAATATCTGGGGGTTTTCAGCATTTACATAAATATATGTTTATAAGGACTGCTTCTGTGAACAAAGCAAGATAACATAGTTACACTGTGAAATGAAAGCACAGATTTTCCCTTTTCCTCATAAAAGTATGACTTACTTTCCTCTGTAATGCATGCAACACATACATATCCTGGATGTAGAATTTGTATTCTAAACATATAGCTTATGTGATGCACTTGAAATTGGTTGTGGAAAGAAAACAATGTCAATGGTTGAAAAATGTAAGAAAAAATATGTCAATACAATAATAGAGATTAATGTAAAAAGATGAAATATTGGGTCAATTTAAAGCAACTACCTATATTGACATAAGGAGGAAAGCAGGATGTAATGCTTCCACAAAGAAAATGTTCACGACTGTTTAGCTGCAAAATAAAACTAAATATTAACAACAACAAAATAAGTCTGTAGTGCAAATCAGCAGTGGTGCTTTGTAAGCTTCCCCCCTGACCCCTAGGGCTCAGGCTGTCTGTGTTTCCAGGACTGGAGACCAAGCTCTGATTCAGCCCAACTGTGCTAATGTGCCTCCAGTCTTTGAGAAAATTACTAAGTTAGGAAAAAAGCTGTCTGAAAGAGTAGAAAGATGAGAAAATAAAAATTACAGGTGGGTACAGTTGTTGAGCTTATACTTGTTACCAGTGCAAGAATTCAAGAGGGAAAGGCAAATTAACCTTCAAGATGGAAAGTTGCACCTACACAGAAAGGTATAAAATCTTAAAGGGAAAAGCCATGGATACTAGTCCAATGAGTTGGGAATCACGAGGTCCCAGCCCTGAGCTGCCAGTGCCAGCAGCGATGGCAGAGCTGGTGGCAGACGGCAGCTCAGCAGCACTGCGGAGCCAGTGCCGGGGGCTGCAGGGGCTGACCCTTCCCCGCCGGGCTCACGCTGCCCCAGGGGCCGCAGGCTTAGCCTAAGAGCTAATGCTTATGGATGGATGCTTAGCCTAACAGCTCATTAAATCCTACCTGTCTTCTGTGTGCTAGTTAGACAATAATTGCTTTATATCTGTTATATCTATATCTCTATCTTTTATCTTAAGCCTTTTTGCACCAGCTAATGACAACTGAACAAAGTGATCCAAACTGTCAAAAATGCCTGCTGCTTTTAGATTTCTTCCCTCCAATACATGACCTATTTCTCTTAGGCACAGATCAGGCTATGACTGGACAACTTCTAAGTCCCAGATTTTTAGACCTCATTTCTGCTTTCTTTTTGTCCTGCTTTTACCTGGCCACAGTTCTTTCAAATTTTTTAGTAAAATAAAACCCATGTGTTAACTCTTTTTGTCCTCGTTTAATATCTGCAGAAGAAATTACAATCAACATACATATTCCAGTCTGATTGGAGACAAAAATGTGCTTAGAGGACATAGAGAAGATAATTTATTGGGTCTTTCTGTCTTTAATCCTGTAGACCCTACTGTAATACACATATTATCAAAGACAATGATTGGCAGAAGCATCTGCACTCATATATACTAAATGCCCCCAAGAAAGATGAAAAAATACCCAGCCAGAGATCTTACTGGGTTTGTAAATATAGAAAGGGATTAATGAACTTCCACAGCTTTGGCGAGAACATCTGAAAAAATATTTTTTACTGAAGAACCCTATCCATAACATATATGATTTTAGTATTTATCTAAATAAAATAGTAAAACAGAGAAAAAAAATCTAACCAAACAGTTCTCCCTGACCAGGGGTTTAACAAGCCTCTGAATTATCTACCCTTACAAAACTGCTTCTTAGGATGAAAAAGCCCTTCAGGTAATAGAAGGGAAGTCTCTGAAAATTGTACAATAGTTAAAAGCATAAATGTTAGCAAATCTAACACAATGGTCTTGAGGTTTTGGTTTGTTGTACTCTTGGAATACAGCATGGCATAACTTCCAATGTGTAATAAAGGATTTTTAAATTCCAGTATGAAAAATGGAAGAAAAATAAAACACCTGTCTAGGCATATGAAAAAATAAAAAAAAATAAAAACATAACCAGTTAAAGAAGCTAAAACTACTTGATAAGTGTATTTCTGAAAGTCAGAATAATTATAATGCAAAATACACTGCAATTTTTTTAAGTTAATCCTTGATAAAATCTAGAGAATGACATAGAAAATACAATGCCTTCAAATCAATTGTAACTGTACTATCCACTCCCTGTTTAGGAATGTCTACACTTCTATAAAAATATGCCTCTATCCTTAGGATTCACTAGGTCTGTATTCTGTGTTTGTATAAAATATGTATATGCACAGGCCCTTCTGCAACACTGAAGGGAAAAAAAAAGCAAACAGACAGTTTTGCAGGGTGCACTTCTATCAGTGTCCAGGTTTTCAGAGATCTCCTGTGCAGCTTGTTCTCTACACCAAGAGGTTGATATGAGACCCAGGGGCTGACCTGTGTGCTGTGCAGCTTCCCTGAACCTGGTGATAAAAGGCATCCCTACGTCCTCAGCTGGCAGTTAAAACCCAGTTGTTTCCACTGACATTGCTTCTGCCCTATCCCAGTAATCCCTGTTACCAAGTTCTGGTTGGCACGTGGCACAGTATCCATCCAGACCAAAATTCAGGGAGACTTCAGATTAGCAAATAGTACAAAAGAGGATTAAGAATTAATTTTGATGGACTTGTGTACAATTTTAACTATTTCCAGACAAGGAATGTTGAGTGCAACTGGTTGCCTTTAATACAGGGACTGTATTTCCAGTATATCCATTGTGTCTTTCAGATATTTTTTGAAGTTTTGATCCTACAGTTCTGAGAGCACAACAGCTTCTTGAAAACAGCAGGGGAAAAAAAGTGACAAGACTAACTCTTGTGTTTTCTACTGGGAGTTGCAAGGTCAGTGCTGATTTAATTGATACGAGGAGCTGAGCTTTAACCAGAGGTACAAAAGAGAAAGATGCTCCAAGATTTTTTTCTCATGAAAATTTCAATTCAATCAATAAGAAAGCTACACATTTGGATCAAAAATGGCAGAGAATCCTCAAGGACTCTTCTTACAAAGAGTTCACATAATCTTAAAGCAGCCTTTGATAGCCTGAGAGAGATCATTTTGCAGCTTTGAAAGTGTTGAAACATCTGAAAATAATCAATGTTGCTGGGATCTTCACTTTAAAATTAATGTCAGGCAGTGACATTTCTTACTATTTTGAGTGCTTCCATGCTAATTTTTTTCTTTACCAGTAAGGCTTTTCCTAGGATTGCTATGAATTCTCTAAGTCCTAATGAGGGTACTTGAGGAAATACAAGGCAAAGGTGGAGGGCGACCGTAGGACGAGTCAATATATTACTGTGATGAGAAGTTTGTGCTAGAAAACTCTTTAACATCCTACTATGTTTCTCTGCCTGTCTGCGTATCTCTTTCTTTTTTGTTTTGCAGTATATATTTTGAAGAAAATCCTGGCTGATTTTTGTTTTTCAAAAATAAAGAAGCAAACATTACTTAGGTATTCTATTATAGTTGCTGAATTGAATTATTTCCATCTATAGCATCACCTCAGTTGGATGTCTTTTCATATAAATTGAAATTAACACCGTATCTGTTTCCACCCAACCCCAATTTAGAACAAATTATACAGATCAAAACAGACCTCATATTAGTAACTGAGGTGGTCTCAATATTGGAAAATTTATTTAAATTTGACTTGCAGGTTTTTGAATCAGCTTACAGTAAGTGAAAATATGTATATATAATATTTTATTACATTTGATTAACTGCACTCTTTATATTTAACTTCATAGCTTGAATTCTACTTATTACATTTTTAATAGGAAAAAGTGAAGAAATTAAAGGACTGGTGTTTTAAATTATTTGAGATTTGTGAACTACAACATCAAGTACATTTAAATTTTATTACTGAAACATTTTTACTTTGCTTTACTTAAATCACAGTTTGTTTTGGAATACAGCAAACCTGATAATATCTTTGAAAAGACATGTGCTTAAAATCTATGACTTAAACCCAAACCCATTTAAAATTAAGTATCCCTCAGGAGGCATGTGCAACAAAGTGAACATTTTTTAAAAAAATCTAAGCTGATTCTAAGTTTATTTGTGCATTTTTCTTCCCTTGTGTGGAATAAATGGATATGCAATTAGCTTTGGGTTTATGTTTAGATTTAATCTACATCTGAAAAAGGGTTGTTCAATGGATTTCTAGGATAACTAGAAAATCAGATCAAATTAAATCACTCACTTATCAGATTTCTCTACTCTTTATACATTATATATACACATACAGACACAGTATACATAAACCCTCCAACTCATCATTCATTCTGCTTTCTTCCCTCATGATAATACTGTCATCTCTGGGGCACACAAAATGCATATTCCCTACTGGACTGCAATGAAGTCATATGAAAAAGTTATATCACCATTGGCCAGTTCAACATTACCAGTTCCAAACTTTATTTATTTGGTTTTTTTAAGGACTGCATTTTGCCAGAAAAAGAGCTCACAACTGGTAAATAACTCATACAGCATAGCAGTATTTCCAGATACTGCATGTTTTTGAGTCTGGACTCAAAAAATTGAGAAATACTAGAGCTCCTGTGTTCGGCAAATTACTGCTTTTTTAAACCATATCATTTACTATCTGGAACACTGCATATACATATAGGAAAGTAAAAATAATGCTGGAGAGAGTATGAAACAATAAATATATAGAAGATCTGGGAAGTTGTCACTTTAAATACAAAATATTTATGACTACTTTTCCAGGCCCTAACATTTATGATTCCTGTTGATTTGGAGGCGACTCCTGGGGCTGAAACTTGCATGGAAAGTTTGAATCTGAGAGTATACACGAAACTATGAATCTGAATGAATAAAGAAGATACTGTGATGAGGCACAGACCTAATATACTTAATTAAACAATAAAGAAGAAAATCCCCAGATAACCTATGGACTTAAACACTGGTCAAGGTTTAAGAGTCATTGAGCATTACTGATCAAAAGGATTATTGCAAGAGAGTAGAACAAAATGGATAAATAATATAGATGGTGTGAGATTTTAATTTGACTGCTTGAATGGCATCATCAACACTTTGTTACTGTGACAGTAGACATAAAAGGTCAAGACTTGACTATGACAGAAAATACAGCCTGAAATGCACCTCTGTCTGGCATGGAAAGTAGTTCCCCCAAAGTATCACCAGATTTAAAATATGACTGGCAGTAAGTGACCTACCTTTTATTTTAACTACCAGCTGAACCTTTTCACAACCCCAGAGGCTAAGTGTGAACTTTCATGCAACCAGAACTGAGTGCACCTCACACAGTTCTTAACAGGCAGCTGTATTAAAAGACAAGCAACACCCATAGTCAAAACTTTCACAGAAAGTCTCTCCCTCCCCAAGGAAAAAAAATATCCCCCCCCAAAATAAATAAAAAGAAACTTGTCTGCACTGTAATCTTTATATGAGAGCAATTTTTGCTAGTAGTCAGTCAGATCCAGGTCTTTGTCCTCCTTTCTCTTGCCCTTCAAGATTCACCAGTTTAGTAATTTGAAAGGTTTATGAATCAAGTGGATTTTTCAGTCAATTCCAGTCTCAAATAACGTTCTTGTAGAGGCTGACACCACTAAGCTCATGTGAAGAAACTGTATTTCTTCTACAAAGTGATAGAAATAACTGAGGTGTAGAAAACTTTATCTCCTACTTTAACTTCTCTGTAAGCATGAAGTTACATGCAATCTGTCAGACAGAAACCCAGACCACTTGGATCAATTTGGTGTCTCAACATTTCATTTTGAGGAATATTCACTTTAACATTACTGTGGGAAAATGAAGTAGTAGAAGCATTAATAAGCAGGGAATAGTGAGGCAGATACCCCTTCTGCAGACCTCAACCAGGAGACATGAAATTATGTATATAATTCCAACTGCCATATAAAGACTAAAGTATTTGTTGTCCACCATAGAACTGGTTAAGATTCAAACTTTTGTAACTGAAATCTAGCAAAAGAGCTGAAACAGCTCCAGATCTCATATTTTTCATGCTGGATAAGTTGAAAAGCAAAATTTTAGAGGAATATTCTCCTTCCTACTAAAGTAACTTCAAGTTTCTTTTATTGGACAAAGACCACGTGGACTTCTCTCATGTTTGTTGTGTTGGGTGGTTCTGTCAGCCCACACTTCATTTGCTCTCAGAATTGTGCCTATCCATGTTAGTAGCCCAGGGATAAAAAAGGTAAATCCCTCCAGTCGTTCAACTGTGCCTCCTCTCCAGGTTCTGCACCAGTAGAATAAGCCAAACCACAAGAGAACTGAGAGTTGGTGCTTGGTGCTCTCTCTCTCCATCTTTTCTGTGCCCAAGTTCTCTCCGCTAAATGAAGTGTTGAAATGTCCCCTCCTGATCTCTCACATATCTTATCAATCAGTAAAAATTCAGGATTTCCTGTTTGCATTTAATAGTATGTGAAATTACACAAGAGCTATAGAAAAGAACATTAAACATAGAGAAAATTGGCAGTGAAACGCATAGAAAGAGGGAGCAGGCCATTGTCTTGATCCTTAATCTCTAATTGAACCTTACTACTACCCCTAAAAATAATGTTAAGTCATGTAGAATATTATAGCGATGTCACCTAATAAAAAATAAAATCCCTTTAAGAATTTAAATGGCAAGAGCCTTGAGCATTTGGTGATAGGTTTCTCCCAGAGAAACAACTCATCTAGACAGAGGAGTCAGGATTACTGGAGCTAGCTGTCATGCAGCTCTGTGAACTTTCTACATTTCTGTTAGCTGAGGGTATTGGCCCGTGCTGACCTTCTGTACTCTGCTCCAGGCAATCACATCAAACTCCCTTTCGGATGAGCCAATGTGAATGGCACTCTGCTAATGACTCTTCCTGCCACATTTCAGGATTCATGGCAGCTACATCCACAGGAATTATGGACTCCATATCTTTTACCTGCAATTATTGAAATCCTTTCAGTTCAAAGACCCTCAACTTTAATGCTAATTCAAAGGATACCAAAGTAATTGATAGTCTGCATGAATAAATCTGTGTGCTTTAAAATGCTTAACCTTCAAAAAACCCATCAATTTATAACCATGCTGCCTTAAAATGGTGAAATCACTAATCAGAAGAAATTCTTGAGCATTGCACATGCAGTTGGTTAACCTATATTAGAAAAAGGAGTTAATTTCCTTACCAATTGATTTCATAGAGTAAATTCAAACAGCAAGTAACTACATCCTACTTCTTCTATATTGGAGTTGTTACTTGCCCTCTGTTTGGAAAATGTCTGCACAATGCCAGTTCCATAGCTGGTATTTCCAGTGTTACTCCTGATTAAAAAAATCCAAACTAATTAGCATGTAACAACCAACATTAACAACATATGCTGGGACTTTAATGAACTCCTAATTTGTAAAATGTTCTCAAGGATGCTGTATTATTGATTAAAAATTAACATTTTCTCCTGCTCTAGAGCAATTAGTGAAAATGTAAGATAATGAATATTTATAAAGCTAAGGTAAAAACTTGATCATACCCTAAGACACCATTTTTGTGCATAATAGGAGCTAGCAAACTACTGGCAAGCAGATCTTATGTATTACGTTTTCAGGGCAGAATTTTGTTCATTGCAATCTGCTTTACAGCTACAGCTGGGAATGCAGGAAAAGGGCAATTTCCCTCACAGAAGCCAAAAGGCAGCAGCAATAGTACAAAATAAAGCACAAGAAGTCAAGTCAAGCTAACTTCTAGTGCATATTACCAAGTCTTTGCCAAGAGGTCAAACTGTCAGGTTAGCTAACACCTTTGATAAAGTCAACAGCAATGCTAGTTCCAGCTTTGCAGTTTCACTTCAGAAAAACAGTACGTGCATTCTGCACTGCACTCATTTGCTAGGACTCCCTTGATGCAGTAAAGGCTATAGCTAGACATCTTTATGTTGCTGGCATAAGCTATGGGACAACTGTGGGATGTCAAACTTATTTTTTATTTTCTCACTTCGGTTATCTTAACTTGGATTTCACAAGCACAAAAGACTCTTCAATACTTACTAAAGAGATCGCCCTTGGACTTGCCATATGCAAGGTGATAAAACAAAGGTGTCAAACCTTGAGAGCAGGTACATATTTCAGATATATTCAACTCTCAGAAATTGATTACACTAAGGGAACACTTCAAAGTAGTTACTAATGCTAGAGGTACTAACTTCTGGAAATTGCAACAGAGGAAAATACAAAGAAACAGCTGTCACTGGGGCTTTTGCTCAAGATCAAGAAAAACATCATTGTTGTGTAGCCCATGGTCTTCAGAAACACAGAAATATATTAGATGGTCACCAGGCAGGGGAAGATCTGTCTGTAAAGGATGCCACAGCCTGTCAAAATACACACATATACCTAGCACCCCCTCACCTCCAGCCTAAATGGAAAACTTGGTGTACAGGCAGGCAAGTGACTATGAAATGTCTTGCTTGGTTCTTCTTTTTGATAGAAGGAAATTCAAACTCTTTTTGAGAGTTTGTGATCTCCATCTTTCCATTAGGCAACTGGGCCTTCATGTGTCATGCTGAGAGCTCAAGGTATTAAGTTCTTAATCAAAAAAGATGGTTTTCTCTTTGAAGAAGAGTCTTACATAATAGCTGTGGCAGCAGAGCCTGCTGATCTCAGCTGTAGCTGCAATAAACATCTAGCTGCAGCCCTCATAGAAATGCTTCTGACAGTGAGGGAAAGGATGTTAAAAGCTGTGTCTGTCACAAAGTGAAGCACCATAAGAAGAAGTGTGTTAATCTACAGCTTGAACCATTTTGGAGCTATTAAAGGTGTTTCGGTTTTGGAGTGTTGTTCTGCTGGTTTTTTAATTGTATTTTTGTTTGCTTGTTTGTTCTGGTTTGGGGATTTTGTTTTGGTGGGGGGTTGTTTGGTGGCTTTTTTTTTCCCCTCTTCCCTGCAATAAATAGGCTATATCTGAAAAAAAATTGAATTTAAAATAATTCTAAAATTAAGCTGCAATGTTCTCTCTCTTTCTTATCTGCTAGTGCCATAGCTCTGCAGTCAGGTGAAGCCACAGTTCATGGTAATTAAAATATTGACATCTCTTTCTGACAAACCTGAAAGATTCAGTGTTTTTCTAATGTAATTCAATGCCCGCGCTTTTTTTCGCTGCTTAACATTTTAAACTACTAATAATGTAAGTTAACATGAAGGGTTTTAATTCAGTCCTTGACTGCAGAAGGACAGACTATAGCATTACCAACCAGAAATTAAAAGCTGAATGACAGAAGTTCACTACATCATATGCATTTCCTCTTGTTAACTTCAGTAGATGTGACCTATCAAAGGATATTGCTTTGTATTTCATGAACTCAGAAAAACAGGGGAAACACATAAGGGAAAAGTGCTTTCCATTGAGAGGATTTCTGCTATAAGAATGTTTTTTGTATCCTTGGTAACTTTAATGGTAAAAGATATTTCATACGGTTATGCTTAGTTTCAACTGTGCAAGGTACAATGCTAATATGGACAATTAATCTTAAAGCAGTATGGATCAGTATGGATTAATCTTAAAGCAATATCTTTTGTTAATATTAAATAATGTTAGAAAAATAAAGTTTAACAACTTCCATTAAGCATTTTAATCTCCAGTCTTTTGTAACACTGATAGCGGTAACACAAGGCCTTTGCCATCATGTCTAAATTAATCAGATGCCATGTTCTTAATTTTCTTTTCGGTTTAAAAATAAGAGGTTTTATGGTTTCTTTTCCTTTAACTTGTACTTTTAACAGAAAAAATAAGAAGTCAGGAAAGGAAGGTGTCTATCACAAACAAAAGAACAACTTAAGCAACATGTGAATGCTCAAAAAATCATGTGCTTCAAGAGATGAATTACCACTGTGATAACTAACATTATTACAACCAAGTCAGGTATAAAGCTGTGGCCACTGTAAATATTCTAAGATGGACTGAACTGAATGGTAATTATACCAACTACTGTTCCTCATTATTGCTCCTCAATTACAGGATACACAGCCACAGCTTCTGCGTGTTTGTTTCTAAAAGGAGCTGAGTATACATATAAACTACTAAAAATCCATGACTCCAGTCCTTTGCAGCTCCCTGTGAATTTTGATAAAACTGGGAACACCTTACACCTTGAAAAGGCATTATGTAGTTGGCAAGTTAAAGCTCCTGCTTTTAGAGCTGCTTTTTATAGGGACAGAGTTACAATAAACTGGTAAATTTGCAGGCCTCTTTTTTCACAATCAGTGAATTATTGATCTAGAGAAAATCAGTACTGTATTTCAAATTCCATAAACTGTCATTTATTGTCTAACAAGTTTCCCAGCAACACAACTTAGACTGTTGCTTCTTAGCTCAACAAAAAACCCAAAAATAAAACCACAAAAAACTCACCAAGCAAACAAAACCACAAAACTCGCACCCCAAATCTCCCCCTAAAAAAAGAAAACCAAAAAACCAAGAGCAACATCAAAAAGCAAATATAAGTGTCAGACCAGAACAAAAGCTGTGCAAGTTTTCAGGAGAGCTGACTTGTTATCTTTCAACTCTATTCTACATCAGCATTGCCCAGGCTGACTCAGCTCATAGGTTTTGCTCTCTGGTTCTGACTGGAACTACTATTTTCTTTACTAATTCATGCCTACAAAGCTTCTGAATGAATTACTCTCTGGTCAGTGTCAAAGGTAGCCATATAATATAAAACATTGCATAGAGTTATCACTATTACACTTAATTTATTGAGATAAATAAGGAATCCCTTGACACAACTAGTATTTTACACCATAGAGAAAGCTATTTCGACAGCAGTCAGCATTATGGGTTCAGAAGTAATTACTGACATAAATCAATAGATGCTGGAAATATTGATTATACATTCACTGTTAATTCTCTGACATCATATCTCTAGGATATGACCATCACATCTTTCAAAGTCTTTTGAAAAAGCCTAGAAATAAATATAGAATTTCAGGCTCTGGCAAAGATTAAATAATCAGTTAGTGGCTCTTTAGAGAAAACCTTTGTATGTCACTGCATCATCAGATTTTGAATGATCCATGAAGAAATTTTTTACCTCCTTCTCAATTAGTGTAAGATGTTAATACAGGTTAAAGGGAGTTTTCCAACAAAATGAGAGAAATACGATAACTGCCATAGGGTTTCCTAGTTGCATTTTCCCAGTTGTGGTGAATGGAAGTTAATTGTCATCTCCACATTTAATGTGTTCTGCTTTGATTGAATTGAGCAGGGGGAATATGTTCAAAGATTAGTATTTTTTACTGATTTAAGAGAAGAGAGTGTTTTTTGCCTGAGTTCCCAAAACTGGACAGTATATTTTCAGAAAGCTTAAACAGGTTTTAATGGGAAAGAGGACTTAACTGTAAAGGATAAGAGTGTAGTAGTTAATTACAATGTGTTTTGTTTGGTTTTTTTTTTTGTGAGTTAGGGTATGTGCACATATGTTTATGTCAAGGAAAATTTTGCCAGATGAGAAAGAAGGTAAAGTAGACATGCGATAATATAAGGAACCAGAGACACTTAGGCACACAGACACACCAGGGAAGAGCAAAACACATCAAAGCTAACTGGTCATGTTGACAAGAGAAAAACAGTAAAATCTAACTACACGTAAATTTAATTTGAGAATTAAAAGGAAATTCCTAGTCTGTAGAAGCAAGAGAGGCAACCATTCTAATGAGTTTTCAAGTGGAACTTGATGAAGCTATTACCAATAATCCATGAAGCTGTAGCTGTAATCACTGGAAGTGAAATCAGTTCTTCCCTACTAAAGCAAATCCCCTGAGCTTGCTTTCCCCAAACACAGTGGTCTCCTGAAATTTCACCCATAAAATATTTAGTTACACTTTGTGTCTGTAAGCATTATCAACCCTTTTTTTCCAATGTGAATTCTCCTGTCTTATAGAACTTCTTAATCCTTTCTAAGAAACACCAGTTGTATTTGCACTGCCACTCTTCCAGCTTCTGCCCGAGGTCAGGCACACATATTTCTGCAGAACAGACACCCATGCCTTTTCAGAGAAGCATTTCTTAGGAAGGCTATAGTAGGACCACATCAACAGGTTGTACTTTACTATTGTAGATGCTTTACTTTGTAGGACCAGACTCGGTGGCCTTCCAGAGCCACTTCTCATTTAAAGAGACCCTAATGCAGCTCTGAGCTGGGGCGATTTCTTAGTAGAACGTATTTATTTATGACAAGTTATTTACAAACTCCCACTTCCTCAAGTGCAAAGGTCTTACACATAGGATGTGTGTAAATGTATCGGTAGAGAAATACCCTGTTGTGCTTCCTCTCTGATTTTTACAAGGCTTTTAAACAATTTACCCCACAAAGTGAGCAGTCACTCTCTTAACCATTATAAAGAAAAAGATGATGAAGAGTAAGGCAATCCCAGTTATCTTAAAAGTCACTTTGAAGTCATCTTAAAAGTCACTCAGATCTGTATATAGCACAACACAATTTAAATCTCCCATTTAAACTGAAAATAGGACCTTGTAATATTTGTCTGAGTATGAACCATGAATGTTCCATATAATGCACACAGAGTCACATGCCCTGGTTGAAAACAGATTTTTCAGGCTGCCTGTTTTATTAATGTTACCAGATTTTTTTTTTCCTTTCAAAGAATTGTATACTGATCTCTGCTACAAAGTAAATATATTCTTTGCGTTTATTGCATGTGCTTTAAAGGTAAAAAAATTACACTGCAAATTTCCTCTTTTGGATTCTATTAATTCTTTCCTAAATCTAGGGAAAACATGTTACATAATATTTTGTGTCTGCACTTTGAAATGATGATTTTAAATACC
>JAWWLZ010000118.1:48245945-48261153 GCA_035041345.1 Poliocrania exsul
AATTCTTTCCTAAATCTAGGGAAAACATGTTACATAATATTTTGTGTCTGCACTTTGAAATGATGATTTTAAATACCTTTTTGTCTGTGCATTAAAATAAATGAAATTTTAAGAGCAGACAAGACCGATTGATACAATCCATTTCATTTTAAAATGCAAGTAAATCAAGTTCATTCCAGATGGCAGCCTAATCTCCTATCTCTCCTTTATATCACAGACTTGTTCTACTTCACTTGGAATATGGTAGAGTGTCCTTTTTAACTGGGGAAGTAGGTGAAACCTGCACTGTGTAGCATTCACCTCTGGCCAAGTACCATTATACCTGATCTTGGCAATGTCATCAACTATGGTGACAGTCAAAGGTTTGTCCTGAAAGGGATGGTAGCAACCCCACAGCCCTAGCTGAGGTCTTTTCAAGGCAACTAGACCTGGATGGAAGGGCAACAACTTGAGACATGAATTATTTTATGCACATGCACCAACCTTCCAAACACCAGCTTTCCTGTTTGATGCTGAATAGAATAACCAGAAAAGGCATTAGGTAGCTATTTATAATAGATTATTGTATAAGGCAGCCTATTACACATGCCAAATCCATGAACAGGCTTTTATGGTCAGCTAGTATCTCCCAAATGCTAAACAGTGCTTTTGACACAGTCTTTGTAACTTTTTTTTACCTAAGATGAAGCAATTCTCTAAATCCAGGTAAAAAATGTCCTCGTGCATATACACTCGTATTTTACTTTATGACAGAACCCTTGTAAAAGAGGCAGAATCTGCATAATCAGCTGCTGTTCTCAAAGAACTCCTTGCTCTTGCAACATATGGGACTACTAATGACTGAGCAGGAACCATACTGAGGAATCCTTCCTTCCAAAATACTGATTTTAAACAGGCATCTTTAAAACTTTTCAAATCAAAAGGCACAATACAGAAGCTACTTTGTAATTCTTACTTTGCAGTTAAATTTTGGTCTTCCTACATACAGCCTGTGCAGGAAAATTTTCTTTTTCCTTTTTTTACTAAAATATGTAATGTGTTTTGCATTCATACTGCATTATTGAATTCCAACTAGCCTTTAGAATACACCTTTGGAGAAAGCAAAAATATCAATATGGGCTCATAAAGGAAAAAAAACTCCAGCTTTTTTTTTTTCTTAAAATTTTAGGTATGAAATAAGAATGTCTACCAAACTGTTAGCTATAAAGTGGGTACACCACTGCAGGAGTGTTACGATTGGTTCCATGGAACATCTGCTAAATTCACACTCTGTCACATGCCGCTCATTTCTGAAATATTCCCACCTAAAATGGTTTCAGAGAAAGAATGGGATCCTAGGCAACAGATTCAATCCAGCTCCAGAATGTATGGAATTCTTCTTTTGGGATCATAAGTAAAACTTAGGCCAGGAATTCAAAAATTGTTGACAAACAATTTGTCTCCAAGATATATTATGAACTCAGTTGTTGCAGCCCCAAAACAATAAAACATTCTGATGTAGCCTACTCTATTTTGGCATCATGTTTCATACCTCCTTCTAGAAAAACTCACAACTCTTAAGATGTTTGTGGATTTTCTTCCTTCTTGACATAGGAGAAACATCCTTTTCTCAGTAGTCCCAACCCGGACCAGTTGTATTAGTGACATATTGGTCCTGGAACAGAAACCACAGACCTTCCTTTAATGAGGACATTTAGTCCAATTCCTGTTTAGACAGTGCACAGACTATATTCTGGTCTTGTTAACTACCCTACTCATCTATATCCATCAATCTCAATGGATGAAACAAGTACTGACACTAATAACTTTGCTTCCAGTTTCCAAAGCAGCTGAATGGAAGTAGAGCAAATGCAGCTGAACTCTCCTATCCTGTTCTCATCCCCTGAAAATACTGTGCAGTGTTTTTGACACAAAGATTCTGAATATGCTATACTGATGTTATTTAACATCTCGTGCCTATTTCTATAGAACTTGACATTGCACAGGCTTCTTGAAAATTTGCCTTTGCTAATGAAAAAAATGAGCATTAGACTATCTCATTTAGAAAATTTGGGCATTCTCTGCCTCTCTCTGGAAATTACATTTGGTCTTTGCCAAAAAGCAGAAGCACACAGCTTAATAGGACAATATAAGTCCTGTTGTGAGGTAATACAGTAAAAAAAAAAATCATAACCAGGTCATAAATGTTAAAATGCAAAAGGAAGCAAATGTCTGTTATTCATCTTCCAGGCAGTATTCAGACATTCATGAAATTGAAAGTTAATGTACCAGGGACTTTCATTATCTGACCCATTCTATACTATCCATTAGAATCCCGTAGTATTGGAGACAGAGGACCAATATGTCACTAATACAAGACGGAAAAGGTCACAAAAACTAAGCATCAATAAGACATTACTTCTCTATTAAATTCCACAACACTCAGCAGAAAACACATCTGCCAAAACCAGAATGTTTTATGATGTAATGTAGCTAAACTGAGAGAAATACATGTTTACAAAGGGAAGGCCATAATGATTAGTTGTCAAATGAAAATAATGATTTTTTTCCCTCAATTTCCTCATTAAAGACATTATGTTTATTTAAAGAAAAGTATGCACAGGGTTTTTTTGCTTTTTAAGGCTGTATCTTACAATAGAATTATGTTGTTCCTTTGGCTATAGCAAAGGTTTCCTTTCACACTACTGAAAATACAATATTTATTGGTATATAGTAAAGTCAAAACAAATTTGCTTTCCATTTCCTCTAGAGGAATATTTCATTTATTTAGAATAGCTTTCAGTAAAAACAATATCACCACTACTGCAACAAAATTTTCATGTAGAAAGATGATGTACTGATTCCCTTGAGCTTTCTCCATCCCATTTCTCCCCTAACATTGCCCAAGCCACTCCATATACATTGCTCTTACTATACAGCTGAGAGGAATTCACAGCAGAAACTGTGATGTGCAAATAAATTGCTATGAAGCAACTTATGAAAAGACTCTTAACTTTACCATTTGCTATTACAGAATATATGAGAGCATTCAGGATATTTATTTTAAGTGTTGGAACTAGTTTGTTTGTGAGGCAAAGCTTGCTGTCAGTGATCTGGGGACTCACTCAGACAATAACCCCACTTCTCATGCTACTCTATCCAGTAATGGGCAACAAGGAGGACTTGTCACAGTAGACTCAACCATGTAAATGAAAAGCAGACAGACAATGCATTATGTGCTGGTAGACACTGGACCAGAGGATTTCATTCACCACTTTCTGACTTTTGGAGAATGCCACTGAAAAAATAGTTACAGCTAGCCAAGTTCGGCTTTGATACATTGGTTTAATGGTTCAACGATTTCTCAGTGTCACCAATAAACACCTGGAGACTGGCAAAAAAATTCATTACTATTTATATGTAAACAAACACACCCAACTCCTTCAGCAAAAAAATCTATTGAAATTATTTGAAAAAGTATAAAAGCAGCCTGTAGACTGGCTAGAGTATTATTGCCATTTGTAAAGAGGACACAAAAATGAAAATATGATGACATTAAGAAAAAGAGATCATAGGAAGGAAATTTTCATTTGGGATTCCCAGCAGTAGACTAGACAAAATGCCACAACATAGTACAACAAAAGTGATTTAAAGAGCAACTCTAAACTTGCTGGAATAGAGGCACAATAGATCACTACCATCCCTCTCTCTGCCCCACCCTCCCCTCTTCAGTCAGGAAGGTTTGAATTTCAGGTTATTTGTTTAAACCAGGGAGTGACTGAAGAAAAGTCTGACATAATTTCATGTCAGCTGGAGTCCTGGTGTACAACTTTGCCTCTCTCTTTCCAGAATCCATAAAGACACCAAATATTTGCAGTCTTTAACTAGAGGTTTGCAGCTTCTAAGATTTTTTTTTTTTTAATCAGGAGAATTATTAGAAAAAGATAATTGCAGCTAAAGAAATTCAGAACTACTGAGTGACAAAAAGTAAACAAAGGGGCTGGAAGACAAACTATTGCCTTGTCTTCACCTCAGTGATTCTTAGTATCTAGGTTTAAACTCCTTGCCATTGTAGCAGAGGAAAAGCTCCTCTTATTTTTCATGGACACATGGAAAGCTTGTGCATTTCCTCAAAAATTAATCCCACTGTTTAGGAGGAGACACAAGGCAGAATTTTAAATATTTTTTACTCTTGCTTTGGTAAACTCTTTGCAATGGACTGTGATACATTTCTTATTTAGAAAGTTGTCTTTTTAACTGTGCAGGATCAATAGTAACACCGACAAGGTTGGCAGTTACTGACTAACCCCTGTCCAAGCTAGCAGGCCCCTGAGGCACATGGAATTTATGCAGAATCAAAGTTAATAGTGCTGAAAAACACAAATCCCTGAATCTTTGTTACTTGACGTTGACTCCTATCCAATGTGTTCACTGTACTTGAAAGAATAGAGAAGACAACCCAACACTCCTTTCCCATCCTAATCTCCTGGTCACTTTTTTTTTTTTTTTTGAAACATATAACTGAAAGTCAAAAATCACAGAAAGAAACTAGAATGGGATTTTGTTAAAATTACCTCATAAAAGACTAAAAAGACTTAATTTTTAATTTTTTTAATTTATTTTTTTTTTTACATTATTGGAATTTGCTGAATTAAAATATCTGGAAAAAATGGTAGTTGCCTCTCTGTGCTCCCTAACCTTTAATAAGAGCTAGATTGAACTGGAGCTTTAGATGACCTGACAGCTCCTCCTAAAACAACTGGTCTGAAATCTTCAACTCTCCTTTGAAATAAGGTTGTATACTACAAGACATTTTTGCCTACAGGTGTGCTATTCTGGAGTGACCCCAACACAAGACAGAAGACACTGAACTGCAATCTGAAGGTTTTAAGTTTGATAATATGATTCCTTACTAACGTAGTCAGGCTGTGCACATGATATACTTAGAAAACCAAGAGAACTTTTCCAAGTATTGCAATTCTTAAAGAATTACTTCTCTCTTAATAGATTACAGTGCATCCACACCATAAAGAGATCAATATCATGGAACTAAGTATTAAAACATGAAATCTATGTTTTCCAAAAGAAAATGACAGCTAAGATAACTCAATCAGCTACATTTCAATAACAGGGCAGGCCACATTGTTGTTTTACTGGGGGGAAAAAAGTAAATAACAGGTAAAGCTTTGGTTTAGACTTAATGTGACTGTACCTCTAAAAATAGTCAACCACTGCCACTAAAAGCCAAAGAAAAATCTCTTAAAATAACAAGTCACTACACAACATGCAAAATACAGCACTACACAATGCTACATCTTGAACAGGCTATGAAACACAGTCAATAAAGTCCCTCAAGATACCTATTTATTTATTTGACATGCTTCCATGTATTACTATCACCATTTACTACTATTTACTTTAATTAGATCCTCCTGCCAAATTTTGTTAGAGAAGAATCTGGTACAATGAAGAATAATAAATTCTGTTCATTCATATGTTTTTAAATTACTCTATTCCTATAGAACAAAAATGGCATTTCCTACCTTGGCTGCTAGTTAGGAGACTGCAAAAACAGTCAAAACAACTCTTTCAAAATCTCGTGTCAGTCATAACTGAGTTCACATGATCTACTGCTAGAGCTTCATTTAACAGAGCTGCACAGAACAGCCAAAACATAATCAAATGCTGCATTACTGAATGAAACATCTTATTGTGAGTGATACTGAAATTGTTGGCCAGGTGGGGTGAGAGCCACCACCCTAGCCAAACCCTGCCCCCAAGTAACATCAGTGCAAGAAATAGGAAAAACTGCAAACTTTCACCTGTGCTTAATTACCTGGTTTAAGGTCCTGGAAGGAGAAGGGTGGCATCAAATCTCAGCCTACTGCCTGGAGATAATTTGCCCAGAAAGTAGGAGTCTTGGGTTTAATTCTCTCTCCATCTACAGTGATTTTAAGGTATTTATATTAACATTAGGTTTAAGGACTACTTTCTACCTAACTTGTCAAAGAAGTGCTACCATGAAAATACTGAAAGTCTTATGATTAGTTTTGCCAAGCTACTAGGCACGCATGAGTATAACCATATTTATCCCAACCAGGAATTGATTATTGAAAACACACACACACACACACACACACAGAGAGTCATCATTCTCTTATTTTACATAAATGAGAACTAGAAACAAAACACACAACAGTCACAATAAAGTGTATTGATGGAAAAATCTTCCATCAAATTATTATGTAACTCTAATCAATTACTGCATAAACAATCTTCATTACAACACATTTTTATAAATTACTACTATGAAAACAAAATACTTAATAAGTATGTAACAAGAAAAATCATCATTGTCCCATGCCAGTCTATCTGAAATCCCAATTTTTATTTTATTCTTTCTTGTTTAGCAAAAGAATATATACCCTGCTCTTCTTAAGGATTATCATCCTTTTTGGGGAGGAAGGAATGAAGAGAGAAATTCTCAGTCCTGTAGGAAGTCTAACCCATTTTGAAGCTGATGGGAATTCTTAGACAGATTGAACCGAAGGATACAAAATCAAGCTTATAATGGAAACTTCTATTTTAATTATGGATAAAATATTGATGCCACAAGAGAAGGTTCATTATTGGACTGTTACTTTAGTTACCCTGGTTATCAGTGATATCCAGAGCGATACTGTTTGAACTTTCTCACCAAAATTCCACATGAATTAAATGGAAATATTTCTAAAATTTTAAAGGAAGTTAGAGGAGACAGTGAGCAAAGACAGAAAACTCCTTTTCTGCTGTAACCCTTACTTCAAATTAGATCCTCCAGGAAAGGTCAAGATCCCATGGTGCAGGCTGCAGCCCAGAGCACTCGTGGTACCCTCTCTACCTCCTCCCTTTTTCTTGGGTACAGGATTGCCTTTCTGTGCCAGTTTCCCACCGATGACAAGACAAAAATGACAGCTCTCTTCTGCTACTTTAAGGGATTAGGAAAACCTACTGCTGGATAAGGAAACAAAAAAAGAGAGGAATATGGCTCATCACCAGGCCCTCTTTCCCTCCATTTCTGTAAAAAATGCTCACAGGACACTGATGGAGCCATGAAAACTCATGGGAGAATTCCCAGCATGCCAAATTGCAGATTTCATAACACCTCCTTATTTATCATTGTCTTCTAACACCATGAAAGAAAGCCCCACTAAACAAAACATCAAAATAGCTTTTTTTCCTGCAAGTCATGGAAAAAAGCCTAAAATGCCTTGCTATCCTTTCACATGATCTATATTTCCTCAGTGTGCTGCACTCTAAGAGCAATAAACGTGGGTAGTAAGACAGAATCAAGACACGAAAAAAACCCGAAACCAGAGCAATACAGATGCTGCTAGAGAAAGAAATTAAAGAGAAGAAGAAAGAAGTGAGGAAACAGTTCCATTCTCACAGTCTACAAGATGAGAACAAGGTTTGTACTAACCTTTGTGCCTCATCCTTTTCCTTGGGCATGGAAATGCAGTATCAAATAGTTTCTGAACTGCTGAGAAGAGGGTGCAGCAGGCTTAAGTAAAGAAAAATAAATGGTGCCCTGAAGGTCTCCTACTTATCCAGGATGCAATTTCATGTAACATCAAAGAAGACCTGAGGAAGGAGTGGAGGCCAGTATTAATTAATTTGATTTGGCCAAGATACTAGAATTAACTGACTTAATTTGGCTGGGCACAATTCAATTGAAAAAGGGCTCAGCTGATTATTTTGAAAAGAGAAATTATTTATTTCAGGGAAGAAAATATATATGGATGGAAATTAACCAAAGAGGGAGTGGACAGGTAGCATCACAGAAGATTTCTCATTTACCTTTCAGGTAAATTGGCTTAATAGTTTGACTTTTGGAGTATGGCAGAATTTTCCCTAGGAAGAATCCTTAGCAAACAGTAGCTATAAATATTGGTCTTGCTTAAAGTCTTGGCAAAACACATTTCTAAGAAATAGAGCTAAGTATACAAGTGTTCCAATTTTGAGTCAGTCTGAAACTGAGGACCAAATGGTACACGTACCAATCAAATTGTGTGCAGTCACTTAACTTATGCATGGCAATGAAGGAATGTTAAAAAGTATTTGAATAATTTCAGATGTCTTTCTGAGACCCTTCTGAAAATACAGCTTCCTATTTTTTTGAATTGCTGGTTCTTCCAAGTAGAAGATTTAATACCACATAAAGTCATGCGTGCATGAATTTTTCACATTTAAAGCTTTTAATGGTGTGACACCTATGCTATGAGGCAGACTAAAGTAATGCTGCCTGAATTAAATACTTCAGATGCCAACAGGTTGAATAGAAATAATGTCCTCTTCCCATTTTGTGCGTCTACACAACAAAGACACAAATTAGCATCAATCATATGCTGGCTCAGCTCAGTTTGAGCAGACTCATCTCAAGTGGATGTGAATCCAAGTGCACCAGCAGTGAATAAGACTCTGCAATCTTCTAGGCAAGTGAGCATAAGGGATGTTGGCACCGTCCTCCATGGTGGCAGTATGTTTAAGGTGGCAGGCAGTATTAATTCTATAGAGGATGGTTCAGTTTTTTCCTCACTTTCAGGATTTGCATTTTATCCAACTTCTGTGTGAGAACAGTTGATTCTTACAAAAAAATCCTATAAATGTAAAAAGCTTTCACTTTAGACCCAATTTTCAGTTTAGGGTTAATGCTGGAAGAAAAGCTAACACTGGTTGTAAATATACCTCCTCTCACTTTAAACTTGAAGAGTTTGATCCTTACATTCCTGCAAACCAATCCGTTTCACCCAAACAAATCAATCACTATTTGCAGTCTGAGCTAATTTGTCACAAATGCATCTACAAAATTCTTTTATTTGCCCTAATTCTTTTAGCTCATCTCATTTACTCTTCTCCACCTTTCCCTGGCCAAGGAAGAAGATCTAATTAAGACTCCTGTTAACGTAGCACGGTATTGGCTTAAGCCTTCATTTATACCTTTGCCAGCAGAGAATGATCGACATTAATAATAACGCATATTGTAGCTGGTCCCAATAGTTAAAGCAAAGCAATGGCTGATGCGAAGCCAGGACCAGCATTCTAAAGCAGGCAGGGAAGCAAAATGGGCCCACATACCTGGCAGCAATAAGAATCCCTTCATTGATGGATAGGAATAAATATAAAGGCTGATAGCACAGTAATAAAACAATGATGATAACCCAAAATTATTTATTACAAGGCAACAACGCTGCTGCTTGCTCAGGCTGTGCTGTAAATGGAATCTGACATCAATGGATGACTCTCAGCAAGGAAACATGGCCCATTTTAATTTGGGAAGTGTCATCTCATTTTTTAAGGTGAAAGCCATTATCAGAGGTGACAATGATCTATAGTGAATCAAAAGAAACAATAAAACCCCCATACTTAACCCCTCAGTCTTATATATTCACTAGAGACAGCAACTTCCTTACAAACACCAAAACACCTTAGGAAGTTGAAAAACACCAATATTGTTGTCTTGGAAATCAAAAGTCTTATTGTGTTTATTAAACAAGAAGTAGAACTGATACACATACAGTATGTTCTTTAAAGATAATACAATCAGCCAATATTATCCAGAGAATGACTATCACAGAAAAATAGGGCACTTCATCAGAAAAAAAATGAAAGAGCACAGAATAAAAATCAGGAATAAAGTAAAATTCTGATGAACTGTATTCAACTACTCGTAGAGTTTAGTTACCAAGGGAAACACTTCTTCTCAGTATTACCTGCCTCAATACAGATAAACTTATATTGATATATTTAACACAGATAATGTGTAGAAGAAGCTGTACAGCACATCCCGAGTAAGTTCTATGGCCTCCAGTAACATGTTACCATAGAAACACCTTTTCCATAAGGAAGGTGCACTTTTGCAAAGGACCTGAGGGTAAACTTTCAGATTCCCGTGGCAACTGTGGTATCCAAAGGCTGAAGCATCATGTGTCAGTGTCTTTTGGAGCAGCATGCAGGAGAAAGAAGAAAACGACAAAAAATCCACGTAATATTTTCTTCACTAGAATTGGTAATTCAAGGCACCTACCTAAGGTAAAATAGCTAGAGACAGTATTTTCAGATAAAAACTCTGTGGGACTTGGATACTAAAGCTACAAAAAAATAAAGGAGAAAAATAGCATTGATTAAAATGGCAATGAATATTCTGATACACTCTCAGTAACACCTATTGGGGCTTTCTGTTTTTTAAGGTTAGGAGAGGGAGTCACAATTCCCCAGATCTGCTTAATACAAAGAGAACTACAATGCCAATGTAACAGTCCTTTTTGCTTCTCAGATTTTATACTACCTAAATCAAGAAATTCCTTTATTTTTCATGTGTTCTTTTCTAAAAGCAGAGGGAGAAAGAACATTTTGCCCAGTTTAAACAGCTGAAATCAGACAGGCAACCAGTATGTCCGGAACTCAAAGTCAGTCCCAGCAGCAGATAACTCCTGCCCAGCTGGGAAGACAGTGAATGCTACAGCTACAGGCAACGAAGAACTAGTGGAGAAGTTTGGGAGAGCAAAGGCAGAATTGTGAGATTGTAATAGTGCCATTTATTGAGTAACTTGTATTTTTCTTCTCTTCCCTTTATATGCTGAGTGCAGAAATGCCCTGAAAATAGGGAAGCCAAGCAGCAAACCTTCAGAAATTAGTAGACAGTGGTTAGTAGTACCTATTAGCCATAATTTTTCTCTTTACTGTTAACTGTTGCATTAATTTGGTTGTGTCAACCAAAGTTGCAGTCTGCCAGTTCAGTTGTGAAAATCCTAGAAGAGAGACAGACAGCTAAATGTTTTTTTTTAATTCCAACCAAACTTAGAGGACAGAGAATACTGCTTTTGACCCGAGAGCCATAGTATGCAAAGCAAAAATGCACACATAAGGATCCCAGATGCATAAGCTGTCAATAAATGCTGACTCCATGGGCTTTCTATAATTGTTAATGGAAATGTTTGAAGAGAAATTTGTTTTTAAACAAGTCTCCCATCTGTAAAATATCAAGAGTACAGGGAATAATGAGAGTCAAATTATTAAATACAGTATTTTCCTGCTGAAATTATCAGTATTTATTCTTGCAGACTTAGTTTAGGACTTTGGGAAAATGTGACATTCTGGGGAAAAAAACTCTTCCACTGAAACCCATAAACTTCAAAAAATTAGTATAATTAACAGTATAATTAAGAGCACAGGAACAGTAAAGTGTACCTCAGCTGAGTTTTGACATCTTTTCCTTTCTGGAACACAGTAAAGGTCAAGTTCTGAATGCCTAAGTCAAAAAATGTGTGTATTTTCTAATGTTGACTGAGAAATGCAATAATGCTTATTGTCTGCATAAATCCCTCACTTTCTTGTCCTGAGGCCTAAGATATGAATGCCTAGGAGACTGACAGAAAACTGCTTGTGGATGTTGAACTGGTATCTGTTAAAAGCCTTACAGTAACTGAATTATTACCCTTCTGTGAACTGACCACGGACTTGGTTATGTTCATTCTCATGAATCTCATTGGAACTGGAAAAGCCAATGACTTTTTTTATCAGATGTAGACACTTGTAGTGATTATATGCCCGTTTTCTGAGATCTTTCAAATGGTGTTTAATGAGAACTTGGAAAGTAACCAGCATTTTATCTGGTCACTGTCAAAGTAATTGGAGTTCCTTGAGAGCAAATACTTAGAAATTCTCAGAAAAAGAACAGTGGAAATATTTTCTTTATCTGAAGAAAAACTAGGAATATTATTTTTAGAATAGGCAAACCTAGGCTGAGAATAAAAAATTATGAAAAAGCTGAAAAGTGTCTTCAGCTGAAAGACTCTGTCACTGTACACAGATATTATCATTAACAAGTTGCTTATGCATTTTCTGTCACAATCCAGACACACATTGCAGCTAGGGAAAAAAAAATCCAAGGAGGGCAGAAAGGCAGTGCCTTGAGTCAGTCTATACCATAGCACACTTCAAGAAAACTCTGGTTACTCAGAGAAACAAACACAGAATGGCAAGCTTCCTTCTAGGATGATGAAAATCATGAAACTACAGGACATAAATATTTTTTTTCCAAACCAGGGAGGCCCAGATTCTCTGAAGAAACAGTTTTACCAGTCAGCTGGGAAGAGTCAATACTGTGAAAAACTCTCCTTCTGCTACAAAAAAACATAAACACAATCCTCAAGAAACCCTCATGGGGAAAAAAAAATGTAAATGTTTCTGGCAAAAGAGATTTACAGCTCTATCCTTCAATGCCTCTTCCATAGAAGTTAAATAGTTGTGAGAACTCACCTCTCCGATGTGGATTATTAAACTTTACTTTCAATGCTTGGAAACTAAAGAGCTCTCTTCAACTGAAAATGTATATGTGAAGCAATTGCATGCCACAAAAGCTAGTCCCCTCTATACCAGACAAGCAGCTGTGTCACAGCATCCTGCCTAGAACTTTATCAAGTGTCATCTTACATCTCGTTAGATCTCTTATTCTCAGTGGAAAGCTTGTGCCATGGTTATCTTAGTATTTGCAGAAATTTTCTAGGCAAGAAGTACACACAACTGCTGACATCTATTTGTTCTTAACAAACATCATTTCCTTGGTAACCTACAATCCTTATTTACAGTGATTTCAATATAATTTTTATCCTTGAAGATAGACATGTCCGTGGCATTTCATAAGGAACTCCATCAGCATTTTTAATACTTGAAACTACTCAGTACAGAGAATAGAAATACCTTATCATATGCCTTTTTCTGTCATGTGTTTTGCACAGCAAAATCTCATCAGCATTTCATAAACATCCTATGAATGCTTAATGCACTTAAGTATTTTTTTATTCTAACTGATGAGATCTCAGAATATAGCAGAAATTATTATTTGCTTCTGATACATGGCTTTGTCTCTTCTACTATTAAAATCCATCCCTTTTTATTCATTTCAGCTCTTGATATTACCCCGTTCATCCTACTTGTTATTCAGCTACTCCTCTGCATTGAGATTGACCCCATCTCTGCTTTATCAGCAAGTTTCATTCGTGAGTCAAGGTCATTAAGGAGAATATTAAATAAGATTGTTCACTTGATGAAGTCCTCTAATATCCTTTTCCCCCGAAATACTTCCACTTTCAAGATAACTCATCATCTTGGGTAGATAAGGAGCATACATGCAATAGACAATGGGTCAGGAACAAACTCGATTGCTTGAAGCCTCTTCGTGGAACAGCAATAAACTGAAACCTATCTGTATTATAAAGGGTATTACATATTAATGTTACTGTAGTATTGGTGGTACCTGACCTGTGTCTCATTCAGGAGTTCCATATATGTCCTGGCTCTTTGCTAGGCCACTACATTTTGTTATGCCAAACTCATCCCAGGCCAGGCCAAGCATGAGAACTGTCTTGCAAGCACGGCTGTGCACACCAGCAAAAGGGACCATGTGTGGGGTCAGGGGCTGCTGGACAGACCTGGAGGGAGGCTGGGGACCCACTGATGAGGAAGAGAATACTCACAAGCTGCAGCAAAAGAGGTAATAATAGAAGATAAAATATCCCAGAGAAATGCCCTCGCATTCACAATAAAACCAAGACCATCTGGAAGACAACAATGTTAGTGAGGAAAGAGAGAGATCCCCAGACTCTTAAAATGTAACCTAAACAGTTTCATAGCATCACATAATTTGCAGCATCATGATTCTTACTTTCTAGTATCAATATTATGAATTGTTCAGATGATAGTATGCATGCTAATACAATAAAGTTCTGCAATTCTTACAGCTTTGCTGAAATGGTTTTATAGTTGTGCAACAAAATACTGCCGTCTTGTCCTCTGGAGCTGGCACATTCACAACTATTTAGCCAGTTCATTGGAGCTGGCAGACCAATGGGGCGAAAAATCAGACACGCTCAGCAATGTTGCTTTGCTAAAAGCCATTGCGGGGCTTATTAAGATTGCAGGTGAAAACAATCTGGCACAAATAAAGAAAAATTAGGAAGGAAGGAAGAAAGAAAGAAATTATAAAAAGCTTAACTGAACTTCTTCAAGCATATTCCAGTTACTTGTGTGCCTGTTGGCTTATGCAGATTGGCAGTACAATAAAAGCAGGTGTGGAGACAAGATGGTCCCTAGGCAGAAGGAAGGCCAAACAGCAGCTGTGCAGGCTCATGGAGTGTGCTAGAGATTTCTGGTCTGCAGTCCAACCGTGATGTAGAAAATGAAAAAAGAGGCAAAACCAAAAGTAAAATGGGGAACTGAAATAGATTCAGTGAATTGGATCTGAGTGACCTTGATTCTAGCACCCTGCCTCATGATATATGGAAGCACAAATTGACTTTTGAAGCATGTTGGTCTATTTTATAAGGATTTACTGTCAAAAATTGTGGTCTGGTTGCAAATAGGTTGCAGGAGTTCACACAGGAATTTTATACAGGCAAGTAAATTCTTGCATTTCTATTGCTCCTCTGCTGAGACACAGAAGCCCTGACCTGGCTTATAGTGGCTGTACAGATACATCCCAAACACAGCCAGGCTGGCAGCTTACATACAGAGAGCTAACTTACAGAACAGCCTGATGGGAACCTTATCCTCTGACTCAGTTTTTTGTGTCAGTCTGAGGAATTTACAATTTTGAGTTAGAGTTAAGTTTTAGAATAGTTATAAATTGAGTTTTAAAAGCCCTTACAAGTACATGTAAAAATGATACCCATAAAATCCAGTTTAACACATTTTAATTTATTTGAACATATAGCCTAACAGTATAATGGAAATATAACTGTGCAGTCAATAGTTAAATGAATCAATAATTAATCTTCGATTTTCACAGAACTTAGAAGAATTAGATAAGCCTGTGAAAATCCCTGTCTTAGAAAAACAGGCTTCAAAGAAAAGTCAGTTGTCAATCTGTTTCAAAGAGTAGATGTTGCATGCAAAGACAAGATGTCAAAATTCAAGATCAGGATTTTAAATAGGTAAAATCTCTTCCATTAGCTGTTTTCTTTGGATATTAATCAATGCGAGAAAGTAGTAACAGAAGTCTCAAAATGATCAAAGTATGATCCAAAAGAAATTTCCAATGACAGAATGACGAACTGTATCAGTACTGACACAGTAATTGATTATAAAATCTTCATGCAGGAGAACTTGAGCTTTAAGGATACTTAGAGATTAAGAAGTATATCTAAAGCCTGCAACAACAGGTTAGAAACATATGCAATATCCCTCTGTA
>JAWWLZ010000118.1:48275822-48316092 GCA_035041345.1 Poliocrania exsul
TCCAGCATTCCATTAAAAAATCACCATGAGTATTCATCACATTTATTCATGTGTCCATTAATTCTATTTTTATGACAAATTTTATTAATTTCCCTGAAAATTATATTTGTCTGTTATAGACTAACAGACTATAGATTACAGGCCTATATTAACAACCCTGACTTCAAAGAAAGTCTTTCTGAAAACTGGTGTCATTTTTGCCACTTTCCAATTCTCAGGTACCAGTGTGGTTTGCATGATGAATTACAGGCTGCTGTTAATTACACAATAATTATGAATAAACACCTTCTAAAAAGAAAACAAAATGAGTGATTTTCAGCTAATGGTGTGTCTAAAGGATTCAGAACAGCTGCTTTACTTTTTCTCAGCTGCACCTGACTGCTTATATACTTTACCCAGCTAAAACTGAAAGTACTATTCCTCTCAATTGTGCAAAGATAGAAATTTTCTGATTTACTGATTATGACAAGAAACTTTTTTGCATGTAGTACCTGTTAGTATTTCTCTTTTACTACTGACAAAAGAAACTACAAGAACATAAACCTTAACCAAAACCCTTCCCAAGAATTCTTGCTTAAATTTAATCACATATGATGACTTCCTGTTGTTTCCAGACTTTGGCATAATTAGGTTCATATTTATTCATAATTTAAAATACCTAAATTTTCATTAGAGAGTTGTTTAGTCATGAACTTTCATCATCTTAAGGGCCTCAAATGAAAGACTGCAATGGATTTAACAGAACGGAATATCTCTTATGTAGATACCTGTCATCTATGTCAGTGCTCCTTGACAAACACAACTAAACAATTTTGTCCTCCCATCTCAACAGCAACTGAATTTGTCAGGCAGTTGAACCAGATGAGCATTTGTGTTTCCTTCCAACTGAAATATTCTATTTTATTCAACCACTGCTACTCTGGATCACTTCTAAGAAATAGAAATTTAAACTACATATAGAAAACATGCATTAGGCATAATGCAATCCTATCTACAGACTTTCATATTGGGCTAGTTTACTCTAAAAAACACTGCTGTTGATAACACATCCACATAAAAAGACCAAATGATATTTAATACATTGAAAATAGTCTGTAAATCCCATTTTATCCAGTTACAAAATTTGTCTCTAATAAAGATACAATAAATGGCACATGACTGAAACACAAACATATTTTCTTCCAGTCTTGATTCACCAAGCAGAGAAAGATGGTTTTCTGCCTTGCATCAGACACAAGCAAGGAGAAGCTTTTGTATATGTCTCTTGACAACATTTCATCTTAATACAATCTGGTCACAGCAGCTACTGCAGAAAATTGCTCGCAGTTTGCAGGCACCATGGGAGACCATCATTACTGACAAGATTGAGAAACCCATCAAAGACAATTCAGGACTCAATCTAACTGTGGCATCCAAGCGCTGCGCTTTTTTATTAGGGCTATTTTCTTGCATCTCTTTAATTCTTATTCATGTCCATTGGTCCTCGACTCTCATTGTGATTCAATGCAATAAAGGCTTCAGCTCAACTGAATTCAATCTCAGAAATCATCAAAAACTAAGATTAATGTAGTACTTTTAGGAAAATCTTATGACAGCCACCAATTCAGGTGAGGAGATGTAATCTCTTCTATCAAAATATTACGAAGATGTTCGCCTGACTCCTTCTCAACAGAAATACACAGGGCCACCTATTCTGTGTCATGTGATGAGACAGAAGTCCCTTTCTCTGTCATTGTTTGGCAGAAACCAGTTGCCACCTGTGTTTGCAACTTTGTTTAATAGGATTGTTTGATTGATTCAAAATCATCTATCACATAGTAGTTTTTTACAGGAAAAAACATTCTCCCTTTAGTCTAAATCAGACTGAAGCCATCACTGCTTTTAATATAGTGTACAGAAATAGTCTTTTGAAAATGTAAGACTTGCTGAGATTGCAAATGTCAAACAATAACCAATAGAAAACAAGAACCAAAAATATAGGTCTATTTTTGGCTTCCTTGCTATTGCAGATGGTATACCTTTACCTGCAAGGGAGAGAGACATTGCAATTCTAGAAACTTGACAGAAATATATTCTTTTCATGAACAGGGCATAAGACACAGAGATTCATATTGTCTTCAGCTGAAGTTGATGCACCTGTTATTATACTGCACTGGTTCTGTGATCTTCATCTGCAATCCAAATCTTTTGTATCATACCAATCTGCTATTGTATACAGTGAAAAAATATACAGCTAGCTTTGCCCAAATTGGAGTGAATCAAATATATAATCAGAATTTAATTTGGGATAACAAGCAAGCAAGCAAGCAAGCAGACCTGAGATGATTCTTATTTCTTGTTTGCTTATTCTAACCTCCAGCCCCTATTTGAAAGTTCTCCAAAAACCCCTATATCCCCAGTCTCTTACTTGTAAATGACAGGATATTCTGGCTTTTGATTTCCATTGGTTATTGAAAACCTATCTTTTGATGCACTCAAAATACCTTGTTTCCAAATTTAGTGCAGATTACCATTTTCTGACTATCCAGTCTAGAGAATTAACTCAGGGGCAAGGGTGGTCTTTGAGATTTAGTTTAGTTGTTTGGTTTTTTTTTTTTAATGTTATATAGTCAGACATAAAAAGAGGTTAGGCAGAAAGTCCTTCACTGCAGGAGGATGCTGAAGATAGCTTGAAACATTTTTGAAGATATTTAAAACCCCTAAAATATCTGGCTGGCATTCTTTGTAGCCTAAGGCTGGTTGCATCTCAAGTGAACATCATCATCATCAAGCTGAAGTCATCACAGATGAGCTTCATTACAGACATCACATTAAGCTATCATGTCATTAAACAAGCACAGTGCATTAAGTCAGTCCTAAGAAACAATTCCTTTCTATTTCATCATGGCATTACACAGCTCCAAAAAGGGATACCAGACCATGGTTCAAAGCCAGAATTGGCTAAAACACTAGCAATCCAGGAAGACACAGCCAAACTTTCCTCTGGTAAAGGGATACCATGCAAATGGAAAAAAACCATCTGTGTGTTGAACCACATATTCAAATTACTCTCAAACAAAGCGAGTGGCAAGACTCATTCATTTTTTATATAAGTAAAATAAATGTAAAAACACAACAAACCCCCACATATCTAGGACCTAATTACAGTCAGGAAATAAAGTAAGTAGATATACAGTTTAAAAAGCCAAGAGGGTTTTTGGTCCAAATTAATGTCCTTATAAGATTTCTTCTTTTTCTAGTCCCCATCTGTTTTTATTTTTTAGACTGTGGACTGCTCTTTTGCCTTTTTGCATTCCCCTCTATATTTTCTTCATTGAAATCTATGAATGATACAGTGAGACAACTTTTAATAATAATACACCTAAGATATTTTTTTTCTGGTACTTCTACCAATCTAATTTTCATCAAATTTTTGGATGTGTTCACAATATTGTTTCACTTTTGTAAAAAAATAACTGAGCAAAGATAATTTCACTTTAGCTTACAGATTTTTTCTTATCAGGTATACTTAAACTTGCATTGAACAGTACTTACTGAAACCATAGAAAACATAATATATAAATATTACAATTTATAATAATTTTTGAAATATAAACTAATTGAAAATTGCCACCTTACATACACATCCATATGTGAATACACATTTTTCATTCTTTTTCTTGAAACATCTTAAAGATATAAAAGTATATTCATAAGACAAGCTTATTATTGAATGAAACCACAAAGTTTTAATTCATCCCTATAATTGTTCTCTCTGAATTTATTCCATGATGATTGCTACTTTCTCTTTTATCTGCAATCTGATTTTGAATAAGGTTTAGTTTCAATAAGGCTTATATTGTGCAGGACCGATGCTCTACAGATTAGATAAAAAAAAATCTTAATGCTAATCTTGGAGAAAAAAGTGTGGGTAAGCTCCAGACTCTTTACCTACTTCTTCTTTCAAGGTCCCCACAAGACAACGGCTCTAATTCTTCTGTCATCCAACTAGACCAACTGTGCCAATCATTGTGTCCTAAGAGTACAGTATTTACACTCCAGAGAACAGATTCAATTTCATAATAGGGAGCATATTTATTCAGCACAGAAGAGTAAAGTGCTGAGTCTTTTATACCTTATACAGAAGAAGCAGTACAATGAAATAACATCCAAACATGGAATCTGATAGTCACACACTATAATCTAAAAGCAAAGTAATTCTTAGAGTTACTAGAAAGACCAGATTTTCAAATGGGATATTTTTCAGATTGATAAAAACTACAAACTGTGATTAAAATTAGGGACAAGCTCCATTTGCATTTGATCTAGATTCTACAGGTCTTTATTAGGTGAACATCTAGCAATCAAATCAGAAAGGTAAGTAAAAATTTTCTTCCTTTAAAGAGAAAGCTTGACAATTATCTTAGTATCCTATGTTCACTTGAAAATTTGCAAAGTAGAAAGTGCTTAATTTTGTCCTAACAAATCTTATGCTCAGTTTTTAAATAGGAAGCAGTGGACTCCATAGGTTACATGTGATGATACTTTTTTAACAATGAAGAAAACCAAAATCAATGGACTGAACAAAAATTTTTTCAACTCCAAAGTTACAAAATTAACTGCTCCTTAACCGAAGGGACAACAGAACTGCATGAATTTTCTCATTGGAAAGACCTCGTATTTGTCTTTTAGTGTGAGATGAGTCTTTCTATGGCACTCTATTGATAGAAAAGCACTGACAGAAACTGGACACTGTGGTAACAGTGGCTTTAAGACAGCAAATGAACTGCCTATGATAGCGAATGTACTACCACATATACCCTGCATTTCTGATCATTGCAGCAAATGATGTATTTATAAAATGGCACACAACAAATTCTTACAAAAATCTTCTTCTTTACAAGTCTCTTCTACAATATGGTTCAACATTCTGACATTCTTTTCTTCAAAACCACTCTATAGCACTTGGACATGCATATGTGCTTAATCACAGGAGTTCACGTATGCTCAGCTTCACCACCTATTGCTGGACATGGGAAAACAGTGATATAACCTAAACTATTTAGGCTGGACAATAACTTATGTAAAAGGTTAACAAAATACAGTCTTTTTATAACTTGGAAAAAAAATAATAAATGATCACACATAAATATAGAGTAGTGAGAGATTGCCATTAAAAGTACTTAGCACATCCAGTTGTTCAACTAGGATAAAGGCAGTCTCTTTTCAACACCAATCTAATTAAAAACAGCTTACATGAAGCATCTCCAGGGTATGCTGGGACAATATGGAAAATATGCATATTTAAAATCCCTGGATTTAAATCTAGCAGAGCGAATAATGCAAAAGAATGTAGAAGCCTAATTATTTTTATCTCTTTTGCAGGTAGGGTCTTAGGTTATTTGGGCACATTTAACAATTTTATCCTTATTCTCTAAGTCAGATTTTCTAGCTTGGTCTCAGAGTCTGTAGACAACACTCCAGATGAGTAAACTGGCTGATATAATCACAAGTACTGTGAGATAGAAGAACTGAAGCTTTACAAAATTCTGCTCATCATTTGTAAGACCAAGGAAGATCTTGTGATGAAACACATGCTGCATTAATCAGAAGTGACTGAAAATGCACTCCTAAATAAGGATCTGTCCCTGAAGCCCTGTTGTCCAAAGCAATATCTGAACAGCAACTAGCATAAGGAAGTAAATGAAATTACAGAAAATAGTCTGAGCAGCAAAGATGGAAACTCTGGATATATGAAAGACAACTGAGAGATCTAAATCACATTCTGTAGCATTTAAATAATGGGTGCTGGTAAAAAGAAAACATGCAAAGAAGTCTGATAGTAGCCAATTCCTGCTTTCTTGATGTATTTTGTCTGGCACTCATGCAGAGGCAGCTAACTGTGCAAGTGCAGTATATATAGCTGAGAAGAGTCACACTTTATGTAAAGACCAACATTTGTTTTAAATTGTGTATGTCTTAAGCTGGAGGACAGAAGATAAATTAAACCTTGAAAAATGTTTGTGGCTTACCTAAGACTGTTTGCAACTCTGAGAGGATTAGCTGAGATAAATGACCAACTCTTGGTCAGACTACAGGACAGAAATCTCAAAGTGAGATTTCAAAGAGACTTAGAACTGCTCATTCAACAAAGGGCAGAACTGAGAGGGAGCTGCCTCCTCTCAGAGCCAGGAAGCCAAGAATCAAAGAGGCGAAGGGCTGAAGAAAGAATGAGCTTGAAAACGGTTGATAGAGTAGCTCTGTTCCTATTCAAGGACCATGGCATACGTCTTAAAAATGGTTTTGAGAACAGGGACCAGCTTCCTCAACTCCCAGAGGAGTTTGCTCTTCACTGGGCTGCATGTTGTATACTTGACATTTAACTTTAAATTTAATAGTCTATTATTGCAGTAGAATATAATTTGCATTTTACAACTACAGCTTCCTAGGAAACCATCACAATAACTTACAGAAGTCTAAGCAGCAGGTTAAAGTGCTCGGTCTGGTCTGCCTAAGCATTTGACTCTATCAGGAATTTATGAACGCTTAAATTACATAGGAAGGAGAGGATGGGTCGAGGTCATACTTCTGTACTTTACATTTCTGATTTTTTACAGAAACAAAATATGCAGGGCAGCTCTCCAAAGCTTTACATGTCATTCAGTTCTGCTGCTGACCTGCTTAAAAGCTTGAACTTTATCCTCATGGAATGACTGAGAAAACAGTGTGAAGCTGCATTTTCCTTGATAGTTCAGACCTCATCAAGAAATGTCCAATTGCTGAGTCAGTAAGTTTTCTAAAAAGCTCCATAATGCAGCTCTAATACTGGATTACTTCCAGTCTACTTTTTTGACCCTTTGTTGAATTACGTGGCATGGATTTTTCAAACAAAGCCTTCGCTGCCTGCCATTAATCCTTTTGGGTAAGCAAATCAGCGAGCCTTTTTAATCACTAGGATTGATACAACCGGTCCTAGAAAAGCATCACAAACCATCTGCCAATTTCACAACTATCAGATCCATGAGTGAATGAAAGTACAAGACAAACAGCATGGTACAGAATGCCACAGCTGAATAAAAAACTAGAACACCACAGGAGAGATGGATTACTGCTTTATTGTCCTACAATTCACAGAGCAGTTAAATCTCAACATATCATTCCTGTTATGGTAGTCTTTGCTCCAAACTGCAAGTCTAAGCACAAACACATCTCTGTGTATTACAAGAACAAAAGAACGTAGTCACATACTTAACAAATATGAACATAATGTATGTTTTCACAGGCTACCTTGCTCTCATTGCCTACAATCATGCCTAATCCAAAACAGCATCTCAAAATTAAAAGCCTTTGTACACTTTTCACTCACAAATGTTGTTTTTTGTGTTCTATATAGTTATAGAAAACTAAAACTTCTCAATGGGATATGAAATACTCCTTCAAAATTATGACAGGCCTATCTCACAGCAGAGTAGTTGCTAAAATTAGGTGCAAAACTAAACCCAGGGCAGGTCTCTTATGAAACATTTGAATACAGAGGGTTGCAGTGGAGAAAAGGAAGGGTCAAAGCTCTCCCTCTGCACATATGGATTGAAATAATTTATCTATTTATTTTTTTAACATACCTAATACTTCTTGAGAATATAATAAAGGAGAAAAATCCCTAAACTACACTGAATCATAAAATAATTGGGGGTGTGGGGGTGTGGGTGAAGAATGTGTCCAATCACCGTCACAACCCATAGGAATCAGCAGTGGCTACAAGCAGAACAAAGAAAACAGTTTGGAGCTCAGCTCAGAAGTGTTGGCAATGGCAACAAACCCTCTGGGGCTCCTTGTGAGTCTTTCTGACCCTTGTAAAGATCAAGCCTTTCTAGGATAAGTTCAAAACTCAGAGAGCCAACTATATAACAATTGCAACTAGAAAAAAAAGGCCTGCAGTAAATACAAACTGTAAAAATTATAATTGCTTTTTCCCTTTCCCTTCTCCTGAGGCAGAAATTTCCACCTCCAAAGAGAGCTGTTCCATCAAAAGTTTAGAAACAGAAGTTGATTGGGCACTAACTCAGATTACAACTGGCAGGTATAAACTTGCAGAAGGAAGAGAAGACCGTGAGAAGGCAGAGAATCTCCTGCACTAGTTTGGCTGGTTCCCCCAAGCCCCTGGTGTCACAAAAAGGAGCCGCTCAGCCCCTCAGCTAGGCAGGCTCACATCCAGCACTGTTCCTCAGGCTGAGGGAAAAGCCAGCCCTGGCAGGGAAGAAGCAGGCAAAAGTCTCTTCATCTGACACTCAACCAAAGACTGCTGGTGAAAATGAGAATAAATAAGATGCCAGTGAACAGCTCTGCATGAATGTCGAGAAGGGAGTCAAGCTGACATTGCAGCTTCTGGATGGGTTCCTAAGCTGAAAGGAAACAGTACAAAGGCAGAAGATGAGACAGAGCTGCAGCCCAGACTTAATCTGTAGTATGTGGTACCTTCAGCCACACTTTATGAAGAGCTGAGCTCCACCAGCTGTCACCTTTCTAGAATCTTCTGAGGCACTCAGTGGATCGTGCCTCTCTGAATACTTAGGGAGAGGATGTCCTCCTTTCTGCATCCTCACTTAGAACACACACCAGATGAACTCGAAACACAGCTTTCCTCCATCATGCTGAATACAGGATGGATAGAAAGTGCTCTGTTTATGATCCCATTTCTCAGAGCCCTGTGCAGCTGTGCCTGAGGCAAAACTAACTGGAGAGGCCAAAACAATACCTGGGGCTGCTTTTAGGGTCACTGTGGAGGCCCTTAGGTGAAACGATGTCCTGGTCCTCTTGGTTATCTGTATTACCCCTAGAGAGCACAAAGGCACAAGGGATGTTCTTAGTCAGAAAATGAAAAAAAAATCCCAAATGCAGTAAAAGAGAATTTTTTGGTTAATATTTTTTCCTAAAAAGCACCAAACCATTGTTGGCATGGTGAAAAAATTTGGTCAGTGCTTTCAGATTTGGATGGCTAAGTTGCACAAAAATGAAAGCTACCTGATTTACAGAAATGTAATTAATTAAATTTCTACAATTTGGATTCTTTGGTAATTAACTTAATTCTTTATTTCTGATGTGTAACTTAGATATCTTACTTAAGTACCCCAAGAAGACAACGCCAGCATGACTATTCAATATCCAAACAGAAGATCTTAATTAAAATTAGTTTATCTAATTCCACTTATTGAAGGACATTTATTTGCAGAACACATACAAAACCTAAAGCCATTAAAACCAGGTGATATTCAATTAAAAGTATCAATGATTTCAATGGCAGAAGTGATTCATCAGGCTAAGTGGAGACATCAGTACAGGAGAAACTGATCCCAAAATGTATTTATTTATTTATTGGAAACAGTGCCTCAGAAATCAGCACAAAGCAACCAAGAAGAGAGTTAACTAAACACTGACTAGCTAATATTGTTGAATCTATTTACTTAACATGACTACAGTTTTTAATAATAGTCTGTTATATTTTAAGTTAGTTCAAGCTTGCTAGCATTCTGTTATTTATTTAATCTATTATCATATTGGCTGCAACAGGCAATTCCTAGAAATTAATGACCAATGAGATGAACAGACTACCATGAAGCGTTAACCTTTACAGATGACAGCAGTAACACTTTGAGATACTTTACAGAAGTTTTACTGTCATTGAATAATTCAGAAACAATCACTTTCTGCTTTATAGCACAACTGTTTTTGAGAAGAGCTACAGTTTTGTTTGTTGCAATGCTTTCCTAAAGCCTTTGAAAGACCTTCCCGATGTGCTGGGTCTTTCTGAAGGCTTTAAGCTTGGAAATCTGGCACATTCAGTCTTGATTACAATGTTTAAGGTTCTGGCAAAAGAACCTGCTCTTTTAAGCATCAGGGGGGATATATGCTTTGTTAAACTGGGTCAGCTGGCCTGCTCCTACTGGAGTAAAGGCTTCGATATATTCATAGAAGGACCAAGCTATGATCTGGCTTAATGTTTGCTATTATCTCTTGAATCTTAGAAGTCACCATTATTGTTCAGTTCTGTGAAATATTTATATATAGAAATCAAGAAACTTACAGTCTCCTACAGGCAGAGTCCCCCAGACTTTCAGAATGGTTGTTTAACTTTCTGTGTATTCTACCTATCTGACATTTTTGCGGAGCCTTTTATCTTCCACACCCCCCATTCAACCACCATCTCTTATCCTTTCTACAAAACAATAATGGGGCTATTTTCACACTTTATTATTTGAATTTTCATAGTTTAAAGAAAATGAATATGTTGCAGAGTTCAAGATCTGAAGCACAGACGGGTCAAAGACCAAATCAGCTAATATTAAAAAAAAGAAGACTGATTACCTTTGTAGACATGTAGAAATATATTGCTTTCACATTAATATTGAGGCAAAAGGTATTGCTTTCACATTAGTATTGAGATATGGCTCAAACAGTGGAATTCAGGCTGTAGATTAAGGTGGTTTGCTCTATAGTGATTGTATCAGTTATATAAATTGCAGAGGCACAAGCCTTGCTTGGCTATTAATCCATACATCAACCAAGTCTTGTCCTCAACGCTGACAATAGGAAGGGGAGAGAGATCTCAGTGTAGCTTCATGATCTATGCTAGGTTAAATCTGCTCTCCTACTCAAAGAAACACTCCTGTCCCACCCACACATTTGCATTCCTGTTTCCCCTCCTTCCTTTGAATTAGGCATATAATTTTTGCAAATGTACTGAAACATTTGAAAAAAAAATTAGGCATAACAGTAATTCTGACCTAACTTGAGAAACTAAAAAAACTGGAGGAAGAACATCAATTAAAGAGAGCATATTTGCTGGCTGTTTTGTGCAAAATCCCCACATAGTCCAGGAAGCTAGGAGCAGAACCAGAGTAAGGATATGCAGGCAGCTGTGCATGACAGCCTGTGCCTGCAACCAGCATCCTGGTCTATGTCACTTGTCATCTCTGCACTTTCCTAAACTGATCTAAGTCCATGTTGAATCTGAAAAGGGCAGTTCCTCTTTTATCTCCATTTTCTGATTAGTGTTTCTACCCTCCACTCCCCCAGTTAAGTACTTAAATAAAAATAATTTAAGTCAGGCACTAAATAAAAATAATACATATAGTTTGATATCCCTAGTTCCTGTAGTGAACCTTTAAAAAACTGTGATTAACCATCACTGTCTTCACATCTCAGGAGAGTGCTATGCCTTTTACTCCTGATTAATATTGAATGAAGTTACTTAGATGGTGAAAGAGTGCATAAACCCCGATACAGTTGCTCTGTGAAGTCTGAAGCCCTTATGTAAAACCATGAAATGCATTTCCCTACAGTTATTGTGAATACACTTGAAAAGTATGCAGTCTATTTTTATGATAGAGTATTCCATGCCAAAAATAAGGAAGTGAAGATGAAATTTCCTATCAGATTAGAATCACCATAATCAAGGACTCAGTAAAAATTCAAAGTACCCCATATGCAGGCATAGATGTATATTTCTTACACTTTACATCTTAAAGACTAGCAAGGGTGAATTTTGTGTATCAACTCTTAATTCTTTGAAAACTTTCAAACATACCCTTACAGTAATTGTATGACCTTGTAGGTTTGTTCCATTTTACATTAAAGTCATTTGCAATTGAAGATTAGACTGCATGAAAGAACTATCAGTCAGTGCAATTTTAGACATTTTAAAGCAGTACATAAGCAAGAGTAAACCCGCTCCTTTCATTATGTGAACATGAATAAGAAGTGACACTGTGGTGGCTACAGTATATTTCCTTTACCTTCTTCATCAAGGCTTTCTTCTCAGTTTTTCTCCATCACTCATGTACCTCCATAGGCTTTTAAGCAAGCTACTGTAAAACAAAATTATGTAGTCAGTCCTCTCTTAGACAGACATGCCTCCCACACAACCTACTTCTGACCCCTGAGCCTGTCTAGTGATGTACAGTGTCTTGCAGTTCTACTGCTCTCAAATGTGTTATAATTTCTGGCATCCTAGAAATGAGGGGGCTGTGCCATCTTTGTTAGTCCAGCCAGAGTATCTCCTACTTTGTCACTTCAGATATTTAGATACAGTTCCCCAACAACTATGGATAACAGGGCTGGGAATAGGCTCCAACACTGGTCTGTGATCACTTTTTGTCAAAGCAGTAATTAATAGCTTGTCTGGTGTTTTTGGCCAGGTAGTACTGGTGTGATTAGTAACAGTCTGGTTGGAGCAGAATGCAGGGGCTGTTCTGAATAGGCTGTGATATGAGGTTGTGGTATTTTTTTGAGGAAAAAAGTTTGCTATATGGGTGTAAACTCTGTTGTGCTACTTCAGTTTAGGGCCAAGGAGTGGGGCCTTGCCCACTGACACTGTCTCTGCATAATCTACTTCTCTGCAAATGTGCTAAACTCCTGGAGAAACATGGCAAGAAGGCAAAAAAATGAGTCTCAGCAAACAGGTTTCTTAACTTCATAACACCTCTGTTTGAGCAAAATACACTGGAAGTATCAGAAAGAGCCATTAAGAGTATACTCCATTTGCTAATGAGTTTCATCAGGCTATGCAGCTATGTCAGCCTATGAGGATCTGGCTGACCATGATTACTTCTCACTGGAGAATTTCAGGGCTTTGCCTTCTCCCTATTGCCTTCCCACAAACACCCATACATACATGTTCCCCTTTATTTTCTGTAAAGAATGATTAATAAATGATCAACTGTCATTGTAATAGGGAAATATGTCTCAGTGGAAGGCCCCTTTTTGCACAGTGACTGCTTCGAGCCTGTCACTCCAGTAGCTGCCAAGCATCTATGACACAGTTGTTGCTGTAACCCACCCCAAGGGACAGTGAAGATGACACCACAAAGAAAGGTTGCAATGCAGAGCTAAGCCCTTGAATTAAATGGCAGTTTACCAACCTGACATATTTTACTACTTTTTTCATATTACTGAAGGATTTTGTTCAGAATGTTGTTCTCTTGACCTAGGATTCAAAAGAAAGTATTATGTTTTCCTCATTAATCTTTCTACTCCATACTAATATACATGGTTGCAGTTAATTTATTGAGTGCCTTGCAGATGGGTAGCACACACTATGCTCTTTTTCTATACTTTTTTTTTAAATAGAAAATATTAAGATATTCTCTAGAAGAATCAGTAGCAAAGAAGAACCTAGCATTTGTCTTGTAAATACAATAGAAGCCAGCAACTCTGTACAGTGGTGGGGTCAGAAAGAGCTCTCAAGAATTGGCTTCTATTTTAAAAGTTTCTCTCCATTTCTTCTCTACCTTCTTCATCTTCTGTCATACTTCTAAATAAATCTTTATAATCAACACATAATTTGACTCTTGCATATGAAAAACTATACATCAGTGCAAAGGAAAACACTCGTCAGGATGCCTAAAATCTTCATTTTAGAGCAGCTAGATCTCTAAAAGTATGCATATACACTAACCAATTAGAATAAGCAAATAAAAAGTCAATATAACCTTCAAAATTAAACCCTCTTTCAAAAAGTAAATGAAAAATCAAGCTTATACTCAAAGATCCAATTATTAAACTATGTATTGTAACTCAGGCAAAGGCTGTCATGAATCTCTGTATTCAGTAAGTGAATATAGATTTTAAGGATCAGATGCATATCTTGCCCAGCAAGCACCTGCAGTACTCGAAGATGCTGCCATTCCACAGCAATATGGTGCTGCCTGGGTGCTGGAGGTTACTGCATTGACCTCCATTCTTCAGCCACTTAGCATGAAATCCAACAGCTTAGCCCAAGCCACATTTCCATGACAGTATAAAATAAAACCACTTAACATTGCACTGGTTAATGAACACTCTCATGACTTTTTGACACACCTGCCCAGCAGGAGCAGGCAATTGGTTGGTTGTTTTTAAACTTTTTCAGCTGATTGCCATGTGACATGCACTTAAGATTCTAATTGCAAAAAGCTGAAATTAAATATAAGCTTGGAATTTGTACCCCTCATTTGCTCCTTCAGAAGCCAGGTTGCTTCCTAGAACCCTTTTTGGTCTAGTTTCCAACTAGGATTGCTCAAAAGTCTAGCACTAGTGCCTACAATACCCCCAAATTAATATACAAGTTCAAATCTTGTAATAAGAAATAAGCCTTCTTTCTAAATACAGTCACAGTATGAATTTCATTACTCAGACTCTTCCTGCAACACGCTCTAAACAAACTAATTTAAACAAGGAAACTTGACAGTTATGGTTAGCCCTGAGGCAAAAGCCCTAAGGAGATATTGGTGCAGAACTAAAGCTGTGACAATCTGTACAACATACATAACTCTGAAACAAAGTGATGGAGTGAAATCATCAAGCATCTGAAAAACAAAAAAATGAAACTTCATTCTCTACATCAGAAGTTATCAGTAGAGCACTACCAGTGTACAAAGTTTACAGGATTGAATTCAGCATAAATTACATTCAGACTGATGGAAATGAAGATGCTTGTAACCATGTTCTGAATTGTCTGAAAAGTAGCTCAGGACACAGTTTTCAAATAGAGTGGAAAAATGTGCTAGTGGCAAGGGACATGAGGAAAAAAATATTACTTTCAATTATTCATTTCATAGGATCCTTCACTATTATCTGGTTCAGAGATTTTTATTGTAAATAACATCTTGTGCAAAAAATTACCAGTCTCGATGTGTTTGTAAAATGACAAGTCATTATCAGGCAGCCTATACATTGCTTCTCTAACATTTGCATATTACTGTGAAGCAAAGACATCTTTACAGTTGGACCCAAAAGCTTGAAAATTTGGAATGTATGTGTTTGAGGAAGAGAGCACATGAATGTCTTCACTGGATGTCGTCTGTTCGCAGTATGTGCTGAACTCAGGATGTGATAACCTCACACACACTCTGACTGGATACACTCACCAGAAAATAGTCTAAATGTAGGTTCTATCATATGCTATCCATATGCTCCTTATCTATAACCTAATCATAACATACTTGTTTCATCATAGAATAAACTTGTGAAACTTGGTGAAATAAGACTTTTAGATCAGTGCATAATGAAAGCTGCCTTCTATGCTCTCTTCTTGAGGGGCACAGGACAATTTCAGTTTTGAACACCATGCAATTGGAAAGTTTCTTATAAGTTTTCTGAAAGCAAAAAATGCATTATTGTTTTGGTACTTCCTGGGTTTTCATCCTAAATCATCATTGTAACTGTCTTTAGTGAAAAGGTAATATTATTACCTTTATTATTGGACCGTGTCCAACTGGGACAGTCAGGTCCTCTATTTCAAAGAGACTGCACTCTTTATAATGATAATTTAGGAAGTGAGACATTAAAAACTAGCATTTTTCAACCCTTTCATTTTGAGCCCTTTAACATCATTAAGTAACCAAAGTGACAGTTTCAGCTTCCCATGCTTCACTAGAAAACCTCACTGATAAAACAGAAAGGATTTTCTCCAAGAGGAGAAAAATCTACAGCAAGTTCCCCTGTTCGTGTCCCAAGTCCAGGGATGTATTACGCAGGGGATATAGCATAGATGCTCATTACATTGTTACTGCATTTTGAGAAGCATCAGTAGCCTCTTGGTTTACATTACTTTCTTTTCTACCCCCTCCTTTGTCATCTCTCTCCACCTTTACTCTCAGTGTATAGAAAACACATTAAATGTAATTATACCCACTCTTGAGTTTTTTCTGTTGTATTTCAAGATTTCAGCATATGTCTGTTTCTGAAACAGAATCTTGGCACTCTAATTATAGTCACAATCAGGGGAGATTACCTTATTCCTTTAAATAAATTAATTCATATTGCGATGTTTTATGTCAGATGCAAAATGCAGACATGGTTTCCTAAAGAAATATGGAGTGTTTATATATTTGTATATTACAGGTATAAGTCAATGCCCTTTAGAGCTTCATAATACACAAGGTCCAGAAATAACATGAAATCAGAGGACCAGCAAAACTAGTCTTGACAACAGAGACTACATTTTCTTTCCTCTCTTTATCCAAAACCTAAATCATAGTCAAAGTGAACCTTTTTTTAGCTTTGAAAATGTAGCTAGCTTTTTCCCATCAGCATTTTTTTTTCTGTGATCTACAGATCACAAGAACATCAGACAAAATACAGATCTTGTGGTCAGACTGATGAGAAGCAGAGAAGGTTTCTTTTCAGTGGTACTGGACTGCTTTGTGGAGTCAGTATGTTCAGTGACTGAATCTTCCTTTAGATTTCTGCAAATATATTCAAATCGCTTGAGATTCTTCCAGAAGTAACACTAGGAAAGAAAACACTTGCATTCTAGCAAGGGCCACTTTTATTTGCTAACACCTACATTTAAAACTATGAACAACAAGAACTGTTTAATACAAACCCACAGCCCAGACCACTACCAACTTTTCTTATAGTAAAACAGCTATTCCAGAGATTTTAATAGCCTTTTTTAAAATATAACCAAGAATGTGGCAAGACTGGGTCAAAGCCCCTTAATGTCTTGAAGGCATTTCTGACCTGCTAGTTCCCACTCCGAGTGATTAAATACTGCAGTATAGCTGAAGAGTTCCTAGAAGTACAATCTGGAAAGTCATTAATTTATGACTATAGTCTTCAAATTTCTCTTACAGGGCCACAGGAGATGTGTGTGGGATACCAGATACAGTCAGTATACTTTAGGCAGTGAAATTCCATGACAAATTGTGTGACTGAACTACATCTCAAAACAGAGATTTGCTAAAGCAAAGCTGCGAAGCTTTCACATACAGCTGATATATACAGTTGAGTCAGTAACTTTGCAAGATTCTCATTTCAGAGTGGGTGCTAAAACCTTGGGAGTGCCCTCTTCAGTGAGAGGAATCAGATAATGTACCACCTCCTATACAATCATTATTCTTCTACTCTATGGGTCTACAGTTGTAGATGTCTTCTGCATCACATACCACACTGTAATTTAAATGACCAACTGTTTACACTATATTAAGAAAAGAGCAAAGCTGAACTCTCTCCAGCTTATGCTATTTCCTTAATTAGCACAAAATCTGCTCTCTCTCACTGTTCAATGTATATTAATGATATATTTCATTAATCTACTCATTTATTATAAGACTTTTATTTCAAAAACTGGAGTTTGAAAGGACGATTCACTGTGTTGTTTTCACAGTTCAGGTTTTTGATCATCTGATAGTCAGCAAACACAGTAGGAGATGCTTTGTAGCAGGAAGGTAACAAGGGACTTACCAAATCACAGAATTTATCTGTAGTTAGTTGTGCTATCAATAAAACAACAGAGCTCCTGCTAAGGAAGCAGTTTGTTGGGGGCATGTAGCACAGTAGGCACACCATGTCTGTCTTTAAAGGTGACCTGAAAAAAACTGTTATACTGCTGAGCTGTTTATTATGGGGCCTGTTCCTTTTATAGCAGAAAACCTGTCACAAGCAAAAATTATTTCAAAATGTTATTCCAAATTCCTTGCTTGAGAAAACCTGCAGGAAGGACATAACATTACACAAAGAAAGAGGGTCAGTAGACATGCATGGTAGTGGTCTAAGCAGATACTGTACAAGTTCACACACTGGTTGCTGACAAATGTTCACCAGGGAACAATATCACTCTTTACTGCTTCAGTAGTGATGCATTTTAGTAAGGCCTGGTGCAATAGCATGAGGGGTAATGGCTTTAAACTAAAAGAGTGGTAGATTTGGGCTAGATATAAGGAAGATGTTTTTTATGGTGATGAGAGACTGGAGCAGGTTACTCAGAGAAGTGGATGCAATATTAGATAAGATGGCAGTAGCTTTCTTAACAAAGAATAAAGTATGTAAATAACTACAGTTCATCTATCTTAATTTGCTTCTCAGTTCTTCATTAGTTTAAATTCACAGTAATCTCTTCTTCAGCTGAAGATAAATATCTTCACCATTCAGCCTTTAATTTCTTCAATATTCTATTATCTTCTCCCCTTCAACAGGGATAGAATTAAGTAATTATTACAGATTAAGTATCTTTCATATACATACATTTGTAAAAATAAATCCTCTCTCAGTGCTATGGGCAGATTGCCTAAATGGCAGCTAAGGTATGCTACATCCCCAACTGAGTTTTGTACAGCCTAAGTTCCATTTTACATTTTTCCTTTTGCAGAGAGATAATCTCAACACACTGGAGAAAAACATATTTAATTGCCAGAAAATATAAGGACAAATGCAACATGATCTTACCAGGAGCTACAATGCATGCCCTTTACTTTGCATTTTGGCAAAAATTTCATCTGTCTTTGAAATGGAAAAATGACAATGTCTAATGAGAGCATACCACTCCCAGAATATGGCCCCCTGCACTAAGGTTATACAGTTATTAAGATGGTTTTCTTTCATTACAGCACATGTTCCTTAAGATTTATGACTGCAAAAACCTTCTCAAATTAAGATTTGTTTGATTGTCTGTTTCTATTAAGGGTATCAGAATAATGTTTTTCCATTTTCTAAACAAATGTTCTACACAGCCTAGCATCCACCAGACATGCAGAAGAAAGTGAGAATGACTAATTTCTGTTGCTGAATTCTTTATTTCCAGTGACTAATTTAAGAAAGTCACTGCTTTTCAACAACTAAAAGGTACACATTTAGCAGGGTATTTTTATTTAGCTAATTGATAAAAACATCTTCAGATAATGACCGTAAACTATGACTGCATTATATAAATCTATCAATCTCCTCTGAAGCGTCCTGTAGGACATGGCAGGATAGGCAGCTGCTGTCCATTGAGGTATAAAATTTATACTACGAAGAACAACACATCACCACAATGCCAGAAGCTCTCTGAAAAAACACAAAACCCCCCATATTTTTCATGCTTTAATTTTATCTGGATGACAAAGTTTGGACTACATCATATAAAATAGAAATAAATTAAATAAATGGTTATTGAGACACATTGAATATCATCTTCCTGTAGGAAATAGGAAAAAGCACAGTTTGATTTGTGTTTTTAAAAGCAAATTAGACAACCCACTGAAAAATTGCTTATAGACAGAAGGACAGGTAACTTAACAGAACTTTTGTAATGTCTAAGAAGTTCACAACGTCTGGTTGTCTTTCCTTAGGTAAAACTATAATCAAAAGTAGACAAAGTTGGAAGCAATTGCAAAAAAAAAAAATCCCTAAACAAACTCTCCATTCTTAAAGCAAGCACATGAATTTATCCTTCTTCCACAAAATCCTTTCTTAAAGCTGAGGCCCACATTAGAATATTATGAAATTTTCTTGTGTAGTACCATATGTTATGTATGCTTAAAACACACTTTAATGTTTAGAAAACAATATGGTCCTACGATTTCTCTGGGCATGATCAACTATTTTTGAATAATCTATGGAAAGTGTTCACAGGCAGTGATGAATCCAAGACATAGTACAGATGGGTAATTAGACTTTTTATGAGAGAAGCTAAGAGTTTGGTTCCACCATTTCATTCATCTCTAAACCACAAAATTTTCTAGAAATTATTTGTCAGCAGTCAAAATATTCTGATATCTCATCAGGTTTTAATATCGACAGATTTATATTAAATTTTACTGCACCTTACAGAAAATTATAGTCCAAATATTTGGTTTAATAAAGATCAAGATAACTTCCTATGCAAACATTAACCTGAGAGAAAGATAATCTTGAACAGAAAGCCACTCTGAAATAAGTTCTCAAATATGGTCTGCTAAGAACAACATCTCTGGGCATCTGACCAGACTGCAGAGGGGAATAAAGAAAGGGTTCTTCAGACACTCAACAGATGTTCCTTATTGTGTATTTCACTGGGATGCAAAGATGACAGTATTTCTGAAATGCATATAATCATAAATCCTGTATCTATACAGTGTGAAGGCAGGATCATCATTTATTCATGATGCACTCTCTTTGGTTATATCACAGCTATCCTTTATATTTGCACAGAAACAACAGGAGCTAAGGAAGACACAAGGACATGGTCAGAGTACCCTTCACCATACCACCTAATTTATAGCATTGAATAAAATCTCTCCAGACTTTCTATTCGAGTAACCTTAGGGTTACTTATATCACTTCTCTGCATGCTTCTACCTGACATTTTTTGTGTGTACAGGATTTTATTGTTTACCAAAAATCGCCATTACCAAGTTCCTGCCAAACAGCTCCTCCTGGACAATACACAGGACAGCAGAGACATTGTGTGCGAATATGCAACTGAATTTTAACAGCCCAGGAGGAGACAACAGAGAAAGGGTTGAGGACTCCTCGTCTGTAGGCCTGTATACAAAAATATTTTCTGGCAAACACCTAGGTGCTTCTCAGACATACTCTTATAAGCATTACTGTGTTAGTCAAATTTAACAACAACAAAGAATTCAACTGATGTTGAATATAGTTATTAAATTTTAGCTTCTGTCCTTTTGGCAATTATAATGGGATTTATTTGGTGCCACTCAGTCATATCTTTCAGGGACTGAGAGTCTTCTTGGCTATGACAAAGGCATTGTGTTACATTATTTTTGTACTATAAAGCAATTTAGCAGGCATGGAGCAGTGTAGTAAAAGAAAATTACAGTAATTCTCGAATTGACCAGGATGAATGTGCTCTTACCTTAAATACACACTGAGTATCACTGCAAGGAGAGGTCTGAATTCCAAACAAACCTTTACATGCCTCAGCCTGCAGCTGAACACACCCTCTTTCCTCTTCACTCTTTCTCAAAGGCACTATGCTGGAGTTACCACAGGCCAGGCGCCTTGCTGGGGTCAATTTTGTCCTATTTCAACAAGGCTATTATGCAGGAAAATTATAGTTTTCAAAATTGCTGCAAGTATAAACACCACCTTGTTTTTACAAATAATAATATAATTAGAGGCTGTTATAAAATAATCAACTCTAAACCATAATTTTGCATGCTTTCACTAAAAATGCCCAGACTATCATTTTTAAGTACTGTAATTTTTTTTTTATCCTTCAAGCAACATTTCATGGAAATGTTTCACCCAAAGATTCAGAAAGACCCAACACCTTGAACAGCTGCAAAGTCATAATTGAACTAACAGTTCTTGTATACACCTTAAGATTTTAAAAAAGAGATGTCCCAAAAATCTTGAAAATGACACAGATGATATTTCATATCAGTCTGCTATCAGAAGTAAAAACTAGGAAAAAAAAAACCCCCACCAAACACAACACCAAAAATCCCCCATAGACTAAGGAGCAAATTTAGGGGAGTAGCAAGGCTACTTGCACTAGTAGTAGACATCTTTTAACATTTTCTGAAGGGCAAAAGCTTTGGGTTGGCAGTGGACAAAACAGTGAGCATATTGTGTCATGCAAAGGATCTAAATCAGCAAAAACTTTATGACATGCTGATCTTTAACATTTCTCAATGTATGCTGTATTTTACTTTTGCTTGTCGATATTTGTGAAAGCACATCCTACCTCCACAGCTTCCTTTCTTATTTAATTCAGTACTGAAAATACAGTAGGAGATATGGAGCTATTCCAAATCCAAGGAGTTAACTGGAATGAAACTTCAGGCCCCATAGGTATCTACAGCTAAGGAATGAAGCAGCTACACAAAAATATCAGATGGAAGGAAATACTATGAAAACATGAAGAGTCACACAATCATTAGAAATCAGCAAATTCTGAATCCTTCACCTTCTAGGAAAGCCTAACGAAGTTACTCAAGCATCCTATAATTCGCATCTATAACTTATCTAAATTTAAATATACTATGCATTTTCATTAAAGATTGCATCTTTAATTTTAACTTCAGAATAGAAAAGCAGTCCAGAAAAGTACTTCTCCAAAGTTAAGCCCTAAGTCTTCTGGTTTTAAGTGAGAATTGAATAGATGACAAGAAGTCTCAGAATCCTACAGCCTAAGGCAGATCTCTCCAGGAAATAATTGCCACAGCTTTTCCTCATGCTGACAAGCGGTCAAAGAGAATAGAGAAAAGAGTCACTGTGAATAACTGGAAATGGATTTGAGATATAAAGGAGAGATAAATGAAATATTTGTACATTTTACACTTACAAAGATACCACATGCATTGAAAATTACTTGAAAACAAATAAGCAAAACTACAGAAGGTAGGTTTGAGGAATACGACACTGAAAACTCTTGATTTGAAGCGAGTTTTGCCATTAATTGCACTAGAACTAAAAATATTATTGAATTAAATTTAAAACTACTCCCCTTAAGTATTAAGATCAAAAGTATGTCACAGCCCAACAGGTTTCCATCTCAGTTCAACAGCAATACCTGGCAGCAGCACAAACAGGATGTTTTGCTACAACACTAGGCTTAATTTATTTACTAATAAATTAACTTTTCCACAAGTATCTTGTGTAGTGATCAAAAAAAGCCTGACCTCTTGCCTACTTCTGACAATGAATTTCCTGCAAAATTTAGATAAAACAGAAGACATGAAATTTTCTGTGTCAGCACACTAGGCTGCTAAAGCAGTGAGCTTGCTGTTCACCATCCATGCAATGGCACAGGGCAACCCTGAAGCTGATAAGACAGCTGAGTCTGCCTAACCCAGGTATAGCAAGAGGAGTTCTTATAGTAATTTGATTTGTAAGTCTGATGGCAGCAAATACGGAGGAGCTATCAGAGGAGCAAAATAAAATGCTGTGTTAGGCTGCTATAGTGCACCAACCTTCTACATGACAATAAAAACGGGTTTTAATGTCTTGCTGTGATTTCTTGGGGGACGTTTCATAACCAGAATTTTATTTTAAAATATTAACAATTTATTAATTTATGATGTACATATGTTAATTAATATTCTTGATTTAAGTGAAAGCCTGGCCAAAATTTAACTTCTCAGTACAACTAGACACTTGGTTGTCGAGACATTCCAATCTATGGCCATGCAGAAAGAACTAAGCATGGAGGAAACAACAGCCCCTCACCAGTTTTCTCCTGAAAAGGACATCACAGGATGATGTTGTGTATGCACACAGTGACATATTACATCCACTATTATCCTGTTCCTTTTGCATGTTTTGCCCTTTCTCTGCCTTGGCCTTGTTTGGTCAAAAGTGCAAACTCTCAGTGGGCCTTCCACCACAGTGTTTGCAATAAAGCTTTGCAAAACACCACTGCACTGTTTCCACATTTGGTCTGACCTTCAATGCAACTTTATCAAGAAGAAACCTGATCATCAGAAAGACAGAAGAATTTTAGAATAGGAACTAAAACTGAACTAAGCAGAATAGCTCCTCCACATCTCCAGAAATACTACCTCTGCTCTTACTGTCTTTACGTGTATGCACACATTCCAATTCAACTTGCTACAATATTTTCTCTTTTTTTCTTTAGAAATATTATAGTTAAGCTGTTCATTAAGCTACTTTTATATACAATATGGAAAAAATTGTGGTTTATTTCCTGCACTTTCCCTTTATTTTTCTCCCTTTTTTTGTGTCTATCTTATTAGACATCTTCCTTCATTATATTCTTTCCTTTTCTTCTTGTTTTCCTTTCCTATGCAATTGCTTATTGCTCCCAACTACCATTATTTCCCTATGCTGAAGTTGCTGGGCCTGTCACTAAACCTATTTCTGTCTCCCTCTGTGTTTTTCCTGAGCATCCACATTGTCATCCAGCATGGTCCATGTCCTTCCTTTCTTCCCTTAGTACTTCTATCTAACACTCTGAAAACATGATACAACTTTCACATTATTAGATATTTCTCCTACTTTTTGCTTCTCTCAAATCTAGACATTTCTAGCAAACTTCACAATAATCCTTGAATTCCATGATTGTACTTATACCTGCATTTACCATGGGCTAGAATTTAACTCTTTTCCTTGTATGACTCTCATGGTGGCTACACAGCCAAAGAAGAAACGTACCTCAGCAACCCTGAGGAGAAGTACAGGAGGGGAAGGCTGAATGAGCCCTTCTCTCACCATGCTATGCTACAGCACATTCTGTGAAATCCCACGGCGGGCACAAATAACTAAAGCAACAGAAAATTCAGCAGGACACAACAGGGAGCAAATAAAGTAGTATGTACATTACTCAGTAGGCATTACTGAATGAGCCACAGATAAGGTATTTTGGGATACAGAAAGAAAACAAAAAGGGGACACCCTCTGGTATACACAAAGAAAGAATTTATTTAAATATAAAGGTGTCTTCTTCCAATTGTGAAATATGAAGTTACACTAATGGACAAGAGCACACCATGCCCTTGTCAGATTTCCTAAATTAAGAAAATGTGCTTTCACTTCTGTGTCTGCTTTCAAGTGCAGTGGTCACCACTGATGTAATCTGGAAAAGGACAATTTAGGAGGGCAGTGTCCTGATAAATTTTAACTGCTGTTCTCATGTGGCTGGATGAGAATAATTTCCCAGAGACCCAACTGAAGGTATTTTCAGAATTATTTGAGTATGATTCTGCTGCCCACACAATTCTCACTACTGATTCAGAGCATGAACAGAGTTCCTTGGAATTAGCTCAGGGAAAACACAACATTCCCAGAGTTCACCTTGTGGCCTGGCAGAGAGCTAGAACTTGCTATGCTTACTGTAAGGAGTTTACAGCTGTCATTTAATAGCTTCCATATTTCAGTTTCTAAAAGAGAAAGTAAAAACATCAAATTGAAGGATAAATTTGTGTTTTTACAGGCTTTTCAGATCAAGAATTTTTTCCAACACTTTGAGAAATGCAAATACCCATCTTTTCTTTCACCTCGCTTCTTATATATAATTGAGGAATAATACATGTTTCTGCTGCAAAATCTTTTGAGCACATGTGAAAAAAAATCCTTCAAATGCTATAATACAGTACATGGCTACAAGGCACTGTAGCCTTAAAATACATGACAAGTCAAGCAGAAGGAAATCTGGGATTTCATTTTGCTCTGTTTTGGTTTGTCTTATTCAAAGGAAAAGCATAGTGATATTTACAGGCTGGGAGATCTGACTTAATTTCATTTCTTGTTGGCTAGAAAGAACAAATTGCTTCATTTCATTTTCAGCAACATAGAATTTGATTCACAAATCACAGAACAGCTGCAGCACATTCAAAGATAAGCCTTCAGCTTCTAAAGTGAGATCTAAAAATGTAATGAGTCTTTCCTTGTAATGAATTTATATTCTCATTTTTGAGTAACTAGCACCACCACAAGAGACTATAGAACACACAGTTGCACCAAAAAAGCATCAGGATTATTTCCTTTCAGAACTTAGTTCAGGTAAGTATCAATGAACATGTGTAAAATAAGAAGTTCAAGAGTCTAGTTCAAAACAGAATTGGTCCATGATACAGTCTGTGTGTGTGACTAGGCAAAAACAAACATGAAAAAAAAAGATGTGTGAAAAAATAAGAAAAAAAATACTTGCATCCAGAAATAATATGCATCCTAGTGAGCACCACCAATAACATTCATGTTATTGCAAAATATGTAAACTGTTCATTGTATAACAACACATTGCATAGTCGACTTAATAATTAGTTTCAGGTTTTTTTTTAATTCATGTGTCATGTTATTTGCATACAGTATTAATAACATTTGTTTTTTACAAAATCAACTGGTTTTTTTTTTAAAGGGTCCCCAGAAGAAAGTCAGATTTAAAGTCTGAGACCTTGAGGAATAGCTACCTCATTTTTGGGTATTAGCTTTTGAGAAGATTTTACAGACAAAACAATTCAGGTTTTTTTCTGCATTTTTGAGTCAAGGATTCTTGTCTCTCTGCCTTGTATCAGATTTCGCGAATTATGCAACTACCTGGTGAGTTAGTTCAGTTGGCTTCTCCTGTGGAAAACTAACTCTGCCAGCACAGAGAAAGCAGAAGGAAAGTTTTCTAATGGTTTAACAAAATATATTGACTCATCTTTTCATGATAAAACCACTTGATCCAATGCAAAATGGAAAAGTGGGAACATGATGCTGTGGAGGAGAGATTGATCCTATAAACAGCTGCTTGCCACAGGATCAGCTTGGCATCCTTCATGTGTCTCCCCCTTTATGGACCATTTCTTAAATTTTGCTATCCAAGACCTCTTCCTTGGCTGTGTTCTAGGAGTCCTTTCTACTCCTTTTTCTGGGGGAATTGAGATTGTATCAAATGACTTCATTGTGCTTACAGCATTCTGGCAACAGATGAGTATTTCTAATGCTGTTGTGTGTATGTTGCCAAAAAGTTGTGATACCTCTCCCAACTCATCCATGATTGTATATCTTTGCAATTTATGCTATGATAAGTTCTTAAATCGTATCTTGGGTGACAGACTAAGCACAGAAAGCATCTGATGAGGATCGCCTCACAAATCTGGAGAATACCATTATTAAAAGAGATCTTTCTGAAATACTTCTTGCTCTCTAGGGACTGACACTGAAAAAAACCCCAGAGATACAAAATGCCACCATGTACTCCAGTTCCTCTAAGAGAGGCCTTTGAACAAAAAGATCATTTCAGAGAATATTATTCAAAAGAAAATCCAGTGAGTCTCAGACATCCAAGGTCTATAGGGGTCCTGAAGAACAGAGGACACAAAGAATAGATGAACTCTTTCCTTTATCATCTTCTGAAAATGGCTCAATGTATTGCCTATTTCTATGAGATCAGTGACAGAGAACCAAATGGAGAGAGCACTCTGGTTTCTTTTCAAAGAAAGAGCTGAAGCAGACAAAAGCCTCCACTAAGAGCCTGGATCTTCAGAGTGCCAATATTACTTGATGCTGTTTCAAGAGGAATTGGAAAAGCTATCTATCTGAATTTTGTATCTTTCATGAAGTTTGGTAGTCCAAACTTCAACACAGAAGTAACTCATAAGCCTGGCCAACATCCTGAGGAGTATCAGCCATGCTATGTGTTTTTTGAGGTCATCCTGTGCCAGATGGACCCCTATGATCCTTGTGGGACCCTTCTAGCTCAAGATATTCTATGATGCTCAGTGCTGAGCTATGTGGCCTGACAAGAGATGACTGGTGCTAATACCAAACCTGTGGAAATCACAGGTGTCTGTGTCTGAGATGCTGCAGAGAAGAAAACACTAGAGGCAACATAATCCGTTAAGAAAAAGAAAACATTCATGCTTACAGGCACAGGCCTTGGAATAATGAGTCTAGGATCAAGAACAGCTCTTGACAATAGGAAACAAGTTTTTCCTGGATTCTCAGTAACAGACAGATCTCTAGCGGTGATAAATTAATTGTTCAACTGTGCCCAGAGATGATGAAGCCATAAGACTGTTTGCAAGCTGAAGAGCTTGGCAGGCAGGTGCAAAAGCCAGGGGTCTAGGGATCTGCCACAGTGACTAAAGGAGTCTCTTGAAAAGGGCAGTCAGCAGGGAGAAGCTAGAGGTAAAGAAATATGTAGAGTCACTCTTCCCCCTCCCAAATACCAAGTCTATAGAATTTAAAAAAATAGAAGAAATAAAATTCAATCACAAAATGAGAGTGCAACTGTCCTTTATGTAAGTAAGCTCTGTCATGGAAGAGACAGAATATGTGGCCAGCATTTTGTCTCACACTAACTTTGACTTGTTGGTCTTTTGTTGTGGTCAACAATCATTTCTTCACTATGATGTACTCTTATAGTCCATGTGAACATTCATGTGAGAACAGACAGACATTTGAGGAACAAATACATTTACAAGTCAACTACACAAATTAGCACAACTGAAAGGTAGTGACTAATTCTCTTTGAAGTTCTTCTCTCCCCTGAATGTATACTTCACTACAAATACTACAGCAGTCTCATAACTGATTTGTTGTCTCAGCTCTAGTTACTATAATCCAACACTGATTAAACAGGGTTACTTCAAGGGAGCATTTTAGGATAATTTAAAATATTTTGTAGTCTCCCTCGTAGGTGTACTTTAATTCTGCTGTTCTTGCATAACTTCCTCTCCTGAACTGATCAAAACCCTCCAGCTTCTCTTTTGTTACTGAGGCAACTGGCAGTAAAAGTCCCACTGGGGAATCTTAGACTGCCATCTTCAGTGTGTAGTCAGCCCAAAGCAAATGAAACCCTAGATCACACACAGTACTGAAGAACATTGCAGAAGACTGAGTGGGAAAGCCCTCTGGATGTGACTGTGTGATTCTATCAGCCCATACAGTCACTGAGCCAGCAGATGAGATTACAGGATAGTGCAGATGAGGATAGATCATTTTTTTCAAGATCTTTCAAAAACACTGTATCTTCTGTCACAATACCTAGCTAGGACTAGCTTATCAGAGATTCTGCAGCCAGCACACAACTGCATTTGGTTAGAGGAAGTACTTCGTCAACAGAAAGCAAGATTTTACATCAATAGGAGTAATCTTATGCCTAGAATTTTCAACTATAGCAACATCTGTGGCCACAACAGGTACAGTAGTACTCAAAAAAATCTAGTCTCATATACTTCAATCATACATTAACCAAATATAGAATCTTTGTGGACATTCATTTAAAAAAGAAACAATAGAAGAATTGGGCTGCCCATATAACTAGAGTACCGGAAACACCCGACATTCATTCTTAATGCTTTAATAAATAAGTCATACTTTCTCCAAAAAAAGATGTAGTTACAATAGCCCCAAAACATGAAAATGGAACAACAGAAATCTTCAAATATACAATAAAAGGTTATTAAAACAACTGGATTTAATAAGAAAGAATATTTTTTGTTCAAAAATACCACGCCTGCCACAACGCTTCCACAGACATCAGCATTAATGCATGTCTATACTGCATATTCTGACCTTTAAACTATGTTAGTCATTGCTGGTTGTATAATGTCTACAAGCTCCTTCTTTTCTCATCCAACTACTTTCCTGAAATTCAAAGGAGAGGAAAACTGAAAAAAAAAAAAAGAAAGCAGGAGTCAGACTTGGGAATTTTTGGGTTTTCTCTATATTTCCTTCCATGCTCATTTTTTAGCACTCGCATTTTGGATATTTTAGATATGTAATGTCAGCAGAGCTCCTCAATGCAGCAGAAAGAGTTATGTAAAGAAGAGCAAATAACACAAAAAGCAGAGCTCTATACAATAGTTAAGGAAAGAACAAACATTGTAATCATACTACATATTAGTGTGAACCTACATAGAAAAAAATCTCAAAGTAATTTTCCATTTTATCAAAGAAAGCATCTACTTTCGAAACAAAAAATTGGGGTTTTTTTTCAGAACTCTCTCTACTAAAAGAAGTCCCAACTTTTTAACAAATCATACACAAATTCTAGAGGAAATCTGGTTTTGACCAGTTCTAGAATTACATAATCCATGCTGCTCTGGAACCACAACAGAGACTGCCTGTATCTCCAATAATTTGAAAGGGCACTGCTGACATTTCCCTCATGCCTCAAATCAGAAACATTCACCGAGTGCTGCAGGTAATACTGTTAGATAAAACATGGGATGGTTTTCCTGTTGCAGTCGAAGTAATACAGTGCTGAGGTTGTTTTCAGATGGCAGTTTTTAACTATGAAGGAGATGAGGGTAATTGAATAATATGACTAAATAAAGTATATGTTGTGGTGGTTTTTATTTATTTTGAAAGCCCACAATTTTCAGCAGAGGAACAACATACTTATGGAGAGAAAATTCTGTTCGTAAGAAATGTCAATACATCTTATTACAGTGACAGTGCAATAGCATGTCTTTGGTATTATTAAATTCACAGCTTTGATAAACAGCCTACAAATTACCTCTTGAAGGGAGCTGCATAATAATACCTGAAGCATAAAGAGAGGAAATGGAGTTTAATTAAGTGTTGCCCAGCTAAATCACACAGAGAAAAGCATAGGGAGGTGGGAAAAATACTGAGGACTTCAGTTTTGCATAGAGGTGGCACGCCAGAGTGGTCAGGCAAAAGGCTGTATCTGAAAATACACTGAAGCTCTAGTGGGTTACACATCATCAGTTTCTGATGAGCAAAAGCTCCCATTCTCATTCCTCCCTTTCCACATGCAACATTCATTTTATGCCTCTTGTACACGCAGGAGAAAAGTGATATCATAAAACAAGGGAAAATTAGTAAGGATGAACTGCATGTATCCTAATTAATATTTAATACTGGAAAAAAAACCCAAACCAAAGCTGTGTGCAATGTGCATCTAGTATCCCAGCAGGAAAAGTCTTGGAGAAATAAAAAAGAATACATAAAGACAGATGGAACCATCACAGAAAAAAGGTGCCAGTGTTATACTGGGGTTGGAAAGTGATGGTACTCAAACATCATTTGTAGAGTTGATAGATGTTTTAAATTAAATGGTCAGGATTGGCATGATGCTAAATGTTTGCATCATATACAGTTTTCTTTAGGCGTCACGATTAATACTCCAAGAGTACCACCTATCATCTAGAACTACACAGCTTCACACTAAATAAAAAGCAAAGTACCCTCATACTTTTGGAAAGTATACATCTTTGTTAAGTACACAAAATTTTTAACTTTTTAAGAGTCCAAATTCTGTAGGAACAGGTAGATTCATCACAAGCATGTTGCCACACACTCCAGTACTTACTGAGATCCCACAGGTTACAATGAGCCTGCATTCAACTTTGTCTAACTACTAATAATCCTTGACTGAAATAATGTCATAGAATATCTCAAGTTGGAAGAGACCCATAAGAATCATCAAGACAGTGCTCTATCTAAACCTAATTCATATGACTAGAAACGTCTGGATGTTCCTTTTAGTCCTATGGTTTAGTTTCATTGCCCTATCTAAATAAATGAACTTCCAGAAGGAGACAACATTTTAATGGTCTAAATTTAGTGTCATTTTTCAAAAAAATTACTTGTGTAAACAAAAATTCAGTCATTTGACGGGATATAAATTTCTAGGCTTTTATGACTGTGAGAAATAATTCCAGCTCCTGTTTTTCCCCACTTTGTTTCGTAAATTAAAATGTGCCTTCAATAAATGCAAATGTACATACGCCTAATAGTTTGAAAGTGGAGTCCAGACACAAAATTATTAGGGAGCCACTTTTATAGAAGGACCATCCCAATTGCAAGGCACACAGATAATCCAAGCAAGCTTGCACTGAAGCCAAAGACTCCAAAGCAGCACACTTGCCCTTTAGAAAAAAGCACCAGCAGAGACTGTAACAACTCTTGCATTTTTGCCTTTGTCTAATTTACAAATAAAGGCTCTTTAAAATGTTTAATGAAATATAATCCCTGAGAAATATTTCTTCAAAAAATTCATGTTTCTTGAGAAAGTTCAAATGCCACCTCAAAGCTCTAAGAAGGTAACTGCTCCTGCTTCTGTACTGATACCATCTCTCACCTGGAGACTGAGCAGTCAAAACAGAAAGAAGTTCAGCAGCAAATTGCCTGTGCTAAAAATAGAGACAAGGCATCATCTACTAATTAACACACCAACAATTGAATATTGATTAGAGTTTGTCACTTTCAAAATAATTGAAACCATCTTGCTTCTAACAGCCAAGAGTGTTAAAGATTTGTAATAAACAAAGGATCTTCAGTTCAGGAATGCTTTGTCAGCTTTCCTATAGGATTCTGTACACAGAAAGACACATTCAAAATATTTCCTCCTATTTGCTAATTTTCCTAAGTTTTTTTTTTTCCAACGAGAAAACACCTGGGTTATCCTGAGGACATAAAATTTATGCATACCATCCTGTTCCCGTGTAAAAAAGTAGATCCAAGTACAAAGGATTTAAGTGAATTAAGACCTGGTAATGTCGCTAAATGTTACATCATTTACTGGAAATTTAGGATAAATTTCATAGCAGCTGTGGAAGTTCACTAACCAAAACAAAAGGGGTTTTTTTCTGTTGGACTTTTTTCCCCCACCAGTTTTTGGGGTTTTTTGGTTTTCAATTTTGAGTCTGAATTTTCAAAGAGATGACTAAAATATAAATTGAGCAACTACCAAAAGATTTCCAGTGATCCTGAGAAATAACAGTACTTGAGATAAACTGGAAAAATAATGTCTGTGAATGTAGGTGGATGGTTAACCATAGAAACAGGGGTGTAATCCTGCTTCTTGCCTGGAAACAAAAAGGCCATTGATCTTCCAGTGTTTTCTTACTTGGATTGGGAGGAATATACTAAGATGAGAGCAAAATGCCAGCCTAAGCAGAACTGAAAGTAAACTGAATATTTTTCAGAAATATTTCCTTTGAGTGATTTTAGTTCTTCATGAGTTCTCTCAGTTTCCTACGCATGCAGTCCTTAACAGTAATGTCTCACAAAACATAGTATTGATTATAAAACAGTTGCTTTAAAAATAATAAGTGACCTTTCCATTTTCCACCTGGTTTTCACCTTACAAGAGAGGTTACTTTATAAGTTAAAAATTCACACATGAGAAAATACCTATGTCATATACATACATGCACGTGTGACTTTCCAAGAGAACTTTTTTAAGGATGGATATTAATTTAATATCAACATCAATTTTAATTTATAAAAGTGGAGTTTTTTCTATAGCAGGGATTAAAAAACTGCATTTACTAAAAAAAAAAAAAGTCTTGCTGATTCCATGATGATGTACTTAAAACAATTTGCTGATGCTTGCGTCAAGAAACTGGGCAACTGCAAGTGCCTGTACATATAAGTAACTTCTCAGTTCTATATTCTCCTGAAAGAATTGCAAGAGCTTAACCAAACCATAAAGCATCAGAAGCTGTATTTATGGTTGAATAGCAATTTTAGGTGTAACACAATGAAGTGTTACTGGTCAAATAAATAAAGAAATATATTTTACCTTGTTTAACTTATGGGGCTGTCTATAGGTATTCCTTTGCTGTTCTACATTTCTTACAATATGGAAGTGAAGGGCTCTCTTCAACTTATGCAGCATCTGGAGAGAAACAGTGACACATACCCACGAAATGCCCTTTCTCCCCTCAGAGGAGGACTCTTCTGTGGGTGGACAAATACCCCTTTTTCCTCTCAAAGAGGCTTCTTCTGTGCTTGGATTTTGAGGGAGAATATTCTGGATGGAAAAGTCAATTTTTCCTTAAAAGTCACTGAAGCTTATCTTTAAATTGGTGCCAAAAATGGTTCTTGCACTGCGACCTTTTGTGTCCAGATTCATCACATAGGGAATTTTTACAGCAAATTCCACACCTCCCACAAAGCACAGTTTAAAATGGAAGCATTAGCAATGGCCATGCTATGATAAGAGAGAAGAGAATACAATAATTGTTATGGTTTGCTAAGCTCCACCTGGAGGACCTGGTGGCTAAATGGATTACTTGCTGACTTTTCACCTCTGGGATTCCAGCCCTGAACTGGAGTGACTGAAAATCATTCTGATCAGTCAAGTGAGAAAGGACCAAAGTGAAATTAGACTGGTGGTTTCAGATCAGTTCCCTCAGTGCTGTACTTCCAAATCACAAACCCACAGCACGTTGAATGCTGCTAGCAGGGGAGAAAGTGAGAGGCTTTGAGGCTTAATGAGCATAAATCCAGCTGGCTATCCAGCTCACAAACACCTTAACATAGACTATAACCACCCCATACAAACAGGCACGAAGTAGAATAAATGACTGTGGATTACCATACAAATTAAGCACAAGCAATCCCTTGCGAGTGTGTATTGAAATTCCTGCATTGCATATCACAATAATATAATTGTTAATCATATTAGATTAACTCTGACAGCCAGATGATACTTTGGTAAATGTTTAAACCAAGTCTCTAACAGTATTTGAATATTTTCATTAAAAACAAAAAAAAGCTGTTCTATTTTCATTGCACTCACAAATACTAAATAATCCTAGCATATCCCATAACCCACACGCACAAGAATTATTTCAAATTAAAAATGGAAAAACTGGGGAACAAAAAGGTTGGAGTGCTTTATTTATGGATTTTTAAGGCCAGAAAAGGACAATGTGATCATCTAATCTGATATTACACTTCCCACCATTTCTGTACAAATCTGGACAGTGAGAATCAATCAAGAGAACTGCTGTTAGCATGCAGGAATTCAAGACTTCAAACCCCAAGCTCAATTGACTGTCAATTTACAGAAATAAGCATAGAAATTTGCCTTGAAGCCAGTGTTTTACTGCAGGTAAAAGAGTTTTGCCCTTCGCTGCTGTCTTTAGCTGTAGCTTAGAAAACAAAGATAGACAAAATCCTGCTTCCTACATTGAGACAACTTAAATGGTAAAGCGAGCTGGCATACATTAAATATGTCATTAAACATGTACAGAAAGTACTGCATTAAATTACTGCTTGGAACCAGTCAGAAGAAAGATCTCTGTCATATTTTGAATAATTCAGGGTTATTTTTTTCCTTGTCTAAAATCATGTAAGAGCACTTCCTCATGGCAGAACCTGCACAAAATACTCATTTGCTATGTGAACATGAATGACAGTGTAGGTATAGAAGAAACTGATTTTGTAGGCTGGAGCCGAGATGTTTTAAAAAGAAGTCTCATCAAGAGTGGTGCCTATAAAAATGCATTTTAATTTATGGGATTATTATTTGGGGGCATCTAGCACATTTTCATGATTTTCATGAAATGACCCTGTGAATTTCTCTAGGGAATGAAGCATCATTCCTAAATCAAAAGTGATGTTGGTTTTACACCTCAGAGCTTTCTTAATTCCCACATCAGAGCAACAAACAGAACATGAGTTCTTACAAAGCAGCCACAGCAGCCCAACTTCTATTTACAGAAGTCTCTGACATTATTCTCATCCCCAACTAACTATCTTCTATGCTCTGTTTAATGAGATTACAGAATCACATAGGGAATATTAGCAAATATTCAACACCAGACTGACATGAAAAGGTGTGAGGAAAAATCAGAAATCGATTGAAACATCCTGTGTATGTGGAGAACGTTCAAATATGGTGGAGGATTTTCACTGTAGAAGGCTTGATTAGCTAGATATGATTGCAATCACTAATTCTCTTCTTTAGGGTCATACGTTTGCTCAGATTCCCAGGAAATTCCAATTACAAAACAAATGGGCTGTGTATTTCCCTAACTGTTTCCCACAACTGTTTCCCTAACCCAATAATGAAAAGCCTTCCTAAATACTGTATTTGATCATAGCTCATACAAGAAATTTCATGGTTTAGAATTATTTGTCTTTAGTAATAATTGCTTTTTAGGATATTTTTCTGATTTATTTTTAAATGATTCACTGTATAAAATAGCTTATAAAACTTTTGTAAAACTTATATTTGATGAAACAGTATGACAAAAGACCTTCCAAGAATTTGAAAACAACTCAAACACCTGATAGCTACTTAGTTATTGGCACATCTATACATATTTTCCCAAATGAATTTATTTCATGTATTGCATATACCTTGTACTGCAAGGTCTTTCTATGTCTACTCTTCAGCTCACTGCCTTTTACACCACTGAAAGGAGACCGTATCCGTATACTGGACTTTCTTTTTTTGATAACTAGGACCTGGATTACTTACTGTAAGTCTTTGAGTTACGCATCTGCTGAAAACCCTGTGACATTTTTCCCTGGCAAGTCATATGCATTACAACAAAAACTGTCTCAGTGAGAACTAGTCTAAAATGAATTGGTCTTCACACAGACATCAATATAAGACAAAGGACCTGATACACTCTATCATAAAGGAAAGATCAAATTTGCTAGGGGCATTTACTGCTATGCAAAATTAAGGGCTTAGATGCAAGTTAATTATGTCCAACGTTTCATCTATTTCATCATAGAAACTCAAGTGCTCTGTTTTAGAAGAGCACCACTATAGAAAATGATGTTATCTTTCTTTTGATGCATCACAAGAAAACAAAAATGGCTTTTTAAAGGGTCTAGTGGGGGACCAATGTATTTTCCACATTTTTTTCATCCTTTATTTCCCCAAAATGGATTTTCTTATTGATTTTGGAGCTATCGCACATTTTAGTTCACAGTAGCCTAGCACACTGAAATGTTGGCTGGGCACAACTGTTTCTTTTGTCCTCTGCTATTTACATTTTGCATTATACAGTCATCTATCTTCCAGCGTGCAACTCTGCACCACTTTCCATCTGTGCAACCTATTAATAATTTTTAGCTACACTTTCACATCAACCCTTTCTCTTATGAAATTCAGTGAATCTGAAATAAAAATATAAAAATCTACTAAAGATTGCTTTAAGCAAGCCTATAACATTTTGCTTCATGTCTAGAGAAACATACAGATTTAATTCCTATTTTACACTTACAGCAGTATCCAAAATTACCATCGGTGCAACAAAATGCAGCTAGTAGAAAGAAAATATTCTTCCAACATTTTTCTTTCCAAAACACTTAAGAGTGGCTATCATTAGCTCAGTTTCATTCAAGAGCTAGTCATGAGTCAGGTACATTTTTCTCATTTCAGTGCATGCTTGTATGAAGAATCATTATCTGTGTACATGTGTACAGAAAACATAGTTCTCAGAGCATCAACAACTGTGAGCTATTGCCTGTGAATCAGATGGCATGGTTTACATTAGAATGGGCTGACACTTCTTCAGGGCATTGCTAAAATGCTAAGACGTAGTTGCACATTCCTCTCCTTGCCTGGATTTGAGACTGCAACCTGATATCACATAAAGGTTTGCACTTCTAGAAGTTAGACGTTGTATTCAGTTATCCTTCCAGGATAACTGTTAAGGCATTCTGAATTATTCCCTTCCTCTTTTGCGGAAAAACAGTTGAGGGGAGAGAACACAATGGCATCCTTTGCACCGTAGGTGTGTCTGGGCATGTAAAAAACCTGCATCTTCAAATCAGGATTCAATTCATCAAAAAAGGCCCAGGAGAAAGAGCCTCTACTAAGACTGAATGCCAGCTGTGATGTCAGGCAAGTGTCCTGGGCATTTGTAACAAGATGTAGCAGAGAGAAAAACATTTCAAATTAGTTAATTATAAGAATAGGATGATATGATCTTAATTTTCTTATATTTTGCAGTCACAAATCTAATGCGTGTTAATGATATATTTTACTATAGTCTAAGTATTAACAGGTTAGTTTTATATGAAGATTCATCTTTAAGCATGGAGTTTTTTATTCATTCTTCCATGCCTGCAGCTATAGTTAGGTGGGAAATTAACAAACCTAGTTAAAAACAGGAGTCAGGGCAACAGATGAGGCATCGTTTAGAACAACATGCCTTCCCAATAACCAACTTCAGCCAGAGAGTCCTCAGCAAGCAGGAAGAGCAGGAGAATACCTAAATCCCTGTCTCTGTAACAAAGCCTTTTAGTTTATTTAACAATTCTTAGCTTTTGTTATATTAATATTAGCTTTTGTCCAGTTTCTTTGCACAGTGGGGGCTGTACACAAGCAATGGTTAGAAGCTGCCATTCCCTGAACCTCTCACTACTGTGATGAGGTTCTTCAAGTGGAGGCACAAATGTTAGCCCCATTATGCTGCAGTGTCACTCCCACTGGGATTGTGAGATGCATAATTCTCCTCTCTCACAAAAAAAAAAGTCACCAATAAAACACATTTAATATGCCAAAAGAATACCATCTGCCTACAAGCTTTCTTTACTAGAAGGGCCCTTGAACACCCTTGAGTTCATTTATGCTGCTGATACAGGCAAGGCTTTTTTTTCCTCTTACTGGTGATTGTTGCTATTTTAGGGGAAATGCTGTTCGAAAGAAAAGTACCTGTAATCATAGACACTTCATAAAGTGTCCTCAGGCACAAAAGCAGCCAAACAATGGATGCCTCCTCATACATTTGCATATATTGGTTTCTTTATTCATAGGAAGCTATTAGACATACATAATGGTTGTGAATACTGATATATAAAGACAATTGCATGATATATTTTAACTGGCCTTTCCCCTCACCCCAGTAGGTCTGCTTGGAATGGGTATTTTTAACATAACACAAAGAGAAATTTCAACACAATTACACCGTCATGAACCGAGATTATAGCAGCAGACCCTACAAATAACCACTCAGGTTGGTACACGTTCAGACATGGTCCCCAATGAATCAACATTTCCACCACTGGTAATATTAAGACAAACAGCCCCAGGCCCCAGGTGCTACCCTGAAAACTCATAAGTCCCTCTCAGTAAATTTATAATTTTTCTTTTTAAATCATAGCAACTTTTTTTTTTTCTCTTTCCTGAGGAATAATACATTCTTACTCTATTAGTGACCTTCTCCCTCTGGAACTTGCCCGATTATCATCTGATCACTGTACAGGAAAAGGAAACCATAACTGGCCACGAGTTCTCTAAAAGCAAATGTTCCTCTTCCCCAGGTAATACCTCCAAGATCTAGAAAAGGTAGCAGCACACAAAATAAGACTATTAAAGTAATTGCAGTGTTGAATATCATCTCATTACTAGAAGTTGGGGAAAAGGGTTATTTTTGGTAAATTTTGGCTAACCTAATATTATTTTGATACCTGGATAGACTTTAGAAATCACAGGCCCCAGAGCCACTGTAAGATTAAATAAAAAAGCAAGGAGAAAAATAGAGCATTGAATATACTTATGTATCAAATAGGCTTCCTTAAAAGAAGACTCTAAATACAAATATGTAAAATATTAGTTAACTTTTACAAAAAATGAATCAAAAAACTGTATCTTCTCTCATACCTCTCATGCAGCCTGCAAAAGCATTACCATTTTGCACCTGTAATTACTTCTCCCAAACCAAATATATTCAGGGACAGTTACATTCATTTTGCCTTCCTGCTACCACTGGCCTTTATTAGAAACAATTATTTCACTTCCTTCTCTCGTGCCTGCCCCCAAAGCAGTAATCACACTCCTCAGCCTTAATTGTACTGCATTTAACAAAGCAAACTCTCTTTGTACCCTGCACATGGCAAGCTTTCAATTTTTTAATGACCCCAGCTCTACATGTCCCAGTTAAAATTCATTTTCTATGAACATGGCTAAACGTAACTGTCAGGTGAGAACTGTCAGGTGTATCATGAATGATTACATAGCTCTACTAAAATGCACTGTGGCTAATACTGCAGTCTGATCTATGTACGCAGCATACAGATGCCTCTGATACATGGGGTTCTAGCAGGTTTTTATTTTTAATTTGTCACTGAAGAGGTCATCTCAGTGCAGAAACTGCCGGCCTTTTCAGCTAAATAAAAGTCCCAGGACTTCTCTCTGCCTAAAGCCATGTACACACAACACAGCATTAGAGTCTAAGGCTGTGAAAGGATCGTATCTCTTTGACCCAAGGACGCAATGATGATAACAGCAATTACTATAACTTTTGCTACTTGTATTATTACTATTGTGGTATGAGTTTTCCAGTTTAAGGTACCTGAAAAAATTGAGAACCACATGTTGCAGCCCACCACTGTAGCATTTTTGATGCCATAAAATGGAGTTTATGTGAAATGCACAGCACCCAGGGTGCAGTATTTGAAAGTGCAAAGCCTGTGAGAGTTATGTGGTGCCAACGCTGACATTGTCTCATCCAAACTGGCAGCCAAGAATGGTATTTGGAGCTCACTATTCCCTGAGGCATACCTGACCATTGTCTTAAAGAGGGCCTAAAACCTTAACAGAAAGCATGCTCAGAATTAGGGATCATGCTAAAAATTAAGCACTACATACAGTCTGTACAAGTATTTAGCAGTCTACATGTAATCTACAAGAATCCTTCTGCATTTTCTAAAACTGAGTTTCATTACATTTCTGTTATTATAATATTCAAGTTCACCATGTTTTTCGCATCACACTATGTCAATCCTCTTCCTCTGCTGACAGTCCCTCCTAAATTTGTGTCTGCAACAGTACAGCAGTACAACTTACTTGTCATGGCTTGGCTTCATGAATGCAGACTTGGGCAGGGCTCTCCCCATGTGGGTGTGCCCTTCCAGCCTGCACAGTGGATTTTTAGGTGAGGCACAGCATGCACAGAACTGGCCCCACCCTTTAAGTCCTAAGGTCCATTTGCCACGGCCGAGCGAGCTTGGACAGTGACAGTGAAGTCCTCGGGACTGGACCTACAGTCCCCAGTATTGCCAGGAGGTCTCCCATCCAAGTACTAAAAGGGGCTGACCCTGCTGAGCTTCTGAGATCTGACAAGATGGAGAGTCAGGGTGGCATTTAACTGCCTGCAACTTACTAGAATTTAATGAAAAATACCACTAACTCCATTAAGTTCTTAATCTTTAGGAAATTTCACCACTTTTTCACCCTCAAGCCAATATTTCCTTTTTCAATATAATCCACTGTCACATCCTGTTAGCCAGCTCTTATGCTTCCTAACATTCCATACACTAAGCTTCACTTTCCCTGGTTTTGTGAATAATTTTTGTCATGCCTCTCTACCAATAGCTGCTTATGCTTCAGTATTATTCCTGACACTATAGATTCTGACAAAATTAGTAATTC
>JAWWLZ010000118.1:48316192-48339601 GCA_035041345.1 Poliocrania exsul
TCTGACAACCTGTGCAGCCCTAAAGAGTAGAAAACACAGTTCTTCATTACTCCTTTATTTACAGAGTTGAAAAACTTAGAATTTAAAAGTAGTGTAAAGTGTAAATCAGTCTTTTCAATACTCTGATGTTACCTTTATTACACCTTCATGGCGGTCTGTAGTGATGTCTTAATACTCTTCAATTAGATATTTAAACACACACTTTGGTTCAGAACCTTACACCAATGGTAATGTAGGTTGGCAGCAATAAACCAATGAAAGTTTTTCAAATCCTGACCCTACAGATGAGATGGTGATGGGTCTAAATTGTACTGTTTAGATAATAACAAAATTGAACTTCATTATAACTTTACTTTTATATTGTTGTTATTTTAATCATGCTTTAGAGAAACAGTTGCAACAGTCAGTAGCAAGGAATTATTTAGGTTTAAGAATTCTTTACTTGATTAAAAATGTTCTCACTCTTAGAGTAAATAGTGACAGACATGATGCTATCAATTCTTTACAGCCTCTTGCTGAAAGACAAATATTTCCTTTCCATCTCTTAGATGATTATAGTTTTGTTTTTTTATTTAAATAAACATTCTACTTCAGAACTAACTTCTCAGCTATTCTCCCCAGCTGCTTCCAAGAGCTCCTAAATTTGACACTTCTCTAATACAAGTGATTGAAGAAATAGAAGGTGAAACTCAGCCTCTGTCATAAGGAGAGAGCAGATAAGGTCATATACAGATATTTTACTCTTTTACATTTGTATGCTCACCAAAGACTATTGGCTGAATTGAAGTGGTGAGCTCCTGCTTTATTCCGGGATGCACTCCATTTTCTGGCAGTTCATCTAGATTATTTTTTTTTCAATTATTTGCTTTATGGAGAAATAAAAAAAAATAAACGGGGGGGTGGGGGTGGGGGGTGGCGGGTGAGGGCGGGTGATCCCTATGACAGGAACGGGTTCAACAGTGGCATGTCTCCAAGAAGTACTCCTTTTCTCCAGCAAGTCTACAATTGGAACTCCAGATTCAGTGAAACTTTCTTACTACCCTTTATGTGTTTGTGCTAGGCACATTTAGAAAAAGGCTATACAAAGGTGAATTTAGGGAGTTTTCTTCCCCTAAAGACATGGTGGGGCTTTGGGTTGTTTTTGTTTTCCTTTTTTTTTCCCTAAGAAAAAGAAGAGAGTATTTGCTTTTTATTCATTAATTCCAATGTATGAAAATCCTTCTAAGAATATTTATTTATTTTCTTCAACTCTTGTTCTCTGTATTAAAAGACAGAGTATAATAAAAATATTCTGATTAGTATTCCACAAAATAACCAAACCCTTGAGCTTATTCTCCTCTCAACAACTGAAAGAAAAAGATAGGAACTGGAGAGTTATGATAAAAAACTGTCCTTCTGTGCAATCTAATGGCCAGTTTATTTATTATTGGTACAGTCTTCCATTCATTCCAGCATCCCTTTTGACTGTAAGAATTATACCCGCAAGACTAACAAAAAAGATGACTTTTTAAAGTTGTTCTTGGTCCTTTTCCTTTGCCAGTACTTTTTGACCCAGCTTTCTCTGTCTCTCTGAAATCAAATAAAAGCCATATGCTGAAAATGAAGACTCCTTCAACATTAGCAACGTTATAACTTGCACTGACAGAACAACACATTGAGGAAAAAAAAAAACAACAAACCAGATACTTATCAGAAGCACTGTACAATCTCCTGACCTGCCACTAGTATGTGTATGTAGAAGCACAAAAAAAATTGGGTTTTGGGACAAAACTACGTAGTAATTAGATGGATGTTCCTCCTTCTCTCCCAAAGGCAGTTAATTGTAGAACTCTTTTGAAGGAAAAAAAAAAAACCCTGAGAATATCTATATAGACAGAAACACACATTGCACCTTGCCAGACTTAGTTTCTGACATGAGATGCAAAGCAATGTATGTGACCATGCAGCTTGCACAGGAGGAATGCTTTAATAGAAAAGAAGAACCAGTAAATCCTTCAATAGGCTCCAACTCAGCAATATATTCCAATAGCACGATATTTGAGAAGTATATTCTCTCAGAAAAGGACCCAGGAAACTGATCCTTTTATACCAGAAATCTCTGGCCAGACTGAAATCCCTCATTCTCAGGATAAATTCAATCATAAACAAACTTCTAAGGAAAACTCATACATGAGCGAGTTGCAGCTCAAAAAAAAATTTCTTTCCTACTTTAGCAAACAACCATTTGGGCCTACTCTGTAAATCCTAAAATTAAATTCCACTAAAAGAAAAGCCATATTATTCTGTAGAATATGAGAAGTAAACTTCTATCAGGTGCATAAATACAAGTGCTGTTTCCTAAATAGTGAAGATTTGCACATAACCTCCACTTTCACTAGAAGTGGTAGCAACACTGGTGATAATCTCAAAAGCTTCATCATCTGCATCTATTTTTAAAGATTGGTAACAAGTTCTATATCGTGGTAACTCCAATAAGCAGACTATTTTTAAAAAGCAAACTGGTTTTGTTGCAGGTTTATTATTTTTTCCCAAATATATGACTAGAGAAAATGAAAGCTTTCTTATACAGGCTGTGTTAATGAATTTGCGTAAGTAACTGGCCATTATCACCTATAATTCTTCCTCTGCCGTTCTCTGTATTTTAGCTATAGTTCCCAAGCTACTGAGAATGGATACAGGTTCATTTCCCCAGAAGAAGATCAAAACATTTCATTTTGTTTCAGTGGGCTTTTCTCACAAATTATTTTTCCCTAAATGCCCTTCTCTAAAATCTCACTAAAGGTTTTCACAGGCAAAATTATCTTTTACCATTTATAGTTTCTTTTCTTTTAATTAATAACCTAGGATATAATTGCAATATGACATTTCAAAGAGTGCAATTACAGTTTAATAAACCACGAGGTTTTTAAAGGCAAAGTGCCCCAGGTTTTCAAGCCCTGCATTATTTGCATACTCTGACATGCTTTGTGGCTTAGTCTGATGTGGCTTCTCTAATTAGAAATAAACAGAAGATAATCATTCAGGAGGCAAAGGGAAAGGCAGAGTCAGAAAAATATACCTATTTTGCAGTTACATATTAATTCCATGTAGTAATTTAGATATAATTTATTTTTATTTTTTTTTTTTTACCAGATGGACTGAAGCAATAGAGTGACACTTAGGGGGGAAACCCACCAAATAATATACAAATGTTAAGGCAAAAAATGTTCTCCTAATATTTCTTTTAGTCTATATATACCTTTATCCACATTGGGTTTTCTGAGCAATACCTTGCAGTGTTCTTCCAGAGGGAACAATAAACACAGTTAGTTAACCATATGATTCAGAAAGGAAGAGTTTGATAAGGATATCACCCAAGTTGTAAATGGACTCTGCATGATTCATTGATCACTTAAGAAAATCTATGGTATCATTCCATTACTCATTCTCTAATTTTTGGGCTATCTCCAGTCAGGACAACTACTTGGGAAAAAAGTACAATCAAATTATCTAGGAACAAGGTCAGATGTCCATACAACTGAAAGACTTTACTAAAAAAACCCAACTGTTCAGCTGCTGTCTTGCAGGAAGCTCAAAAAGATGAGGAAGCTGCGTACATAGAAAATTATTGACACACTTCATAACAGTGAGAGGAAAACACTGAAAATAGCCATTGTACTGAATAAATTAAATACTGAATAAGTTATGTAATTTAGCCTCCACTTTTCAAAACATACTATTTTCCAAAGTCAGTCACAACCAGAATGTATGCTCTCTGCTACAGACAGGGATTTCAGGACCTTCTCAAAATTACTCACTTCGATAATAAGTTTCCCTGAAAATGATTTTTTCCTACTTCAGACTACTGTAAAATTAGTTGACTTAAGAAGTAAAGATTTATTGTGATGAAAAGAATTATCAACTCCCAGTCAACCCTGAAATTGTGCAGTATCTTCTGCTCCAGCCAGATCCCTACAAATCTATAGGGCCTGATGGGTTTCATCGAAGAATCCTCGAAAAGTAGGACAATATAATAAAAAAACTCTCTCCATGATTTTTGAGTGGTCTTGGAAATCAGGAGAGGTCACAGCTGACTGGAAGCTGGAGAATGTTGTCCCAGTTTTCAAGAAGGGCAAGAAGGAGGACCCCAGAAACTACATACTTGTCAGTATCATTTCAGTGCCTTCTGAAGTTATGGAGATTGTTCTGGGAAGTAATGGAAAACACTGAAAGGCAAAGCAGTCATTGGCACAGCTAGCACAGATTCATGAGAGGAAAGTCCTGCTTATTCAACCTGATTTCCTTTTATAACAATGTAACCCACCCAGCTAAACAAGGGAAGCCAGTTCATGTCATCTTTTCAGGTTTCAGTAAAGCTTTTGATACTCTCACAGAATCTTGCTGGACAAAATGTCCAGCCCAAAGCTGGATAAACACATCATGTGGTGGATGAGCAACTGGCTCATGGGTGAGCACAGAGGGTGATAGTGATTGGGGAACATCAGACTGGTGACCTGTCACTGTTGGGGTTCCACAGGGCTCCATCTCAGGCCCTGTGCTCTTCAACATCTTCCTAAGTGACTTGGACACAGGACTGGAAGGGATTCTGAGCAAGTCTGCAGATGACACAAACTCAAGAGGAGCTTGTGTCCCTTGAATGCAGGGAGGCCCTGCAGAAAGACCTTGACAAATTAGAGGACTGGACAATCACCAACCATATGGAGTTCAACAAGGGAAAGAGCTGGATTCTGCACCTGGGATGGAGCAGCCCTGGATGTACAGACAGACTGGGGAATGAGATGCTGGACAGCAGTGCCACAGAAAGGGACTTGGGGGTCCTGGTTGACTGCAAGTTGAGTAAGAGTCAGCAGTGTCCTGGCAGCCAGGAGGGCCTCAGGCACAGCATCACCAGTCAGTTGAGGGAGGGGATTGTCCTGCTCTAGTGCAGCCACACCTTGAATACTGTGTGCAGTTTGGGGTGCCACAACATAAGAAAGACATTAAGCTCTTAGAAATCGTCCATAGGAGGGTAAAGAAGATGGTGAAGAGCCTTGAGGAGACACCATATGAGAAGGGGAGAAGGGACTGAGGTCACTTGGTCTGTTCAGACTGGAGAAGAGGAGACTGAGAGGAGATCTCATTGCAGTTACAACTTCCTCATGAGGGGAAGAGGAGGAGCAGGCATTGATCTCTTCTCTGTGGTGACAGGACCCAAGGTAATGGCCTGAAGTTGTGTCAGGGGAGGTTTAGGTTGGATATTAGAAAAAGGTTCTTCACCCAGAGGGTGGTTGGGCACTGGAACAGGCTCCCCAGGAAAATGGTCACAGCACAAAGTCAGACAGAGTTCGGGAAGCATATGGACAATACTCCTGGGCACATGGTGTGACTCTTCGGGACAGTCCTTTGCAGGACCAGGAGTTGAACTCGATCTCTGTGGGTCCCTTCCAACTGACCATGTTCTGTGATTCTGTGAAAACGAAGAAATTGGACCAACTCACTAAGAAAAAATCTAATCAAAGAGATATTCTTTTTTTATTATTACAGTAATGACCAGATAGAAAACTACATATTAACTATTTTTTGCAGTTCTCTACTTCCCCCTGTAAAAGCTTACCTTCAAATACTGATTTTTAACTATTATCACCATAAGTTTTTAATTATTCTTACTAAATGTGTGTATTCTTACTAAAAGCTAAGGGTTCTGAGAAGCATGCATTAATGCGCATATATTCTAGGTGCATTAACTCTTATTTGACTTCTTCATTCTATTTATTTGTATGAGTGTTTAATATTGTGCCACTTAAATGTTTGCTAGAACAGGCCTTCAAGGAATAACCACTATTCACCTGGACCCTCAACAGTCTCACCACTGATTTAGGAATCTCAAAACAGAGAACTACAAGGGTATGGTTAGTTATGTTTGACATTATACGTATTATTCAATCTAAAGAAAGCTCAGAGTAATATAGCAGAGCCTGAAAAGAGCTTTGTTTTCCCTTTTTTCCCCTTTTCTTTTTGATTTGTTACTCTCATTTAATACAGAACTTTTCAAATGCAATGACTTTAAATCCACCAGCTGCTAGGAGTACTACAGAAAAGCCCACAACCTCCAGGTGCTCATGCTTGAACTGGAAGATTTTCTTTTGCTAAATGTCCATGAAACTTCTAATGAAGTATTTCAGTTCAGAAGGTGGTCAAAAGTGGCTGACATGTTTATAATGAGCAAACACACCCCAGTTCTAGCAAACAGGAACTATTTGCTATATCTGCTCATCTCCCTAGCACCTGTAGGAGCTGCTACCAAAGCAGATGGCCAAGAGGAGGATGAAAAGAAGATGGATGAAAGACAGAAGGAACCAGACTGACAATCCAAGATGGTATTCATCTAATTCTTCACTGTTCTATTTTCCTGTTTCCTCCCTTCTGTCTCTCTGTCTGTTCCAGACTGAAAATCAGTTGTCCTCCCTCAAGACATTTTACAATTTTACAAGCAAACTAACTAAACACATTAATTCTGCCTCTACAGGCCTCAAAATAGCAAGCAAAGTAAGTGTTCATTTAAAATAGCCAAAATCCTAAAGAAAACACATCTTTAGGGTTGAAAAAAAGGCTTTCTGATTGTGTTACTCTCATATCATATAAGCAAAAATTTTTTTCATAACAGTTCAAAAACATTTCCAGATTTATCTTCCTTAATTCCTGACTGCCCCTGCGTTTTATCTCTGTTTCTCAATCTCCTCACTCCATTCCTGAAACCTGTCCTAATACACATGTAAACCATTACTAAAAAGCATATAATTAGACTTAAATCAATAGCTGGATATCTGGATTGTGCAGTGGCAAAAGTCAGGCAATTCCACAGAAACAGCCCCGAAGGAATATTCTTCACTGCTCTACAAGGTTTTAGATTTTACTTTCTGCATTTTGACTGATTAATACAAAATGTACTTTGGCATTTTTGCTGCTTATAATGTAAAAAGGTTTGCAACATTCAGCAAGATACACTTACATTTGCCCAATACTTTTAATACAAACACTACCTTAAATTTTCTGAATTACAGTGGCAGATTTTTATTATTCCCCCCCTCCTCTGTTGGTAAAAGCAGTAGCTGTTTAATGTTTTTTAATGAGAATTAAAAATCTGTTATTTGATTTAATCAGCTCATTGAGCATTCTCTTTGTTCCTCTAATCCCTTGAATGGGGATGTCAAGGCATGTGATAGCACACAGCCATGACAATAATCTCAGGAGGTTATCTATCCATCGCTGCCATTTATAATAACTAAAGCATTTGAGAACTAAAGAGACAGCTATACTCATTACAGGGAAAATCTACTCCTCCCCTTGCATAGGAGCAGGAGCAGCACCCGCAGCTTGCTTTGGGCAAGGAATTATGGGGGCCTTCATGGTACAGAAACCATTTGCAAAATGGGAGCTGGCTCTGTAGCCCTCCACAAATGCCCAGCCACTCACTCATCTCTTTTTCTTCAGCCTCTAGACTAAAGAGCAAATCACAGTCACCTCCTACTCAGTTTGCCTTCAGAGCTTCCTTCTGTTATACCACATGCAGAAGCTGCCAAGGACCCACCACTCTACTCTGCCTCAGAGTATGAGTATTATTGGAATCACTGGAAAAAGAACCTTCCATATCCAGTTATGGATAGCTTTCAGCATATATAACATTAGACTCTGAAAGAATTACTGTATGCATAAAAAACATGCCCATTTTAACCTCAGAAACGAGCACCTTCAATTAGCCATCCCTGCAAAAGAAACTGTTTTCAGAGGTGTTCAGCACTAGCAAGGGCCTATGGAACCTGAATCAGGGCAAACTTCTTTTAGTTGTTTCAATATAATTTTAGTTTCTTGTGTTCAAAACTGAATATTGTTGGCCACAATCTGTGCATACATATATTTCTAAGCTACATTAGAGTCAAATACACTACAACAGCAAAGAAATTTTTTCTCTGGAGATAAAAATATAGACTGTCCACTTATTATGTACACTTATTACGTTTTTTAAACAGTTTCCTCCCACTCCAGCTTCCAATTCACTGCAATCATTTTTCCTGATACTCGCCATACTTCTCCTTACAAATTCATCAGTGTCTGATGAACAAAAAAAATCTGCAATATGCTTCAAAGGATCACGTAATGCTGACTACCATTCATTTGATTGATGTGTCCATACAAGAAGACAGGTAAAATAAGTCAAAAAATTGTCATGTCTACTCAGTCAATCTGTTTCCAGAGAACTACACAATCATGTCAAGTAAGGCAATTTTTGTCTCTTTTCTAAACTTTTTAAGATAGAAAAAAGTTGAGCTATTGCCCCTTCACCCTCAAAGAGCGAAGATGACTTGGTTTTCCCACTAAATTGCAGCTCCAAATCTTCAAAGAACAAATAAAAACTAGATTGCAAGTGCTAGCGTAGAAGGACCATAAAGTCTTTCAGGGTTTATCACTGTCAGGTTTGAATTGCATTTTTTAACTTCTTTTCAAATCCAACAGTTACTTGTATTTGTAATAATTTTACTTTCTTTCATATTTTATCTTATGCAGGGCATGTGGTTGCCTTTCCTACACAATTGAAAATGCTACTGGGATTTCTACTAAAGCTTCAGTCTGCTGCCATTATTTGAGCATGCATATTTATGTTTAAGCTTTATGGCTGCAGAAGCACTGTGAATATCAATCAAAAATTCCCATCCCAAAAAAGCAGCACAATATAACGACTGTGAAGTAACTAGGTCCTTACTAATTGCAGCTTGAGGTAGAAGGAGAAGTTCTGTTCAGCTTCACGTAGAGGAATAGTAAATTCCTTAAATTCAGCAGTTTCGCGAGAACCTTACTCAATGACACTGAGATCAGAACACAACCATAAATAGCAGCAGATGAGAAAGCACAGTATATGTAGTGATGCGTACCTGTTTGTCCTAGAGGTGACATCTAGAAGAGGTATTCTTACAGAACTGAAGAATTCGGTTTGAAGAAATATGGTATTCAAATTCCCATTGACTTCTCCTAGAGATAAATCTTAAGTCTGCAGAATCAGATTCCTTTTTTTTTTTAATGTGATAAATGGATGTTTTAAAGCCTTCATTTCCTAACCACATGATTGCATAGCACAAGGTAGCAACCAAGGATACCACAAATTATTTTAAAAGAAAGGGAAATTTCCATACCACATTTCTTGAGTGGCACATTTAAGTGGCTGCTCAGTCTGATGACCTGGGTATCATGTCTGCTCCAGGGAAAACATCTTTGAAGAGTGCATCACTATGCACAGGTTACTGCACTAGAAACAACTGTTATCTCCCCATCAGAGATGGTTCAGGACTTCATTCACTCCATTGAGAGAGGTAGGTTTGAAATCTGCTTGGCACCCTGACTCACTCCAATAACTAAACTCACCTCCTGGTAAAATATTCAGGGCTTCTTGAGCAACAGAGAAAAATTATGAAAGCAATTCAAGACAGCTCAAGTGTCAATTTAACCACAATGTAATCTACTAAGAATGGAGTTATTTCATAGATACCTATTGTGTGCCCTCAAAAGAATCCACATGCCAGAAAAATTATTAGGTAAAAAATTCAGGTGGGTAAAAGTGACAGATACCAGGTTTGCCTCATGCAGTGAAGTGTGCACGGAGGAGGTGCTTCTTCTCCAGCTGTAATGAACTCGGTGCAGGCACATTAACAAGCCACTTGCTTCTATTCTGATTTATCTTTACCATCAATTAGATAACTTTTATTTATGCCTTGGGGCTGTGCTGTGTTGGCACTTGCTGTGCACTGTTACCCTTGTGAATTTATTAACCAAAGATGTAATTTAATCAGTGATTTCAATTTACCACCAGCAAATCACATTTACTGTCATTATTTCTGATATTTTTCAACTGTGTCATGCTTTGCTGTTTTTCACTTTTAAATAGTGTCTTCAGTGTTGTCAATCTGGTCACATTACATCTCAACCTGCCTAAAAGGGGCGTAACTCTCTACTCCTCCATGACATACCATTTGTGTCAAAAATATAATCAAATCTTAAACTAATGGCTTAGGACAGTTGCTCTTCTACCTTTGCCTGCCCTACTCCTGTATATCCTACAAAGCACTCAGATACAAAAGACTGAATCAGAGCATCCTGTGTGCACTGATGATGAAACTACTTTGAAACCTCAGTTACAGTTCTGTTACTTTCTGGATACTGATCCCATTGGTCTCAACAAAACAACTCAGATCAACTAAACCTGTGTGAGTAAGGTAAGGGTGAGACAAAAGACAGTGGAGCTCCTGCTTTGAGCTCCTTCTCAGGCTTTCATCATTATTTTAATAACATTTTTTCATTATTTTGCAATATTAACATTTCCTGTGAATCACTGGCATGTCTAGGACAGGAGGGGAAGTAGCCAAGGGGCAGTTACCATAATAAATATACTATATGGCCTCTATGGATATTCAAATTGATTATGTTAAATAGCCCCTCAAGTGGCTTATACCTTGTAGTACCTGCAGCAGGGAGGACTTCATCAAGCAAAACACCTACCAGTGCTGCTCACAGCCTACCATAGGGGACAAACTACAAAAGGCGAGGAGCATCCTAAAGTCACAACAAAAGAAGTCTATACCAGGGAATCCTACAGGCTCTGAAAAAAATGAAGTCCGACTTCCCCCAGAGATTTTCTTGGCCTGTGTGTGCTGCTTAAGGGTAATTCCTTGTCATCCTTAAGGCCTTAATTCCTTTGTTACCTACCTTTCTGTGGCAAGGGAAAACAAGAATCATCATTTTTTGATATATAAAAAAACAAAACTAAGGGAAGACTGAAGCGCTTCCTCCATATAAATGTGACAGTTATAATTTTTCAAATTCAGGCCAATCTGAATATCTGACAGTTTTGCATATAAGCTCAAGGCACTGAACAAAAAGGTGCTGCAACAATAGTCTTCAAAAGAAAACAAAGGAAAAAGATGAGATGAATAGTGAAATATGAACAAGTAATGAATTAATTAGCACTTAAAAGGTGTACTTAGTTATTAAAAATAGGTTCTCTCATTCCAACCACTATGATCCTCTTTATTTGATATTAAAATTAAACCCTTGGTTACAGATTATAATTTCTAGATAATTTGCTATGTGTATAAACTCTATAATTCAGATGTCAGACATCAGGCTGTTAGTGAACAGTATTTTGTGTTTTACTGGTTGTGTTATGCAAACATAATTTTTTACTGTGTGTTTATATACTTTACTTAGGGTTTAAAAGCTGATATGGTTAATGAGTCTCAAAATATATGAAAAACAAACCTCTGTATTTGTAAGTATTAGTGTTTTTGTTCAAAAATTCAATTCTTCACATGCACATTTATAATTAGCAAGAATTATGGAAAGCAAAGAAAATCTAATCCATTATGTGACATTAAACTGGCATATGCTTTTCCTGAGGTTCAAAAGGGTTCAAAAGGTTTGTTAAGGTGGTGCAAGTAGATGATGATCAAAAACCCCCATCCTTCAAACTAAATAGACAGATGTTTAAATTCATTTGGGGAAGGTGTCTGTTTCCTGTAAATGAGATTTAAAATTTAAACATCACCTCACCTACTGCATATCTTCACTTTTCCAACTATATACTCACACCCCAATACCTTCATAAGGCTTAGCCTTACTACTTTAAATACTTTAAACTGTGTCAAATCCTCAGAGGCAACAACCTGCCTTTCTGGCAGGTCAACAGGGACAGATTGTAGGCAGACTGTCCTGCCTGGCATACCTAAACTTTCCCTCTCTCTGACTTAATATAACAGATACGCTAAAAGAAGTAATATGGTCAGAGGTCTGTTCTACTAAGTATTGTAATCAATTTATACACAGAACAGACTCAAAGGACTGCTAGGCCCACACTGGCACAGACTTTCATCAGAGCTGGGAACAGCAGTCAAGTAATCCTGAGCAGCTAGAAATCCAGGCCACTGTCTTTACCTGGTTTTGTCAGTGACTTTGGTTATCTGCCTGCTGTCATCACCAACCTGCAGCAAATTCTCAAAATGAATTAAGGTCCCAGGTTAACACTCTATATCATAAAAGAGTAAAATGAGCTTTCAGTTGCATGGATACAATCCCGTGGAAGAGTCTTTAAAGTGAACTAAAGCCAATGAGGTAAGAAAGAACAGCCTTAAAAGCCCTCAAAGGACAAATGATACTTTCTGAAGCTTACTCCTTAGTTCACAGCACACAAAATAGTGTGATGGACTTGTGCCTACTTTGCTACAATTTTAATTCCTTCCTTGACCTTTTTTTACATCTATAACACATCAGGAATAAAGTCCTATGCAATATATTTAATTTGTACCAGCATTCATCTTCAAATTGAAAAACTAAATAATTTATTTTTAAGTGTTCCTAGGGTTGAATCTTTCTGCATTTAAAAAAGGAATACTGAATTAAACAACCAAGCAAAAAAACCCTCAGCAACAAAAAAAACAGCCTCAGAGCTTTCCAGATGTCCAGATGAGACTACCAGTTGGGCAGTGAAATTTTTCTGCATTATGTGCCTTCAAAAGTCAGAAGACAGAGGTGTACCACCACACAGTACAGCCAGAAAACTCCCAGTGCTAATAAATAATTAATTGGGTATTACAGATTTCAGAGGTACTTCATCAGAAAAGTAACCCTTTGTACTTCATCACTGCAATAAAAATAACATCCAAAGAGATAATTTAAGTCTGCAACTCTCAGAGGAGTGAAAAAAAAATTGTATTCCATTCTCAGAGAAATTCGGTCAACAGAATCCACTGCTGATCAAAGGTCCTATATATTTAAGGTTTGCATACACATTATGAGCCATCTGAGGGAGCTACTAATGATAGCAAGATCCATAAAGCATAGACAGTAAAAAATTATCCTCTTCAATACTTAAAAAATAAAAATATTTTAATCAGAAGTCATCAAAATGCCAAGATAACACAGCAACTCAGCAGCTAAATAATTCATGACTTCCAACTGTATTCCGCCTCAACTTATATATTTTGAACACAATTAATGAAATAACAATACATAGCAAGACAGCACGAACCTTCTGAGAGCATGAAGAACTGTTATCTCCCACAGAGGACACTGAGAAGTGGCAGCACTCTGCACACAGAAGGATCGTGCCTGAAAGTGTCATTTAAATCCAGTGGGAACTGGACTGTCCTAGGACAGTATCCTTGGATAGTTAACATACACAGGCATCTTTGGATAGAGACACAGTGAGAAAGCTCAGATGCATTTCTGGTGAGAGAAATGAGAGGGAATGAAGGGAGGCATCTGTTCAGAGGAAGACCAAGCACACTCTAAATACAAAGTCTGCCAGAAATAGAGAATACGAAAAGACAGCATACTTGCTTCTAGCTTGCTTTTTTTTTTTTTTTTTTAAATATGTTACTGGAAAACTAAAAACTGGGCAAATTAGTTTCCTTGAAGGGTATCCAAAAACTTGGACTCCCAAAGGGTGATACATCTACAAAACAATAAATGTTCACTTAACAAAGTTCTTTGTAAAAGATATACAAAGATATATGAAAAGGAAGCTCAGCCTAATTCACCACTTAGGTGGTTAAGGACTGTTTCTTCCAGCACTCCTCTGTGGCCTGTGTCAACCCCATTATTCTTAATAAGATAAGGATGCCTTGATACATGCTTCATTTTCTGTAATAGTCAAAATTGGTGATGTTGGGAAAGCTTTCAGGTACATGACCTTTCTCTATGTAACTGCAAGTTAGCTCTTGTTTACAAGTGCTGGTATTGTGCTATGCTGATATCATTATCGGTATTACCTGCAGCAGAAGTTAAAGAATAGATTAATTTTTTAATCTTTCTTTTTTTAAAAAAAATCTGTTTATATGATACCATAAAAAATCTCTAGACAAAACAATATTAGCATTTTTTCATTTTCAAACCTATTACTAGTGGTACTTCATATTTCTGCCACAAGTCATTTGCTGGTACCCAAGTGCTACATAAAGAGTAATTAATTAGGTTTCTCAACATGATGATGAGGTACCATGGCTATTATTTTCATCATATCAAGAGATTAAATGACTTGTTCAAGGACACAGAAACAAATCAGATTCAAATGGAAAATTTGAATAACAGGCTCCTGCTTTTATTGATGACCAGCACTTCCTCTCCTTTAGCTGGAGATAAATCATCATAAAAGTATTAATGAGTAATCTGTTAAACATCTAAGAAAGGATTACACAGACTATTGGTAACAGTGTGCATAAAAACATGGTCTTCAAGCATTTTATCTTCACTCTAAGACAAATAACTTCAACAATAATGAAAAAGGAGATGCATGAGAAAGAGATCAGAGGTTAATTGTTATCACATTAGACTCTAAAAATATGCTACCCTTTAACACCACATGACAGATGCCAGAAAAACAGACTGAATCTGTCACAAGGGAAGAAAAGATGCTAATTTGTAGATATGCCAGCTATAGTCTATAGTAATAAAGTCAGTCCTTGTTGTTTCTTAATAACAAGCTGTCATATGGTGGGATTACAGTGTAGTTTGACACCAAACTACTTCTCACAGAGAGCCACAGTGTTACGATGACACTCATCTCCTTCACTCCTCTGGGATATTTCAATTCCATTACTTATACCATGGAACCCAATTTCATACATAGTACAAACAAACTTTTAAACCCTTAATGTAATTCTGTGGGGTAAGGGGGCATGAAGGAAACCACTTCATAAGAAAACAAAACCACATTACAACGTTATAATTTCTCACAAATATACTCCCTGCTCTGCCTGGTACCCTCCCCTCTTTTTCCCCTTGCCCCAGGGCACAACATAGTACTGTGCAGCATATTGCCTTATGAATCTTCTTCAAGTACCCAATTATCCTGGTGCACCAGACTTGTCATTACCATGACAGCTGTGTGCAGCATGCAGTACATGCTGTCAGAGGTGAAAGATTGTACACAGGCATCCCGCATTTCCATTATAACTTGGAAAGTGAAGGGGAAGTAAAACAAACACAAACACCACCACTTCACCCCACCCCCAACAAAAAAACTTTGCTAAAGAGGTTGATTAAAAGTAGAAGTTAAGATCATTTTTTTAAGTGGCAATATAATTGCCAGGCAATCCGGTGCTGTCTCTGCCTCCAGCAAAATTCCTCCTGTGTATTTTTTGTCATGATAATCAATGAGGTGGTGTAAGTACATTCTGAGCACTTTTGAACAGAGTTAAATAAAATAGTCCATCAGCCTGAAGTTCCTCCAGAATTAAGCTTCATATTTTCTCTCCTCTGATTGTTTTCTTTTTACCATTACCACTCGCACACAGAGACCCACCCACAAAATCCTGAAGGATATTACCACAGTAATTGAGATGTGCTCACTCAAATAGGCTCCTAAGTACAGAAAGGGGCACAGAAGTGATATAGGACACTCACCCACTAGGTGAACAATACCAGCTGAGCAAAGACATCTGACCCAGGGCACATCTGGCAAACAGAATTGTGATGGATTAAAGCTGGCACTCACATGGCAGGAGGTAACTGATGTTACCCCTCTGAGCATATGTTCATGCAAGGTGACATATGCCCTCAGTTCCTACTAATATCAATGAAAACCAGACCCTGCAAGCATCATGGTCAATATCTCACTGGATCGGGCCTTTAAGAACAAACATGCAGCACAGACGAGTGGTCACAGTTTGTAAGAATGTGCAGGGGAGTTTCTAATTACACACAGCGTTTGGCACTTATGTTCTGCATCTCACTTCCTCCTTTCTGAATTATCCTCAGCAAGCCACTGCCAATTCTTCCTGTGATCATGCAGTTCATTATAGCTGTAAATATAAACATCCTTTTTCCACAACCTATCATTATTAGGAGACCAGACGGGGAAAAATATCCAGAATAACAGTAGGATAGTGAGATTTCTTTTTCCCTTAGTAATGGACTTTCTATTTTAAACCAATGAAAAACAAGCTTGTAGAAAACAATAATTACAGACAGTTAAGGATTCTTTCAAAAGACAAGCAAGCAGAAAAGGCTGTGTGATAACTCATAATTCAAAATTAATTTCATCTACATCAACAGAGACAAAGGGAAGCAACCTGAAACCTCGAGTCAAGTATTCTAATATCAGCACTTGAAAAGATGTATTTTCACACTCTGAAATGGAGTAGAAGGGGAGCAGCTGCAGAGATAGAAGAGAAGAAAACAGAGAACTCCCACCTCTCTCCTTTGCAAAGTGGGAATAAGGTGTTTATTACTCAGCATCAGCTGCTTGTTTTTCACAGGATGATATAACACATGAAGCTCCTGAACATGATCTGAGTTAATACCCTGTGCAGCCAGCACATTTATGTCGCTAGAGGACCTGGGAGCTGAGGTTATATAGGGAGTGAGAAGCCTTTTGCTCTGTGCTGCACATAACTAAAGGACAAACATTGGTTCCCTGAAAGATCTACAGAAAACCCTGTGCTCTGAAATCAGTGCCTTGTCATGAAACATGATAGTGTTGTTCTCTTGTTTGGAAAACACTACTCCTTACTGAACAAGAAGCAATCAGATAAACAGCCTCCCTCTGAGAGTTAATAAAAAAATGTGTAATCAGGGCATAAGCACGGAAATGTAAGGATTCAGAAAAATGATAAAGAATAGGAGTTAAAACACACTTCAATATTAAAAAATTAGTCCTTCATAACTTCTCCACTGCAAAGGCCCAGGAACATCACTCTATCACCTTCTTAACAGCATACTCACACCAATGTCAATAACAGGCTTAAGCTTGTTTGAAAAAATATTTTTGAAGATGGAGTGGGAATTGTGACAGTGAGATAAGGGAGTGGAGAAGGGTGAAAAAGAGAAATAACAACAATAGCAATAAGAGAGTTCTAAAAACCTAAACTTAATACTTGAGTATTATCTTGTAACAGCAGTTCTGACAAAAAACAAACCCAACAGTGAATCTGACAAATAAAAAAAAATCATAATTTGTATTAGTTATGAAAAATACAGCTGTTTTATAGCAGAAGGTGATGGATTTCCATATGGCTTAGATTACTATAATTTCTTTAAAAATCTACAGCAAACTTAACAATGAAGTGTAACTGTCATCTCTTTGATAATGACATTTTTTCTATGTAACATGAATTGCTTTCATTTTAAATTATGCACTATCACTTTTTTCACAAAAACCCTAATATTAAAAAAAAATTACAAATATATGGTTTATCACACATTCCTAAGTAAATATCCTCTTGTGAAGCTGCAAGGTCACAGGCATAGAACACACACATAATCATGTTAGTAGTAAGAAGGAGCTATAAATATCTTAATTAATTTTGTTACTAATCTTCCTCCCAAGCTCCCTTCAATTCGTTGAAGTTAGCAAATCTTCCTCACCTTGCTGAAGCTTTGTAAGTGGAAGCACTGCACAGAGGATGAGGCAAATTTTCAGTCTTAAGAATATGCTTCATAATACCTGGACAGCATCTATGTGAAGGTTGCAGGAAGGCAGAGAATGCCTGTCTTGCCCTTTTTAAGGGCACTTATTGTGACTAAGTACTTATGAATGTGAAATCATTTGCAATTCTGTCTGCAAAAAAATAATTTTGATAGCCTGGGATTAATAGTCTTGAACAGTGTTGTGCAATTTACTAAACACATAAAAATCTCTTCCTAATGTACTATGTAGGAAACTAGAGGTGCTAAATGCAACTTTCATTCTGAAAAACAACACTGTAAAATTAGGGTAGATATGTCTGAGTCTTTCTGAAAGGCAAAAATAATGTATTATATATTGATAGAATGAGAAATTCAGAAATCACTTGTTGATAAACAGATCAATTTCCTTAAAAAGAAGAGGAAATTACTGGTTATTTATTCCCTTACACCTCTGCACATACTAATACATCCAACAACAGACATGAAAGATATCATTCAGGAAGACAAAGATGTCAAGTTACCAGAACTCAAAGGGTCATTCATAGTCTATGAGCCACTGACATCAGCAGGCTGTCTACATGTACACCAATGCTATCACAGCTCATTTTCAAGAACCTTTCTTATTTTATTTCTGATTAAAATCAAGCCTTTGGTTTCTGAAGGCAAGCATAATATCTCAAACCTGCCCTTCCATTACTATTACTATAATACAAATTACTAATGAAATTGTTGAGATCTGAAGTTATTCCTAAAGAACACTTCAAATTATTTAATGCAACAAAAGCAATTCAGCAATGGAATATATTGTCTGTTTTGAAGAAGGAAGGGAAAAACAGGCATATATGATTAAACTTCAAAAATATCTAAAACAGTACCTCCCCATTATCTCTGTACATATTTTCTTACCTTAATTTGGGTGCAACTATTATTGCTGAAAATATTAACAAAAAAACCCATCAAAACCCTAGTAGAGGTTAGTGAAAGAGGACATGAAATTGTAACCAAGATGTTCTACTTCAGTAAAACTGATAGTGAATACCCTGCTTGTGCGGAGAATTAGTTTCAGCCTTTCAAAATTCTTCTGTATAACACACAGTGCTGGCAGACCATGGTGCTACTGGGTGTGAGATACGAGCTGTTGCAGTTGATCCTGTTCTTCAACAATAAGTGGCTACCTTTTACCAGTTTCCAATTTCTTTTCCTTTAATCTGCTGTTATGTATTATTTCGATGTTAAACCTCCACTACATAAACACACCCAACTGATACCTCTAGGTCACATTCAGGAGACTGGGAAATAGTCAGAGGAGTGTTTGTAGAACCAAATACTCTAATAAACTTTATGGGCACAAGTGATAAATTCTGGCTGAATCGATCACACGCTGTCTAAAAAGTAAAGTTCTTCCCCCATAATAAGAACAAAGGAGAAGCATTAAATTCTGAAGACAATGCTTGAATAACTAGAATGTCTTTAAGGAACGAGCACTGATTTGGGGGCCTAACACAGTCAAATTCCTGAAGTGCCAACTGTCATAGAAGACTAACAAGGGAAGAGTCTTCACCATCATCATATACCACTAGGCTCAAACAAAGAAATAACACTGTAAACTACTTGTATTATAGGACATGAGGGAAGGTTCAAAATAAGGATTTGAGTCAATGGGTTAGGACTCAGACAGAGCCTCTACCTAAGTGTCAGTAGAAGGAGATCTATACTGTGACAACACGTGCCTTCCGATTGATGTAACCATCCTGTAACTAAAGAAACAGGAAGGTTTTCTTTGCTAAACCTACGGCAAAACTTACTGGAAGGCCAAAGCCTGACAAGAAATATTTAAAAGATGTGTAGAGGAAACACTGTTGCTACCTACTGCTTGGGATAACATCAAGCACTGAAACAGTCTTCATTTTTCTATCATATTATCGTAGCAATTTGAATGAGCAGAACTTAAAAAAAATGAAATTCAGCATCATATTTGAAAGATTTGAATGTACTAGCAATGTAAGTAACATTTATTAGCAAAAATTCTTGATAGCAATAAAGCCAGAATGAGTTATCTTCCTTCTTTAACTGTGTTGCAGAGCAGCAGCCTCTTGCTTTCTTTGATGCCTAGACTCTCTGTGAAATGGCTACTAAATTTGTGTAGGAATAGACCTACCAGTTTTCTTGATCATCTTCTGCTCATCATGGCCTCCATCTCGATCTCTGAAAAGATGGCCTCTTTCCTTGTATGGACACTCTACACAGTGAAGTCCTCAAAATATTTTAATCTTCTAATACAAGATTATAACACAGACCCTTACCAACATGATCAAATCAGGGCCTGGGGAAGAAAATAATTTTTTTCTATCTGAGGTAGTATTTAATTCTCAAGGCTACATCTATGTTATCAACATTTCATTTTGAAGTTTTTAAATGCATCCTACTAAGAAAGGATATTCTGCATTTGTTTCCATCAGTCTGATATTTAAGAACACTCACAGGGCAAAAAATAAGCAACTCAATTTGGAGCAACTGATAGGCAATGAAAGTAAAGGTAATTTATGAATTTTGATTTTAAACACAGCAAACTGCTAAGATGGCCAACATAAAATAAGACACAGATTTTTAAGATTTTTTTTCCTACCCCACTTACAGTAAATAGCAGAAATGTCTTTAGCATTTAAGGAAAGCTATGGCTGTCCGGGAAACTGTTCGCAATTTAAATTCTATTGCCATTTAGAAAGGCTGAGGTGGAAGTAGAAGATGAATTCTCCATATCGGAGGAATTACATCCAACCAACTACAAAACAAATTATGACATGTAGCATACATTGCCCAATTGCTTTTCAGTCAAGGCTTGGGGCCAAGAATTGCTTGTCTATTTGTTTCACACTAACAGCTGGACACACTTATCCATGGTGACCTACCTTCCTAATGAATTGTGCTTAACAATATAATCTATAGATCTTTTCCAAAACCAAAATGAAGACACTACAAAAATGGGATACATTACAGGCAGAGACCAGTTTTTTCTTCTTCAAGGGACCACACAATAAAGGTGTGCACAGCAATTACTTCTGGCCACATAAAAGGAGATGGACTTTGCAAGTTCTTTCCAAACATAGAGAGGGAAGACAAGACACTTCTAGTAGGACTTGCTTCAACATGGGGCTACACTAGGAATCACACAGAGTTGTGGTACAGTGCAGCAGTCTCCAAGATCAGAGGCAGAGGTACCAGCAGCTCTCTCTGCCTTGTGGGGTCACAGACTGAAAGGAAGGCCAGTGCCACCTTTCAAGCCTGCAGGATATTATCCTAGCCTGGGAGAAAACAGTTTGCAATTGATGTAGAAGTGGTGCTCTGGAGGTCCTGTCTCAGTGCTCTTACAGATACTGTGTGTCTCTAACCTATACCTCTGAGTGATACTGTTTCTGGTATGCAGTTCCCCTTCAGGGTTTATTACCCTCTTTCTCTCCCCTTCTATCCTATCCCTGCATGCTCCTACTTAACTGTGCTCTATAATTTAAAGATATACTTTAAGATATCTGAGTGTAGAAAAATATGGCAACTGTTCAGCTTTCCTGAAAACATTTTTCATTTATCAAAACTTAACTTCAGTTATATACTGGGAGCTGGATCCAGCCTGTCTTCTACTCTTCTGCAAGAAAGAAACAATGAATTTGCAAATTGCTAATTGTTGTTTCTTTTCAGTTAATAATTTTAAGGATATCATTGAAAGGGAACATAAAAATGGAAGTTGTTATTGTCAAAAGCATCTGAAGTTTTCAAGGCATCTTTAGTGATTGTTGCTGAGCACTCAACTCCTTAAAAATCCTTTAAAAATTCTAACACAATTCATTGCCCATTGGGTAGAAAGCAACATTGGGAAGCTCTCATAGCTCAAAATCTCCAAGGATGATTTTTTTTTCCTAAATAATGTGCACAATGATGCATGAGTTCCAGTCTGTGTATATGCTCTGAAAAGGGGTAACACTCAGCGAGGAGGTCTCTTTATGCAAGCAACATTCTCCATTACATGACCAGTATTCTCTAAAAATAACTCAAAATAGAGAGACAGCAGTAGCCTAGAAGACAACTTATTAGAAGTACCCCTTGGTTATGCCTATGCTAGTAAATTTTACTGTGCCATCAAATAAAATAAATACATTTTACTGGGTACCAAGCCTTAGTGGTCTCTACTATTAATTCATAGAATTAATGCTTTTGAGCTGTGATGAACATTGGGCTCCCTAAAAATTTCCTGCCACAATTCAAGCATTATTATACACTGAGATTGTTTCTGATAGGCAGCCTGCCTACAGCCATGCTGGCCCTGCTTTGGAGAACATGAAAAGCATGTGAAAATGTATTATGAGTGTAGGGGTACACGTGAACAGTTCTGGCATGTTTAATTTAGTAATGACAGTGTATGTCAGTTATAGCAGATCCCAGAGGTTGATTCTAATACATTCAGAGCATGCTATTAATAGATACTATGTTCAGCAAAAGATAAATGTTTTCATTTTTTTGAAGTATATGTTTACCCTTGCACAGCTGGTGTGTCTAAATGGCTGCCATAGATGAAGACAAGAGACATGAACCATTACTAAAGAAGCAAAATTTACAAAAAATTTGCATAAAATTTAGAGTTAAGTGCATTAAACTATGTTGTTTCTGGGCTCATCCTGTGAAGGTTTATTTACAAATGTTGTTATGGGAAGACATCATTTCAGGATAAAGACCTTTGTTAAGAGAAGGGAGGTTCCTACAGCAGCAATCTTTGTATATTATTGATGCACAACCCCAGACTTGTGGGGAATAAACAAACTACTGTAATACAGTATTTGCCATGAACTTAAGCTCACTACTTTCTGAACACTGAGTGAAAATAAGCAGTACAAACCCAGAGATTCAAGTAGTGGACAACACACTGTTGCTACCAGATGTATACTGTCTGCATTGTTTTTACTTGTTTAGGATATAAAGAGACTGTAGTTCTCCAGAAGAAAAGAGAATTGGTAACATTCCACCAAATGTTCTTATGTGTTGCACCTCGGGCGGCCAGTCAGAAACTTTATTTTGCTTTTGTTTTGTCTTTATATAAGGGTCTCCATATGCTTTACTAACATATCCATCTGCCTTTTCTTTGTGCTTCCAAACAAAAAAAAAAAAAAAAAAGAGGGTTTTCTTTTCTTTAACAAAGATTTTTTTAACATTTATCTGATGTGAAATGAAAACATGAAATGGAATTTTTTTTTAAAGTATAAGCAGTTATATTTTCATCTCTGGAAGCCCACAAATGGGTAATCTTTTGCTACTGTTTTGAATAATCAGAAGTCAGTTCTAATAATTAGAGTGTAGCACATGATCATGTGTCTTAGAGAATTTGGGACAGAGCTTTCTGAAGAGCATCCCCTCAAAACATGTAGCTCAATTCCTTTTCCAAGAATTTATAAACACTTTGAAAAAGCATGTACATCAGAAAAAAATATGGTATACAAATTTGATGAATGTCCGTCTTTATGCATACTGTTTTTACTAAAATTTTTAAAACAATGGACTTGGAGCTACCGATAACTACCGTATTGTAGTTCATTACATTGAAATGTACTTTTTTCCAGGTAATACATCTGATATGCCCTTTTTTCCCTTCATAGATATGCAGACTACTAAATAAAAAGAATAATCACAAGTAAATTCCTTTCTATTGCAAGGTCTCCCTTTACTTAGTTCCATCCAAATAATCTAGTTTGGACAGAGAGGAGGAAGTGTGAAGTGTTTATCAAAATACACAAGTAATTGGAGATTTTAGAATTCAATATGGAAAATAAAGATGCAGTTCTGGGGAGACAGACCTCCTTGTATGGAATAACTTCTCATTATCTAATTTGGGTTTCTGTTTTCCACATCTCTAAAGTCCTAATATATCACTTCCTGTTTTCTTCCTTTGTGTTCCTTTTTCTTTCTGTTACAATACCTATATATATATATATATATATA
>JAWWLZ010000118.1:48358595-48429516 GCA_035041345.1 Poliocrania exsul
GGGCAGGGTCACTGGTGAAAGAATCCCCAGCTATTCAGCACTGAGTTGAGGTGAGCTGTTGGAAGAATCACACACAGGTCCATAAGTTTAGGCTATGGAATCCTGTATGCTCAGTGAAAACACCTGCAACCTGAATCAATGGATAGGAAGAAAAAACCTGAAGCCCAAGACTAGCCATCTAGAAAGCTAAATTTAGTAACACTTTGTTTTAGTGAGGAATTAGAAGGGATAAGAATAGATTGTGTATAACTTTTAAAATGGAATTCAACAGTGGTAGTATCAGTAAATGGCAATCATTTCTTATTTAAAAAATAGAAAGAAACAAAATTATAATGAATGGAGAATGCTCAATACTCATTGGGAATATCAGCTGAATCTCAGTTCACCTATTAGATATTATCCAATTGCATATTTTGCTATAGCAAAAATTGAATCTTATAGACACTGAAGATCTCTAACCAATTATTACTACATGAGTTGCAGGCTGCTTTGCCAAAGGTCAGAGTGTAAGACTAAGAAACATAATATAAGCATGGTATATAGATGGGGATTTAGTTTGTATTACCTCCATGCCCAAGGACATGATCCTCAGATTCGTTACCTTGTGTCTTTGATGTAATTTGTAAAGGTCATTATACCTCCATTCCTAGAGTTAAGCCTGAAGAATTTCCACGCCATAAGGCAAATATTGAGCAAATGTGATGCTGCAGCCTGGGTAATCTAGCTCAAAGTGGCTCTACTTTACTTCAGAAAGAAAACTGTAAAAAAGGCCAATAATTTCATTTGCAGGAGGAGTGAGTGGACCTAATATCCTTATACCTACATATGAAAAGTGAAATTTCAGACACAGAAAAACATCTCTAATACTTTGATAGCAGCTTTCATTCTTTCATTATTTTTCCATACATAAAATTACTCCAGACTAGGAAACTCTTTAGAAAATCATGACAAAGACCAGGTAGGCTACAGAGAAGGATAATCACCAAGAACATGACAAAAAGTGACATGGTCACAGACTGTATTTTCCATATAAGACAACACAGGAGTGTAAAAGAAACAGCAGGTCAGGATTAGGACCCTGTCTTTCTATCGAACCCCTTATTGTTTTGTGACAGAGGAAAATTTGTGTCTTGGGCCACATATCTTCCATTTTCAGGAGAAAAGCAGCACTGCCATCTGAATTAACACACCACTACTGTTTAATATTCTGCAATTAAAATGAAAACAACAGTAGACTTTGCAGTTCGGTAACTTGAGGTTCTAAATTAATGTACATGAAATGATGAGACATGAATATAAAAGAAAGGGCTCAGCACAAATTAAGATCCAATATTTTGAGAAACAATTTCCAAAAACACCTGATTATTTCACTACTATCTTGCAGTAAGGAATAGAAATATAGTGCTATTTTCTAGCAATCCACTGATGCAGATCTTTACTAAAACTAAGGGTTTTATTACAAACTGAAAAGATAATTTACTGGGGGTTTATGAGTACGAAATTATTTTATACTTTTCAATAGTCCTCCCACCCAAACACCATAAATGTCTCATTGTTCTCCAGAGAGCACATCTCTAGTGGATTATAAAGATGGTGCTTACAGCAGCATTTTGAGACAGTTAGTAGTTAATCATATGTAAAACTGTTAAAAACTAGAGGAACAAATAATTTTTAAAACTCCCTCATGCATTCTGTAATGGTACTGAGAGAGTCTGACAGCCTGATGAATACTGGGCCAAAGTTTTCCAGAATGCATAGTGTTTAGGTGACTGAGTAGGTAACAAGTAATAATAGCAAGGCAATTACAAGAAAAAAAGGCTAAAAAACCCTACAGGTAATGTTGACATGTTTAAACATGTCCCTCAGCCAGCAAGCAGAACCAAGGGTTCTAAAATTCAAACAACTGGTCAGACTCACAGAAGACAAGAAGGGCAAACACAGTATTTTTGCATTTAACATAATGTCACATTATGTCCTTAATGTCACATTGAAATGGGATGCAAGACTTGCCTCTAACATTTTGGGAGATTCTTCCTGTTCATCTGTCGGGACTGACTGAAACTTTATTTTTTGATTCCTTGCACTCTCATTTGATTCCTGTTTTGGGCTGATGTTCATGCCACTCAAATACGTATAACACAGTCTGCAGCTCTTACATATTCAAACCCTAACTAGAAAATCAGAGTAGAAGGCAAAATGTTCTCTCACAGAAGCGTATGTTCTATGGTGACCAGAGAACCCATGTTAATCACCATTAAAGGATGACGTCTATGTTCTGAACAGTCTCTGGATTTTGTCCCACGTGAAGTCGTTATGAAGGGTTTTTACCATTTCTCTCTTCTAAGCAGTGACTGTAGGGACTTAACCATTCTCAGACTCAAGAAGGCAACTAAGCATTAGCCCTATCTTCATATCGTGAAAGTTGTTGGTTATGATATAATCTGCTGTTAAGGGAGGGAAATCCCTCAATTGATGATACTTCATTTCATTAAAAAAACCCCAAACAACACAAACAAACAGCCTCCCAAGCAGTCAAAAAAAAAAAAAAAAAACCAGCAAAAAACTGGACCACAAACAAAAAGAGCCCCCACATCCAACCTTCACTACTATAAGGGTAACAATCCTCAAAAGGTGGTAGGAAAAAAAATGGGGCCAAACTCCAAGTATGCAAGATTCATGGGTTGTTAAAACAACTGGGGTGCCACGGAACAGGAACTCCATTGCCTTTTGCAAAATAAAAAACAAACAAACAAACAAACCACATGCAAAGCCCCATAGCTTAGACTCTGTGCCTATTTCCACTGGGAGAAACCAGGAAAGGATGGGTTTGCTTCTAGCACACCACAGTTAGCAGTGCAGCTCCACTGGCTCACTGTGAACAACCTAAGTTCCTTGGCTGCCTGTTCCTCTCAAATATGAAAAGAATTGTATGATTTCAACAATCAAAAAAGCCTTTCAAAGCCACACTGACTCCTCTACTACACAAGGCAATAAAACACAATGCCTCCATCATCATGTGAGGTCACTCATCTTTGAGCACAATTTGTTCCTGAGTTGTTTTTCTGCGACTATATTGTTGAAATCAATATTCCTGTGTTTTAGTGTGAATTACCTCTAGAGACGGAACCATATTCACTGAGTTGTCCAAGTAAGAACAAGGGACAAAAAGAAGTTTAAATCAGAATTAATTCCCTTGGGGTGTTGGAAGTCCTGTCAACATTACAATGTAAGGTTTTCCAATTTAATAGCATGGCTATATACATAAAGGCATATAAATCCATTTTTCCTTTTTTCCATATTTTACAGTATCTTTAATGTGTCACAAATAAACATAAAATTATTCTTCTTGGGCAATCAGTATATCTGACAATCATTGCAGAGTACCTGGCTATTAAGTGTGGAAACTCACTTCCCAACTTAAGCATGGAAACTTATTTTCCAGATTGTACAGCACTTAAAAAACCAGTTAGCACCATTTATTCTTTACTTTTCACATTTGGGGACTAAAAAAAAAAGGAAAAATATTAATATTCAGAATAGCGTATTCAGTACTTTAGAAAGACAAAAGAGAAATGGTCTAAAATCTGACCCTGTCATATAAGAGTGAAAAACATGTCTATACTTACTGCTCTGCTGGCAAAGCCGCCCCTTGTGTGAATGCCAAAGAAAATTAAATAATATTCATTTGGAAGCCATTCAGGGTTTAGTTTCACGTAATTATAATGAATTAAATGCAGCCAGGATTCACAGCATCAAAGTACTCAATCAAAATAAAACAATGAGAAAATAGTCAGGCAAGCTTTATGATTTAAATATGAACAATTATATCACAGAGAAAATAACTTTCCATGGGACAGCTGGGGAAAAATAGGTAAACCCACTACATTATACATTTTGCCTTTTGGTATTTTTGCACCTACGATAGCATGAACACCATTTGTTTGAAAATACATAATATTGCATTAAAAAGCCAAACAGCCTTGATTGACATAGAGGGACAAGGATTTAAATCCCCAAGGTTTACTAGCCTAAAGGCAGCCATGACAAACTGCTGCCAGTTGCCCAAAGCCTGCACAGCTACTCAAGCACAGAATCCTCAAAATAGTCATATGTGGCTGAGGACAATCCCTGCTGTGCAGAGCTGAATTTCAAACTGGGCTCAAGAGAAGGGAAAACATCAACACAATCACACACCAGTCACTCACATCTTACATTCATTATCAGGTTTTTCAAAGGAATCCCCAAGGCAGCTATATTTCACAGAATTGAAGGTTTAAAATAAAAGTAAAAAAACCACCCAAATACTCCCTCTACTCAAAACCTATTTATGCTAGTTTATAAACATGCACTAAAACACATGAAATAAAATAGCTCAAGTAGAATTTAAGCCAAAAATGTTTTTTGGAAAGTGAAAAATAAATAGCAAGAGTGCATGTAGCAAGAATAACACTGCTACCAGGCAACTGAATGCCATGCAATATATAGATTCTTAGACAAATACTATATACTTTTACGAACCTTACATTCAAGGAAAACCTGCAAAGAAATTACAATTTGCTGTACAAAAAGCACAGCTAACTATCTTACTCTTTCTCTCTGAAAATTCTATGTATCACTGCAAGAAAATACAAAGTATCAGCAGTTGGATGTGATATGTTAATGTGTTTTAATTTCCATTACTTCAGCAGAACTGATGTGTGAAGAAATTTAAAGTCTGTGCATTAGACAGATTAATAGAGTTTAGGATGAATAACGTACACAATTAAAAAAACTGTTTAAATTAAAAAGATAATTTCCAGAGAGGAAGGCACATTACATTCATGTGAATGGCAATCTACTGATTTTTTTTGTGTTTTCTGGTGTCAGACTAAAATTTTCTTAACTAGGGTACTCTGAAAAGAGTGGAAAGAGATTAATAAAGACTTCAGAAGTATTTATGCACATTTTACTGATCTGGGTATAATGTACTTCAAGAAAGTCAGTACTAGTCAAAAATAAGGCAACACTTACCAGTAGCTCCTACAGATAATAAGCAATCCAAACACACACAAGTCTTATTGATATGTTTACATGCGCAGATGAGAATGTTAAGTACAGTCCAGGAATTGCTGGTTGTATTTCTTTTTGTTTTACTGCAAGACCTCTGTAGTCCTCGTGCAGCACTGCCCTAGTGAGAACCTCCTTCCACGTTGCCCTTTTTCACTAGTGGGAAGTACTTAATAAAAACCCCTGAGATTAAATAGATCAGAGCAGTTAGTGAGACTGACTGCAGTCAGCAGAGTCATCGTCATCACTCCATTCTATGACTTACCTCTCACTCTCACTAAGGAAATAATGGCAACCGGCAAACCCTGGTTGTGTCAGGCACAGATGGGAAGCTCCCTCCATCTGCTAATTGTCTGGGAAGGAAACTCATTAAATAGCGTTTTTCACCTGTCACAGTCCAAGAGCAAACTCAGCAGCCTCCTTGGCTGCCCACCTGTAGGGGAAGGCACAGCTGATGCTTCACTGGATTCTCTCCTGCTACTAAACAAGTGCCTCGTTTCTCAATGCAAAGAGCAACAGACCATCCCTCTGACAATTAAGCTCCTGTAGACCCCAATGTCATATGCACCATTAAGCTCTATCACCACCAGAGAAAAATATTGTAACTTCAAATTTTCAAAGGCAACAAATAATGAATAATTTAAAGCATGAGCTCTGCATTTTGTTAGGGCTTCCTACCCTCTCTTTACAAGCACTGAATGAAGCTTTAGGAAAAGACATTTTGATTAAAAAAATAAGAAAATGCATGAATTGTTTTCAAATTACTTATGTTTTCAGAAAACAGGTCCATCATTACTATTTGCATTTAGCAGGGAAAAAAAAGATAAAAATATAATATTGAGAGATTTTATTTCTGCTTTGTTTTCTATTTTATTATTCTACTTAATTTGATAACAGCATAATTTTGTAAAAGCAAAAGAATCAAATGCATGTACGGCATTAATGTTAATCGATGCTAGACCACAAAATCTTTAAATCCTGTATTACACTGGTATGAAACAGAACAGGATTTGGCTTTTGGCATTTACTAGAATAGTTAAGATAGTTCCTAGAAACTTTTGCTACTTCACTGGGTTGTGAAATTTGCCAGTGGACTTAGAGAGCAACATGTTTAATTATTGCACCTAAAAATTCGTACACAATTGTACCGTTAGGTTAAAACAGAGTGGATATTGAGACTCTATAATACAAATATACCACTGTAATGATGTGTACTCAAATATAGACAACACTGGAGGGGGGAGGAGGGAAAGGAAAAAATCCCCAACAAACAACCAAAAAGCCCCCAAACATAACCAGAGTTATAAATGTCAAGAAATAATACATGCAAGTTACTTCAGAGTACAACAGCAAACATCAAGAATGCACAGTTCCCATCATGGGACCAGTGGTGAAAGAATAGTAAAGAGGTTTAGCAAAGGGTTTTGTGCAAGCTCAGAAGCATAGAGGGTGCCCCTCCCCAAAATACAGTTTTAAAGGGAATTTCATCAGTTTTCTGTCAACCCTATCAGCAAAGTGGGAGTTTGAACATAAATCAAATCTATAATCAAAATTTCTCCCACTGCTGCTCTTCCCTGACCTCTCCCATCTCAAGAAAACACCACTAATGCTTATCTGTACTTCTATATATCATAGCTGGGCTCTCCCGCACACAAACCCTGTCCTTGTACGTTAAATGAACAGGGTTGCAGAAGAACAGCATTTTTCTTCAAAGTAGTGCAAAGTAGCAGCTTTTCAAGAGCTGCTTAGCTACCAGTCTGTTTTAACTTTAAGATTTGCATGCCAACACTAAAGCATAACAGAATTTTCTCTCACAAGCACGAGAGAGATATTTCAGAGTGCTGACACTGAAACTGAAAGAACAGTTAAGAAAGGCAGTCCCAAAATAAATCTTATTGCAAGGAACAGTACCATGTGGCATTGGTACTAAAAGGACTGGTCCTGATACCTCATTTTTCTAATTTGGCACATTTTTAAGTGGTGTTCTCCTTATCCTTTCATTAAGTACTCAATGCAATGTCCTAAAAATACAAGTAAACAAGCAAGACTTGCTGCTTTAGCTATGGATAAAGATCTCACTGTTGTAGAAAACAGAATGAAAATAAAAGGACATCTCTTCCTTTTAGTAAAATATTATCCATAGGGAAGGAGGGAAGATGGGTTTGGAGATATGAAAATCCAATCAAATGAAAAGAGAGAGCAGTGCAGGTCAGCCTGACAGCTATCTACACAGTCTGTTTTCCACAGGTCTCATGATGAAGGACTGTTTAAAGAAGGGATATGAAGGAGAGTTGAACTCCAGCCAAGAATGGAAAGCTGCATGCAAGACATTGGAATTAGATCAGTGGTCAGGCTGATAGAGCAACACAGTCAATTCAACAGGCCATGAAAACCTCATACTATGCAGCAACTCAAAATGTGGTAAGACAAGCAAGCTTCCTTTACAGAAGATAAAGAAGGATCAGTGTCTACAGAACAAACAGGATGAACATTAAGTATGTCATCCTTTTTTTCTGCAAGCTTGAAAAGGGGGTGCTGAAGTGATGACTGGAAAACAAATGATTAAAATATGAAGTGATATTCCCCAAAATGTTGTTTACAGATTTACAATTCATACTTTACTGTTTGCCTACATAATAGAACCCAAGACTAAGCTGCTTTTCTTTCTTTTCTTTCTTTCTTTTTTTTTTTTAATTTCTTTCCATGAAATGTGATGGTAACAATCATCAGGTTAGACCAAATTTTTTGCCTAGACTAAATTTGTCTATTTTTCTACTTTGTGTCCAACGTTAACTGACACTTCTCCAAACAAAACTATGTGTAAGCTTTTTGGTTTCACTGGACTTTGTAAAGCTTACCACAATGTTATAAAACATCCAAAAGAAAACACACTAAACCCCATAATGTGAAAAGTTATTTAGTCACTGCCATCCTATTTGAAATGTTTTGCTCCTTGCTTCAGATGGAGTAGCCCCATTATGTTCTCAGGTGTCAGACATGTCTGGTGAACACAATGCAGTCAAACTATAATGGACAATTTTTTTTTTCCATAATGTGTTTTGTTTTTATGAAGAACTGGGTCAAGGATCTACTCAGTTATATCATTTCCTTCAGTGAAACTAATTTACAAGGAAAATGAATCATAGGAAAGGCAAAGAAGATATCAACTATTCTATATCCACCCTATTCCTTCCTGTATCTGTGTCTGGAAAAACCAAGCAACATAAGCACAATAGACTAAACTCAGACCTGCTGTAATGCCAGTGAAGTCAACGATGTTACGGCATGAATGAAGTTGGCATCGTAGCAATTTAATTTTTAGCAATGCTGAAGCCAATCCTAGCATGCAAAGGTTTGCAATTACTTGACAACACGAAGACAAGTTTTCTGTTAAAATGCTGTATCCCTTCTAACTGGAAATTTGCGGGTAAGCAGGAGGCATACCATATACTTAGAGCTAAGTTAATCCTTCAGGAGAGCAACAGAATAACTACTCTAACAAGTTGCATGAAGGATTAGCAGAAACAGCAGCAACATATTGCCAAAACCAAATAAAATCCCATCTTGTTTGCTTCACCCAGAACACAGACTTTAGGATAGGAGGGACAATGTCATAGCTATAATTCAGTCTTTTTTTTTTTTTTAATAATAAATTCCTATGTCAGGTATTTGCATGCATTTTTTTATGAAGGCCATCCTTTGGGATAAAATTTCTATGCTTGATTTGTTCCTATGATTTCTGAGAGTAATTCATCATTCTTGTAAAATCGCATATAAAAAACATACAACCAGAAAACCTCAGATAAAACCAAAAAACTCCACAGGAAACATCCAAGCATAAAAATCCTCTATCACCAATATAAGGATTAAAGGACTATACAGATGGGTTTTTTTTCCTCCTCAATTCAGTATCTAAAATGTAAAATTATTTTAAATCTGAAATTTACCACCTATTTGATCCTAATTACAAAGATTACCCACATACATTAATACCTATGCAATTTATTTTTTTCTGCACAGTGTCTCACTAGTTAAATGCATGCTGTCACTAATGTCAATGATTTTCCAAAGTTCATGATAATGTGTGGATAGAGAGGGCAAAAGCACTGCTGAAAAAAGAAAGGTATGTATGTAGGCCTGAATCAAAACTGGTGTTGATGGACAAGTGATGAGAGATGAAAGTCTTTTTATTTGTTTTGGAATTACTTAAACAATTTTTAAGTGTGTTCTTGTGATGAGCAGCAATGAGACTAGTTTTGGGTTTGGTTGTTTTTTCTTACCTCAGTGAAGAGTACAGTTCCCAATCCACTGCTCATACATTCCCTTGTGCAGCACATGGAAATAAACTCCATTCGCAGCCCATGGAAGTAAACTCCATTCCCATGTAGATCATATCCACTGCTTCAATTAGTTTTCAGAAAAATTACACATCACCTGTCTTCTACATCATATAAATCTAAATGCACATTGAAATATCTCTGAAAATCATGTTCAAGTACTGCCATTACTTAATATGTGTTTATAGGGCTGTAGCAAGGTGTAATATTACATCCCTGGATTGCCCTCCCTGAACAGTGTCACATGACAAACATCTTTCTCTTGTCTCAGCTGCAGCAACTGTGCTTCCAGTGCTATCCAAAGCTTAAAAATCATGTAATATATAGAAATTCCAACTCCACCTTTTAAAATTAATCTTTTATATCCTTATTGTCGAGAACTGATTTTAGATTAAGAATGTTTAGGTATAAAGACTATTATGGAGATCTACCAACCTTTGTCAAACTTTAAAAAAGTTTTGAACTAATAGATAAGAAAGAAATAGAGATGGATCAGGTACAATATGAATATGAAAGGCAAAGTACAAGACAATTACTGATTCCAAAACATGGGCATATATTTAAGAGCATTAAAGAAAAAATATTTCATAACATAATAGGAACAAACAGAGCATTCACACAGTGCTCCTAGGTATCCAAAGAGCACTTGAATCAATCACGTTTTCCTTGGCAACCGATGGGCCAAAAAGAAGTTAATGGTCAATTGTACTGTGTGTTGAGCTGATGCTCCAGAGACTGACTCCTGACAATGCCTCACTGACCTAGACATGTCACCTTGTGCCTCAATTTCCCAGTCTTCAGAATGAAGGCCAATGGCAGTAACCTTATCCATGTGCCTTAGGATTTACCCAGGACAAGCACTACAAATGCTGGGAGCTGGGTGTTGGAATTAGCAGTATGTCACATGTTTTCAATCACACAAGCTTAACTACTTAGGGTTAAAACAGAGCCTTGTTCAGGGCAGCTCTGCAAATAAAACTGCTCTGGTCCTTGTTAAGTGCATAAAATGGCATTTTTTTCTAAGTTTGAAGTCAATGCAGCTCACAAGCAAACAGAACACAATTGTACAACCTGACAAACATGCTAAGAGGGAGACTGACTCTGTCTGTATTTCATTCCTCCTTATGCTTCAGTAGAGTATAAAGCGTACTGTGTCTGTGTTGCTGAAATACATATTCCCTATAATGCTTCTCTAATGTATTACATTGAGGGAAGCACAGCATAAACTCAGCTGAAAATATGTGCTGTATTATCCAATTTCTCAGGTGCAGAGCTAATTTCTTTTGTAGGTCCAGTTTCTATTTTTGTTTTCCTACCAGCAACTCACATGACAGTCAGCTGTAAAAGGACATCTCTATCCCCATGAAGCCTTTTCTCAGGGTCTTTCTACGCTGTCCTAGAAAGCAAATCTGAGCCATACACTGAGTGTATAACAAGGGCTGTAAGTCCATTACCTTGCTTACTATGATAACCATAAAATTTCAATATTGTATTTCAAGCAAAGGACTGAAGAGCAAGCAAACCTTGATTAAAGAAAATAGAAGAAATAAACATAAAAGTGAGGAATAAACAGGAGCAGTTATGGTTTTGGATATTTTCAGGAACTACCTAATTACAAAAAAATTGGAAAAAAATGTTTTTTAAAAATAGATTTCATAAATGTAATGTGGCAAAGCAAAGTATACTATATTGACAATTAAAAGGCTACAGCTTAGTTAAAAGCAACATATACGCCCTTCAACTCTCTGATAAAACAATGTTTGAGCTACAATGACATCATTCCAAAGTATGGCACTATGTGTCCAGAAACTTATCACCAGCACAGACATAAAGAAATGAAGGCGGGCAGTCAACTTTTACTAAAGGGAAATAAATAACAGTATCTAAAATGACTCCAGATATACACAACAATATAGCAATATACTTAGGAAAAAAATAAGTGCTAAATATAAGTAATAAATGCTTATGAACAGCTTCAGCTAGAAATCTTGGTGTTCAGTTTTACCCATATAACTTTTGGATACATGCACATGCAAAATAATGAGCAGTACTGAAAATACTCTGTTTTCTTCAACTCATTCAGTAACATGCAGTACCATCTTAATCATACCTTAGGTATGCTGGCAGCACTGCAAACTCAAGTGGGAGTTGCAATTGGATTTTCTTCTGTAAAGACCAAATCGGCTTTTAAAGGTTTAGAAAGGAAAAGTCCTGAAGCAGCTTATTACGGGTGAAACCATTTGTTTTCGACAGAAAACAAGTTCCCTTTTATTTAGAGGCCATTAAGGAACAAAACTTATTAATTGTTTAGAGGCTTAAATTAAATTTACAAACTCTCTTAAATATCTCTTCATGGTGATATTTTCTGCACTATGAGCAATAAGGTCACTTTACTGAAATGGGGCACGTACATATGCTGAGGTGGTAATAAGAGTATATATATATTTTATTGTCCCACACACATTGAAGTAGTTATGTATTCTTCACTGGATATTTCTTCCCAGAAGAACACACACAGTGAACATTTACCTCTCTGAACTCCCCTCTATACCATTTAACAACATTCTAGGCTGCCAGAAGCATTTTTCATATTTATTATATTTGTTATGTTTAAGAAGCCAGCATTATCCAACACTATACAGAATATTATCATGTAGTATATTAGGCATAAAGCTGGCATCTACCTCCTCGCAGGAGACTGAAAATCACTAGCAAAGTTGTATTAAGTTTAGTCTACAATCATCATCCAGAGAAATAATCTTGACCCACATAAGTCATTCATCCTAATCAGCCTTACTGCTAAATTCTTCCATATTGGACTGAACCAGTGTTTAAGATGTATATTCTACAGTACAATGCCCTGCTATATAGAGTTATTGCAATTAGTTCTAAATCCATAAAAGTTCTCCTTGACTTCAGTCAAACTCTAGGGATAAGCATCTGCACTGGTCTGTATTGTTAAATACTCCATACCAACAGATACACAGCATTACTCTAAGTTGCCACTGATCCAGGAGAGGCTCCCCCCATTGTATCTCAGCAGCATTGTTATGCAAAAAACATGCAACCCCCCCAAAATCCAGCAGAGAATTCAAACAGGATTCTTTTTCATTTTCAAACAAGAAAAAAAGAAGTGATGGATTTTGAAAAGGGGCCCTTACAGAGTTGCTCGGCTTTTGATAATGAACCAAATTATGTCATTTTTGTTTCTTTTCCCTGCCTCCCACCCTCCCAAAAGAAAAGGAGGTGGCCTGCTTAAAATATAGCTACATAAAACAGGCTGTTGCTTCCCTCCCTTCCAAGACCACCCAGATTTTCGAAACTGAATCATCTCTGCACTAGACAGATTAGACTACTACCACAGCTCTCTGTACAAAGACCTGCTACTCTGCAGTGTATTTACCACTATTTACCACCACTGCATAAACAGAGCATACTGTGCTGGCTGAATTCACACACATAAGAGACAGCAAAGACTAGGAAGGGAAAATATGAAATCTTAAACATTTGGAGAGGAGAGAGCCATGACTAAAGTCCTCTTCAAAGCTCAGGAGATTATGTTTTAAAATACACTTTCTTTTAGAGACTGCATATAAAGCCCCTCATTTTCTTCACACATTTGGAGTTTTGAGTCATATCTTGAAGATGGGGGGTTGATTAAAATTTTAAAAGAAAATGGAAATTATCATGTAATAACCCATTCCCAAGTTCTAGCATTTCTGGGGAGGGGTAAAAAAAGGTCCCTAGAGGACTCATGTTCCAGTTTGTCCTGGGGGTTAGGGCAGTATATTGGGCATTACAAAATGCAGGTTCTAATTATAAATTTCTTCTTATCTGGTTCCATTCTCAGATTATAATGCTTCAGTTTCCTACCCACATACTGGCATATTGCTACTGGTCTCTACTGTGCTTTGAAATCCACAAATGAGAAGTAGAAGGTATGAAAAGAACTATGTTATTATGAACATGAAGTTGGGATATCACACAAGGGATAAATACTGCTTAGGGACAGTTTTTCTAGCTAGCTTTGGCCAGCTTAAAAAAAAAATAAAACTAACAAGGTGTGAAATTCTTTGAAGATAAAAAAGAAAAATCACAATGGAGAGTTGCTCAAGACTGGTGCCTGCCCAGACAGTTAAATTTAGGTGACTTGAAACACATCCTATGCAAAAAAAAAAAAAAAAAAAAAAAAAAAAAAAAAAAAATGCAAAATTATATGCATGGAAATATGTCAAGCACTTGTCCTTGGCTCGTCAAAGCACCACACTGACATCAGTGTTGTACTGTATATCATTACATTTAGAATAATCTTTTTTTTCCTGTGATCAGCTGTATATATTCTTTACTAAACACGAACTTACCACCCCACACTGTATGTAACTGGCACAGAAGCTATCCTATACATCACAGCAGTTGCTCAGCTGTGAAATGGGGCAGGCAAAAGACTGCCTAAAAGGGTGATAAAGAAGGAACTTCTGCTATGATACATATCAAGGAGCACCTGAAGATAAAGTTACGTTTGAAATGAAGACATGTCATTATTAAATCTAATTAATTAGTATCAACACAGAGTCAGACTGGAAGTTATAAAAGGGAGGAAAAGTGTCCACTAGACTCCTGCCAGTAATATTTAGAGTCCATCTGGATGTGGATTCTATTTTAAATATCATTAAGATATCCAGTTTTTAAAACAAGAAAAAAAAAGCAGATGGAAAATTATTGCTCTGTCACTATCAGTATTTAATATGACACATAAGCAAAATGCTGCAGTTTCAATGTTGGGTTTGTATTCTTAATTTTTCATTCTTAGTCCCTGAAAAATGAGCTAAGTTGGAATAGTCAGCTCCTCTTGGAAACAGGGCTGCTTGTTCTTTCTTTCCATCACAGACAGCATGAATATGATAACATGTAACAAAATAAGCTAGCTAAATTTAGGTGGGGTGAGGGTGTGCAGTTTTCTCAGAAGTACACAGGGACAGGATGAGTGGACCTGACAGATGCTGTAATACAGGAAATTCCAATGAGGTATTAGGAAATCACTTTTAACAATTAAATAGTTGAGCACTGGTACAAGGGTCTAGTCAAGTTGTTGAATGCTCCTTTTCGGAGATACTCAAAACTGGGTTGGATGAGGCCCTGGACAACCTGCTGTAGTTGGTCCTATTTTAGTGGAGGGCTGGAATTAGGTGCCCAGAGGTCCCTCTCAACTTAAATTACACTGATTCTAAACCACCTTGCAGTACCTTGTGCCTTTCAAATGACTACTATTTCTAAGGCATTTAATTACTCCAGTTAACAACATGGTACAATTGTCAGCCTTTCCCCAGTAGGAGTATTTCTGCTTCTCAGGTAGGCAAACAGCCCATGCACCCAGGACCTGGGATGCTGCCTTGAACATCACAGGCTTGCTTGACAAAATGCCATTTCTTTCTTGAAGTCTTGGCATGCTTTCTTCCCTCTCATCCCTGTCCACAGCTGTGGCCTGTAACTAGTTTTCTGCCTATAAAATAATCAGTTACATTAGTTCTTTCTGATAACTACATCACACTTTTGCCAAGTTGCCATTTTTAACAAGGTTTGATGTTGCCTGTTTCTAGACAGGGCTTTAAATTCCTCCACATGCAGACAAGAAAAAAAATTAATTGTGCTTCTGTAACTGAAGTTTAACTGCCCAGAAATTAGGAAATTAATTATTTCTTGGGATGGCATGTTTGCAATAAATAAATGCTTCAAAATATAATAGCAAATACCTAAAAAAGAGGTGGTTGTTAGGCTTTCTACCACTCTGATGGCTATGTTGGCTTATATTAACTCTCCAAAGAAACCACATTCAAATTGATTCAAAATTTCAAAACAGCACTATAGTTTTCGGGGTAGACAGTTGTTCCTCTTCTCTACTTTAGTACCAACACATCTTCACTGAAATCGCCCCAACAGTAAAATACCAAATAGCAGCATTAACTGTAAAAGGTCAAATGGCAATAGGGATTTTATAAATGCAGAAAATAATTTTTAAGTGCAAATGTTATTGCCATCTTTTGCAAACTCCATTTTCTCCTAATTTGGGAGTAAGGAATGAAAAACAACCTCACAGGCTTCTGAGATCGACAACTGCATCAGATTAGGCTTTGGACAGAGTAGTAAATTAGTCTTCATTATCGGATTTATGATGATTTATTGTTATTATGATGTATATTCATCAGCAACTGAGCTTTTGCAAACTTCAGGGCCACATGAACTGTAATGTTACAAATACCAAATCCATTTGCGTGAGTGAGAAGACACAAAAGGAGCAAAAGGGAAAACAGGGAAATTTTTATGAGACAATGCCCAAGTGGAGCAGTGTCTGTTGGCTTTAAAATATTTCAAGGCTAAAGCATATACAAATACATCTATATATTTATGACACTGACTTTTTCAATTGAAGTTTAGCAATTTTTTATGTCATTCATAGTGATTTATGCTGATGTTTAAGAAATATAGCCTTACCATATTTTTAACTCCATTTGTAACTTCCAATAAGAAAAGCTTACTTAACACTAATATTAACACTAAACTGACATGAAAGGGGGGTTTGTCACACAAAATTACTTTTTTTTTATTCTAACTATGAGTAAAACACCAAAAATCCAAACATGGCCTCAAGCCAGAAGTAACCCTAAATCCATCAAAATATTTTATTTAGATGATTGCAATTCTTTTGTTTTACTGTAAATTATTATAGCTTTTGAAATAAACACCAAAGAGAATTATTTCATTTAAATAGTGTTAATTTAGAATGTCACAACAATTTCAAAATTCCATTAAAAACATTTCAAACCAGGAAATTCCTGAGCACTTCCTATTAAGGTTGAAGCCAGGAAAATTCTGGTGTAGCTTGCTGCTTAGTCTGGCCTTTGTGTACTTGACATGAAGTATTTCTATTATGGAACTGCAGTGAAGAGATAGCATTCCAAAGTCAGCCGTTTTAGAAACTGGAAGGAACTGAGTACAGTTTATAAGCTATATTTACATAAATGAATTGTCATTAAACCAGAAGAGCTTAAATAAGGAACAAAAGAAAAAACAGAAACTGCCTGCACATAGCTATGCGAAGCAATATAACAGCATCTTATGTTTTGATTTTTAATTCCTTGTTTTTATTGGAACAAAAAGTATTTGAAAAATGTGGGAAAACCTAATGAGCTTCTGTTATATGCTCTGGGTAGTGAGTCAATCTCATGCTCTAAACCATCCACAGGCATCATAAAATACAAAAAGGAATGTTGTAGATCTGTGGCTCTGCACTGAATGAATTATTCTGTCCCTGGATCAACCACATTTAATCTTTAGATGTGTTACAGCTGGTCTCAAGATTTACTACTAATTCTTTAGATGTACAGGATTTAAGAGTGTTGCTATATTTTAGAGAAGACTGTCTGCAAAAAGTAAATCTTTGCCTTTTCAACCACCATGTTATATGTGGACATGCTTAGCATGTGTCCTGGTACAAACTTCTTGTAGTTTTCATATGAGGAAATGGCCTGGGCTAATACTAACCATGAAGTTCAAATGTTTAGGTAGGCTGAAAATACTACTTTTAAAAGGAAATTTACAGGCTATTTTCCCTTGGACAGGGAATACAACTTCATAAATACTTCATCTGGGGAGACACACAGCCCTTGCACAGTTGAACCACCTGCTGCCTAGACATCTTATCAAACTTTGAGGCACTGAGTACCTGTGCACTGCACTTTGCAATCACAGAAGAAGGAGGAGCCTCAAAGGGCAGCTTCAGAAACCAGCGACCTGTCAGAAATATGCCAAAGTTAGCACACAGGGGCCATAAAAGCTAGTGGGGAGCCTAACAGTGCATCTTCAACCCAGTCTACCCTGTAGGACAAACAGCAATGTGATCATTTAAGCTTCTTTGAATAAAGTCAGAGAGTTAGATACATAAAATTTAAACTATTACTTAATGGTTTAGGTAAGTCTGTAAAAAAGCAGTTTCAAATGAGAACTGTCCCTTGGCCCAGGTGAGTATCATCTGCAAGACAGGACACTTTCCTGAGTCTGGAGTAGTACATTCCCAGATGGAAGAGAGAAACGATCTTCAACCTCTCATCCTTTTTCATTCATATTGGGATTTTTCAGTGTACCAAAATGACAGCAATAATCATGTGCATATGGCAGACACTTTAATGCCTAGGTAGAAACAGCTCAGAAAATTTTAATAATGAAAACTTGAGTATACTAATTGACTTTAGACATATCAGGTTTAGGCTTCTAAATTTCTTTTTCTACCTGGGGTGTGGGTATCACTATGTCACCGGAACACAGGAAAGTGAAAACAAAAGTGAAGCAGCAGAAAGCAGTTTGTCAGTGAACTTTGAAAGTGTGCAAAAACACACTCTGCAATGTCCAAGGACAAAGGACACCTCTGTCCCATCCTGTCCCAGACAGAATCTTTTACATATTTAATGTGCTAATCATTATGTATGCTTCAGTTCCCCAAACAGAAGTGCTTTCACTTGCAGCCTGACAGAGGCATGAAAGACTGGGAAACTGACGTCTAGGAATGCACAACTTTTGAAAGTACTGTAGCAGAATTAGAAGGCCATTCACAGTTTAAACCTTCCTTAACAAGCCTCAGGTGATGACTACGATATTAGGTGATTTTACCAAATTCATGTCTTAGTAACTAAATACTTTACAGATTTATTTAACCTAAGCAAGAGCAAACAGCGGATTTTTAAGAAACTTCATGTTTCAGAGAAAAAAGTAATCTTCATACTTGACAGATCTCTAACATTTGCTTTCATGTTCTTAATTTCATCAATGAAGTTGCTACTTTGTGAGCATATTTTAGTTCTAATTGGAATAGCTGAGAAATTGACTTTAGTTATCTCAAGCTACTTACAATGAACTTCAATCCCATCTAGTTTTACAGAAAAACAAGAGAAGCATTGGTGGCTACAGGAACTTATTGCAATAAAAACACATTGCTGGCATGTTCACAGGGGCTAAGATGCCATGCTCCTATTATTTTCCCAGGAAGTTATTCCGTTATTAGAAACAAGCCACCTATTCCGTATTTCTGTAACTGGCAGGGTTTTTTTTTTATGGTGGGTTATTTTTTTTGTTTGTTTGTTTGTTTTCTCCACCTTGGTCATGTTTTGGGGGAGATCATTCCCTTCCATCAACTACAGCAAGGATGAAACAGGTAGTTTAAATTGCTGAATAGCAATTTCAACAGAATTGCTGTTCATGTAAATTACTTACCCCCTGTGGCATGTTTACTAACCAATCAAAATATTTTCTTCAGACAAAGCACTGCAATAAATTTAAATGAAAATAAGGACAACTACAACACAAGACACATAATAAGAGATTTGTGCACAGCACGGAAAAGATCTTATAAATAAGAAAATTATGTTCATGCTTTACAGCCCAGAATTTTCAGAATAATATAGTGTATTTATCATTTGCTGCAGTACAGTTATTTTCAACAACTTAATGAAAAAACTTCAGTAATAAGTTGCTATCGAAATAGCTGGGAATAAAAAAATTAATCTGAGCACAACATTTGAAAAATCATACATATTGTATCAGAGCATATCTTTTATCACAGTCTTACTATAAAGAACACTTACTGAAATATACATTGCAACCCTGCCAGAAAATTCTATCTGATGACTTCTGGGGTCCATTGCAAGTGTAGATGGAGTATAACACACCTCTCACTAAAAGTCATGAGACAAGGTGCAAACACTAGCTAAAGAGAGGGCATATCTAAACAACCTGCAAAATAATTTCGTATCTCTTCAACAGGTTGATGTTAAAGTCCCTTGTTTCTAGCAAGCTCAAAAAGTTTTGCTCTTGGTTTTCTTCTGTTTACTAAAGAAAGGCTCCACCCAGATCAGCATATTAAACTACACCTTTCAAAAACCACTTCTATCCCAGTGCATTGTACAGTCCCTCAATCTGCTTTGGACTGAATTGCTAGTCCCAGCATCTTTCCATGTAGCTTTTCCCTTTAAGTTTATACAAAATATAAAAGAACCAGTACTGACATCCTGAATCATGATACAATAAAATTTCGTCCCTCTTCAAATCCTGTTTTCCAACATGGTGACATTTGGCAGAACTCACCTGCCACCATAATGCGAGACTACCTCCATTCAAACTCTTTCCAGTGCAGAATCCTCTAATGTGTGCAGCAGCTGAAGTAGATGATTGCCTACAGCAGCAGACTGCTGGGGGCAGGTAAATGGTCCTGGTCCTTGCTGCTTCCTTGTGCAGACCTCTGAGGAGTGAGATGGCTGACAGTGATGCTAAGGAAGGGTGCAAGGCACAGCAGTGCCTACTACCTGAAGGAGAAAGAGGCAGATCCCCCTCCTGGGCAGCCAGCTTCCTTGTCTACCTCTCACCTCGAGAGAGCAGAAGTGCTGTTTTGCTTGGAGAGATGGATCCAGTCAGACCTGGAGAACTACAGCCTTTGCAGACACTACAGCAGAGTCCCTCACATCACAGACTCCACTGTGTCCCACAGGCCTAGGCACAGTGAGGTCAGTCAGGCTGTGCCTCCAGCTGCCTGTGACCAGTGACTGACTGCACACTCAGCTTAGAAGACACACAGCATTCACATTGCCTCTGGAAAACAGGCATTTCTGTGTGACGTGTCCAGAAGCAGTTTGCCTTCTGATACTCGTTTTCATTGCTGCTTATTTTTCCTCCAACAGCTCCCTTCTAAACTGAAGTTGTGTATTTGAACAGTAAACACATCAATAATATACTGACTTATTAGCTACCAACTCCGGGTTCACCAGAGAAGAATTTAAATTCATCAGCCCTGTATCACACCTGTGCCATGGAACCATGCACACCATGGAAGGCTGCATTGCTACGAGGGCTTGATAAAGAATCGGTAGCTGGGTTGGTCCACCAGTTTCCAACCACCTCTATTACTCATCCAGCCAGAGTGCATGTTCATCCACCCAGCTGCTCTGCCTCTTGCCCAGAGAAGGCCAAATACTTGAAATATTTTAAAAGAGAGAGGACACCATAGAACTACTGGGGACAATGCAGAGGCAAAGAAGAGGAATGTGCCCTTGGGAACACTGAGAAGGGAAAAAGGAAGAGACCGTATACACAAAGAAATGCACCATGATCTGCCATGGTCCATCCACCAACCTGAGTTGTAGCGTTTTGATTATGGGAAATGGGAAAACTTGGAAGCATAGAACTGAAGAGACTGCAATTTTAAGTCTTTTTGCTTTGTTCAAAAAAAAAAAAAAAAGAAAAAGAACAGAGAGGATATGAAAGTAAAACAGCAATTGCATAAAGAACTTAAAATCAGAGTCTCTTATGCTATAATACAAAAAAAAAAGAGTTGTGCAATGAAACTCAAGGCAGAGAAATGCAGAAACTTAAAAAAAGATGGGTATTTTCACAGAAAATAAAACCAAACCACAAAAAAACACAAAAGGAGAGCAAGGATATACCTAAAGTTTTGACACCTATAACTTGCATAGCTGTCAAGGATACTCAGATTTTGTCAAACTAACATAACATTTCTAAAGGCTATTAAAGTTTTATGGTTTTAAACCTGTCTTTAAATATCTGTAATCAGGGAGAAAACAGTTGGAAGAAAAAATTACATGCCTACTGTGCCATTTTTACAACTTCAGTTATCTGATGCTGTCAAATGCGCTGTCAGAGTCAGGACACCAGCCAAGGTAGCAGCGGGAACTGGTATTCCCACAAACAAAGGGCTCATTCCTCATCACTGAGGTTTCCCATAGCCATGTTTTTGCAAACTCAGTGATTCTTAAATAAATCAGGGTTCACAGATCAAAAGTACAACTGGAAAAAAATATTGCGCTAATGAGACTGGATTCACAAACAGTAGAAAATTGGAAACTACCAATCTGCATGCTGTATTTCATTAAGTATGCTGGATTTTGGTTAAAAGTTTAAACATGAAATTATAGCATACAAAACATAGAAAGATTTGGAGGGGAAAAAAATCCTTATGTTTTTAATTTTCTTTTTTTTTTTTTCCCGAACCAGGCAACATTTTAAAAAATTACATATAACTTTGGCTTAAAAAACTATTACAAACATCAGGACAGCTTTAGCTATTCCATTAAAAAAAGAGCTGTATCATCCAAAGTGAAAAATCAGGCCCAGGGCTGAACTAAAGAATTCTTCCTTGGAATAGTAAAAAGAAAAACAAAACTACTTCTTCCCATCAGGTCCCAAGGTTTTTATTTTTTTAATATTACTATTTTGCATGAAAATGAACAATTACCTGAAGCTTCTTTTAAAAGCGGCAATCTGTTTAAGTATTATCTACAACTACAGATAAAGGAGCAAACCATTTCAGTACAGAAAATTAATGAAAAATAAAATAAGCCCTATCCTTTTTGTGATATCAATATGTTAGTATTTTTACTAAATCTTGTGTGAAACCTCCCCACCTCCACAGAAACAGAAGGTTAACGTGAGTCTGAATGTCTTGAATCCTGACTAGCTAGCACAGATGGCAGCATGGCTTAGAGCCCAGGGCCTAGTTTAAACTGAGCAAGCACTTGCCCATTTTGTAATGAGAATACAAATAAAAACACTGAGAACCCTCCAGTGCCCCTCCTGAAGTCCCAGTTTCCCCATAAGTCTAGTTTTCCACATCTGGCTGGGATAACCTCAGGGCGTCCCAGGTCTTTTGAATATACTTGCCAACTCACAGTCAGTCCACACTGCTCATCAACTAGTACAACCGTGACATTTAAAGAAAGAGATAAGCTGAACCTTAAGGTTCCAAGCATAACCTTACAGTACGTGACATCTGTGTTTCCTGGTTTCCATCACCTTGGATGATGCTGTTTGGCTATCAGTACATGAAAGTGTTTTTCATTACCTGCATGTGCAGGCACCCCTGTTGCTAGGAACGGGATGTGGAGCTGATCAGACACAGCTATTACACCTTGAATTCACACTCTCAGAGTAAAAAGCATTTGGAAGGGGACCCAAGACAGAAGTTTTTAGACATATCAAGGCCTCAGGTGGCTGACAACTAGGATGTTAGAGATCAGCAGTCAGAGCCCCATAGCTCTGCAGTAAGTGGCCAGCTTCATCTGCAGGCCTGGAACTGGGCTGGCTATTCAGTAAGCGGAGAATACACAGTTTCCCATCTCACATGGGCAAGATGGGGGAAGCTGAAGCAGTGCTGGGGAAGCAGCAATGCTTGTCCATTTCTTGAAAATCCATGCCTGCCTAGAGGCTTCACAAAATTGGCACCTGAATATCCATTTAGGTCCATTCTTCACCTGTGGAGCTCTGTGCAGTGTTTGTAGTGTTCACCTTTACTGAGGAAACACAAGTAAGGTGGATTAAGTCAGTATGTTTTCACTCTTTACTCTCTTTTTAATAACACTGTTTGGGACTGTACATGTTTTTTATACAAGTCCTTCAGTAGCTTTTGAAGGGTAAACCCAGAAAAATCTGGTCATTTACATCACTACATTGATTTTAAGACAGGAATTAAATCATACCAACTATAAAAAGAAAAAATAAAACCTAAGAAATTACATAAAATCTCAACCCTTTGTATTGTTTAATATGCTTATTAAAAATAAATCATATACAGTAGCTTCTAGCTTTCATACCAGTATTTACAAAAGACTTTTCACCTTCTGTTCCTTTACCCTGTTTTAGTTTCCAACTACTACGTCTTACAGCCTTAAAAAAAACTTTTCCTTCCAGATGTCTGTCAGATAGATAAGTGATATTCTCCCATGCTTCATAAATATGGTGTCTGGAAACTCATCATTAAAACCATTTCTGTGAATGCTCCGGTTCTAACTCATGACTTCTCTGAAACTATTTAATGAAACCAAGATGTCCAATAGTCAAGAAAGTTCTTCCAATGGGCATGAGCAACAGATCTTTCACAACCTGTTAGATGATGTGCCAAGACTAGTTCCTTTCCTGTGTAATAGAAGCCACAGGAATCAAAATTTCTGATGAACGTCCAACACCTCAGCACCTGCCAAAAGCTGACAAGCCCTTTTCCCCCTCTTTCCTGAAAACAGCTCTGTAATCATACTGGATTTTAACAGGATAACTATCTCTTGGACTCAGGCTGAACTGTGCAGTACTAAACTATCATTAAACCATATGACGGTTGCTACATATATAATTACTTCATACATTTATTTTGAAAGTATGCTGAGATTCTTATGCAACCTACTACTATAGTCCAGGCTGCGGGGGTGGGGGTGTTTAACACAAAGAAATTTTTCCTGTCAAGGGCACTGTATTAAGTATGGAACAAAACATTCAAGGAGCAAGTGACAATTCTATTGTATTTGCTAGATGCCAGTCCAGAATATACATGCCAAATTTAATGAGTTTATTCTGTTTTGACCAGCATATGAGAGATTTTTAAAAACTGGGAACTTCTATACATTCTTTCACATTGTAGTGCACTGCCCCTAACATTGTCACAGCCACAGCTCTTGGGAAACCATCCTGGCTATGAAATCGCTATACCAAGTTTTAGGGACTGAAATTACAAACTGACCATGTAGAAAACTAGTGCAGGTCTGGTAAAGTTTACCTGCTCACATTTTGCATTGCAGTTAAGAGACAAGTGTATTTTCAGTGAGGCACACTCCACTGGTGGGGGATATAACCTGAGACCATGGGAACTTTTCTTTAAAAGGTGAAAGTAGGGTAAAACTACTCCTGAATAAGAAAGAACCAGCACTAACAGGGTCTCTTGCAGCCAAAAGAAAAGACACATAAATGTAATATTCTGTACAGCCATTTCACACTCAAACTAGCATAGGGGGTGAGGAGGAAGATCACTGAGAGTGATTTTCCACAGCTATGCTGATACAGTGCTTCCCACAGAGTGGAGGCACAATCACACACACATAAAGCAGATCACACCTTCACTGAGGAACTCTTGTGGACAAGTGCTACTCCAGCCAGCCAACACCCTGCATTAGCAACACATTTTGTTAAATAATTTCACGCCACTGTGATTCTTTAAAACTGTAAGACTTGTTCTCATAGAAACTGTTAAAACGGTTCACCACTTTTGGATGTATAGTTAATCTTCAGATACTATTTAATTACGTGTATCAGAGGGAGGAGAAGTTCAACAGTAACAGTCTGGACTTCTGAACTTCTTACCTCTTGTATTACTGATTTAGTGTACAGCCATAGCAATACCCCAAAGTTTATAGGTGTGTCACTTACCAGGAGAAAAAGTCAAACAGTGACAGAAAAGATCTAATTATCTTCCCAAGGAAGAACTGTAGTCATAATATGTGGCCTAAGATGAAAAGTCAGGAGAACTTCAGGACACAGAAAACTGCTCTTTTTCTCAGGGCATAAAGAAACAGTTGCAGTTCTTCTGTTTGAGTCAAATCACTGTTAAATGTGTGTGCCAATGACCTAATTCTGTTTTCTAAAGATGTATTACTTACGCAAGAGAGGCCATAACAAACTCTTCACAACTATTCCCAGTCAATTGCAGAGTTACATATTTAAAAATATGTACAATGCATAGTGAAACATAACAGTGGGCAAACATGCAGAACCCAATTTAGCAAAGAGATTATAGCAAGTTAATACAGTCTCAGTTACATCTCAATTCAGCAAAAACAAATCTATCAGATTTCACACCACACATTTATGGAAATTTTAGCACCTACAGAGAAATGAGTTAGCTTCCTGAGGCACTGATATTTTCAAATTTAAGATGCTACAGAGGCATAAAAATACCATCAATAAATGATAACATAAACCGCTTATTTAGTGTAATTTTTCTTTTAAACCTACCAGATGGGGAAAGAACCTATTTTCTCTCACAGTTCTCTCCACTCAGTTATTACTTAGATGTCCACAATATTCTTCAACTAAATAGGATATAACAACTTATAATAGTGGAATCATCAATGTTAGTATTTTGAGAGAGTTTCTATTGGAAACAATTTTCACCGTACACTTGGACTTGTATTAAGAACAGTTCTTGTGAGTAACATTTTGTGTTGATTCAGCTGCAAATGCTGACATAAGGCCTTACAACTTGCTATACTGGCTAAATTCTCAGCAAGAACTAAATCACACTGAGATGTAACACAACAGGTTTGTATATGACATACCACTCTTTTGAATTTGTAGTTTTGTGGCAGACCTGGTGAAAGTGTCATTGCAACTTAAACTGAAGATAACCAGACTTTTTGCTTGCCTATGCCTACCCATGAGCTGCTTCTTATGGACAGGAACAATGGGAACATGCAACTGATTCCTCTGTATCTAGTGATCTGGTCTGTTTGGAGCAGTTTCAGTTCGTCCAGGGCTACCAGTGTGGTGCTGACCATACACAACCTTCCAGCAGTCGCTGTGTGAGAAAATGCTTAGGCAGAAGCAGAACCAGCTTTTTCCTACCCATTATTGGCCCGATACTCTTCCAAGGCAAGCTCATGATTTTTTCCTACTGATTTCAGTAAGAGAAGAATTTTAATCCACAAATAGCCTCATTATTTTGAAAATCGTTCACATAAAGGTAAAACACACAAGCATCATAAAACCAGAAAAAGAAGTCTCTCTCTCTCTCTCTAAATGCAGAAACCTTATAATAACAGAAACAATTTGAAAAACAACAAAATAAAACAACAAAACCCCCCCAAACAACCAAACACACCACACATACCCCCTCAACACTCCAAAAGTTACCATGTACAATAAAAAAGCCAATGTGCATTGCAAAATTGAATGAATTTTACTCTACACATCATATCTAAGATGTAGCTGCTCACATCTTGGCACAATCCAACCAGACAGGAAATGTCTGTGCTTTGCTGTTCTGCCAAGAGTTACCGTATAGCCTGAGCAAGTTGCCTCCTATTAGTTTGAGCACTAAGTTTGCTGAAAAAGCCAGCAGACCAAACTTTTGTCTGGGTAAAGTGGTCTTTACTCACTTCACTACCACACATGCACTCAGATCAAGCATTGCGGCTTGGCCAGGGAGCAGGAAACAAGGCAGTTTCCTTGACACTGCTTAAAGGAAGCCATATTATCCCATGTTATCGCCAAATGGGGGAAGTCACAACAAGTGATCTTGGGCTTGATGTTTGTACACATGATGATCACATTTTCTGTAATCTAACTAGGGTATTCTGGCATTTACTACCCATAAATGTGTTAAAAGACATCTATATTTAGTTATTTATAAAAGCAATTACCTGCCATCATGCAAAACACTATTCACTTAGAAAAAACAGAGGAGAAGGGGAGCAGTTTTCCAAGTTACTGCCTTTAAGAAACAAAAAAGTTAAAAAAGAGGAGCTAAAATTTAGGTATGCCTTGCGACATACTTGCTTTGCATCCAGACAGGAGTCATTTACTAACTGAGTGGACAGTGCAATCCGGTAATTCCTGTTCTGCAATCCAAAAACCAAAGTGCCAACAAAAGTACGTGGCTAACTCAGAATGGAGGACTGCTTGGCTTTCCAAAAGACCAGACATTATTAATGTCAGTACTGGATCATCCTAACTACTACTTTGTTCAAGTTTCCTATATTAACATTTAAAAAAGAAATTTGAAAATAATAGCTTTTTAAAATTCTCACATCAAATGTCAAAACCTCAGAAACATTCATTTGTCATGTCTCAGAATTAGAGCTACCATTTTTTAAATGAGGTTTGAAAGAGGAAAACACATGGGTACAGTAATGAACAACATAATGGATAAAGACTGCCTGTTCTTTATAAACATGAAAAAAAATTTTAAAAACATATTACAAAATCAAAAGTGAATAAATCTGATTTCCTGCATTCTTCTCCAACTGCATGACAAGAACACAAATACGCTTATAGAAAGAAATATTTTCTTTTTCCAATTCTAGAGACCAATATATCGCCTCCCCCCCCCGCCCAAAGCATCTCCACACATTTAGCCAAAGTAGTCAAACCCCTAATACTTCAGGAGTTTTATCTCTTGCTAGAAGACATACAAATTTATGGTGAGCAAGAAATGTTTACTGTATCTCACATTGCATACTTCTGTGATTAGATGTGTGTGTGTGAAATACTTGTTCAAGGTTACATTTTTCTTGAAACCTTACTGTCCCACAAAGCAGCACCAACACTGCACTCCATCTTTCCTCACACATACATATTAAAAACTTCCAGAGATAGAGACATGAGCTCATTAACAAACTGAAGACAAGATGAAGCATTCTGAAATTATTATTTTCCCATGATTATTTTGACATTACATGATGAAAAACTGTGAAGAGACTTTCACAGCAAAGCAGTGTCTATAAAGCACTGTGTAAAGACAACAAGTCTTTAGGAATCAGATTTTAATCTGGTTCCCCAAGATGCCACTTATTTCAGTTTGTCAAATAAAAATAGCTAAATAGCTAAGAAATTCAATCAGCATTAGTGTATGCTTTAATTTTTAAGCTGTGAGAATTGTTACAGATGTAATGTCAATCATATGCTTGGTATCTAGCTGAATTATCAGTAGTTTATCTGATGGTAATTAAGAATTCCCATATACACGTTGAAGAATTCTATTTGCATGTTACAGAAACCATAGTGCATTATGGCTTAATAAATATAAAACCCATACACATTCATTTTTTCCTTTCTAAACGGAATTATGCTTCTTTAAAAAGAAATTACTTCATTTCATGTGCAGCTTTTTAATCTTACATTGACAACATCATAATATGCCTATTTAAAATGTCAGGGAGTGTTTATAATTTGTTTTCTGGACATTCCAATTTCCTTATTCTTCTATCAAGGACAATCAATAATTCATTGCAAAAATGTGTGCTTCACATTTGTTTTTCAGGGGTCATTCCACTGCCATTTCACTAACATAGAGATGGCCATAATCCAGTCTTGACAAATACCCACTTCATTAATTCCTTTTTAATCATCAAGGATGGAATCTCTGTCAAATTCTAGATAAACTATGTCAAAGCACATTTAACACACAAAAGCAGCACCATGCTCTCATACACTTCAATATAAACAGGTTTATTATGGAAATCTGACATTAAAAAGCAATGGGTTAACAACAGGAAATAAAATAAAAGAGAACATGTAAGAGCAAGGGTTTTAGTGTTATGCTGAAGAACCAAGGGAGGGGTTGTTTTCTTTGAGTTATTGGGGCTTTCTTAAGTTTGCTGGGGTTTTATTTTTCCTGCAGTCCCTGTCCTCCTGTGTATCACAAAAAGATATGAACTCTCAGGATTACCTTTGCTTTTTCCTCTCATTGCTGTTGTCCCACTGCCACCAAAAAATTTCCACCCTGCCCCTTCCCCCTTGCTTTGCACAGTCCTGTCTGCCAGCTCCTTATACAGCATTGCCTCAGGGTCAGCACAGGGTTCACCAAAAGCACATCAAGATAGGGGCTATGATTTCAGATTCAATTCTAGTTCTTCAGCCGGGAGCAGAAACTGCAGGAACATAAACCCAGCTTTAATGATGTAGCTCCAGGCTAAAGCATGTTAAGTGTCTCAGGGCTGAGGGTGTGGGCAGTATGTGGGCAGACTGGTCAGCAGTAGCAGAACTAAAAGATTCATTCACAAATGCAGAGAATTCAGGAAACCTTAAAAGAATTCACCAGGACTAACTTTAGTCAACCGAGTTTTCTCTCCCTTGACTTCCTCCAGAGGTAACAAAAGAAGAGAGCAACACAGCAGGAATCTAACTTTGATCCCTTGAATCAGCCCTGGAAGAACTTATCTGCCATTGGCTAAAGAGAAGATTAGTTTTTCCCAATGTCTCCCTTTTGTCTCTACTCAGCCCATGCAAGCAGACTTTAAAAGTTTATAATTTGGCAAATGATTAATGAAAGACATACCCCTGACAAAAAGATCACCTGCTCCTAAATGTCAGGACAGTGTTCTCAATAATGAATCTCAGTGGATAAGGCTAACTATTATTATTAGCTGCTAGAACTGTTCAAAATATAAAACATTTTTTCTCCTCATCTTATTTTCAGAAATTGTGCACAGGTTTCATAAAAAATTTAAAAACACAAAAACCTAAATGTCCAGCTATAACAGAAAATGTAGCACAAGTGCATATAAATGGAGTAATCAGGCCCTTCAAGAATATTATGTCTTCACTACCATAAGTCATTTCAGTGAGGTACAAAAATGTCTCAAGTCAAGCAGTGGCAAATTAGCATGCCTCTAAATACATGCCTTATTGAGAAAAAAGCCACTATAGGAATTTACTGAGCATTATTACACACTGAATTATAACATCACGCACGGATTGTTGTCATGTACAACAATCCATTCCCAGTGGTCAGTTTGCAGCACTATCAAATGTTATCACCACTAAGCACATATAATACTTTTTGACCCAGATCCCTACCTTCAAAAAGAAAACTCAAAAACCATGAAGGCTGAAAGCTCTTTTAAATGTCCATTCCCAAAACTTCCAAAACCCCCACATGCCTCCCCATCAAGAAAGCACCCCCATAAGGCCCCCAGACCCACCCCTTCTCACTCTTCTCCTTGACCTAAGAGAATAGCACTGCAGTAACATAAAGCAGTTTAGTTGCATTTCACTAGATGCTTTTTAGCTACAAATTTATAGCTTGTTTACTGCTGTCAGCACAAAATGAGACCATAAATATATTCAGACCCTACAAAGTTGTTACTCAGTCCTTCATTTTAGCAGTTTCTATGTTCAAAGGTTTAACCAATGCATCCCACATTTTACTGCTTTTCTAAATGTATTAACTGACCACATTGTAAAAATTTTATTATAAAAGTCTCTTAAGATTTTAAAATCTCAAAAATGTATTTTTATAAAACTGCCATGACTAGTCAAGGCAAAGTAAGAGAACAACCAAACAATTGAAAGAAATTGCAAATATAGTTTTGAATCCTTGTCTGTATGCCACTTGTTTCAATAAAGTGAAACTAAGGCATAATTTGACTTTTTTAATAATTCTGATGAAACAAACTTTCTTGCTATTATCTGTGGCTGGCATTTGAAAAAATTGTATAGGAGAACTGATAGCAAAGTGGTAGCTTGAACTTTATTTGGTTGGTTTCTTTTTAACAATTAAAAGAGTAACACTGTTAATACATTCATATTCACTGAAAGCTTCTAGGCATGCCTTTGAAATAAGGTTTTGAACACCCATCAAATGAATGAAATTTTCTATCTTTACATTGCCTTGTCTGACTCATGTTGGCCAAGCATCCACTCTTTTTCCCCATTAACACTCTAACTGGACTTCTCCCATTCAGGCTTTCTGATTATCATCCACATTCACCCTTCCCTCCATAAGAGATTATAACTCTTTGTTACAAGCAAGAAATAGAAAATATTATGTTGTTATATTTCACAAAGATCAGAAGAAAATCCAGTGAAATGTAACAACAATTTTAAAAAATCAGCTCTAAAGAATTCCTGCTTTTCCAGATATTGCTCCTTTTCATGTTTATTAAGTTCCATCCACTGAACTTAATGGCATTACATGAACTTATCTGAGAAGAGAATTTGTCTAACAGTGGTTAGAAAGTATGGCAGTGGGTCAATACTTAGACTTCACTGCCAAGGGCAATAGAGTGTTCAGTACTATAAACATTCTGCTGGGCTTCAGGCTTGCCGTATGCAGAGTTATTCTCTTCCTGCATATGGACCATAAACCTCTGAAAGCAGAGGCAGCGATCTAAGGCTTTAAAGCAGCTTTATACAGTTAGCCACTGAATGCCCCATCCACCAGGCATTTAATTCCTCAGCTTTCATTCACCATCTCCTAACAGACTGCATGCCACACATATAAAATCATGTTACCATACATCAGATTTCTAAAGTTACTCAGCTGTCTCAGTGCCTAATTGGATTTTTAAAAGTACTGAGTAATTTACCATGTATTGATTTCAGTGGGGGTATGCATTCACGTGAATACCTGCATCTGTAAGCACATTAACATCTATAATTTAACTAGACTTATAGGGAGATCACCTAATTGGATACTCCAACTTTGTCATTGTTAGTGCTGTGACTTCTAAAGATGCTGAGTCTTTGCAAATCCAGGTGACTCAGAGCTTTGTAGGTTCTCAGCACTTCTGAAAAGGCAGATGCTAAGCATACCTGTGCTAATCAGAAGTAGAATACTACCTTTGATTAAGTATGCCTGACACAGCATGTTTATTTAAAGTGCCATGTATCGTGCACTGTATACAGAGAGAGTCTGCCTAAATTGGAGACTAAGGGGCCCTTGCACTTTCATTCAAAAATCACTTGACATTCCAGGAGCTGTGTTTAGGTAGGCTGGAAGAACAAAAAGTGATTCATATTTCAAAGATCCTTAGCACATACATCAAAACCCAGAAGGTTCAAACTGAATTGTCTTTAAAAACCTGTCTTTGACAAACAGCGTAGCTTCAATGCTGTCCTATTCTTTGAAGAAACAGGACCAAAGGTATGAATTCATTTCTGTGAAACCTACTTTGGAATTAATTTATGCCTACTTGGAATTTGGCTGGCACATCACCATCTCCCAGCCTGTTGTTCGTGCAGCAAGAATCAACAATACTGCAGACAATGCTGATGGAGTAAAAGTGCATCTAAACACTGCAAATAGCTAATGTCAAAGGAATTAAACAGAGCAGCATAGTGAAAAATTCAAGCACATAGAGTGTGGCAGGGAGGTAAAGACTACTATTTCTTGAAATAATCTCACCTTTGAGATATGCTTTTAACATGTGCTTGTTTGGCAGTTCTCAACCCCAGCCAAAAATGGACCTCACTGCAACAAATTACCTACTCTGTCCATCCTAGAAGGAAAACTCTCATTAAGTTGTGAAGATGATAAAACTGTATTTCTTTAGCACTTAATCTAAAAATCTATAGTAGAAAATAGATGTAAACAAGATGCAGAAAAGGTTCTAATTTACTAAAGGGCAAGCGTAAGGTACAGAGTAATATAGAAGCAATAGTTATGTAATGCTTTTTTTCTCAACTGATTGAAGAGGTTGAAGTAAATATTATAAATATAGCTTTGGTTAGGACACAGAAAGGGTAAAATCAAGATATTAATGGAGTCAAGACTGAAAAAAACAGACCTTGCGCTTTCACTGCCAGGAAACAATTTCAAAGGCACAAAATACGATCACATGCTACAAAGTATCCTGTAGATCAGTAGATCTTAATTCTGTCTCTGAAAACTTCTAGATGCAGGTTTTGGACTGCACTGGTCCATTAATTGGAATTCATGAACACACTGAGGCCTAGGTTAGAGAGCAGGATTTCTCAAATACTTTCATATTGCAAGCTATGTCTGACATTTCTAAACATGTATCATTCCTTTCATAGGAACAGACAACTTTCCTTTTCCATTCACAAGTAATATAATATTTTTTTCAATGACTATATAAATTGCTTACATAACAGAGCAATATTGGTAACATGGTTTTGTCTTTCTTTTAATGAAATTTTAAAATTGAAAATGAAGAGGACAGTTAAAACCATATGACTCGCTAGTTCTCTAATGATCAAATATTTGCCACATATTTCCCAGACCACCAATCATGTGTGAACCACAGAGTAAAAACCTCTCTGACACAGTGGAAATTCAAGATAAAAGCAGACAAACGGTGAGTTTTGCTAATTTTCCCTTACTACTCAAATTCTTAGCACTGTTGCCTTAAATCTGCGGTACATACAAGGACTAACGTAATAGCAAGTGACAATGACATTCTAAAACTAGGTAATTAATTGATCTTTGAAGGAAAAAAAAAGAGGAAACCAAGGAAGGGAGTGTGTGTGTGTGTGTGTGTGTGAGAGAGAGAGTGTGTGTAAGAGAGAGAGAGAGAGAGACAGAAACTGTTTTCCAGTTTCTGATTAGCCAGATTCCAAAGATTCTTTGAGCAGAGAAAAGACTTAAGATGCAACTACAGAAAGCTCTCCACGTCTAAACAGTGTTGCTGGTTACTCTTTTCTAGTAAATGTTTACAGAGTTAAGGTTTTGTTCCCTGGGGTTTGAGGTTTGGGGGGGGTGGTTTGGAGAGGTGAGGAGAGGTTATTCATTGAGTTTTATTTTCATATATAGGAAATACAATCATATTGTATAAGCTAGAAAAAAAGAAATATGTAACACCAAACTACTACCCGTCAGCTGCCACTGAAAAGTTTTCAATTAATGATAGTCAGATTTGTCTTTTAAATCCCAGCACAAGAATTTAAAGGAACAGAACACTGAGAATTCTTAAAGATGAGCTAAATAAAGATTGTGCCCCTGGAGCAGACTGAGGCTCTTCCTAATGCAGAAGCATTTTATAGAGCTAGGTTTTCTATTTTCTTCCTTTAATAGATTGAGGATTTATTTCCTTGGTTGTCCAGCATTCTTTCTATTTGCCAGATACTCCTGTTGGCTTGGTTAGCCACATGCAGACAGCTATTGATATAGTGCAACTGTAGGATTCTACACAGCATAGCCCAGGCAATAAACACTTAACAGTTATCTCTAGCTCAGCCTATAGCTAGAAACAGAATTACACCCCAATCACTCTTCAGTTCCCAGAACTCAGCTGGAAATCAAGCCATTGTAATCTCAAACGTCCCTAAAATATCCATGTTAACACTACATAAAAGGACAGAAGCTCAAGGACTTTGAACAAGGTGTTTCCTACGTAAAGTCGGTTTTGCTCAGGTTTAAACTCCTACAAAATTTAATTCAAAGCAGTTGTTTCTTGTACCCAATACAAGTTTGGTGCCAGCTGGCAAACCCAGCCTGTCACCTCAGTAAAACCACTTTCCCAAACAGCACAAGCCTCCAGCAAAATGTCACTATGGACAAACTCCAATTGAGAACATATGCCCTCGGCTCCTCTGACACTGTCCTTTCATAGTGTGGCACCACCCTCAGCATGGCTGCATGGCTCTGGGAAAAGCAGCCAACTCTGCATATGCTCCAATAACACAGCAACACTGGCAGCTGGGGGCTGACAAGTTTTGGAGTCTCATGCACACCAAAACAGGAATAGAAGAGGTGGGGTTTGCATTGGTACATTTTAATTCAAATCAATAAAATTTTCTTACAGTTTAAATTCCTCCCTCCTATCCTCTTTTGTACCTGATAAATTATAAGCGAGGGCATTTTAACAGGAAGGAGGGAGAACAGAAATAAAAGAGGCTCTTGGCTTTGAGAAAGACAATGTGCTAAAAAAATGCAGCCATGGTAGTTTGGCAATTACATTCTAGCCTGTTGTACGATAATTAGAACTGACGAGGTCACTTATACCTTAGCTTCTACAGAACAGAGAGGGAAGCATGAACATCACTTTCATTACTTTTAGATGACTAAGATTTCATTACTGAATAAACTGAGAACAGTTTTACTTGTGAAAAAAAGATATCAAATATCAAAACTTGATATTTATCTTTGAAAAACCCACTTTTTCCAAACAGAAATTACAAACCAAGCAGACCAGCACAACATGCACAGCATATCTTATATATTGTAGTATGCAGAAAAACTTTTTTTTTTTTTTTTGTTGCTCAAACCTGTGCATATAGCGTGTGGTCAAAACACTTTCCATTCCTGCCTAATGAATGGCATCTGTCAAATTAAACCAGACAGGATGACTTAGCCAGACTTGACCCAAATGACAGTCCATTTTCAAGCTGCACTGCAAGGCACCATGCAGCAGACAAGAACACTGTGGTAAGATCATGACTTACTGGCACAAGGTAAACAGGCTTTTGAGATGGAAAGTAATTAAGCTATTTGCATGTTTGTATGGTAACATTTATTTCTGCAAGAGCTTTTTCTGGGTCGTTGGAAAGGAGGCAATTGAATAACATTCCCTTAGATTTTAATCACACATTATCTATTCACAAGTATGTCAGGTGAAAAACAACCAATAAAACCCAGATTTTTACTCAGAGGAAAAGATACAACTCTTGCGCTTGAATAAATCTGGCTCCTGTTTAATACACAGCCAAAGGAATGAATGATTCTAGTTCTTGGTTTTCAAAAATTCAGCAACTTATATTGCTGGTGCACAAGGGACAGTATCTCAGTAGACATCTGGAGAACCTACTGATTAATTAATAGATTCATTAATTAGACAGCTGTAGTGTTGGAAGAGAATTTAATTGTTTGGATTAATAACCCTACTAATTAGTCCTAAAGAAAATCATCACCAACCCATAGAGCTGCAAAAACACTGACTTCCTAAATGCCCATCTGCATGATTAACTTCACATTTCTGGAACATGTTAGTTAACTACTGACAGACTTACAAGACTGTATATGCCAGAGGAACATCCAGAGCAAATCTAAAAGCTGTGATTTTTCTGGGACAAAGCATAAATACCACTGGAGACAAACACTATTAAAAATACCTAATCTATTTTTTGAATCTGAAGTATGGCACCTACATGGGAATCTGAGAAAAACAAAAATAAACACCAAGCCTGTGTGGGGCTACACGAATCCCCAAGGCAGCCTATGAATATTACTTAATTCAAAATCATCAAGGTATGCAAGTGACATATAATGACAAAGAGGAGCCTATGCAAAAGCATGACAAGCCTGCAGTGTTTTTGAATAATCTTATTTGCCTTGTCTCACCAAGAAAATTGTCATAAATCCCTTTCTAGAAAAGAAATATTGAAATTGTATGAAGTATTTCATACAAACCATAATCATCTACAATGTGTGACAGCCAGCTTAGAGCTCTGTTTAATAACAAGCTAAAGACCTCATTGCAGAATGTTCCTGTCAACATAGTTGAATCTGACAGTATGTCTGTAGCATATTAAATGTGCTAAAAATTCTGATACTAGTTTTCCTTTTTTGTGTCTAAGTTACCAAATGTATAATGGAGATAGTATATCAAGAAGTATCATTAAAATAAATTAGCGAAGTACAAAGTTATTTTACTGCCATTCACCTTAAAAACCCACAGACAATTGAGTAATTTTGCATTACATATAATTTAATTAGTGTAAGTATGTACTAGTGATATAGTGAGGAAAAAGTAACATTTTGCACATCAAAATATCCCATGTGATAAATCACATGTAAAAATGTGTAAAAATCAGTTGGAAAAAAACCCCTATGAAACAGCATACTCACTGAAGGAAAAGAGAAAGGGTAAAGCAGTTAAAACTGCACAGATAGCCTCAACTTGACATTTTGCCTTGTTCTGAGTAGTTGTTTCTGCAGACATAGTATACTCTTCCTTCATTCATGAATTCTCAAGCTGTTTAGGTCATTGCATGCTCTTTATTTTTTGGAAAACTAGGTGTATTGGCCAAGTCCAAGACTGAAAGAAACCACACCACATCAATTTGTAAAAGCTACTTAGTTAAAAATTCACCGAGTGCCTCACAGAATCTCAATCCGGAAGAAATACCAAGGATATTTTTTAAATTCTACAACATCATTTTATGCCTAACTTCCTCTGAGACAAATAAATCTCTTCACGAATGTGTGTCAGATTATTGTAATAGACTACATGACATCAGGAAAGAAATCTATAACTCAAATGAAACACTGACATAAATACATAGAAATCATGATTAGCTTTGGTCAGGGTGCTTATTTTACCCGTAATATAATGCTTAGATATAACTATTAAACCCAGTATTTCTTCTCACAGATGCCTACAAGTTCTGCAGTTGTATGATAAATCAGAAGTGCCTGATGACATAAGTTCAGCTCACACCTGCCATTAACTTCTGTCCTACCAAGTAGCTGCACACTTGTGGGTACCATAGGCCCAGTGCTTCCAAAACACACTACATCTCACCAACAATGCAAACTGCAGAGCAAGAAGTGAGTAGAGAGAACACTTAGAGAAACCTTGAGAAACTGCTTGGGTAAAGATGGGGCAAAAAGTTGTTGTGGTGGGTTGACCATTTCTGGACACCGGGTGGCCACCACAGCTGCTCATGGGTCAAGGTAAGAACAGGGAGAGGTCACTCATCTGTTGCTGTCATGGGCAAAACAGACACGACTTGGGGAAATTAGCTGAGTTTATTACCAATCAAATCAGAGAAGAATAATGAGAAATAAAACCCAATCCTGAAAACACCTTTCCCCCATCTCTCTCTTCTTCCCAAGGTCAGTTTCACTTCTGATTTTTCCACCTCTTTCCACCAGCGGTGCAGTGGGACAGGGAACTGGGACTGTGGTCAGTTCATCACACGCTGTCTGTGCCACTCCTTCCTCCTCACAGGGAAGATTATTCACACTTCCCCTGGACCAGTGTAGGGTCCCACACACAGAAAACAGTCCTCCCTGAACTTTTCCAATGAAAGTCCCTCCTAAAAGGTTGCAGTTCTTCACAAACTGCTCCAGTGTGTGTCCCTTCTATGGGACACATTCCTCCAGGAACAGACTGATCCAGCATGGGCCCCCCACAGGGTCACAGATCCTGACAGCAAACCACCTCAAGAATTGGGTTCCACATGTTCATAGGTCCTGTCAGGAGCCTGCTCCAGCACCATGTGGTGACAGACTCCTTCAGGCATCCACCTGCTCTGTACCCTCACAGGTTTCTCACCTCCCCAGAGCACATACTAATAATCAAATCAGAGGTTAGAACACTTCAGAGCACTTCCTGTCTCCTGTTGAATTCTGCAAAGCTTGTCTGTACAACGACATCATTAGGGTTAAAAATAAAGCCAGAGGGAGGGGAAAAAAGTAACTCCTCAGTCTAAGCCAAAAGTATACATCAGTGTTCTACCAACCAAAATCTTTTCCTAACAGAATTATTTGTTTTATCCAATGATTATTTCATGCAAGATAAAGATACAGGTAGCAAAATAGAGTCCACAAGACTGAGGACTTCCCCATTAAACTAACTGATGTAGCTAATTTCACAGTCCTCAGAACAACTACAACTAAGTGAAGAAGTCCTCTGGATAACCTGGAAAGAAAAAAAATGAATCAAAGAAAATCAAAGTAGAATATACAGTAAAATACAAGCCAAGAAATGTTGTATTATGGGAAACCAGCTTCCTGCCTTCTGTAAGTATTCCAAAAGTTAACAACAACACACTAGGCAAAAGTGAACATTAAAGACTACGGTAGTAAAATTTTTCTAAGTAGATTTATTTCAGGGATAAAACCCACAAATTCCTATTACATGGTGTTAGGGAAAGACAGATGTCTACTTGGATTGTAGTGACTGAAGTCAATAAGCATATTTCATCACTGCTGTTGCCAAAATAGACAGTACAGAAATGTGTTTGACAAGTGTAAAGAGAACCTGAATGATTTACTGTTTGCATTACATTAATAACTGAAGTTTCTGAAGGAAGATGAACCAAGTGGGATCAACTGGTTAAAAATAAATCATCGATATTGCATTTTTAGAAATAACCTGTATCCATAACTTACAATGTGACTTTTTCACATTAGTTTTTCTCCTGCATTTGACATGCTTTCCTCCTGATGCCTGTTTAAGAAAGTATCACATACAGTCAATGATTCTGTTTACATGACAAACACAAAAATAATCCCCAACATAACAGTTACCAAATCATATGTTTAAACTGCAGGCATCAACTAAAAGTAGATTATTTTCTGAGCATGGAAGAGCCATGTTGGACAGAAAAGTAATTTAAAGGAAAATGTATTGAACCAAATGACTAAAATTTAGCAAACAGTACAGGACTGTTGTTGATGGCTTAAGCAGCACCTTTAAGCTCCTCTAAGTTTTCTCTTTTTCCCTCTGTGCTTTGGCATTTTGACATTTAATATATAATTCAAACTACATAATTATTTAGGGTGGTATAGATGAAATCAATTAATAAACCTTTTTCACCCCCTTCAGCTGCTTTATCAGGAGAGAAGACTTGACTTCTAGCTATGTTGAAGCATAACTTCATTCAACCTTTAGGCATCACCATCAGCAGATGATAGGTTATCTGTCCATCAGCAGATTAAAGGTAAAGCTAAATGCCCTTGCTACTATTGCTAATGCTTTCCATAATGGCTTTAAACATATACAGAAAATAGTGTTACTGCTGCAGCTGAAGCTATTGGAATACCTCTTGTAGCTGAACTAATTATTATTAAAACACTCTTTCCTTAAATTGTTTGCATCATTATGCCATATTGAAAGTAGCAAAGTGCAGCAAAACCCAATTCACCAATCCGATAAACATGTATCTGTTCTAAGAGAGGGTAATTTTGAGGATAGAATATGAAAAACAAAAAGGAAAGAAAGTTTATATGGGGGGGAAAAAATAGTCATATAAAATAAAAAAAATTAAGAGAGAAAACAATTTGGAAACACAAAACTGAAGATTGGAGTGGGAGCAGGGAGATCTGGGACAATGAGGTTTAATACCTGTGCTGGACCATAATGGAAGACTTGTGATACCAGTATATTTAAATATGATTTTCACTTTTTTGTTTAGATACTAGAAGTGGCACAAATAGGGTTTGGGGAGGTTTTTTTTGTTGATATTTGTGGGGGGTTCTGTTTCCAACATGCTTGCTAGCCAAATAATTTAAAGTGTCAAAATATAAATGTCAAAGTCAGTCTGCCTTTTCCATCAAGAATATACAGAGAACATGAGCATGTTGCCAACTTATACAACACTGTCAGAAATACTATCAGCACTTTTTTTTCCCTTGAGGCATATGGTTCAGTGATAACCCAATGAGCTTCCACTTTTTAATATGTTTTCTTTGTAGCTGGGTGAAAAGCTCAAAAAGCACAAAAGCAAAAATAACAGACAAATATTAATTTTGATGATAATACAGTGATAACACAGCTGTAGTGTCCTGGAAGAGCAAATAAAAGGTTGCCGCACTCTCCATAAAATCTATGGATGGCAACACCTTGAAACTAGTCAGGAAGGACTTGAAGGAATTAAGAGTCACCATCAAGAAGACAAGTACCACCAATGTGAACAGCATCAAAGTCTCCAGTATGTGTCCCTCACGAGATGGAAAAAAATATGACAGCTCCTAATCCCAATCAGCAGAAGAGGAAGATTTACTGTAGAATCCTTTATGTTGGGAAGAAGAAGGGCAATGAACCCAGTCAGGCTCCTGTGCAAGCCTCTGTAGCAAATGCCTTGCACTGCCCAGAACTGGGTTGAATTGTGTCGTCTGCTGGACCAGCACTCCTATTCCTGAGAGAACAACTAAGATTTTCTGGAATGAGCATGTAATGATTTCACAATATTGTTGTTCACAACCATTTAGAGACATTTATTAGACCTACATCTGAGATACTTTTTCTTCACTCACCTTCTTTTTATTGAAAGAACATATTTGTTCTCATTGTCATGAAACAGTTCCTGTTTTTTAAAGAGACCACAGAGAATGGAATTGAAACATCATTAAGAACAGCATCCTTTCTCCCCCATTCACTTCATCCACCTGATGGCATGAATTCTCTGACTCTTCTAGGCAACAAATCTGGCTCTACTTAAAAGCAGCACATATTTACCTATTTTCACTTCTTCATGCATACTGCATTCTAGATATTTAACAAATACCTCATGGTTTTCCATAAATTATGCTTTGCAAACAATGCCACTCCTCTGAAATGGATTCTTATCTCACAATTCCCATATTTTTTCCATAGGACTTTCTGTCAAGGTATGTCAATTGAAAAGAAGTGAAACTGCACCATAACAAATACATTTACACCTCCACAGTCCACAATGTTTATTTAATGTGCACATCAAGTATAACTGCACTTCCACTACCTGCTCCACCTTCAGATCACAAATCCATGAGTATGCTAAAAAACTATGATTGAAAGTAACAATTAAGATTCTTTAATGCTTTTGTTTCTCATTTTCAAGGTACACTGGCAATTTCCTTAAAGAGTAGCTTTTTTCATGGCTCTGCAGTGTACTGCATTATCGAGTACCTTACACGGGATCTCACAGATCAAATCAAGAATATGTATATACATCAGTGTAATATAGATAAAAGTTCTTTTGAATAAATCTCCACCATGTAAGAGATTGTCTTTGCATAATTACACTGTGCATTATTTAAAAAAAACCAAACAAACAAGCAACCAAAAAAGTCCCAAAAGCATCAACAAAAAACCTGCTACCACAACAGGTTGGCTTTTAAGAACTAAGCATATATTCAAATATGAGTTACTAATATACAACATTTAATTCATGATTCCCCTTTTAATGGTTTCGAGTTACATGATTCTTGATAAACAAGTAGTAATAAAAATAAAGAAAAAACCCCACCATTTTGGAGAGAAAAGGTATTGCAATAAAAAAAAAGTTCTGAAGCAACTATTACATTTAAATTTGGTTGCTCTGGATTTATTTCAATTCAGCTCTGGACAGTATTAAAGCCACTGGAGTCCTCTACTTTTTGCCATAAATTTCAGTCTCTACATCTGCAAATCATCTTGCCTGCTGCTGAAAGTACAAGTAATGAAATTCACAGTACATGGGGAAAATAGCAACAAACATCTCCAAAGTCCTTGAATTATTCCCTTTCTAGGAGCAACTAAATAATAAAGTGAAGAAGAAGATATCTTTCCGAGTATGATTCCAGTCAGTACCATTTTCAAAACTATTCCTTTGGCAGAACATTTCTTTCCATTTGGGTAGCATAAATCGTTCACAACACTTGCACCAAAATATCGTATTACTCCAATGCTGTGACACTTAAGCCATAATAATCTGTTGTATCATAAGGGATTCATAAGTCTTGCCCCCTCAGGGGACTTTTGTCCCTCTCAGCAAGCCATTGTTTTCCATTTGATGTCATCTCTCTGTAGTATATCCAGTGTTGTGGCAATAGTAGCCCTGAATGGTCCCAGGTTCTGCTCCACCTCTCATGTCAGAGTTCTTTAGTGTTTTCTAAACTCATACATGTGGTGCTGGTCATGCAGCTCTGTACTGTACACAGTTGAAAGGTACTCCTCAAATCCCACATGCAAACAAAACCCACCCAAAAAACCCCAAAAAACACCCAAACCAAAACAAAACAAAAAAACCCCCACAACACCAGCATAATGAAACACCTCATAAATTCTTACAGCTCCATGTTTCCGGGGTTTGTTTTGCTCTCTTCGTTTGTTTGGTTTTTTCTCACCTTCATTTTGTGCTTCTCATGTTTTAGAAAAAGCATCAGGCAAAAACTCTTTTGTCAGGAATTCTTAAATCCATGTAAAATTTTCATTTCATTCCTCCTCTTGCCCTGGCAATCCTTTTGCCCCTAAGGCAGGATGATGGCTGTACTTCCTATTGCAGCATGCGGTGGGGGAAAGAATGGATTTACAGGAAACCATTCTATTTCTGCACTACAGATTCCCATGACATAATTTATTCTTAGGAGCAGTAACTCAAAGATTAAATGAGTACATACACACAGTCAACACCAGGTATAATATCAGATATAAATTTTAGTTCTGAAGTACTTAAAAGCCTAAGGTGTTGCCTGTCCCTCTGAACCAACTTGCGATGACATGGGAAAGTCAGTCCAACCCGGGAAGGATGACTGAAAACCAAAGGAACGTGCCATTGTGTTAAGTGCTGCCAACAGTGGCTGTGAAAATGTTCGTCCAGCGGTCATAGGATTTCTGTGTAAACAACCAAGACATGTGCCCTCTCAACTGAGCTGGCTCAGACATCTGACTGACAGCTCCCTGCCTTTAATGAACTGGAAAACTATGTCTCCTGCCTCTACAGATTTGGGCAAGTTCAGCTCTGAGAAATCAGGAGCTGCTCTTTGCCCTCTCCATCATCATACTCTTTTCAACAGCACTCTTTAGGTAATTAAAAAGACAAAGGCTTGTTTTGCATTTCCAAAGGTTTTTTTGATTCCCATGATAGACCACTTTATCTTCCCTGTAGCTTTGTGTCATTCAGACAGAAGGTTCAGACGTTTGGAAGATACAAGACAAAAGCTTTTATGCCTAGATGAAATGGCATCTTCGTTTTTCTTCTTAATATATGTTTGTATTCATTAGCAAGATGACATTTTTCCACAAAACTTCATCTACAGAATGCAGGTGAACCTTATAAAGAACTATGCTGACTCAGGACTGCTAGAGCCAATACCCACATATCGTGTAAAAGACATTATGCAATAAAGATAAAATTAGGTGATGGGCAACTCAGTTAACTCCAAGATGGTTTTTTTGTTCTTGTTCCTGTTATGGTTATTAGAGTTAGAAAAGGCATTTTGATTTAAAAAAAAAAAAAGCTGTTTCCTGAGCAAGCCACTGCTAGACAGGATGTGGAGGTTGCTACAATTCTTTCTTGCTGTGAAATTAAATTAGTCCTATTGTAGAGTTGACTAACCGCTGCAACCACTTAACTGTGCAGCAAGAGTTTAAAGTTAATATTCCACTCTACATTTTTTAGAAAGTTACTTTTAATTTTTGTTCTTCATCCTTCCTCCACTTCAGCAGTTTTCTCTAACCCAGAAAACGTTTGCAGAACACTATACCTGATTTCTTTCCACCAGCTTTTCCAAGAAGCACATGTCTACAGTGGCCAGAGTAAGGTTTTTCCTCCCAGGGCAGAGGAATCTCCTCCTGACACTCTCAGAGATGGAGCCACTGAAATTCTAATGGACAGTTTTATAATTGCCAAATGAGGAGAAGCATAGTTTGTGATGAGGGTTTCTGAATGTGTGTCCTGACATTAGAATAATCAGTAGAACCTTCCACTATAAACAGCTGCAACCTCAAAATCTGTGAGTTACTGAGCTCACCAGACCTCAGGCTACACAACTCTAGATTTCCCATCTTTCAGTAGTTTTCTTTCCTCTGGTGCATGGAACAGTCATTCCCTCCAGAGGCCCCGTGACATCTGTTGAAACATCTGCTTCATTTTCTATTCTGTAAAATATCCATAGTAAAACACTCAAAAAACCTGACAGCTAACAACAACAACAAAAAAAGTATTTGCAATTTTTTCTTTATACTGAAAACATAATGAAAGCACACAGCATTTGGAGAACTTTTAACTTGTCCTCATCCTGAGTTGTTACTAACATGCTTTACAAGGAGAGGCGAGTACACTTAAAACACCAGTATGCACAGTGTATCCTATGACATTTACTTTTCTCTATCAGTTCCAAAGAAAACATATACATTACACACCATGCAACACAAAGTGGAAAAAAACCATACATCTCATTGTGAGTCTACATTTGCAACACTGCCAAACCAAACATAATCAAGGGTAACTGAACACTACTTCTTTCATCAGAACCCGGCTTTCTTCCCTCACTTGTCCTTATTCCCTTAGCATACAAGGACAAGAATTTAAGGATTTCTCAGCAAAGGTCTGCAGCTGTCTGTGCTCTGCCTCACCCCTAAAAATAAAGTTAAACCAATCAGTATGCTTATTACACACTTACAAATCACTTCAGAAGTGATACCTCTTCATGAAATTTTAGAAATAACATACTGTAAAGTAATCATATCTACTGATGTAATTTAATGTAAGAATCATAAGTAAATTTTCACAACTGAAAAAGGGCTTGTTCTTATAAAAATCTTTTTTAATAATGAATTTAGTACTTAGAAAGGATGTTGGGTTTGCAGGAAAAGGAAGAATGCACACAAGCAAGATACGTGTTTAAACTCAGTCCATCCTAGTACAGAACAATTATGCCTAGGCTGTGAAGAAAAATTAAATTAGTTTGGATAAAGGCTACCAAAAATGTCACTGAGATCCCACATCCTTGTCATACACTTCCTCAGCTGTGACCCTATCTACCAATACTGACAGAAGACAAAGCTGAACTTGTGACCTAAAGGTTAAAAAAATTTCTTTCATTCCTGTCTCTTCCTTCACTCACCTGTGTATGGGGAAAAGAAGAACAGTGTAATCTGGTATAAGTAGATTAGATGAAGAAACAGCTTCTCAGTAAAACAAAGAAATGTTTTAAAGGTGGAAATATTAGACATGACTCTTCAGAAATCATTGTTCAAATAAAATTCAACACAGTGGAGCTCTGGAGAACAGTATCACCTGTGGCTAAATGTGTTTTCATACTTCTCCAAATTACACTGTTATATTTCTAGACCCTTTCAAACAACTAAGTTTGACCTGGACCACATAGGTTTCAGGGAGGTTTTTAGGCACCCAAAGTGTGTGCAATCCATTAAAAAACACCCAACACATAATCCACTTGCATCACCTGAACACAGCCTGTTGTAGGACCATCACACCAGGAGATATGCTCCAAGTAGCCTAGCTACCTGAGCAGCTGCAGTTTAAAGCACTATGGATTTCTAAGCATTGAGAGAACAACTTTGCTACAGACCCCATGTCAGGCTACACAGAGCACAGCCAGAAGGGTAAGACATTACTTGATGCTACTTGGATGGGAGTCCAGGCAGATCCAGAAAGTCTGTACCTTTGCAGTACTTCTTTTAGTTCATATTAGTTTACTAGTCAGCACTTCAAACCCTTCACCCTTCATAAAATTATTGTGAGGAATATATAGTTCAAAGCACACAGTGCAAGGTAGACTCTTCTCCGTGTATTGTGCTATATAGAAAACGTAACTAACAAGAAAAACAAGAAACATGGTCTGCTGGGGAAACTCAGCTCTTTAAAAACAGCCCAAAGTGCTTCTATTTAAAAAACTTAGCCACTATTATACCCTTTATCCTGATTTTGAAAACAAGACATTTTGAGACAGCCTCAGGAAGAGCAAGTTACAGGCAGTGTAAGAAAATTAGCCATAAGCATACAACTATACACTATTGTGTCCTTTTAAGTGTACACACATGTCTTTCTTCCCCACCAAATTCCCAATGAGACTCATTTGCAAGTGCTTTCCCTTCCAAAACAGTATTTCCCACTGCACAGCATATGTATTTTCAACTGTGAGAAGAAAAAGAAGGAAGAAGCAATTTTGGTATTTTTTAAGTTCTGTTAGAACAGCTTCGAAGAGTAAAACCTGATGATCCATAACTTTGTTTCTAATGTATCTACCCTTAATAAATGAATGCAGGTGTTACTCTTCAATGCGATTATATAATGAGATTATCATACTAAATCATTTAGCAAATCATCTTTTCATTTTTTAGGTGAATATTAACTTCCCTGAAACAAACTGGGGTCTTTTTCTTTGTAAAGAAAGATTCAGATTCAACTATTATGCAACACAATATTTAAAGTAGCACAACACATGAACTATTAATCAGACTGTAAGCTTTTACAGTAGTTTTTGCAAATAAATCTTCAAACACCTTAGAAAGATTTTGAAGCCTTTAACAAGGCAGATGCCAACCAACACATTTTGACAAGTGATAGATTGAAGATGAATATTTTGAAATACTGTGAGATATAAGGAACCACATACTGTTGTATAAATAGCTGTATTTCAGAATACTTTATACAGTAAAGGGCTGCCAAATGAACAGTTTTCCTCTTGAAATACCATTTATTTAATAGCTCTCTTAGTTTGATGCATTTAATTTTTTTTTTTCAATCATTTACTTAATATTGCTGTACAGATCTCAAGGGTCTCTGTTCTGGGCTATTTGTATGCAGCATAAGAGACTTTTAAATTAAACTTCTGTTTTAAACATACTACTTTAATATATGTACATCTATGTACACTGTATTTGTTTTGTGCTGTGGATTGACATGACATTCCATTTGCCTTCCTTTTATTGCATAAAAAGGCCCTCTTTATCAAAGTTGTTGTCTTGATTTTTAATGAAGTGTGCAGTTCAAAAAGCAGTAACATACAGGGTTTGCAAAAGTCCAAGTCACTGTAAAAGTAGATTCTCTTCACTTGACATATTTTTATGTGCACACAAGGGAGAGGATTGAAGTAGAATTTTCTTATTTTTATCAATTTAAGTAGAGAACATTCAGCCACTGCATTTAATATCATTCCGAATGACACTGTAGGCAACTGCAATTGTCATGTACATATGCTTCCTCTTTGAGATGGAACTAAATTCAACTAACACAACTTCGTAATGAATTTTATATTAAATTTGCTCTTATTTTTACACTAAAACAAAGAACTATGATGAGCTTATTCAGGGGTCTACAGTGTTAGAGACACTCACAAGAGTGTTTTTCAATATATTTGCAATATTACAGCTCAGTGGAAACATTGAGCAAAATGGTAGTATCCACTGAAGCAGACAAGACTTGGTATGAAAATGAATAAAATCTTCAGACAACAAATACAAAAATGATTTCTGGGGGAAATGAGAGAACAGATACAATGAATAACATAATGATAAGTAGGGGAGCTAAAAAGGACAGGTAACATGATGGAAGAGGAAAGCATACAGTACCCATGCCATATACATTGACCAGTGAGATACAGGGACAATCTACAGTAACACAAGACAATCCAATTTAACTGTTTGTAACATATACCAGGAGCCCGAGAAAAGATCTAATTATATCAGTTCTTCTACACAATTGGTTTGGAAGAGCTGCTGTCTTTCATGATAATCATTGGCTAAACCTCCAACACATGCAAGTTTCCTTTCAAAGTGGGAGGACAGAGATCTCCAGGAAGGTAAAACACTACAGCATATTTCATTTTTGTACTTTATGGTTTGGATTGGTGTTTTTTTAACAAGCTGCAAATTCAGAGATAAGGACTTTTTTTTTCCCCACTGAGTGGGTTACTCAGTTTTCCTCATCAAGCTGCTTCATGCAAGAGAGATTACACAACCGAGGAAGGTGTAAATGGTAAAGCAAAGCAGTACCTGCTGCTCCTGTGCAGAGGTGTCCCCAAGGGCAGCCTGGGGCGGCAGAGCCCACCCTGGCACTGCTGCCAAGTCTGCCTGCCCTGTGGTTGAGTTAATCTCAAAACTGCATAATCTGCCCTAGGTTAATCAAAAACAGACCTTAGCAAACCAAGACCGATAAATACCATTTTATTTCATACACAACCTGGGTAGGGAGATGCAAGGAAAAGACTTTCAATAATAGTTAGCATTCAATGTTTAAAGTTTTCTCACAGTAATCTAACATCTGAACAAAAGTATCATCTTCTTCAGAACACAAAGACACAGATTCTCAACACCACCTGACACTGTTCTTTAATGACTATCATCTTTTACCTAATATTTACAGACAGCATTACACTGAAACATTTCTTCAAAATTAAAATGTTTTCATTACTTTGAAAGTTTGCTCAAATTTTTTGGCTTTTGATTTTTTTTCATTAAAACTATGGAAAATAATGTAAGCAATAGTTACCTGATTTTGATATAACAACTTCATAGTAATTCAGTTCAGAAACAAAATGAACACAACTTCATAAACACAATATTGAGACATGGATACTTCCCCTCCCATGTTTGTGTGGGTTAAACATGCACCCTTAATTACAGAAATGCATGCTGCCCTCAGGTAACCTGAAAAATGATTGATAATTACATTTACAATTTGTTCAAGGCTTCTCCTTTATAATTAACCTTCTTAACAGGCAGTAGAATACATATTAGACACATAACAGTGTGGTACTTAACTGCTTTTGGAGTTGTATGAGGCTAGACCTTGAATTATCTCAGTGACATAAGATCAAGCAAACCAGTGCTTTTTGAAAAACATTTTACTTCAAAATACTAAAAAAATTCTATGAGGTTAACACGACTTGTAAATCTCTTAAAAATTACTCAGATAACAACTCCTGGTTCCACAGAGACCTGAACATTTTAAAAGCTGTTATTTTATGCTTGCAGTTCATTAACCAGCCAAATTCTGATCAACTAATATATAACCAAGTAATTAGAAATTGTAGAATCCTTTAGGTCTTGTTATTCTGCTTGTCCTCCACAATTCTTATTTCTGGGGCTTTTACATGCAACTCTGCAAGTTATTCTGCCCTTCATCTCTTCCTCTTCTATTTGGAAGGCTGACAAAATAGATTTGCCTTTCATTTTCCCATGACACAGACACTTCAGATAATTGAAAATATTTAGATTTTTTTTTTTTTTAATAATTCGGTGGGTTATTTTGGTTTTAGAATCTGGTATTTTCTAGTTTTTGACCTAGTGTGGGTTCTGGAAGCAGTCTGGGAGGGGAAGAACCACAGATGCACATGTTTGCTAGAATGCAGTGTGGAGCTAAGGAAGTAAAAGCCTGGAAATGTATCATCTTATGATGGCTTTGAAAACAAAATTGGAACTATATAGGAGGATGTCAAAAGTAGGTAAAACTGCACCATGTTGAATAAAATAAAATTAAGAAACCACCACCAAGGCAGAGTTTTGCAAAGCAAGACATTTTGCTCCTCCTTCCTAATTATAAGAATTAAGGATGTCTAACATTTAAGTGTTATTGAGAATGATTTCAGCTATAGCTCAAGTGAGAATTTTAGTCACTCTTTTTTGAGAATTACCATTTTTTTGAAAACACTTGGGTTGAATTAGAAAAAAATATATGATAGATTCAGTAGAATTGTTAGAAGATTGTTTCAGTTGTCAGACAGGGAATTGTGTTTTTACCCTCTTGATATGGCCCAAATGATCAATCCCCTTCCTGAGCATGAAATCAGTTTAAAAAACCAGATGTTTAAATATTCTTTTAGTTTCGCAGTGGACTTGGAGGGCTCAATCATCTCTATGTGACTCTAGAAGGAGAGGCCTCAATCAACCACATGGCTGTCATTTACCTTGTGCAGTCAAGTTTAATTTTAACATTTGACAAGCTAGACTTTTTATTACTAAATACAAGGTGTCACACGCGCCTGTTGGCTGGAGATGGCACATGGCTGTGACCATGGCCACCAGCGTACACTCGCTTTGCTCACACTCAAACATAAGCACAATTTGTTTTCAATGGAGGTCCAATAAATATTTCAAAATACTCCAAAGATAGGTGTTATTAGAAATAATGTATAGTTTTGCTGCAACAATGTCTTTGAGTTAAAAAAAAAAAAAGAAAGAAAAAACCCCCACATTTCTGCTGTCTGAAAAGAATAAACTGCTTCAGAGATACAGGTCCCTCAAAAGACTTCAAATCAACAGGGAAATACTTTTAGGACAATATTTAAATAAAAGCAAAGACCTCACACACTCTTATGTAAGCACTCACATTGTTAACAAGCCCCAGAATGATTTTTCAGGGACTGGGCAGGTTCCCTTATTCTTGGAGGATTTTGTTGAATTAAGCCATTAGTCCATTTACTAGTTGCTAAGAATGTTAAACACTTTGAACCATTACAACAAATACAGAAATCAGTGACATTGAGTCTCAGGAATAGTCCCTTATTTTATCCTGTACATATCTAAAAGACTGTTTAATTTTTGAAATAATAAATGGTGTCATTTTTATAAAAGTCATGATACAAAATACAGCCATAAAACATTTTTCCGGTCTTAAATTATGTTTAAAAGTTTATTTCCTTCCTAATGTTCCAGTGGAATGACTTTTTGGCAGAACTAGTTGGAAAGTAGAAATCAGATCTAAATGCAGAGTTTAACCCATTTATTTCTGATCTGAAATGAATACTAATATTTACAAAATTCTGTAATCTTCCCAAAGCTTTAAATTACAGAAATAATAATTTAATCCACTTTACCTAATTTCCCTTGTGATATTTATTCTCCTGAGATATTATAGGGAGATTACTTGAGAAACAAGCTGAAAAGTCCAACTTGCCTTTTTTATTCAGTTTGATTTATTTCTTCATATGGCTCTCAACAGTCCTTTCCACTTGGAAAAATTACTCCCAGCCTGATTCTGCACTGCACATGAACATGCACTGTTCACTGCAGCCCTGTAGTGTTTCAAGTACTACAGAAACAGGGATTAGATTTAAATATATACATTTATTAAACATCCATGTTGAACACTGTATTCCATAAAAAGACGATCACTGACTCAGGCATGCAGGTTTTAGTCCAAGAACAAAGTGAGGGGAAAAGAATTAACATTGTTCAGTTCAGTGTCACACTCCACAGGGGGAAAAAAAAGGAAGGGGCTTAAGACTTGAATTAAAAAAAAAAGTCATTAAAGTTCCTGAAACAAATTGAACTGAGATATACTCACAAGAAGAGTATAAAAATACAGAAAAAGCAAACAACCAAACAAAAAACAAATAACAAAATATCAAAAAAAAAACCCCACAACAAAAGCGCCAACAAAATCAAGAAAACAAAAACCCCAAACTCAACTCACCAAAAAAAAAAAATCCCCTAAATTATGGTCAACACTTATTTTTGCTTCAGAAAAGCACTGCCTTTATTGTGGGATATGCAAAAACTATAGTAATAAAAGTTTTATACTAAATTCCCTTCCAGAAAACAGATTCTATGAGATTAACACTTGAATCATTTAAACTTGAGACATTAGGGAGTAGTACTTTTTCTTCTAGAGGAACAGTTCACTTGAATAAAATTAAGTTAACATCATTAGAGTTTGTAGATCCTTATTCTACAAAGCCAGTTAATTGCTCAGTGTATCAGTTTTATTAGTGCACTCCAGCTTTATCTATATCCTTCACTAGCTATTGCCATTCCCACAGTGGTGTATTTCATTCTAAGTTGCTTACAAATTTTCAAAAGTCAATGCAACCCTCTTCCTAACCAGCCGTTCTTACACATTACAAAAAGTAAATAATATAAATTGCAAAAAATCTCTTTTATATCCAAGTAATAGCCAAAATGAAGGCAGGATTTAGCAGAGTTTTACATGGAGGTTGTGCAGGTTTTCTTGGGATCATTTAACACAGGGATCTCCAAGTGTAGGCATGTATTTGGTTATAATTAAATATTAAGCCAGAGATCTGTTGTACAGCTTCATCATAAAAAGTCATCCCTTGTGTGCTTTGAATTAAAGGTTGGCATTTGTACAAGGTGTGTTTTCTTTCTGTAGAAACAGTATTAAAAAGAAAATAGAAGTAGAAATTATAAGCTTCCATAGAAAGACTATGTGAAAATATCAGGTTGTTCACAGCATGTAACTATCCAGAGCAAAGATACTGTCGCCTTCTCTGCCTCAAAATAATCTGAGGAGAAGGAAGTTAAATTCTTCCTCTATGCAGACTTAATTTGGACAATCTTGCTATGTCAGGAAGCTAAAAGTAAAATTCCTTTCTGAATTGCACCTTCAAGGAAGTAGGTAAAACGTGTTATTGCCATCATAGCTGGTATAAATTCTGTGCAGCCTCATTTGTTCTTTCTCACATGTTGCCCCAACAATAAGACTTCCCAAGAGCACTGCAAGCTCAGCAAGTGGGCTCACGTGTGCAGCTGCTGAACTGTCAAACTTGGTTCTATTGTTTTAACTAATAACATGGTAAATACTCTACTGCTGGAGGACAGACAAAGCACACATCTCTGAAGATGTTTGAGGATAACACAAATAAATCAATTATTGCAGTAAAACTGATTCTTGTCAGAACCTATCATCTTATAGTTCTATAAATACAATGTTCATGTGTGGATAAGTGGATGGACCAGATTTTATAATAGTTACAGAACACTTTTAGAGCAACCATGTGATTTGTACAATAAGAGTCATACATTCTGACTATAAATTCCTCTCATCATACAAGTTCACACAGCTGAAAAACTCATGCAATTTAATTGAAATAGTCAAATAAAAGGGATATCACATAAAACTCATGGCTACTAGCAGCTCTGTCTTCAAACAATATTATATTGAAGTTAAAGCCACACAAACTGAAAGAAAACAAATTATTTCTGTATTCACGATTCTCAGCAATTACATCACACATTTAACGATCATTTCTCTGTTTAATTACTTTCCTTAGGCATTAGTTTATGCTACAATACTTTGTATTCTATTTAATTTCAAAGGATTTTGAAAGCCAGGCCTCTTCGATCGTTAGGTTTCCTATATTTAGTCCTTCTGAAAGAGCCTTACCAAAGGCTCCTTCCTTTTACCTTCCTCACTCAAAGAAGAAAAATCACTTAAATACAAAGCCTTTTCTTCTAGAAAAAAAAACAAATATCACAAACATTACTAACATAATGCTATTTGGTTGTCCATTACACTCAACTAAAAGCAACTAAGTTAGTGAACAACAAAAACCCACCATAATGTATTTTATTACTGAAATCCATCAAGGGAACACTAAGCATGTGCTGGAAAACGTGTATATAAGTATGAAATTATGTGATGCATAATTATGGCATATTTATCCATGGCACTGTAATAAATATAACCAGCTGTCAACATCCTGGGGTGGTTTTCCAAACACATTAAACATAGGATGCTTAAATATTTTTAACTTCTTTTTGTTAACATGCTTCTTTGAACAAGAAGAATTTTTTTACATAAGCACTGTATTATTATGAATGCCTGAATGAGATTAAGAGGCTTTCTTGAAATACAGAAACCAAGCGGATTTCATCTGCCATGTGGGAAGCCAGTGCTGTTCATGGGCTTCTCAGGTTTACATTACATTCATTATCTTCAAGCACTGGTAGGTGTTGACAGTTCTAACTGCCTTCGTTGGAACGACAGCCTCTGCCACACTGAACGCGAGCAGAATTTACGATTTACCGCCCATCTGCCAAGGCTGAAAGTCAGCCCTTCAGGAGAGCATGTCGTGGCAGGAACATCTCCCACACTCTTCTGAGGGAGATGAGAATGGGGAGTCAGGGCCAGAACCAGGAGCGGGGCTGGGGAGAGCACCCCCAGCACTCCCTGCAAGCTTAAACTGAACGATCGCTCTCACTTCACTACAGGAGATCATTCAATATCCCAGAAGTCAACAAAAATCTTACTAAGAGGTTTATGCATCGTTTAAATGGCACATAAGCGCTCCATCCTGGAGGAGTCAGCATGAGCATGTACTTTGATAAAGAATTCAAAGTCCAGAAGAAGTCCACAAAGATTAATTAAAGGGATGGAACATCTCTCCTATGAGGAAAGGTTGAGAGAATTGTGGTGGTTCAGCCTGGAGAAGGGAAGGCTCTGGGGTGACCTTATTGTGGCCTGTCTGTACCAACAGGGGACCAACAAGAAAGCTGAGGAGGGATTTTTTACTGGGGCATGTAGTTACAGGACAAGTGGGAAAGGCTTTAAACAGAGTAGGCTTAGATTAGATACTAGGAAGAAATTCTTTACTGTGAGGCTGGTGAGGCACTGGAACAGGCTGCCAGGAGAAGTTGTGGATGCCCATCCCTGAAGTGCTCATAGCCAGATTGTACAGGGCCCTGAGAAACCTGGTCTAGCGAAAGGTGCTCCTATCTATGGCAGGGGTGTTGGAACTGGAAGATCTTTAAGATCTATTCTAACTCAAACCACTCTAACATTCTATGAACAGTACAGAGACAACTGAAGTTGGGAGACATTCTATGATCAGCAACATGACAGTCTTTAAACAATCTCTTTTTCCGTTCCAAAACCCAAGAACATCCTCTCCTTATTTTACTATTAAAAGCAATCAACATATTCTAAAGTATTTCTAGACTTTAACTTTCCCCTCCCATCAGAAACATGCTTTTTCTACAGACCACATAATTTGTTTTCAAAGCATACTTAGATATATTAAAAGCATATTTTTATCCTACATTTTTTTCATTATGCTATTACTGTAAGTTTCATTAGGCAGACCCACAGGTTTTAAGGATTGAAAAAAAAGTCACACTTCAAATAATTGCCTGCTCGTTCCAGTATGTTAACAATAAGGCTGTTATTAATTGATTTTGTGTCCAACCAAAAATTATGCAGTGCAACCACACAATGCTAGACAGATTACACTGAGAATTTCAGTTATGCATCTTCTCAAACTACTGCTTATGGTATTTTTAAAAGAAAAATTGATATTAAAATGCTGAACTAAGGAAAACAAGAAATACAGTAGAAAAAATAAATCATTGTTTTATATAGAGTTTTAAAAAAGCATGGTGCTGTTCCATACCAAAAAAGTTACTATGCATACTTTAGTAGTGAAATTCTTTGAAAAAAATAAACTTTAAAGTACATTAAAAAAATACTCTTTTATATCAAGTTAATATTGAGAGACAAAATTCAAATGATGACAAGCAAAACCCTTAAATTATACTGGTTGATTACAGCACACATTTTATTATTTAAATTTTTAAAACATATAAGTGAAATATCAGGAAAATAAAGACCTGATGTTTGCTCTTGAATATAATTTGAAAAGCCCTCCTGTCCCTTGAAACTTATCTGACCCTATTCTATTCTGTTATAATCTTAGAAAGAAAAGTCCCACATAAATGTATACAGGATAAGTAGTTTCAACTACTTATAGTAGTTTCAACTACTTAGAACAAGTCATAGCCTATTTTAAGCATTTAAGTAACTGATGAAGAGGAAACCAAAAATATGATCTTGTAAAAACTTATATACATGTTTTACTTTCTATAATACACATACTTCTACTGCTGGGCTGCTCACTGCGTGCATCAAGTTGGACATTCATAAAAAATATCACCAAAATTTTGCAGTTTCATATTCATTTTAAACACAAATCTAAAGCTGTGACTGAAGAACAGTATTTTACTGAAGAAGCCACCAAGGCACAGTTACCTAAGTAAATGAATCTACTACTCAGAAATTTATGGAGAAAAAGAGACTAATAACAGCAAGACTTAGTGGCTGCTGAAAGAGGTATAAAGTAGACTATCTTCAGCAGTTACTAAAAAAAAAGTTTTTGGAAGATGGTGTTTAAATTTAAGCTATGGACCAAAAACTACTTTGATTCACAGCATCACAGAATACGTTGAGTTGCAAGGGACCCACAAGAATCATTCAGTCCAACTGCTGGCCCTGCACAGGACAGGACCATCCCCAAGAGTCACACTATGTGCCTGAAAATATCATCCACATGCTTCTTGAGCTCTGTCAGGCTTGGTGCTGTGACCACGGCCCTGGGGAGGCTGTTCAAGTGCCCAACCACCCTCTTGGGTGAAGAACTTTTTTCCAATATCCAACCTAAACCTCCCCGACACAACTTCAGACCATTCACTCGGATCCTCTTGCTGGTCACCCGAGAAAAGTGATCAGTATCTACCCCTACTCTTCCTTTTACAAGGAAGTGGCAAACTACAGACCATAGAGAACAGAAAGGCAGGACATATGAACAGGAGAGGCCTAAGCTCTTTAACTGAGACTGAGGTTTATGCTTGGATTTGGAGAACTGGATCAACTGTCTACATAATCATGAGCAGGAATAAAAGTCATCAGGTCAGTGGGAAGATTTTTGCACAAACCTAACAGATCACTTGTTACAGAGGAAAAATGTCGTATGATTAGGGATTTTACTGTTTCAGCTCTTCTTCATATCACTGCAGAAGATACTCTTCAAACTTGTCCCACCATAAATCCCAGCAGGATTTCCTGTGCTCTTACCCAGCTCTTTCCCTTCCACCCCCCATCCCATGAAATTCTTTCAAATCCATGGCAAATTGATTTCTTTAACAGTGTTTGGTGTGGAACCACATAGTCTTTCTGAAAATCTAATAAAATTATGCCCACAGGATCCCTCTCCTTCTTCCCACATCTTGCACACATTTAAAATCCTTGCTGGATTTTCCTTTACTTGAAGGCATGCTCAGTGTCTCTCTAAAGCATTTAGTCATCTTCTCACTGACCTTACCCCTTATCATAAGTTCTATTATTGTATCATAGATAGAAGACAAACTTACTGGTCCATAGTTTCCAGGGTGGTCACTTAAGCCCCTTTTGTAGATGGGAGCTGTAGTGTCAACCTGCACAGTGTCCACTGGAAATGGGACCTTACTCCCCTTGGTCAGTGGCTTAGTGATTTTGCACATCACAATCGAGTCCCATCAGTAGTCTTTAGTGAATGTCATCTGGCCCTGGTGAACTGTTAATCTCTCGTCTATTCAGTCTCACATTTTCTCCATATTTACATCACATTTGTCTAGTTTCCTACAGGGACAGCAGGGTAATGAGTGCAACAATTTGGAAGCAGTCAGATATTGGCTAGGTTATAATGAAAAGGGAACTATGCAATGTAAACAAGGTTGATGTTGGTGCTCTTCAATGATCAGTCTCAAGACTGATCTTATTAGGCATTCTGACCCTGAGATTAGCTCAGTTGGTTACAGCATGGTGCTAAGAATGACAAGGCTGTGAGTTTGATCCCCATAGGGGCTGTTCACGTAAGAGTCTGAACTCAATGACCCCTGTAGGTCCCTTCCAACTCAGAAATTTTGCCTGATATGAAAAAAGAAGCAAGTGAGATTTCTGAATGTTACAAAGTAGGGAACGTTCACCAACAGACAGGAGAGTCAGTCTCACACAGAACAATGACCTCAACAAGGATTACTGTATGGAAAATGGACAGCTATAACACTTCAGAGGGAAAGCTCTGCTTACATGAAAACACTAGAGGAGGAAAGACCTGAATATAAACTGTAATTAATTGTGAGTGTCAGCAGGACAACCCTGCCCACAGGAAAAGCAAATATAATCCAGTGATGGATCAGCAAGGTAAATACAATGCAGTACTCCATTTCAGCTGCAATAAATCCAATCTATGTATATGGGGCACTTATGTTAAAGATCGAAATAAAAGTTCAATACCACTTCAGAATTATTTCCTTTGATCTATGCTGAAGGTCAAGAATAACCAACAATAAAAAGGAAAAAAACCCCACACACATACAAAACCCCAACCAAACAATCAAAAAAAACCCCAACTTAACTTTATAGAACAGAGAAATCTCACTTTATACAATGAGCCAAGTTTCCTTTTTTTTATTCTTCTTTTAAACCATGGAGATTGATGTTGTCATTAGAGAAAAGACAGCTTTGTCTGATTGAATTTAAAAATTATATTAGCATTGTAGATAATTAGAGATATTAATGATACTTATAATGCATAATAAAATATAACCTTGCAGAACATTGGAATAATTAGCGTTTGCAAAGAGCCATGAGCAGGCATGCCCTATATATAGCACTACATGCACACACATATGCTACCCGTTACTATTTCCAGTAACTGCCACCTATTCCTCCTGGGAAAAAAAAAGAGAAAAAGAAATTTCAGAGAAAAACTGTCAGCATAGGGAACTATTTTTTTACTGAAAACAAGAGAGTGGTACAGAAAAATTGCAGTTTATTTTCTGAACTTCAGCTGATCTAACGAGCACACTCAGGTGACTTGATTTGCTACTACCCATACATTTCATCACCTGTCAAATGGTACTTATTCCCACTGTAAAACACTTGAGACACACTGATGAAGACCTCTACATAATCAAGTACTTTGATTTTTCAGTTCACTAAGTAGGCATCTCGGTAAAGAGATTACATAATCTAAGATTATAGGGAAAAAAATTATCATATTTAATACTAAAAAGTATTCCCCACTGCCTTGAGAGTATCACTGCTGAGATAATACAGATTAAAAAAATTCAAAGCCCTACTAAAATAATTGTTCCCCATTAATAAGAAAAGCATTTTGATGAAAAGTAATTAATTTATTCAAAAATTAACTGTAATTTTCTTAAGAAAGAAGATAAATCTCTCTTAATTCAGCTAAAGTAAATACTAACTTATATATATATAGTATATATTTTTCTTCTACAGAAATAGGCACCGGCTAGAAAACCAAGAAACTTGTTAACTATGAACTGGCCCTTTCTCAACTCCGAGGAAAAGCAAAATGCTGAAACATTAAACTCTAACTTGAAGTTATTGACACTGAGCCACAATGTTACTAAAAAACCAACACCTTATCAGAAACAAAAGCCAACAGTAGCACATAGCAAAGTTGTACGTAATTATGTTTTGCAGAACTACTGTCTTCTTATCTCTGGGGAGATACTACCAAGTCTTCGCTGACCTGAACACGTAAACATAACAAAGGCATTTCGGTCAATTATACTAACTTTTTTATGCTCAGGTTACTCTAGCACTGAAAATAATTTGTATAACACTCCAAACTTTACATTTGCTAAGCAATGGAAAAAAATACTTTGTCATTGAGAGATGACAGGAACTGGGAGGCTGCCAGCCAGTTCATCCAGCTGTGACTTCTACTCCTTACTTGCCTGAAGGGGGAAACAGAAAAAATTTTTGTATCTGCTTTTGTACCCTCCAAGCAAGATAAAAAATTACATCACTTGGAACAGTGGCACCACCAGAACACTGAGTGCAGACTAAATCCCGTGACAAGCCATCAGGCTTCATATATTAGGAATCAGCCAAAAAGAAGATTCCCCAAACAAAACTACAGGGCTGCTGAACCAAGGACAACAGTGGTTAGGACAAGGGAAAAAGAGACCTTCTATCAGCGAAGCTTTGAAGACAGGTTATCAGCCTGGAAAATCGAGTCCCACTTCAGCTCTAGCCTTCATATTTTTTTCTGTTTCATAGTTTGCATTTCCTACTTAGGTGGCAAGTACATGAGACAGGCTGCTCAACATGTCTAAAGTACCATGGCAGCACAAACTAATCTGGCATAAATAAAATTCTTACTAACAAATATCACAAAACTCAGTACCAAACCAAAGACTGTTCAGCCTGACACCTCAGGTCACAGATCCTGTAGGCTAAATGGGAGCATGGCTGATACTCAGGTGTAACAAAGTCAGCAGACCTCCATTAGCTTGCAGGTCAGTTCCTTACCAGCAGTCTCTCCAGCCACTCAATTATCTAATATTTACTGTAATTAAATGTTTTCTTACAATAACCATATCTTGAATAACCCTGGGAGCTTAGGGTTTATTTGGTTGGGGTTTTTGTTAAATGACATGTGAGTCTCTCTTCCACTGATCACACATCATGAATTTCCCTCTTGAAAGTTTCTCATAAACAGCTGGTCCACTTCAACTTCCAATTCTTCCTTCTACCAGCCTCAAAAATTTCTTATCTTCTGACAGCCACTGCTTCTAGTTGGAAAACCAACTCACAATTTACAGAATAGTTTTATGCATATGATAGCATAAATTCTGTGTACTGATTAACTCTGTGAAGTTATAGGACTGAAGCAGTGTAAAGTTAGTTAGAAATGCATATAAACCTACATTATACAAACAAATACATATGAAACATCCAATTCAATTGCAGTTATGTATCTATTTTCTTGACTCCAGATCCAAGAATTCAACCAATGTCCTCCAACTGTTTAAAGACAGAACACCTCAGTACTCTTTAACACAAATGATTACAATTATTAAAAACAACACAATGTCCACTTCAGTAAACTTTCCTAGTATCAGCTTTTAACACTCAAAGAATTTTCATTACTAGATGCTTTGCTTTTTAACATATATGGCAATGAGGAGTTCAACCAAGTCTGCTACTGTGAAGTTTGTCAGTTTTGGGGGGGTTTGTTTTGTTTGTTTTGGTTTTGGTTTGGTTTTGGGTTTTTTTTTAAGTATAGGATTAAATGGCATCTATTTATCTCTGTTACAGCCTTTCTGCCATCTGTGACACGTCATATTTCTTGAATTCATCATCAGGAGATGACTTGTTTCATATGTTACCTCTTTATGCTGCTGTACATGCATCCCAATCACTGATATTTTACCACTAGGAAAAGAATCTTCTGACTTCAAGAAGCAGAGAGAGACTAATGACAGAGTCCTCAGCAGGACACTGCAGCTCCTCAACACCAATCAGGGATTACATTTCCTCCCTTCCACTGCAGCAGGAAAGCACCAGCTGAGCAGTTCAGAGGAGATCTAAGTCATGTAGGAAAAAACCTCAGAGCCAATCACAACTGTCTACTGGACACAGCGGTCGCAGAGAACTGAATTAGTATGCAAAGCAGGAGGAAAAAGCAAGTTATTTATTATCTTGATCATGTGGGTGCCTTATTAAACTACTGGAGAAGAGGAAAAAAGAGACAGAAAATGACAAAAATAGTGTTAGAAAAAAAAAATCCCCCTTTTCTATGAAAACAACTAAATTGATAAGCACAGTTATTCAAATATCAGTGCTTTTACGCAACTGAAACAATCCCTCTACTGCCTTATGTTCATAAAGACTTTTTAGAAGGCCAAAAGGACCTAGAAGCCAGCTCCCTTCCAAAGTATATCACCCTGCATAGAAAGGGTAAAGACTGGAAATGGGAGGGCCTGAGCTCCTCTGCAAAACAGCCCCTTGAACAAGAAGAGGCTCTCATATTGTCTGGAAAAATGGAAATCTTGAGAAAGGCACCATTCTTAGGTTGGGCTGTAGTCTCTCACAGCATGTCAACAACAACAAGCATCTGCAATGAATTATAAAAACTGGTATTATGAAATGGGAGAATTTCATTGCTGAAATGACCACGATGAGGAAGAGCAACAAGAGATTCTCTGCGTATCACCAACAGAAGTCAGCTTGATGGTATACAGAAAAGTACAGTCAGCACTATAACTTGTAATGCTGCTATAACTAGAGCAATTTCAATAGGGTGGGAACTTCAGTATTTCAGGTCCCATTTAGCAGTCAAGGTCTGATTTAATTTCAGAGTTGCATGAATGCAACAAGAACAGTTCTATGCAAACTTGGTGTGATTCACGGTGTGCACTCCCTGCAGCAGGGACCTAGTTTGAGACGTATGAAGGAAAAAAAGACAATAAAGAAAAAAGTTGCTCCTGTTCATCACAAAATAAAGAGGACCTGGAAGCAATCAATTGCAACAAATGCTGATCATAAGGTGTTTAGGTTGCCAGCAGAAGGACAATGGACAACCAGCCATGCAATGCCGGGACCCAATTCTGGAATATTGGATTGCAAAACTTAAGGGGATAAGCAAATATGCAGGATGTAGATGTGCTTTAAAAGATCTCAGTTATCTAAAGAAAGTCAAATAGTCACTTTCTCATCCAACAGCATTTAGCTACAAGTATTCAAACATATAACAAGGATAACAGTATCAGTTTATATGACAGGCCACAGCTTCATTTATTCCCCATAATATGAAACAAATTCTCCCAAAAAGCAACCACACTCAGACACACACTAGGTTTTGTACTTGGGCATAGGATGGCTATATTAACCTATGCTTTCACATCCATTTTCTCCACTACATTTCCTTCTTAGTTTCCAAAAGATAAAGAATAAACTTCTCCTGAGTGGCCTCCATCCCATCATATCCCTTACTTTCATCTCCCACATTCATTACCTTGCAAGTCTTGCATGAACACTAACTTCTTTGTTATTTCAAAGTGGAAAAAAAAGCCTATCACTTCCATTTTCTAGAAAAGAATCTCTCCATTTCCCTAGGGAGTAAAGACAAAACAAACCCTAAAACACAACACATAATTTTATTTAAAGAAATCTCTACATTAAAGTACTCCAGACTGACCATTTAAACCCTTTCTTAAAAACTAAAATGACTGTTGCTCTTTACTGTGAAAACCAAAGCATTAAAAAATGCTGTAGTATCAAATCCCACATAATAAAAATACTGCTTCACTAAAATGTTGTCAGGAAAAAGTGCAACTAGCTCTACTATCCAATTAAGCATAACAACTGGTTTTAAATTTTGCATAAGGGAAGTCATGGGATTCTGAAGTTCTAGGATTAGAGTCAGGTGCAGAAAACTCTGCCTAAGGATAAACAGAGAATGCAAACTCCAAAGAAATCATTTGTGGAGTAGAGACAACTAGCAAGACAAATAACACATAACTGCTCATAGCAACATACATTTTCCACACCAATCCCAACATGACGTCTTCCCTAGTCCTTGCAAAGTAGAGTATCCTGTTTGTACCAGCCTCCTTATTTACACTTGGGAGAAGACTAATAAAGTTCTGGCCTGCTTTTTCCTCAGTTAATGTATTGCCTCTCTTCACACTCATGAGATGTCCTTGGCAACTAATGATTTACCTCACCTGTTCCAAGAACAAGCTGATTGTAATAAATTAATCTGACTTTCAACACTACTTCCATCCATATGGCTCCTAGTATAAACTCATCATTTATCTGCAAGGTTTTCTGAAATAAGTGGTGCTGGTGAAGGAAACACACAGTAAACCAACATTACCATTTATTTACAACAGGTACAATTTAGAATGAATACATTCACTATTGAAGCTTAGCTTAGTTCTAGAACTGATCAGTCACAAGTGTCTGGATCCAACTGAGCCTCTAAAATTGCACCTTTTACAATTATATTTAGGCCAATCACTGAAATAAAGTGTCTGCTACACACTGCTTCACAGACAAGCGACAGCACTATTGCTGTAGGAACCAATACACCAGGCATGAATAATGTAGACAATTACTATGATCACAGGATCACACTTGGAATTATGCAAGTCCATGCCAGCTGCTGCCATTTCACGCTTTTACTTTATTGCTCAATTTCTCTATTTTAATGATATTTTAGAACTTGTAAATAAACAAAAGCACACCACAATGTCTTACCTCCCTTTCACATCTTTACCCTATATGCCTCGGTATTTTGGTTGTTGGTGTAGTACATTGCATACTTTGGGATTGCATGCTGAGAAAAATACAATAAAACCTCATAAAATGTTGAAGCAGATCATTTGCAATATATTAAGAGGGAAACCAGTAAGAGGGAAGAGTGGTGTGAGCTATCCTCTTTCTCACACTTCATCACATCATGATATAAAATGGATGTAAATTCTATTACAGAAGTCATTCTAGGACAAAGAAATGAAAATTCTGATTCAATAAGAAGCAGAAGAAGGTATGGCTGTGATGTAGTTCTGCTACTATATCCAGAATAATTAAAGAATTATCCCAAAAGCAAATAATTCAGAACTTCAATATTCCTCAAGTCTCCATAAATCTATCATCTTGTGAAGTCTTATATGCCATACATCGTATCTTAAAATTTACAGTACCTATAATATAAATCTACATTTCTGTGCTGGTTTAAATGTAAACCTGCAGGAGAAACAAACTCAACACAAAAGAGATTATAAGTCACAGCTACAATTTAATAACAATATTACAATGAATGCAATGGCACAAAGAGAAAATGGTTTTAACCCACAAAACTCAGAAGTATGACACAGCACCCTGGGATACAAACCCCATGTGGCTCCCCTAAGTCCAAAGTAAAAGGAAGAGAGAAACCTGTTGGTGCAGATGATGGTCCCAGTTTGGTTGAAAGTGGTGGTCTCTTCCTATCAAGGTTCTGCTCCTCTTCTGGATCCAACGAGTGGTTCCCCGAGGTCTTCAAACCCCCAGATTATGTACCGTCAGATCCTGGTGGGAGCATCCAGTATCTCGCCCAGGGCGGGGAGTTACACAATGGGTGATCTGACTCTGTGAGTCATAGGGTATTTTGGAATCATTGATGGCCCATTAGCAGACACGCCCCCTCAGGCTGGGTGTGAAGGTGCTAATGACTCCCTGGAGGGGAGTTATCACAGCTCTTATCTCACAGGTGTCTTTCACACCCAGCTCACATCCCAAGGAGTCAGCTGTGCCCTGGGCAGCTGCTGCAAATGGTCCACTGTTCTTGGGAAATGAATAGAGGGTGTAGAATACATAGCTTTGGTCACCCCCACACAGTGATAAACTGGTCCTACCTGCTGAACTAGCACAATTTCTTTTACTGAATATTATTCACCTTGCCACTGCTGTTTTGGTATGAAAAAAACACACAAGGCAAAATGTAAGATTCAGCTCTGCACTGACTCCACAAACGTTTTGTCAATAGTCAGGCAAAACCCCCAAGCCCATATACTGCTACCATATAAGCACACAGAAAGAATACATCTAAAGCCCTACAGAAGAAACCTGACCTTGAAAAAAGCACCATTCCCTTGGAGAGCCTGAGAAGGTCAGCATGCACTTGCGTGTATTCACAGCAGCCCATTGCCTCCCTGTACTGCACGTGTAGTTGCTGTGACAGGGCATGGAAGCCCAGCACAGAATCAGGCTGCAGGTGCAAGCTGCACTAAACTAGCCCAACAAGCCAGACTCCAATCTCACATGTAGTCACTGCAACACAGTTCAAACTCATGTTTTGTATTTGCCACAAGAAAAACTGTTCATATAAAGTTCATTTCAATGTTCCTACAAGAAAACTCTACATCAGAGCAGACTTAAAGAACTTCTATTTACACACAGACTAAACACACACCTGTACCTTCAGTAATTTCAATATAATCTTTCACTACTTCCAAGATTAATAAAGTCAATTCATTCCTGTCAACGCTAGTTTAGCCCAAAGTATAATTTTTGAGCCCAAAGGCTCACCCAGCAGCCTAACTCTACAGAACAATGAAGTTTTAGCTAATTATGCTAATTAATTAAGTTAATTAGGCAGCTTCAGCTAAGGTATGTAAATGCATCTGGTTTCAGAATATTTCATTTTAAAAGGCTAACATAATTCAGCATGACTGAAGGCAGTCACTTTTATAGTGTTGCCAAACAGCTATAGTGGGTTGTTTTGCACAGGAAACTATTTCTGTCATATTCCCACAGAGAGTAATGCTCAGGGGACTCAAGAATACTTAATAAATAAAAGACTAAGCTCAGCTCCAGGACAGTGAAAGTGTAACTTGTACATCTACTTACTATATGTGCTTTGCTATCCAGAAAAATCCCAGCAGAATTTCACAGTCAACACTGAAGTCCCAACTGTGATAATACTGCTATCACTTAGTTAGCTTTAACCTGAAACAGTCTCACTTTGCCTTTGTGCAGGCAGAGGTCACGGTTGTAAAAAGAGTCATGGGTCTATTTTGCCACAAATACCTTATTCAAGCTTTACAAGCTAAATGATCAATATAGAATTAGCATGATATAATACACTTCTGACTTGATATTCTACTCCAAAAGGGATTATGAATATGTAAAAGTATTTCAGGGTTAAAAATGTATTAACACTTGTTTGATTTTGCTAGCATAAAGATTAGCTACAGATTACTACTGCCCCTTGAAGGTCCAAAGGCCTCAAATGTAATTTCTACTGCTGAGCTTCGAGTAAGAGATTCATTTGAAGTCTGGCTTACCAGAATGTAAAATGGACACTCAGATTTGCAAAGTATACCTCTTTCTCATCTTGCTCCATCAAAGCACTCATTAATACCATATTAAAAAATAGTAACAATTTTCTCCTGCATAAGGCTAGAGAAAATAAGTGTTGGAAGAAATAGTCAGACTGAAACTCTCACCTAAATTCACTTTGGCCAAGTAACTAGCAGGGTAGAAGGCCAAGAGCCTTTAAAACTAGAGCCTGAGACCTGTATTTTGGTAGGAAAAAGATACTGAGAAAGAAAGAATTCAAAGAAACAATTGACAGTTATGATTAAATAAAACCAAGAGCTGCAGTGTACATACTGGCAGTCTATCCCATTTTTGCTTGCTGTTTATCTTATTTCCTTTTCTTTAAGGAAATGCTTCTTTTCCCTACGTGGAACCGTAGGGACATTTGACAAAGTAATTAAGAGAAGGGTGATCATGATCAGCTGCCTTTGCCCTGTTACCAGACACAGTCAATACACAGTTCATGACTCCAGCAGATGTTTTGAGTTTTACAGACTTATTGGCAACTTAAGATCTTACTTTTTCTGCTCTTCCTGTATTATATGGAAAACAGAACAAACACTGAATTACTAGCAGCAAGTATTAGCTCATCCAGAACAATCTACTACAAAAATGAAAAAAAAAAATAAGCTGTCCAACAATTTAATTTCCACAAATCGAGAGCTATTTTGAAACAGGCAATCTTGAACTCTCTTGAAAAATGGCAGAAAAGCTTGTTTGAGCTAAGGACTCTGTCAGGGCTATTGGCCACTCATTCATCACTCACCACCCCTTCCAGTTAATACTTGACTAAAATAATCCTGCTCACAAAATATGTATCTACATTGCACAAGACAGAAGGTCACATATTTTAACGAGACAGAGTCAAACCTTGACCATAAAGAAGCAGATGTGAATTCTCCCATCACTTTTGTCCTCATCTCTGCCTCTAATCCACCTCCTTATGTCACCCATCTTTGCATGACCATGGACTTCCTCATGTCACAAGACTAATCCAAATTGAAACTAATCCTTCTCATACAAAGAGAAGTTTTGTGTGTATGTGTGTGTGTGCGCTCGAACAAGAGGTAGGTAACATAGATGTAAAATTAATTGCCTAAAGAAAAGTTTGGATTTGGGGGTTTGTTTGTTTATTTAAATACAACCAGTTTAAACTGCTTATAAAATGAGGGCCTAATTCTAACACAGACTATTTCAGCTAATGCAGTGAAAGTACAGTAATTAAAAACTAATTTGGCAAAAGGCATCTTCAGTCATGCAAGAATGCAATCTCACTGAGCAGCTATGAGGGAACAGGTAGGCAAGCTATTTGGCTCCTGGGCAAACTTCTCCTCACCCTAATCATTCCTGAACTTCAAACACCGGAGTTTTGGCTACATTGGACTTCACAAATATATCAGAGATCAGCTGCAGAAACCAGGGACAGACACCAGCCAGGGATTCTCAGGTCCCCAAGGGAGGAAGAAGCTGAGAAGGAAGAACGAATAGACGAGGCTTTACAGAACAGAGAGACTCTGCAGGGAGTCTGCATCAAGATTCTCCAGAAACCAAAAGTTCACTCAATGTGGATGCTTAATTTTAACAATAAAATATCCAACAGTCTCTAGAGCCTAATATACCATGGTGAAAAAAACAAAAAAAAAACCAAAAAACCTACCACTTTTTCTAGATGAGAGTTTGGGTTTCATCTCTCCTACTTTCTTCTACGAGTACTTAAATCCTTAACCAGAAAAAATAAAATCTTGCTATTCTCAGTTTCCAATGAACCCTATCCCACACTAACATAACCACTGAAACAAGGTACTGAGCTGGGAAGAACGTGCCAGAGTGCACAACCTCCAAGGCAACCAGTACTGAGCTGATCCCTGCTGCATTTCAAAACTCATTTTCTGATGAAAAATCTCAGCAAGCAGAATTTCTAAAGACCAGAACTTTTGAATATTTTGCATCAGTGATACAAAGACAACTGCAAGACAGGGACTGAAACCTTAGTCAACAAGGGATTCCATGTAAAACACAAGCTAAAATGAAACATTAAGTTTATTCTAGTAACACTATTGGTCAATAATAATAGAGACCCTGCATGAGAGCTTCTAGAAACAAACCACTGTCATTCAACACCTCAGAAACTTCTCTAGTTATGAGTTTTTCAGTCAGTATTTCTAACTAACAGGTATAAAATCAGTAACTATACCAGTACATTTTACATCGTGACTTGACTGCTAATGTACCAATGTACCTGATTGCTATCTTATCTTAGTTAAAATCCAGGTTTAATAAGAACGGAACACTGGCCTGGAACACTTCCAGGGTTTGGGCAACCTGTTCCAGTGTCACCACCCTCACAGCAAAGAATTTATTCCTAATATCTAATCTAAACCTGTCTTGGTTTCAGTTTGAAGCCATTCCACCTTGTCACTACATGCTCTTGTAGGTAGTGTCTCCATATCTATCTCTGAGGATCCCTTACAATAATATTGCTTATATATAATTGTCTGTTCTCGAATTTTGATGCATGAAGATACAAAAACTGGGGCAAATATCCAGGAAAGTAAGAAAATGGACACAGAAAATATGCAAGCAAAACTCTTCCATATTTTTACCTTATTCCAGAGGCATTTAAAAATATTTTGCAGACAAAATATTTCTTGGTCTTTCTTTCTCTTTCTGATTTTAAGTGCTCAGAATTTCAGCATATTAGCTACCCTTTCAATAACTCACATTCCCAGATATGCATTTGGGGTGTGGAAAAGGGTGAAGAAAAGGACTTGCTTACATTATTTGCTAGACGGAAATGAGTGTTGCAGCCAACCTTAAAAGTCTTGGACCATAAGAGAAACTAAGAGGGGAAAAAAACCCCAAAACATATATATATATGTGACTCTGGCTGTTGCAGTGCATTTAATTCATTTTAGTTGTAGTTAATTTCAAACAGCAAAGGAGATACAAAGGGCTACATATGTATTCTTGAATATACAAGATTATAGCTAATATTAAGTCTTGGTTTTAAATTTACTGTTATCATCTATTAAAGAATAACTAATTTTTACAGCTTTCTAACGTGTAGCTCTTAAGCTCTAAATCACTGACCATAACTAATAAGCAGTGTAATAGCATGAGTATCTGAAGTAAAACCACAGACTGCCATTTTGTTGATTGTAAATCATCATCATTTTAATGCAAAAGCAACAGCAAATCTCTGTAATTACTGGGTGCATTTTGAATCACTTTTATGATTACTGCTCTATACCCATTAAAAATCCAAAACACTGAACTACACAGGGTATAAAACTAGAATTATGATGCACTACAAGCTGTAATTGAAATCCATAAATTTCTTTAGTCATGTTCAAAATTATTTTGTTGCCCAGAAAGCAGCCCAGCAAAATTGGCTTTAAAAACATTTACTAACATTTATCTAAGAAAGTAGTAGCAGCAGGGACAGTAGTAGTTGCTTTGGGATATGAAAATAAAAAATTTAAAACGTCAAGGATTAGATTTGGCACCCCTGCCTGTATATGCAATACATGTGGCAACCAAACATCTCAATTTTTAAAAAAAATCTGCTTTAAGTGCTGTAAGCAAAACTTAAAAGGAAAACAGTGGTATACATGCAGTTTGGACTTGTAATTAAAAACCTGACAACACAGCTTATAACACCTGGTATGACTTACCACCTGCAGCACTGCCCAAGAACATTTCACAGAGCAGGAAAACACTATATACAATCTTAAAAAGTAAGGAAAAAGAAAGAAGTGCCCACACAGCACTTGAACACTGCACTTCCTCAGTAATAAAACAAAAAGCAACTTGTAGAAATGTATGCTTTTTAGGAGAGGTGGAAAGAAAATTTAAAAAATTAAATATCTCGTAACAGGAAAAGACGTTACTGTTCCTAGAGATTTCAAACTGTATGCTAGCTAGACACTTCATTGAACACCAGATTAAAAATTCATCTGGAATAAATTCAAATTTAGATGGGTACAGAAATGGGATATCAGGATGTTCAAGGATTTGGGGGATTTGAACAGCCCACTTTACAAGGAGAGACTGGAAGGGCTTTCCTTGTTTCAGCTATCAGAACAAAAACATTGATGAGAGATGTCTGCTCTCATCATACTGTGAATCTGGGCTATCCCTTGAATGGGGACTACTAGTCCCGTTCATCTTTACATGCAAGGAGACACATACATGTTGGAGACTATGCACAGGACACTGTTAGGGTTGTTCTTTTACAATAAAGTAAAAGTCATCATTATTTGTTGTTGGTTTTGTTTGTTTGTTGGGTTTTTTTTCAAAAGAGGAAGACCAAATCAGTAATAAATGTGAATGTTGAAAATTAGAAGACATTTTCTATTTTAAACTAAAAGAAAAAAATGAAAACACAGTTTTGAGGATCTTGAAGTGCTTCCATTAGGGGCACTAATAGGAAGACACAAGTTGTCTAAGTCAGAAAGATTCTTCCACACCTACATACTGATGTTATTGTGTGCTTCCACTGGTGACCAAAGTTTATTCTAGCGTAAGTTAAGACTTGCTTATTATTCAGGTGAAGTTTTCCTAAATTAATGATACTGAAAAATATCACTAAGATGCTTTGCAGATCCATCCTGCAGAACCACCATGGATAGAATGTGACCAGAACAAGG
>JAWWLZ010000118.1:48435935-48448361 GCA_035041345.1 Poliocrania exsul
TCAGCTCTATGATGAAATAATTCCTTAAAGAAATACCTCAATCCTTTACCACTTCTTACAAAGGTGAATTAATACCCACTACTGAAGGCTGATAGGAAAGCCACCCAAGTTCCTAAGTGACAGAATATTTTATAAAAAGCACAGCACCCAAACTAGCACACACTTGCTACAGTATCAGTATAAGCCAACTTCCAAGATTCAGACTACCTCTTATTACAATAATCTTGGCTTTCATTGATATACTTAAAATTTACCTGCAGATGAAACTCCCTTGGAAAAATACCCCAAAATGGTTCAATTCTCTGCAGTGCTACTGATGTTTACAGAACTAGAGGAACACTGAGGCCACCAGCCTGGGAGCACCCAGGAGCAAGCCTGGCTGAGCTGGTTTTCATTACCACCTGATAGCAATTAAGTTAGTTCCCTTCCTTTCACTTGGTGGCACATGCATGCCTTTCTGTAAAAGAGAATTAAATAATTTTCCTGGGGAATTATTGCATCAAGACCAAAGTGCTACTGAAAGGAGAATTTTTCAACATTACTTCAAACACTTGAGTTTTTAGACCATAAACCTGGGAAATAACCTTTTTGAAGAATTTTGCCCTAACCTTTGCTAGGGATACTAAGGTCACTTCTTAAAGAGATATAAAATGAGTTACCGGGGTTTTGTTTCATTTTGACATTACTGGCAATGACACTCACACATTTTATTACGCCTAGTCATTGGCTGCATGAAGTATGTCCTTACTGTATGTAATTTTTAGAATTGGACAGAAACCAACTAGTGATATTCTTGTCAAACTTCCTCTTGTTCCATCCTATTTCACAAACTGCACAGTATTATTTTTAACACTGTAAATACCAAGTGTATGTGAAAATCCTCTCTCTGAAATAGCCTTGTAGCATAATCTTATTTAGAAGTTAACATAGGAAAGTCCAGTAAGTTTTCTTCACATGAAAACAGCAGGTCAAATAAAATTGACTCTTTTTTCAGATCTCTTGGCCTAATTTGTCACAATACCTTATTTTCTGTTTTCTCCTCTTTTAAATGTTAACATCTTAAAAGGAACAAACCTTCTTGGTTAGTAAGTTCCCCAGTTTATTAATTTCCACTCTTAGTTTCTTCAGGTTAGTGGTTTAAAATGAGAGTCCTTTCTGATGTATGATTTGATGTAAGAGAGGACACAGACTCAGAGGCTTAAATAGTCACTTCCTTTTATCCTGAGGTTGACATTTTTAGCTTAGGAACTAGTACATGAAGATCTATGATAGCCTTTCTCAATCTAAATTTGATTTCTTGATGATTCTTTATTCTGGTATTTTCATTCCCTAGCTGTGGAAAATCCTCTGCTAAACTAATAGCTGGATATTTAGGGAGAAACCTTAACTATGAGGTAAACAAAAGGTCAGAGCTGCATTTGTATAAAAAATCTCAATGAAGTACAACACAAGCAGTTATTTGTAGAACAAGTTTAAATAAAAGTTTAAGAAAAACATTTTGGCAAACAATAAAAAAGTGGGCAAGAATACAGCGATGCTGCAATTAGAAGCAATTATTATGAAAACATGATTAGCACCAAAAAAATACACACACACACACAAAAAGCCTTTCAGACTTTTTGCACGTAATGTATTTTACATTATAGTTACAACTTATTTTTTTAACAATACATTGAGTATTGCTTCAAAAAGACCAAGTCAGTCCCATACATATGTTCAAAAGCTATTGTGCATTCTCCTTTTCTTGGATCAATCCCTTCTTTCTGCCACTGAACTGGGGCTTTACGGACTTTGAATAACTGCTGCTTGTGGCAGTTTTAAGAATGAAATTTTTAAGATTAAAGTTTAGAGCTTTAGTTTTATTGGAACAATCTGAGCTCAGCCACCTGTGTTGATCAGTGGGAAAGCAGCTGGGGACACCAAGCACAAAGGGGAGAGAAGTGACTGCCCCACTCTGCTGAGTGAGAGAGAAAACTCATCAGAGCATGGGGAATAAGAGAGAAGGATACAAACAGCAACCTGAGACACAGGGGCAATAGCAGAGAGATACGGAATGAAAGTCATACAGAATGTAGACTGGGAGAAAAATTGGATTGTGGAGACCAAAGGCAAAATATATATGCATTCTTGGATGGGAAAGAGACTGCTCCTAGGGAAGAAGACTGCTCTAGGGGAGATGATTTAGAAGTCAGGGAATGGATAGCTTATCTTGAGGGCCCTGGTACAGCAGGGCTGGGAGGTGTGGAGCCCTGGGGATGGGAGCATGCTAGTGCAGAGGAGTCACTTCCAGCAAACTACTCTATCCACAAACCAAGGGCAGTGATGTGAAAATGGCACACACTTAGTTTTGTTTGGAGGTTGTTTGGTTTGTTTCCTCTATGAAATATTAACTCATTAAGTTTTTGTTTTATACTGGCTTTTGGCCTTCTTCACAGCATGAATTGCCTAGCACCAGCTCTCAGTCACTGAAGTTCTCAATGCCTTTTTCTGCTAATCAAAATATTTCCTTCCATGCATGTGAAAGCATGGCCAAGTGGCCACTTAACTAACTCTGGGGGGAAAAAAAACAGTACAAGCTTTCCTTAGTTCCTGAGGGAAAGGCAGGGGTTTTTTTTCCAGCTTTTTAACTCTTTTCTTAACCATGCCAAATGTACTGTGTGGTTTTTGAGGCACACACATCAGAACAGGACTTAATTTCCCCATAAAGTTTTGATTGACATCATATGCAATGATAACACCACATTTCTACTTCAGGGTGTGTTTCCTCAAAAGTAATGCAATTCTCCTGGGGGAAAAGGCAAACCTGTGGAAGACATACATTTGTTCCTGGTTGTAAGCTTTATTTGTTATATATTACCGCCATTTCTCCCAGATTTTAAGTTAGTAAGAGGACAGCTGTAAACAATGTGTGCTTAATTCCAGGCAATATGCATTAGCAAGGATTTCAGAGAATATGTACAAAACATTTGTTCTAGCACAGACCTGTAAGATCTGTGTTCAAAAGTCTGCCTCACTGCTGTGCAAGCTGTTAATGGTGATATTTAAAGCTCTGAAAAGTTCTGATTTTTTTCATGCTACTGTTGTACTTACTGTTCTCATCTCATGTAATTCTGTTCTCACCCACCACAACAATTACAGTCGGTAAGGGTATGCTTGTTAGCTGATTTAAATTTGAACACTTCATGCCAAACCCAGCATCAAATGAAATCACTGGCAAATCCCCCACTGAATTCACTGGGAATGAGACCAACTGGAAGCACAGGGCTTCCATGAGAGGCATGAATCACTGTCATTCTCATCCTGCTGAGTTTGTGAGAATGAGGATGAGATACTATTTGAAGGCCCTTCTACTTGTGTTTCTTGTGACATGTCATTTCTCTTTTGTTTTGCAAAATCATACAAAAAGATTTTACTATCTGCAAGAAGCAAACTGAAGAGACTGTATGAGTCACTGGAGGCTGTTTTGGGCCAGCTTGGCTCACAGACTGCCAGTGTCAGGGAAGGTTCACCCGATTGTGCCCCTTCCACTGCACAGCCATTCCCAAAATAACGTGGCAGTGCTAAACATAGTGATGCCATGCTCTTTTAATAAAAGACAATTCCTGCAGGGTGTATAAGCCACCACATTTGTCAAGATAAGCACATCAATATGAGATGTCATATTAGCCTAGACAAAGAGATTGAACAGATAGCTTTGTCAAACACCAAGCAGAGGGGCTAATTCAAACTGACAAAGCAAGGAATTGAAAAGTTGAACCTACAATCCAGTTTTAACACATTTTGTCCTCTTCTACTTTCAAATAGCCTCAAACCAGTAAGTGAACTCCTGTAAGTGATATACTAGATAGAATGCTAATCTACAATAACAATATTTCTGTCAATTCAAACCCCTTTGCTGCACTTTTCAGAAATTCTGTAATGGCTGTTAGCATGTTTCAAATTATATATACAGATCTATATACCTTAGTGGATACAGACCCTTCATAATGGCATATGCATACAGGGTACAATGAACACACAGCATTAACAGGTATGTATGTATGGCCAGACTTCACGAACGAAGATTTGGGAAGGGCTCTCCCCTCATGCCCTTCCAGCCTGCGCAGTGGATTTTTTAGGTGAGGCACAGCATGCACAGAACTGGCCCCACTGTTTAAGTCCTGAGGTCCATCTGCCACGGCCGAGCGAGCTTGGACAGTGACAGTGAAGTCCTCGGGACTGTCACAGTACTCAGTACTAACCGGGGCTGACCCTGCTGAGCATCGGAGATGTGACGGGATGGGATGGCAGGGAGACACTGAACTGCCAGGGGACGGTCCCCACTGAGACTCGAACTCACAACCTTGGGATTCAGAGTCCAGAGTGCTCTTCATTACACCACGGGACCGCCCCTTATTAACAGATATAACTAATTGCCATATAGCCAAGTTACTGGTTATTCCTTGATTGCTTTCCTGTGACTTATACATATGGAAGTTTACTCTTAATCCTAAAGCAATGACAAGGACGTTGTCCCAGTGCTTCATCTGTCTAAAATTTTTCATGACTTCAGACAAATTCATCAACTCCATATTCGAAATCAGCAACACAGAAGCCCTATATATTACGGAATATGTGAGATAGTGGTATTGGTAATAAGCAAAACTAGAAATAATGTCCACAAGATTACTTCTTTGGTGAGAAATTACCTTGATTGCTTTGGTATTCCTCACACATACTTGTGTGTATGGGCTTCATCATACTACATATGGCAGAGACAGAAGCTCTGGGGGTGGGAGTATCAACAGAAGTGTTTTCCTTAAAATGTGTCTTCTTTTCACAGAGGCTTATGATCACCAAACTTTTTAAAAACAAGGCAGGTTATCATGGAAGTGAAACTGGTAGTTAGACTTCTGTCACACCTCTGGTGGTGCCCCTGTTGAGGTGCAGTATTTACATAAAACCTCACTCTAGGTGGGAAAATATAGTTTGGTTTTACACCACAAAGCTCTGACTGAACTATGTCCTTTGGAAGCAGAAAAAAGTCTTCAAGGAACTACCAGAGGCCAGGCATTTCTCTTTTACCAGGAACCTGTAGGTTTAGCTTTTCCTTCAAACTTAGAGCCTTGTGGAGGATGCAGGAAGGATTCCCCGTGTGGGGTTCAGTCCTGCACAGCTCCTCTAAGCTGGAAGTTACACACTCCCCTTCTCCTCTGCCAGCCATCACTGTGACCAGAGCTCAGAAATTACTCTGAACACAATCTTAGAAAGGGGGTAAGAAAGCTGTGGAGTTGACACTATCCTCTCTCAGAACTCCATCTATAATATACCCTAATGAGATCTCCCTTCCCTCAAAACTGAGAGATAATGAAACCCATGAAGATTGCATTCAGCATTTCCAGAAGAGATTGAATACACTCTAAAATATTCAGGAACAATTCAAATGCAAATACAACATAGTACTGTGTTATTCATATTCTGCAACATTTTCCCTTAATAGTCTGATTGGAAGAAGACCTTTTCCAGTCTGTTTTCTGTGAGTTTAATAAACTGGGACTTTGAAACAGCTGCCAAATATATGAGGTGCTATGTTTTGTTTAAAAGAAAACAGAATTATGAAGTCAAAGGCAAATTCATTGCTATCTTATATAAAATACCTTTTCACTTCCTGAACATTGCCTGTAGCTTTGCTAATTTATTGCCATGAAAATATTGTTACTACTTAATGCACTAGTACTTCTGTCAATAGGCAGCTTTCCCCAAGGCATATTTGAGAACGCTCTGCTAATCAGAGTTGATGCAGTTCTTCTAAAGCAGCCAGGTCTTTAGAAAAAGGTTCATGTTTAATTCTAGTATAGGTGAGTGTTGCCCTTTCTTCAAAGCACAATAATTTTAATTTGCTGAATTCACTTCTGTAGATATTTAAAGTGTTGATTACATTATCCAGCCCCAGCTTGAACCAGTGTATTTCAAAGCAGTGTTTCTGGCATCTTTACCTCTTAGCTTATGTGAAATATTCCTCATTTTATAGTAGCAAGGATTAAACAAAGACTTAATCAGAACCACAAATCTGTGCTATATCATCACCATATAACTAAAAAAACGTGTTTGGGTGTTTAAACAGATACTCACTTGGATCTGACTTTTTACTCTTCTGCATCCACTTGAGCTCTTGAGATTATGATCTCAAATGCAGCTGAAGTTTTAGTGTTTGTTTTCCAAGCATGTTAATAATCATGAACAGCACAGTGAGTGACAACGAGGTCACGTATACGTACATATGTCACGCTACAGTTTTAATGTCTCTAATAAATATTGAAATCTACATGAGAACAACTTTATTGAGGCTAAGCAAATAATCTTAATTGGTGTGGGAGATTTAATGCACGTATGTTTTCAATGTACTTGTAGTTCTCTGCAAATGAAAAATTGAATAAAGTTTCTCAGGAAAGAGGTCAGGCCATTTATTTCAATTAGAAATAGTAATGAAATTCCAGTAAACTATTAAATGTCACTTAATCTATATTCAAGATAAACAGAGTACTAAATTTCTCTTGGCATGTTCCACAATGAGGCACCCTACTTGTCTTTACATTGACAAAATTGGTTCTCCACTGCTTTCCCTACCACAGTGACATTTAATGACTTTACTCCTGCTCAAATCCAGCATAGACATAATCCATTTAGGAATAAGCCCACCAAAGCAAGAAGTGTTTATTTGCCTGTGGAGTTACAGGCTATACTTCTCTGATCCAGCTGGTTCAGGTCAGTGCTGCATTTTCCTTTGTTCATCTCCACAAGACTGCAGTGAGGCTGCTCATTTTGGTTTCCTTCTGCCATCACTTCATCCCCTGAAACTTCTTAATAGTCTTTCTACATGGGGAATAATTAAATTCCTAATTAAGAATGGAATTACAACCATCAAAGACCTTTTTTTTAAGCAGCTAGATGTTTTGACATGGCAAGATGTTTTGACATGGCAAGATGTTTCACTTAACCATTGGGTCTTATTTCAAGGGCATTCAATCCCATTACCTCCACAAGAAGTTTCTTGTGAGACTTCTAAGGCTAGCAGCCAGGAACAGCAATCTTGATAGACAAATTAAAACAGAAGGCTTTGAGTATTAAGGAGCATTACCAACATGGAACAAAATCTGACTTCTGTAGAGTTACAGTTTTGTTCCTTGGTTTATACCTGAAAAATATGTAAGATGCAATATGAGAAGGAAAGGCTTCATTCTAATTCTCCATGGAAATAATCAAGATGGCTTATGATAATTCTCTGTGTCTGAAGTCACCCACACATATGGCTTCAATGCCAAGTTTGCATGTCTTTAAGGGATTTATATTAAGCTCTGCTAAGTAGTTGTTAGCCATTTCTGCTGACTGTAATCAAACTGAGTTAAACTAAAATTTATTACGCCAATACATTTCTATTCTGCCCACTCTGTTGTTTCATCCTTCATCTGAAACTACAGCAAAAAGGAGGGACAGCAAATGGATGCTTTTAACATCTCCACAGTCACAAAGAAGATTCATTTTTGACCTTTTGACACATCTACAGCTCAGGCAAATTGCTCCAAACAAGGCAGAGGAGCAGCACTTCCAGTTCTCATGGATGTTTTAAAACACCAAAAATTGCCTGAAAACTACATAGCTGAGCATAAAAAGTATTCTTCAGGAAACAAGTGAAATGCATATACATATATATACACACATATACACACCAGCATGATCCTCTTTTTATAGATACTAATTTCCATTCATGGATATTAAGAAGAAAAGAAGACACCATTCCCATGTAAGCCATGGAGGGAAGTAGAAGGCTAGTTTGCAGCTCAGCAGAACAAGAAATGCATATAAATGTCAAATGGGGCAGTGGTCTAGTACCCCACTTCAGAATACCCATATGACTTGAATGTGCGATAAGTGTATGCAAAGAGCTTGACACAAACTTCAAGCTGATTCTTTAATCCTGTGTACTGCAGAGAATATATCCAGTTTCTTTTGACATGTAAAAGCCTCTACACTGCACATTCTATATTCAAAATATAATGCTTAAATCATAGCTGAAATTTCCTATAGTTTGGCTTTATTGGTTTTTTAGGTTTGTTTTTTTGGGTTATGGTATAATATGCCTCTTCCTAAAGGAAATAATACAGTATTTCATCTTTCTTGCTCTAAACAACACCGAAGAAATAATGTACAGTGGTATGATCTCTTGGCTATTCACTTTAAGCTGTTTTGGAGATGGATTGCTACAAAGTGGGTGACATTCAGAGTAACGCATGTTGAGCAACACACACTCAAGTCTTGCCAGTTTAATGGTTTCTTACAACATGCTACAATGTGAAGTGATTCACACTGAAAAGATGGAGAAAGTTTTTTCTGCTACTGTAAAAAAATTATGTTATATGCATTAATTATCCAAAATAAATACCCTGCCACCACAGCCTGCAATAAAATTAGGAAAGTAAACTTTGCTCCTCTTTCTATTTCAAAATACTGCATTTAGACTTAAACTAATTAAAGCTGAGTGATGCTTTCTGTGAAAGACATGCTTACCCTGTCAGTTCATCTACACTATAATCAGATCCCTCAAATTAAAATAAGGTGAGCTAAAGAAGAAATCAGTGCCAAAGATTTGAATTGCCTTGATGTCGTATGATGGCATCTCATAAATTTTACAATTCCTGTAGAAGAGTATCACAGAATCATTTAAGTTGGAAAAGACCTTTAAGAACATCGAGTCCAATTACCACCCAGCACCTCCAAGCCCACCACTAAACTATGACCCAAAGTGTCACTTCTACACATCTTTCAAATACCTAAGAGAGGAGGTAGAGGATCCCCTTGGTAGGATGCAATTGGTAACTAAGAACATATACCAAGTCAAAAGGAAGGAGTGCAATGTAGCTGTGAAGGTGGGTAATGTGGTGCAGCTACACTGATCAGCCAGAACATCCACAGAATGTCTTTTATATCAGACATGCAATGGTAATTTTAATGATGTATCACTTCAAAGGGCAGGAGGGAAAAAAAATCTCTCCAAAATGATACAGTAACTTTTGGAAGATGCTGTACTTCAACTCTATGCTCATGAATGTTAAATTTGATGTCTCTGACATTGTCATCAGCCAGAAGTTTCAGGAAAAGGAAACAAATATCTCAAACCAAACAACTGTACTGTACTTGAGAAATGCCTAATAGGCCTCTATCACCAAGATGTTAAAAAACTGGAATCCTGAAATTTACAGTCTTATTATCTGCACTCCACAATGATACTCACACACCCAGGTTCCCTACGTCAGATAACTCATTCTTTATTTTAATTTCTCACGCTTCCGTGAACCCAGAGCTGCAGCTCCCCCATCACCTTGTTTCCACGTACTCATAAATTCCATAGTGGTAAGTACCCACAAGTTGAAAGTCAGCTACAACTGCTCAGCCTTCCTGAAAAACTCAGACTCCAAGTCACTGAAGAAAATATAGGCAACTTTGGTCATCAAACTACTTTGAAGCACTTAATTCTGAATTCTGAAGCCACCATGCATTGTAATATCCTAGTTTGTTTTCACACAGAATTTTCTCGTCCATGGTATTATTCTTTCAAACTATTGTTTCATTTATTCTCTATATTCTGTTTGCAGCAGGAAACCTACTGAAAATTCCAGACAAAACAATTTCTAACTTCCAAGTCACATGAATCTCACATTTTAACCTTTTCAAAAAATAAGAATTAGGGAAACATTGAGGTTTCATCAAACTGGGACACACTCATCCAAGATGTGCACTTTCCTGGTCTTTCAGCAGCCTGTGCTGAAACAACTGGAGACTGACTGCCCTGTGCTGGAGCAGCTGATGGATAGTTTTGACATTCACCAGTCACTACTACCTTCCAGTAAATAAATCCAGGCAACAGGAGGAGTTGTTCCTCCAGCCAGATTACCATTTGCTTCATGAGCCATTTCACCAACAGAAACTGACACTAAAACATGACCGCTAGCCATCCCTCCTCAACACAACGGAAAGTTTCACTGATGATAAAAACAATCAAACAAACCCCCAAACCATCAAGACTATCCTGTCAACTTCTACTTTCCCACCTCAAACTAACCTGGACTAGAAGAACCACTTACTGAAAAAGAATGTGAGGCAAAACTGTATCATAGTGCCATGCCACACCACCAAGGCCAAGAAGTGCTGGTGCATCTGACCTACCGTGTTTCCCTCTGAAAGTGCCACTGGCGCGACTGGAGACACTCGGGACCGGCGCACGGCAGAGGTGCCGGACCCCGCATCTCCGTCCGCTGCTGTGACAGAACTCGTCCGGCGGCTCCGTTGCCCCACCACACGCGGCAGCCACGGCTGCTCCTGGGGTGGCGGCCGGCGGGGACCCTCTTACCTTGTTGGAGTAGGGAGGTTTACTCAGGTTGATGCCGTCGCGGATGAGCTTGTCCCGTATCATGATCTTCAGCTTCAGCCTGGGGTAGGCGGTCAGTCCCCCTCCACCGGCCGCCCCCCGCCGCCCGCCGGGTCGGGTCCGGGGGGCCGCCCCCCGACGGGGCTCCTCCGGCCTCCCCACCCGGCGGGGGCAGTGCACGGCCGCGGGGGGCGGCGGCGGCGGCTGCGGCTCCAGCGTGAAGTAGAGCCCCGCCGCCGTCTCGTCCGCCTCCTTCAGCCGCCGCACGGCTTCGTGGATTCGGCGCCTGTGGTGGGGCACGGCCACGCCGATGGCATCCAGGTCCGGGTCGCCGATCTGCTTGCAGACCTCCAGGTCGTCATAGCCATTATCGACGAAGGACTCCGCGTACTGGGGGAGCTGCAGGGTCCTCAGCCACTCGTACACTATGTTGGTGCACATGCTGGCTCCAAAATAATAATGACTGCAACTTTCAGCACCGAAGCCAGCCTCCCCTTTTCCACTTTTCGCCAAAGGAAATAAAACCACAAAAACTGCGATGCAAAGACGTGTCAAAATCAAGGTCAAGAAAAAAGCATCCACCAGGAAAAAAAAAAAATCCTTAAAGCAGATCAGTAGGGCACCACGAGCAGTGCTGATCGAACCCCTCCTGCTTATTCCTCCTCCTGTTTTGTGACTACCAACTAACAGCCGCTTTCTGCCACCGGAGAAGGGAGGCTTGGACTAGAGAGAAGCAAAATGTAAGGGTGCATCCTCTGAAATCCCAGGTCGCTGCTGCACAACATCCACCCACTTTCTCTGGAAGTAATTCGCAGTCGCTGTCTGGGTTTTTCCCGTTCTTCCTTTAAGTGTTAGTTTCTGTTTCTGCTTCTGTCTCACCTTCCTGCGCTCTGTCGCATGATGAATCTGTTTACTATGGGTAGCTGCTTTGGTACACGATCCTGTTGGAGGAGAGCTGAGGGTAGGATCCCGCACCCTCACTGAGCATGGGTAAGGGTGCCGGGTGTGCCTCCTCTCCCGTGCCTCTCCCAGCAGCGGGCGCACACGGAGGCTTTTGCTTTCCTTTTAAACGTGTCTTTTCGGATTAGGAGCAAAAGGAAGGAAAACAAAACAACAACAAAGAATCCCACTCACTTTTCCGAGTTACTTTCCCCGTTTCCCTTCATCCCCGGAATGATGGTTAAATGCGCTTCGCCGGCAGCGAGACCAGAAACTGCTTTCCAACCCCACTTTCTCTGCGCTGATGCCGGTGGTGCCCTCCTGCCTCCTGCGGGGCACGCAGCCCTATGCCCACCCCGCACAACTTTCCCCGCGCTGCTCTATCCCCGCTGGCGCTCCCACCGCTGCCCGCAGCCGCCCTGGGCAGGAGGCGGCGGCGGCGGCGGGTCCGTGCGGGCGGCCAGCGCTCCGTGCATCCTCCTACGGCGGCGGATGAGCCGGTCTGCGGCAGGTCACCGGCGCTGCCCCCGCCTTCCCCGGATGCCGGCGGAGCTCTCTCCTCCCTGTCACCGGTACCCGGAGCGGTGCTCCCCGCCCGGGTCCTCCTTCCCCTCTACCCCGGAGGCGCCTGACGCGCCGCCCGCAGATCTACGGCTCCTCCCGGTGCAGCTTCTCCCCGCTCCTCCTCCGCGCCCGCCGCCCCGCTTCCAGCCCCCTGCCCTGGCTCTCCCCGAGGCCTTTCCAACTTTCCCCGCTGGCAGCCCGCGGTCTCTGCCACCAGTCGCTCTCCTGCCCTGCCCGACTCGGCGGGGGCGCGGGGAGGCGGCGTGCGGCGGGCCGGGGGCAAGGAAGCCTGGCCGGGCAGCGGCTCGGGGCCGCCACCGCTCCGCAGGCTTTTCTGCGGGCTTGCCCGTCCCTGTTTCCCCCGGCAAGGGAGAGGCACCGCGCCAAGGGGGCACAGCCCGGCAGCCGCCCCCCAGCTCCCGTGCGACGGCCGGGCCGACGGCGGCGCCGGCTCCCCCGCGGGGGCACAGAGCCCTTCGCGGTGGAAGGGTGACCCTTGGTGGGGCGAGGGGCGCAGAGCT
>JAWWLZ010000118.1:48448461-48465866 GCA_035041345.1 Poliocrania exsul
GCGCCGGCTCCCCCGCGGGGGCACAGAGCCCTTCGCGGTGGAAGGGTGACCCTTGGTGGGGCGAGGGGCGCAGAGCTGTGCTGCCGGCAGGGACGAACGTGCCCTCTTGCCCCGGGGGGCGGCGTGGCAAGGCGAGAGGCGCCGGTCCCGCTCCCCCCCGACCTCCCGGCGAGGGCTGCCCTGGCCAGCGGAGGCACCGAGCGCTGCCCGCCCACTCCCCATTAACGCCGGGCTCGCAGCGCCCCCGCCCGTCCGGCCTGGGAAGCGCCGTCGAGCCCGGCCAGGAGCCAAGCCCACCGCCCCTTCCCGAACCCCAGCGCGGGGAGGAGGGGCGCCCCCTCTGCCATGCTGATGTAAAACTGCTTGAAACTTGTTTTCTTGCCAAGATCCCTCGCAGTCTGGGCTGGGGGAAGCTGCGGACTGGTGGCGGGTACCTACCTACCTTCCCCAGCACAGGAGTACCGGAGGAGGGGCACGCTCGCTTTTGTAGTTCGGCGGGGTTTATTCGTAAGTTTTCCTGAAGGGCCTTTCTCAGCAGACTTTGGCACACATTTGTCCTTAGGCTTCATGTAGTTCGCCACAGGATTACGCAGCACAGCAGCATTCTCACAAAAAGCGCTGCACTGCAAGGTGTTTGGGGAAGGTCAGCTACTTATCAGGGGTTAAAATGCAGCCTCTGGGTACAAAGCCTCTGGGTATAAAGCCTAGAGATCACAGGTTCGTCTGCTAAAAGGGAAGAAAGGGAGGAAAAGCATTTTACTACTTTTTAAATCTTCCAGTTCTTTTTTTTCTATATCTTATTTTCCTTCCAGACCGCATAATATGTCAAATCCTCTTCTCAGCCCAGAGACAGCGTGAAGCAGCAATTATCTTCTCTTCATAGACCTGGTGAAAGACTGACAGCACCAGCAAAATTAGCAAGGAGGTTCTGTGATGTGGAGCTCAAACTGATGGCATGAGAGGCAGGAAAAACTGACTGGTGCAGTCCATGCTCATCAGCCTTATTGACAATACATATGGAATTATATAATTTTTACATTTTCATTTTGGAAGGGTCTTGAAAGGCTTTTAAGGTATTGCAAGTGTTATAATTCAGATGTCCTGGGTAAAAGGATAGCTTCTGACAGGACAGCAGGAGAAGTGGTGAACTCCCATGGGACTGTGGAGTCTGGCAATCTACAAACATTGTTGAAGTCTTTGTGTTTGGCACTGATTTTGGTTTTACAAAATGAATTCAGCTGGTAACAAATACAGTAAAGTTTTATGTGACTTTGAAATACAAAAATAAACAACAATAAAAAGAAAATGTTATGTCTACCTTTAAAAAAGACAATCAGAAGTCCAGAGAACAAAAGACCAGTCCACCTTGCCTCAGTCCCTCGGAAAACTTTGGGGCAAGTCTTTGAAGACTTACATGAATTTTTGGGGGGTAGCTAAAAGGAGTGTTCCTCAGGAGTTGATACTGGGGCCAGCACTGTATACCATCTTCAATGATGCTCCCAGAGACAAGGTGGAGGGCGTATCCAACGAGTTCCCACACAACACCAAATTGGGTGAGGTAGTCACTATCACAGAATCACTGAATATGCTGAGTTGGAAGCGACCAACAAGGTTCATCGAGTCCAACTCTTAGCCCTGCACAAGACCATCCCCAAGAGTCACACCATGCACCTAAGAGTATCATCCAAATGCTTATTAACTCTGTCACAATATGTTGGGAGGTTAATTCAAGAGTAAAAAAGGAAGGAGGTCACAGATGGACAGAGCAGGAAATGCACGCATGTTTTGAATGGTAACAGCAAACTCAGTTCGAAAACCTCCTTTTTTTGCTTTTTTTATTAAGGGCAATGTTATTATTAAAAAAATATCTCTTGTATTCAGAACCAAGTCCAGATGAGGTGCATGGCAGAAAAAACACCATTTTCCCAGAATATTTGTTTTCTGTTGTGCAAGCTTTGCAGGTTCACTGTAAAGAAAAACTGAGTTTCCTGGCAGATTTCATTTAGTCCAACTATATTGTTCATGCAATAAATATAAATATAAATGTGATTCATATTCCGAAAAAAATGATGCAGCATAACAATGACAGATTTGCTTAGCAAATGGATATTTTAACTGAATCATTCATTTAGGTATCCTGTAAACAGGGCACTATACATTTATGTGGTGCACCAAGGAATGAAATTGTTTCATCCTTGAACTCTGTTCTCAATGGTATTCTATTAAATATATGATTATATATTGGATAACATTACCTTACAATAATATAGGATAGATTTTGCAATCACTCTTTTTTCTATACCATGGGATGTTTTATGTAATAATTTTGCTTGCGATAAGATAAATACGAATGTATCTTAACACTAACTTACACCTAGATGCAAAACATATAAGGAATCCTTTGAGTTGTTTAATTTTTCTACCTTTATTAAGACTTACTTGATTTTTGACACACCATAGGCCTTTGTTCTGGATACCTGAATACTATTTAGGGTTTTGAATCAAACAGTGATATATTTGGTGGTTGAAAGAAAACTGGACAAGAACACAAATACTTAAAAAAGTTCGCATGCAGTGGATGAATGTGAGGAAGACACTAAAATGAATATAATTTTGATAAGATATTTGTAAGAGTGTTCAGATAAAAAAGGAAACTCAGATTCATACACAGAGTGAGGGGCTACCCCATGATTATGTTGCAAAGAATAATATACAATGCATGAGTGCAAGCTAATACTTCTGTGTTTTTTTTCAAACAACAGAAACAGATTCTCAAATATTTTTTTAGAGTTTCCACTAGGGCACAAGGTGAATAATTCACTAGAATGAATGGAACTGCTCATGCACAATGGCAAATGTTTGCAGAACCAGGCTATTAGTTCAGGTAAACAGAGCTATTTATACTTGTGTGTAAAATGTTGTGATTATTTGACTGTACCTGGTATACACTGGCAGAGAGTCCAGAGTGAAATATCAATGATGGTGAGAGAAGGTTTGAATATATCTGATGTCTTACCTAAAGTGCTAATCCTAAAACTACATATAGCAACATAACTCAGCATCTAAAGGAAGATTTGCCCATGTAAACTCTAAAGAAAAATAAGCTTAGAACTTCAAAAACTGGTATACATCATGTCAATTCCCACAGCTGTACTAGCTGTAATGCAAAGTACTGGCTGTTAAGTGGTCTGGAGATTGACTTTTCCTCATTAAAAAGTCAGATGACCATTATTTTAAGTACTCTTTCATAGACAATTAAGAAATTTTAGATTGCAAAGGACCCCTGGGAGTCACCCAGTCCCATACCCCACTCAGAGCAGAGCTAATTGCAAACTCTGATCAGGTTGCAGACAGGTTTGCTTCATTGACTCCTGAAAATCCACAGGGATGGAGGTTCCCCAGGCTCCCTGGGTGGTCTCTTTCAGCACTGACCCACTCTCACCATGAATAATTTCTTCCTCTTATCCAGTCAAAGCAATTGTGACCTTTGTCTTGTGTTCTTTTGCTGGGCTCTTCTAAGAAGGGTTTGGCTCTGCCTTTTCATCTTTACAATAAAAAACTAAAGTTCTCCTATCCTATTGCCATATTTTGTCAGCAAAAAAAAAATCTGAAACAATGCTGTTTGTGAGGTATGTAAGTATAAGTTTTATCACAGGAAAAAAAACTTCAAAAGGAGACACATGAGAACATTGCCATCAGGAATTTATATGAGATTTAAAAGTAAAAATAGAATTGTTTACAAAACAAAGCTATCACTTAGATCTTTCTATTAACAAAGCAGTGCTTTAATTGTAAAGGAAACTTTAAAATATACAAAAACATGACCCCCACTCTGAGTTTATACACTGTGTTTATAATAACTTAATGCTCACTGAGACTATATAACTGGGAATGCAAAAGGATATAGCTCATGAAACATCCATTTTTCTCTGTTGTGAATATAAAAATATTTTGGATTTGAGAGCGCATTTGAAATAGAACAGCTACTTTATTTACTGTGATGCTCCTTTGCCATAAAAATTTACAGGCATTAATTTCAGTTCACTTTCTGAATGTGATAGAGAAAAAAACTGAATAGAAATGAAAATAAATATCCAAATCAAGGCTTCCGTTTTCCTCAGACCAAGTTCTGTAACAAGAATTCAGTCTAAAACTTGATCTTATTTTCCTCAGTAACAAAAAAGGAAAGTATAAGAGCTAAGCTTCTTTGACAGATTAGTGAATTCTCCACTAATCAGTAAACCTCTAACTATTTTTTTTTATGTCACTGTCAATAAGATGGTAAATGGGCTTCCTCAAGTCCTACTTTCTTGGCCTTTTGCAACAAAGACTCTACTCTGAAAGAAAACAGAATTATCTTAAAGGAAAACATAAATACACTTTTCTCTTAAAAATATATTTTGACTGCTATTGTACCAGCTGCTGACAAACACCTATTTTCATAAAGAAATGATTCCCTATAATAATTCATGGTGGGTTTTTCTTTACAAACTTAAACCATTGACCTACTCTCATTGCTACTAGCTTGAACTAGAAGGTAATGCCAATATGGTGTGCACATGTTTGAATTTCACTCGTACTCAAAACATTTTGTTTCACACTGAATGCTGTTTAAATGCACTATTTATTGTAGGTAAATAAAAGAAGAAATCCTAAATTACTACTAATAGTCACATTCTGACTACTACATAAGTTGTGGAAGTCCCTAGAAATACCTGAATATCAGCACAGTGGGTTGAATAATAATATTTACATTCTCACAATTTACAATCTAATGCTCCCATGTAATACTGCCTTGAAATCATAATGAACATAAAGATTAAAGCTTTTCTCTCTTGGTCATTCACTTATCTTTCCTTTTTTTCTGTGAACTTCCACTTACTCTTCTTTATTAAGATGAACAACTTCTTCAGACATGCACAAATCATGAAATAACAATCTTTATGCAGCTTTCAAGCTGGATTGTTTTTTCCAGTAAGAAATTGAATTTAGAGCATACAGCTAATGCCTAATAAAATTGAACTCATAGTCATATGCCTTAAACAAATATGTTGTGAAAATCCAAAGCATTTTGTTGGAGGAAAAAAAAAGAAAAAAAAAAGGGTTCAATAAAATGGGAAAAATAAATCCATCATTTCTAACTAGCCTGTGCACCTTGCCCTAAAACTTGTGGCACTAGCTATAATTACCAGCTGTAATTACTGTGGAACAGAATGTGTTTATCAGGAAAGGGGAGAACCTTTCAACCTCTCAGAAAGTATCCTCTCTCCTCCCAAAAGGTCATCCAGTGTCCTAGAACCTCAAGGTAGTATCCTGACCCTGGGAGAAATTTGGGGGAAAATGGCTGCCATTCAGTTCAGACCAGCTAAGCCTTCTGTGTGCTCCTGGAGCAGTGTCACCCATTTGCTCTACAGAACTGTTATCAAAGCTGCCCTGTGACAGCCAGGTCATAGTTTCTCCCATGTTTGCTTTTACTGTGGCACTCTTCAGCAACATCGAGGCAAAGCCCAGATTTATAAGGTACTTAGGGAAGATAGATAGAAAATAATTTTCAAAATTACTAAACCCCCTCAGATTCTCTTAAGTAAATATGCATTAAAACTGTTTTTATACTTTTTTTTATTATATATATAGCTGATAGTAGAGACTGACTGTTCCTATTACCTGTTGGCATATGTTCCGTTCCCTTGTTCCATAGGATTTAACTGTGCCATTCTTCCATACTTCTCCATGTCTATTATCTCAACCAATTTTCTACAGTTCTCTCTGCCTCATGAAATGTGTTATTTCTCCAATTTCCACTATTTCTCCCCTTTTTCTTCACAGTATCTCTGATGAATGGCTTTTTTGCTAACATTCCTCACTTTCAGTTATTTTCTCCTTCTCCTGCTATATCCAGATCTCATTCTTTCTCGTATAGCTCCAACAAAAATAGCTAAGCTGGAAAATTTCCTGGTAATGTTTGCCATGTTCACATATTTATTTTTCACTTGAGCACCTGCTACTTAGACAGGATATTGAGCTAGAAGGGCTTCACGTCTGATTCAGCATAGCCATTGCCATGGATGGTTTTCGTGAAGGGTGAAATCATCATCCTAGCTTTGTCTTTCTCTCTTGAGCTCAGCTGCTGTAGATGGTCTAAACACACAGAGCTTCCTGAATGGCACTTCAAACATAAGGTGTAAAAGTGGGAGCTGTGCAAGGCAGAAATAAGCAAGAGCAAATAAGTGAATACTTATTCTGTTTCTTGAGGATCATCAAACAGAAAGTGCTTCCTTGCAGGAAGAAGTCAAGATTATTATCCAGGTGGGTATCAGGTAAAATTCTTGGAGTGAAGCAGCTGGTTAGCAGTTGTCATTTTTCCTCCTATGGACCTAAATCCATCACATCAGCAGGACCAATAGTCCTGGAGGAGGAGAAGGAACCAGCTGGCATGTAAAGGTACAACACAAACCAAATATGTTAGGCCCTCTGAAGCACCTATGGATTTGGCTCCTGGATTTGAAATAAGGAGTCCTGATGGTGCTGAGACACTGAAGAACCTCCATCATGAAATGAGAAAGCTCCTGCTGTGCCATTTTAAAACAAAGACAGGATAAAGTGTTTGGATTTATGCAACAGCTTTTCTCCAAATAATCAATGTTTGAAAGAATCAAGTATTTCCCTGAATTCCCCCCAGACAGTCCCATTCTGGATGAGTAATGAGAAATTAATCATCCTGTCAAAATAAACGCTATGAGACCTTTTAGTCATGCTCGCTCCCCTCTCCATAATAGATTTTTGTCAATCATTCAACTAAGTCTCCCAAAAGACAGCACCGCATCTCAGCTCCTGTCTTTTGTGCATTTTTTCCCCCTTTTTCTGTCTGAGGCTCATTCCTTGGTATGTCAGGAGTCAATCATGCATCACAGGAGTCTGACCCATCACACCCTCCTTACCTCCCCTGACTGCCACAGCACCAGGCAGCACCAGCTCTTCATTAAGTCAGTGTTGATTCCAGTCATCCTGCAGCTGATACCCAGCATCTTCCTGATACAAGCAGACACAGCTGGTGCATCTATGGGGTTTTAAGTGTTTAGGTGGATAAATACAAGCTAGCAGAATATAATAAGGTCAGGGAATTAAAAGTTCTCACAATCATGTGAATTCATTTACACCACACATATTTCTGCTAAAGTTGATATAACATATAATTAGAAATGTGAGTAAGAAAAAAGAAGAAATAATTTGCATTTTCTGTCCTTCTGAGTCATGCCAGGTAAAAGAACTTCGAATTTTTCTGGAGATACAAAATCAGGATGATGCTTTTTATCTCTAGGGAACACATCCATTTTTGTAATTTCGATATCAGATTTTAATTCCTTTTTGAACAACCAATAGCTCAACAGAAGTTTTCTTATTTTTGTATTACTGAATTTTCATTTCTCTATAAAATGAATGCAGTTTTCATTCATCTACAAACATTTTCATTAAAGTGAAACTTCATCTATCTTTAATTATCAGTTTACATTTGTAGTGAATCTGGGGAGACTGTTGAGGGATATAGATCTTGGCTATAATTTTAAGTCTATAGCTCTATGTCTTGAGCATCAGCGAAAGGCTTTATCTCAGCTTGATGGACCAAGGACATTTCTGAACTCTCAGGTTTCCAGGTGAATTCTCTAGCTGTGACATAACCTCTGACTGGAATAGAACTCAGAGTCCATGTTGTTATCTTTCCATGAACTCATATGGTAAGAATTGCAGTCGCACAGCCTGGAAGACAGCTATTGCTGATGCCAACCAAAACCTTGACTGAGATGTCTGAGAGACCTGAAATCCAAAGTATGCCATGAAGCTCACCCATCCTTCCATCTAACAAACCTTGGCTATCCTTCTAATGATTTGAGACAGGTCAAATCATCTTATAAAATTCAAGACTGATTTGGAGTTAAGAGTCAAGGTTTTATGTAAAGCTAATATAATGATGAATTAGCTTAATTTGGATTAATCAAATAGGACAATTAGGGCAATTCCTATTTCAGTTGAGCCCAGTTGAAGTCCAGGTTCGAGATTAATGCATCTTTATCTCTGAGCAGTCTCAGCCTTGTAAAACCTGCATTGTTTCAGACTGGTCAGCTGAAGTTATCTGAACGATCCTGTGGAGATATGCTGTAATGACCAATTTTTAGTTTTTTCAGTTAATATAACAAGCCAGTTTTTTCTAGTGATGCCAGTCAGTAAGTTTATGAGGAAATCTGTAGTTCACTTTTTCTTTAGCAGGCATAGAAGATACTGTCGAGAACATCCCCTGTCTTGTTGTAGTAAAAACTCACCTTTCTTATGGCAGCAAAAATCAGACCAAAGAAAGCTTCATCAGCTCCAGTCCAGGCAAAATGCCCTAACTCCAGTTCAGGGCTCATGGTTTTTATGTTAAAAGCTTTTAACAAAATCCCATCCCACACAAATGAACTCCTTTACTTTCTGAAAAAGCCCTCTATGGATGTTTTCAGTCAGAGCTTTTAAATTCCTGAAGTCCCTGTTTCATGGATATTTTCTCCTTTAGCCACTGCTATACTGAGCTACCCATTGCATGTCTACTGGAATTGCAGGAGAGATTACGTTGTTAAGTAAGAGCAAGAGGGATGCTAAAGATTTTTATGCATTAGGTAAGGAATAAAAATGGAAGATCCTATTAATGAGATGAAAGAAAATTGTAGAAATAAAACATATTTCTGTGTGGTCTGTGTAGTAATTCAACCTTAACATACCAGAATGTAAACTTTAATTAAAAAAAAAAAAAATTTGAAGGCACTTTGTACGAAGCATGTAGATAAACCTTTGCTTGAAGACTTCACTTAGCTTCCAGAACAAACTAAATCTGAACACTTGTTTACTGCTAATTGTGATGTATAGCAATGAATAGTGTTTATAGATGCCAGAGAAGGGATGCTGGGGGGTTTCAGACCTCTGAAAAGTAAAGATGGAAAACCATATTATCTTCTGTTTGCCTCTGCTGAAGTACAAATAGAAAAGTGTGCCTTTTTCTACTGCCAACAGAGAATATTTAAAACTACTCTTTTAATATTGTCTATTCTGGCCTGTGCTCCAACAGCCTCTTCAATTCCCCAGGGAGGTAACAACCCTAAAACATTGCAGCAGTTTTCAGTTAAATATGTGACTTCTAATATGCTGATTCTGATTGTTGTTTAAAGGCATATTAGTCCATTAACATGTCACAACTGCTTGTCAGACATGTTGTTTTATATGCTAAAATATAAAGAAGGATTTATTTACTTACCTTCCCTTCAAGGAGTGGCAGACACCTCAGACTTAGGGAATTGCACGTCCATTGGAACTCTTCACGCAAAAATGGCATGTGACACCTGCCTGTTTGCATTTAACGTAGTTGCACTAAAAGATTGCTGTAGTAAGATCTTATTACAACAACAACAACAAAAAGGAACACACTGAACAGGAATATTTACTGTTGTTTTGGCAGTGCATGGTTCAACTTAATTTTGGAGATTTTAATTTCATGAGGGAGAATGGAATAGCTTCCTTATTTCCTCAGATTTTTATTCCTAGAATAAACATGAATGAGAGAGGACTTGCAGCAATCGTTCTTGACAGCAGTGCACTGAAAAAAATGTAATTATATTTAGAAACTGGTAATGTCAATATCATTTTTATGCTTTACAACAGAGACACCACAAATACATCTGCTTCTGTTAAAAGCAATACTGCTAAACCAAAGCAAGTGACCAAAGTGTAGCATTCTGAAGATCACTGAAGTGAGTTAAGCATTATAAATTCACTTCTGCTTTTCTTCAAATTATTTTCTTTTCCCTATCAAAAATATTTTTCCAGTTTTTAAAGGGTAGTAGGGTAGCTCAGTTAATTTTATATCATTTTTTAGTTGTAGAACTTGCTCTTGCAGACAGAGCTGTCTAACCCAATGTCGTCAACAAATTGTCTCAAGCACATCTTGAGCAGTTCTGCATATTTCAGCACAAGTTTTCTTTGAAAAGTTGACTTACATAGATCCATACGCAAGAACAAGCTCATTTTGGGAGTTTGACTGTAACAGACATTTAAATGTTTTGCAAAATAGAGGCAGACTCTGAATCTGAAATAATTTTCTTTATAAATAGTGCTAGATAATTGTTACTGAGGAGAGGAGGAAGGAGGAGTAAAGCATGCCTGGAAAATATTACTGCTGGTCACTGGTCTGAACTGCTTTGAGAAGAATTGGTCACTTACTTGAGCAAGTCTTTGTCTCCAAGCATTCAAGAGTTGATACAGATTTAAAGCACTTTCAGGTCAAGTTTTTTGCTCTGTTTAGCCATCTCCATTTTTGCAATGTAACATTCACATCACTACATACAGCTTTACTAGGGACCAAAAATAATTATCATTCATGGGTTTGAAAAAGTGAAGAGTAATTACTTCAGACATTTAACTTCTTAAGTGAAATGTTTAGTATTCTTTGCTTCTGTAGAAACCATCATGTCTTCAATACAGAATATCAGAATATTCAGAAATCACAAACTGTGTCTGATGTTTGATGACATTAATTTCATTTTCATAAGAGCTGGGTTTTTTGTGCGGGTAGCTGAGAGAGTAGAGGAGTTCCTTTTCTTTCCTTTTTTAATTTGGTTTGTTTGGGTTTTTTTGGTTTGATTTTGTTTAGTTTAGAAAGAAAGATAAGATTTTCACAATATTGTTTGCTTTGGAGATTTGGAGTTTCAGTAAACTTTGTGCTGGCAAAGTTACTGGGTGCCAGTGGCCATCCAGTTCACCTTATGTCTATTGTGATCTTGAAAGAATCTGTCAGATAGTACATGGTAGCCCTGTGCAAGCTGGAAAAGAAGACGACCTAAAACATTTAATTATTTTTTTCTATATGTCTGTCTGGGCTTAATATCTCTTCTTATGCCTGCAAATGGTTAGCAGGCATGGACAGGTGCATTAACAGTGAGCTGCCACTGTAGTCAATGTACCCCAAACCTGGCATGCACCCCTTACTCCCTGAACTTGAGTAAAATATCAGGCAAACAGAAGACTTGGTAGAATTATGGATGCAGTTATCATCATAATCATAGAATGGTTTGGATTGGAAGAAACTTTAAAAAAATCTAGTTCCAACCCCACTGGCATGGGCAAGGACCAGGTTTGCTCAAAGTGCTGTACAACCTGACACCCTGCTGGTCACACCTGTCTTGATGCAGCCCAGGATATGGTTAGCATTCTATTGCTGTATCACTAGAAATAGTTAAATATTACTATATTAGCAATTGTTTCTGAACTAACTTCCTTCCCATTTGAATGCCAGAATAAATTCCCAGAGATCCAGAAGAGCTTCAGTAGTGAAACACTGAACATTTGATCCTGCCCATGGCAGGGGCAGGTTGTGCTAAGCCAAGGCTACCCTGTGGCTTCACCCCACTTTTGGCTCAACCCCATGTATGCTTAACACAGACACGGGACTTTGGCTGTGTAGCTGTTCCTGGGAAAGGATAGAAATAAGCATTACTGCTGCCCTGCCTTTCCTCCACCACAAACAGCCCAGCAGTCATCTGAGTAGCAGGGACTTGTCATGCCTGCCTTCATCAATAACGACATGGAAATCTTGATTGCCATTAAAGAAGCTTTTTTTACATTTTTGCTAGGCTGTAACAAGCTTTTCAGCTGTTCATTTGTGTTAATGTTGCAAGATAGGGTGTAACCTGTAGACTAACTAATTAAATGCTCTTTGATTTTGAGTGAAGTGTTTGGTACAGTCTAGACAACAGAGTCTAATTAGTGCTGGATGTTTAATGGAACTAAAAAACCATGAAAAGCAAAAGGTGCTGAAATAAAAAGTCCGTGAGAGAGATGTGAAGATAAATGAGAGTGAAATAAGGAAAACAAAATAACCCTTTAGTGTGCTAGAAATATCATTCCCTCAGAAAAAAACCCACAGTATTAATTATGAAAAATTGAAAAAATCTCATCAACTCCAATGTCCAGCTGTTTAGGGTAATATAATGGAAAGCTATCCAAAACACATTATGTCAGCAAGCAACAAATTAAGGCATTTCACACTATCTCACTGCATTTCATTTCTTCCAGGCAACAAATTCACTCCAGTTTTTTCACAATAGAATAAAAACTCCGTGTGTATTGCTTTGTTAGCTATGATTCACAGGCTCTCAGCAGGAAATAGAATGTTTGCCTTTAACAGCACCTTCTTCTGTCTGTAAATGTAGCCAATTTGTGGTTTTCCTTAGCTGAGAAAAATGTGTATGCAACTTTCTACCAGTACAAAGCTAAATCCATAAATTTAAAAAACAAAATAAAAATCTCAGGAGATGAGTCTACAGTATAGCTTTAAACCAATAAACTTTTATTTGATGCACGTATTCTCTTTAAGAAGGGATTAAGCTGAATGGTTTAGGAATAACAAAGCTAGATTGCACCCCCAGCTCTGCACTAATTCCTTGGTATTGTCATCTGCTGAAGAGCAGGGAGCAAGCTGTACCAAATAAACGCTAAAAGCTATAGCCCATTTAGTTTTTCAGCACCTCTGGCTCCCAATCACCACCTTTTTTTGCAATAGGGAGTTAGTTCTAGTTTTAGGTTTGTGGTACACTTGCTTTTTTGTTTGTTTGTTTGTTTTAGGACTTTTTAGCATATTTTCAGTTTATTTATTCTGAAGGAAAGAAGATGAACAATTAAGTCAAGAAGCCAGTAACACAATGCATGTTTACATTACTACTACTAGTCCCTTAAGAGGGTGATTTAAAAAACAAAAACAAACAAAAAACCCAAACCAAACCAAACCAAACCAAACCAAACACTCAGAGAAATTGCAGTAAAAACCAGATGCCTTAAGCCTGCAGCAGCATATTAGTGTATAATCCAGCCTTGCTTTCCAAGAAATAACATTTACCTAATGATGTACAGCATCCCTAACTAGTGGAATGCAGTAGGGCAAGGATCCTTAAAAGGGCAAATCTTCCTGAAGAGAGACATGTGCCCTGTGCTATGAGGCAGACTATTGGGAAGCAGAGCTGTCGTAGGGGTTTGTGCAGTACAGAAGTGACACCTGTCCCCTGCCAGACATGAAGATCAGTGCCTTGAGCAGCTCAGGCTTTGTTTAGCTGTCATGGGGCAGGAATAAAAATGGCTCAGTGGTTCTAGAAACCTCTTCCTGCCTCTGAGCTCTATGGCTTCTCTCTTCACACCTCACTGCCTGCCCACAACAGTATCAGACAATATTTACCTTCTATACACAACCACTGTACCCTTTTCCTTCTCTTCAAAACATAGAAACAGAGACAAAATATTCCCCAGAGCTGGACCCCTGTGCAGCAGGGGAGCATTTCCCTGGGAGAGGTCTCAGTAATTCATGGCCAAAGGTGTTGGGCAAGGCTTGCTCATGGTCACCAGGAGCTGCTCCAGCTGCTGAGAAACTCACAGGAGTGTTCAGAATCTCAGCCTCACACAGGCTTACATGGAGCCCAGACCCCAAGCTCAGTGAGTCAGGTATGACCAGACTCTTGGTTATGGGCTTCAGACCAAAGGTCTCCCTGCCAAAACAAAGGCAGTATATTCTGCTGGGCTATGTCTGCTGTACTCCATGGGCTTCAGGTAGGCTGCCTTTTTATGACTGGATTGTCCTTATTCTTATATTGCTGCTTGAAGCAAAGCCCAAGTCGAAGCAACTACAAACCAGAGCACTAAAGTCGGTGAACCTTGTGTCCTTCAGCCATCAGTACAGAAATGTCCGGCTGCATCACAGCCATCCACAGGCAATTTCTTACAGCACAATGCCTGTATGTGTCATATGGAGACCTGTGTGTGGCTTATGAGGAAGAGAGACCACAAAGGTTGCTGGGATGGTTTTTGTAACATAAGGCCAGTCTTAGAAAGCCAAACAGTTTTTGTTTACATCTGCACTGCATCTTAAGGCAGCCTTCTCATCACACCCATGTTTTCTGGACAAAGGAAGTGGTTACTTCAAATCTCTTTAAAGCCAAGGCACAAAATAAAACTTCACCATTTGGACATCTGTAGAAAAGTTAAATGGATATTAGATCACACATAGAACATTGCTGCTATAGATGAAAAACTTGGCACATATAAGGTCATCTCCCAACTTTTCCTGCTTACCACTTTGATAAACTTGGTAGAGATTAGCAAATGCTTGGTGGTTATCACAGAGCAGTCTTGGAGCACAGGAGCTGGTTACCTACTGGTCAAAAATTAAGAAAAATATGTGCTCCATCAATGTACTTCACCTACATACTGGAGTTCAGTCCAGGGACCAGAATCAACCAAGCTCAAAGCAAACTTCCAGACTTCGTTATAGTCTAGAAGTCAGATATTTAACATTGAGTATTTCTCTCTACAAAAATATCTCTATCTTTCTAGTCAATCTTTCTATTACTATTTTCTAATACAACTGTAGGTGCATTGCTTAGACGGTGGGTTAAATGCTTTCACCTTCACTACTTGTCAATCTTGAAGCTACTGCTATTGCTGAGAAAAGGAAAGAACTGACTCAGCAGTCACAGCAGCAGGGTTTCATACAGATCAGCACAGCACGCAAGGTGGCACCATATGTTCCTGCCCTTCAGCATCTAACAAATATCAATTAATTCCAGCAGGCACTAACACAGAAGCAAATACTAATTAGAGATTTGGAGAAAGTGGTGGTATTAGTCTAAATATTGGGGAAAATTCATGCTATGCTTAAAGGCACTTGAAGGAGGACAAACTGAAGGTCATTTGCATATTTGCATTTAAAAAGCTATGATAGCAGTCAGCCACCCCCTACTCTCTCTGCAAGATGCTAAGCCAGAGTTAGCTTGGTCAGAGCTAAATCACTGGAGATTTGGAAAACAGGCTTAGAAGCTCATGTTTGGTACAATAAAGAACAGCAAATGAAGAACAATGAAAAGGCTCTTGTATGAGTGGCTAAAAAGAACAAAACATTGAGCTACCAGAAAGATACCTTCACTCTGGAGTTTTGTGAATGTCACAGAGCACCTTGGTGCTATATATCCATAACTAAGTAACAGAAAAACAAATAATCATTCCTTCAAAAGTACATATGTATGTTGTGAGGGCTGAAACTCAGCTATCAGCAGTGAGGAGCTTGATGAGTTTAAGCAGAAAACCTTGGGGAACAGGGGTTGAGAGAAATCTCATCACCTAAAGGACTGGACACTTCCTCACAAGAGCTGTTGATATTCAACCACGTTGATTGGCCTGTCTCCTGCAGCAGGATAAGGAAGGACTTTGAGATGACGTTATCAGACCATGTTGAAACCCCTTTGTTCTCTTCCCCACCATGTAAATCCTGGTTATGGAAAATGTTAATCACTTGTGCAACTGTACCAGAAACTTGTGTAATTTGCTAGTTAACATAACCTGTTCTCCTCATTAACATGTCCTGCCCCCAAGACCCTTAAATTGCGTTTAGTGCGTTCAATAAGGCATTCCAATTTCTACCTCCAAAATTGGGATTGTTTAGTTTTATAGACCTTTACATATGTGATTTCAATTATTTTGGGGAATACATCCCTATTTACATACAACAAATTTTAACTTGAATTTACTGCAGTCTTTGTAAGGCATTTATTCTCTCTAGCTGGGAAGCTTATATGGGCACAAGGAAGAGGGAACTTAAGAGCTCTTATATTCCCTGGATTGTGACAAAGCAGAGAAATGTGTACCCAAGCTCTTTCAAAGTTTCCAGTCCAGAGAAGTAGAATATCAGCATCAGTGACATACTATTCAATCCTGCAGTTGATTAAAAAAAATAAAATCAAACAACAACAAAAACCAACAATGAAAAAGCCCAAAACAATGAAGATAATCAAACCCAACACAGATTTAAATATAATTCTATATTTTGAAAGGCAGCAAGCGGAAGAAGTGCCAGAGTGCCCAAAGCCATGGAAAATGGCTTTCATAACAGTGACCACAACTTAACAAAGTCATTGACTCCTGCAAAATTCCACCCCTTCACTACAACCTCAGACTATTTCCATTACAATGTGTGCTGGCAACCATAACTATTTTCACAGAAAAACAGATTAAGAAATAACTAATAAATCACCAGGTGTATTTTCATAGAATTTAGAGGTTTTCTTTTTCTCCACTGCAAATGAAGTCTCTGGACATCAACACCACAAGTATTTCTTTTGGAACAGAGAAAGGTAATGTCACTGGTCACTTGCCCTTCTCCATCAACAATTCTTTGTCTTCCAAGGTAGGTTAAGGCAATTCTTTGTTTTTCTGTTTTGTTTTGATTTTGATTTTTTTCTTCTGCAGAAACATTGTTAATGCTAGAGGTGAAATGATAAAGAGCTAGTTCAAGCTGAGAAGAAGAGAAATGTGGAATACTTTACTCCAGGGCTGGTTTTCATGACTAATTAAATAGAAACAACTGGAGCAACAAGACTACTGCAAGGTTCACATGTTATCTGCTATTCATGTGGATTAGTGCTGAGAATTAAGAAATTAAATGGCTGAAGCTCAGAAATGTAGACAGTACCCTGGAACACTGCTTATATAGTTATTTGAAATAAAACTCCTCAAACTTGAATTAATAGCTGGTGCAGGGTGTTTCTGAAGTCACAGCTGTTTCTTTATGAGGAGGGAGGCAACTGGAGGGAGACTTCAGTGTTGCTGTTTGTGCTTAACTTGCTGCAGTAATACCAGATCTCCAAAATTAAATCACAGTCCCAAAGTATGTCCATCAGCTCATATTGCTTTGAAGACTGTGACTGGCACAAGGTCACCAAACTTCAAAAAACGTACAAAAAGCCCCTTAAATGCTTACAAGAGAGAAAACACTGAGGTTTAGGAGAGAAGCTTTTACACCAAGGGCATTCACCAGAACACACTGCCTCCTAATCCTGAAAAATTGAAGGCCATGTGAGACACGGCTTTGTGACAGTTTAGTGGTTAGACATAAAGGCAGGCAAAATATAAAAACAAATAATAATTATACTCATAATTGAATACAGTTTCCAGTGCATTTCTTTTTCTCTCCTTGCCTTTCTTAGCCTAGTGGCTTCATAAAGACTTTACACATCAAATCAGCTACCTCAAAGGTAGCTATATCCAGACTTTGTGCCAGTGTCACCATCAGCAGTTTTCCTATTCACTCTAACAGCCCAGCACTCACTTTCTTCTAGCTCACGTCTTTCCTTTGATCCAAGGAGTCTAAAATTCCCTGCACTAAGCTTTGCTGGATTTTTGAAAGAATGGGTAATATTCAGGTAGTTTACTGACTCCAATCCTAATGTCTAAAAGACAATACTCAGAGGATGGTCAGAGCCTGTTTTACATTCTTAACACCATTCATGACCTAGACCAAGAAAAATTCTGAATCCTTATGGGAAGGTTAAGTGCACAGACTTAGAGGT
>JAWWLZ010000118.1:48477334-48539565 GCA_035041345.1 Poliocrania exsul
AAGGGGTACCTGACTCACCTCCCACCAACTGTGAAGGAGAAGAAACCCACCAATATAATTTGGACATGGACAGAGATGTGAGGAGACAGCAATGTCAGACTCCAGCTCTCAGTTTTCCTGCCATCAGCAGAAGAGCCCTGGTCTGTGCTCTCCTCCTCCCCCTTGCTGCCAGACAAATTTGAGGCCAGTCATAAGCCACAGGACTGCTCCAGGTGTGACTGTGTTTGGAAACACATAGCCCATATCTGGTGTGGTCCATATGTGAAGTGATGCCTGGGATAACACAGGCCCTCTGGTAAAGCAGGTGTCTCTTCAGGCATCATTGATAACTGTTCTCTTCAGGTGCTGCCCGCTGCCTCATGGGCCTGTTTTTGTGCACCTCTTCTAAAGAAAATCCTGTTGTATACATCCCCCTCTTCTAAAGAAAATCCTGTTGTATACATCCCCATGACAAAGCTTCACACCAGTGCTCATTCAAATACTTTGCTCTGATTTTGACAAATGCCATCCTACACAACACAGGCACAGAGGTAATTTTGAAGCTTGCTGTCCTGCTTGTCACCTCTCCCTGTGCTGTTGTCCCTTTGCTTCCCCCTTCTTGAGAGGAGCAAATGCAAGTAGCTTGTCTCTTTTTTTTTTTTTGCCTTCTCAGCACCCTGCTCCCTCCAGAGCTATCCGTGCATCTTTAGTGGGATGCCAGACCTCTCACTGGTCAATAATAACAAACACTATCAATTCTGGTTAGATTTTTCAAACAGTCCAGCTTCACTTTTTCTATGCTGTGTATGCCAGGGAGTAGCTTCCTGTAAATGCCCAGAGACACCTTTCCTCATTTTAAATGCATTCTTAAAAGCCTTTCTTTGCCACAATAGCTGCAAAAACATAACAAGAAGAGAATCAGTGGTGTGCCAATCAGATCAGTCAAACATCTTTCTTGTTTCTGCCTCCTTGCCTCTCTGAGCTATGATGAATGTTCTTTTACTAGGCTGAAACTTAGGGAACCACAGGCTTAGACCAATGTTTTTTCAATGTTTTTACACTGCCTGTAACAATAAGGTAGTAGACCAACAATAGTGACTCAACAATAAAGCAATACATGATACTCCCCTCCTCTGATGAGAGCAAATGACAACCTTATAGCTTGTAGTGCAAATGTAAAGAAATTCCTTTAAACAGCTACAGGAGAAATTTTTAGGTTATTGCTTGCTGTCAGTCTGATGGGGGACTACAGCAAATGACCATTATTCACATCTGCTTTGCCTTTTCCCCAAGTTAAATCACAAGGAGTGGGGGTTTCAGGCTTGAAATTTGCTCTCCAAGATGTGGTACATGGCCAATCCCTGTCACTGTTTATATTTTGAAAGGCCACATCCATTCTTTGCTTGCAGGTCTGTGCTAAAGCCCTCAGTAAACCATGAATCCACTTCAGCCATTCCCATTCCTGAGACAGTGAAAGGCCTTGGATGTATTGCTCCCCAAGTCCAACATGGTGCAAGTTTCAAGGCATTGCACAGTGCGCTGCAGAGGGCACAGGAAGAGATTTTCAATTGTGCCTTAGGGCATAATCTGCTAAATAGTTTTAAGTAGTTGTGACACTGGTGTCAGAGTCCCATAGGCCTGGCAATATTTAGGTATTCCTCAGGTTTTTTTACCTAGAGAGAGTTTGTATTGGTGACTACAGCCCACAAACTACTTGTCCAGAACTAGTTCATGCAGCGTAACTAGACTACTGGAGAGGAAGCAGATGCTTTTGAAAGAAACTTAACAAGAAATTGCATGTTAGACATAGAGACAAACCAGCTACTGGCCTTTTACAACCTGGAGAAAGCTCTAAAGGTCAATGCAAATTCCATGGATCCTGCTTTGTCAACAAATTACAAATTCAAATATGTGTAAAAAAAAAAAAGGTTTTCTAAAGGGTTTTAACTGAAACAGTAAAGGATTGGTTTCTATCTTCCTAGGCACTTCACAGATTTCTTTCAAGATGTTCTGGAAGCAATAAAACCCAACCAGAAACTGCTGTGGTTAAAGAGAAAATGGGAGGCAAAGGGCCTCTAAGTTCACAGATAGATTGACTTGAGTTTGAGCCTATTAAAAAGAAAACCTGATATGACCTTGATTAGTCCTTTTTCTAACCTTTTAACAGGAGATAGGTTAAGAAAACTCCAACAAAACCCAATTCAGAAAACAGTCCTTCCTTATATAAATTTGTATGAAGTTGTGAGATACATCTTGGACAACAGATGTGCATACTCAGCCTGAAGACAGCAACTGTAAGGGAAAGAAGTCTCAGGAGGGCCTGGACCACTGTGCTGTGTCCTTCGAGATCCTGGAAGAAAAGGTGCCATAGTCGGTAGGTGACAGTACAATTCAGACAAAAGGTACTTAACTCAAGTGGTGCTGAGAGACTTGCAGGTGCACAAGAGAATTAGGGGATACCAGCTTGAAATTGTTTTCTGTTCACTCCGACACAGGAGACTTCATTCCACATTATTCTTCCCAGGAGCACCTTGCACCACAGAAATCACAGTTGTATAAAATTTCTCATTATGTCTGCTTAATTAGGCAGAGGAGTAGGTAAACTTATCAAAACATAAGCACAGTCTGACATTTTGATTACAACCCCCCTCAAACACTCAACTCTCTACGAAGTCCTGCTCACACTGTGACTGCAGCAACATACAGAAACACAGTTACCTGCTCCAAAACACATCAACCTTTTCATTTTTATCTTGACTCTGGCTTTTTTTTTTTTTTACAGTCCTCTGAGGAATGCTGGAATCAAATAGCCCTAAATGAGTGTTTGAAGCTAAAAGAGTGCTCCCCAGGTCTCAGCTAGGGTGGTGGGGGCAGGTATAGCTCCCTCCTTCTGAGCAGCGTGTGCCCAAGCCTTAGCTCAAGTTGTCTCCTGTGGCTGAAAAACTGCTCCAGCCACTGAGCACAACTCTGAGTTACATAATGAGTTACATATGCAAGCCCCCAAGCCCTTACCAAGGAAGCATTAATTACACATTGAAAAAATCAGCCAGCAAACTAGAAGGTGAGAAACTGCTGCTTGCTGAGGTTGTACTCTCATGGATTTAACTCAGTGCAGGAGTGTGGGGGAAAACACCCCATTTCCTTAGGTGAGACTGGGATGCCTCCAGCAAGCCTACAACCTTTTCTCTCAAGAGAAAGGCCTTTTGCTTGGCCAACCAATGACCAAGGGAGCAGTCCAGGTGTACCAGGGTAGGAGGAGGGAGTAGACAAGCTCAGGGATACCACTGAGTACCTGCAGGCCTCTGAGCAACAAGGAGGAGTTGATTCAGTGACCCTGACTGGATGAAAACTCCCGATTAAAAAATCTGGGCAAGAAAAATACTGGTAGGCATATAATCATGTGTCTGTAGCTCTTAGATGCATTTCATTTACAGTACACTAGCACCAAAACCATTGGAACACATGATGTGCATAGGAACCAAGTTTTAATATAGGTCTCATCAAATTCTGACTTTCACTAAATCAAAGTGCTTCACTTCGCAATTTCACTCTGGCACTCCCGCCTCCCCTCATCAGCCCATTGGTGCTCTGTGCAGCCTCAGTTCCCTTAGGAAGGGAGGTACTTTTACTGTAGCTTTTTTACTTTTATTGGAGACTACCAGAGCCAGCAAGTAGGTGGAGGCAGTGCTCCAAATATCTTCAGTCCAATTAAACTGAAAACAAACTAATTTTTTCATTCCAATGCATTGTCCTATTTATAACTCCATGTGCTGCAGAGCTTCAAGGTCAAAATATTTAATATAAGATATTAAAGAAAAAACAATAGTAACACAGAAGAAGTCTAGAACTAGCAGAATTTCCTCACAGATGAAACTGTGTCCTCATGCGCTAAAACAACTACCACTGAAATATGTTGCTATTGGACATCATAAGATCCCAAAAATTTCACCAAGGTACAGCAATTTCACTTCTCAGATCTACTGCCCCAGCCTTTTTTTTTTTATTATTTCTGCATCATGGAGAGCATGATCCCAAAGGTGGGTTGTTTGTGTTCTGCTACCACCCCAACAGCAAAACACAGAAAATTTAATAGACTGCAAGCCAGAAATTGGCGAGCTCAATCTTAATCAAAGAAAAGAATACATCTGCTGTGCCATAAATATGGCAAATTAAAAATAAAAGCTTCATCTCTTCTCCCCATACACTCTGGATTTTTAATGTAATGAACACTGTCAAAATGCAGCTACAGAAAATACTTTGCTTTACTGAGTCTGTACAATGAATTACCTTAACTTTCTGGTAGCTTAAAAGGATAACAGCACTTCACATCCTCACCATCATCAGTACACACATTTCAGAACATTTTCAGATGTGCTTGGGAACACCACTGCAGATGAATCATTTCAACTTTTGTGCTCCTTCAGGGCTACTCACTGTCAGCCTGTCTGCTGGTGCTCCAAGCACAGCCCACTTTGCTCGTTATAAAGCACATCTCACATCTTCCTGCTGCTCCTGCAGCAGGAAAACAACTGGTTACGAAGAAAAGGAGTAAGCTCCACTCACTTCATGAGAGATTTGAATAGTTTATTTTGCCCAATCAAGAGCCCTTCAGCATAATGACACATTCATATACACATATATGAACATTTTTTTCTGAAACATTAATGTATAATACATTTCAAATTTAAAATACCAGCTGCACAGGTATTTTTATTTACAAAAATATTCCATACTTATTTTTTTAACTTCATTATGATGACATATTTTAGTCCAAGTACATGTAAGTAAAATAACTCTATGCAATCTAACACAGTTGTGTTTGTAACAGTACAGTTTGCAGTTCATATGAAACTATATTTGTAGACAGATGGATTTGCAACCCTACCTAAAAATGCATATTCCAGTAATCATCCTCAGAACAGCTAGTGGGGCTCAGCAAGACTTAACTAAAGAATAAGTTGCAATGAACATAAAGGAAAAAGAAAACACACATGTACACACTAACATATACATAAACAAGAACTGCTACACATCAAGCATGCTTACCCATGAGTAGGCAATGTTTGAAAATTTACGGATGTATTTTTTTTTCCTCCTTAGTGCTGGTGCAATGAAACAGCAGCATAACTAGAAAGCAGCATGTTTTCCTAGTTCTAACCACTATAGATAGCAGAGCTCAGGTCTAAAATAACACTGTACTGCTTATTTACAATTCTGTTTTAAAAGGGAATATTTAAAACATGTTCCCACCCCTCTCCTTTTGCATCACCTATTACTGAATGGTATTGGCAATCCACATACAACTCCCTACATGTTTTCAACTGAAACAGTTTAACAAAAAGAAATAAAAGTATCAAAGTAACCTACAGTTGTAGGTTAAACATTTCTAGGCGGACATGGAAATATTAAAGCAATACTGATTGACACCTTTCATTTGATTGTTCAGTGTTTCTGCCTCATTTATCTTCTTGTCGTTCCACCCCCCACCCCCGCCACCTCCTTGCTAAAAATGAATGCCCACATATTTAAATCTGAACTTTATATGGTGTAAAAGAACCCAGAAACACAGTATACTCATCTGGCTCAAAACAGTAATACAGTAGATACAATCTTTATAAAGGGCTTAAGAAGAAGAAGAAAGAAATTGGCCCAGTTAATTTAGCTTCATGAGGAACACTGAAGTAAAATCGGTTTAGCTGATTCACCTGCAGTACACATTTTTTTCCTCCTTTTTACTTACTCCCTCCTCTCAAACATCTTTAATTTCTGTCTACAAAGTGTTTGAAGATTTTCTGGTAGTAGTAAAGCTATCAACATCCACCCAAAAAGATTCACATAAATTTTTCAGGGAATAGGCTAGAAAAAGAAAAGGTTCAACTGACAAGTTAGCCTTCTGCTTGGAGAGGGAGGCAACATGCTGCACTTCTTCCCTCCTGCACTGTACTTCTGCTGCAGTCAGTGCCTGCCCAGGGATGCTCAACCAGGATGAGAAAGTAGAGGGCACTTCAGCCACAGGCTGAATTTTCCAACACATATTTGGGATACAGAAAAAACACAATCCACGAAAAAGACCAACCCTGATTTACATGTAAAGAGCTGATGTATAATCAAGATACACAGATTATGAAAATATTTCTTGAGCAAACTTCAATTCAGTTTTGGAGAATTTTAAAAATTTGAGAAAAAGAGCTGAAAGAAGTCTCTGCATATACCAGAAAAAAACCCCAAACAAACCACAGAACACCAGTCAGCCACAGATTGCAGCTATTGAGAGAACTCTTATACTAGGCTAGTTTTCTATTTTCCCACTCCATACTTAGGGAATTGTTTAAGAATAGTCAAAATGGGAGATAAAAATAACTGATTATTTTCTGCAAAGCAAAATGGGCAATTTGTTTTCATTGCTTAGTAATTCTATCATCTCGATATGAGATATGAATGTATTCATAAGCTTAAAACAACTTCTATGGATAATATACATCCTTTAAGTACTTTGACTTAAAACTTGAACGTAAGTCTTTTTAAAATTAAAGGTAGAAGTGTACATATAAAAATTATTTAAAACTAAAAGTATATTCTTAAGCAGTATGTATAAATATAACAGATTTTTTTTTGTATTATCTAGTAACAAATGTGAAAGTGTTGCAGTAATTTATAAATTGAATGCTGACACAGGATACGTGCCCTCCATTAGATTCTATATTGTATATACATATTTTGCTAAGAAAACACACATTCTAAATAAATCACATGATTAGCAAAAGTGCCTGAAAGTAATCTGCTCTAAAGTCTTTATTGAACATGTGTGTTTATATACAAATAATGAACCTGAACTGCACAAATGTAGAAACAAAATTAAGGAATAAAATACCATGATTGAATTAAAGTGCAGGAAAAATTCAAGTTTAAAAGTTCAGGTAAGATCAGTGCTGTCAATTAAGCAAAAAACCAAACCAAACCAAAAACCCCAAGCAAATTATCCCACAGTGCCCCTTCCCTCAACAACAAAAAAAAAACCCCAAACGAACAAACCAATGCACCAAAAAACAAAAAACAAAAAAAAAAAAGAAAAATAAAGAAAAGAGAAGAAAAGGAAAACTAAAAGAAGAAAAAAAAATGAACCTGCTTCCAAAAATTCTCCTTTGGATGTAGCTTTCCAGAATCGCCTGCCATGCAAGTACAACCTCAGGCACAAAAACCTTGCATAAAGACAGACAAGGAACACAGCTATACATTACTATATTTTATAACTGACTGTTTGCTGAAGAACAAATCCCTGGAGATGCTTGTGATGTAACACTTTCAGACTGATTTGGAATACACACATATTTACACATACCAGGATTCAAAAGTTACAATTTGGCAGGACTAAGGTGAAGAAAAGCTTCTTCAGTTGACAGTTCCTAACAAGACACACTACATATAAACAGATAGGTAGCAGCAGTTTCTTACTTTCATTCAAAAAAAAAAAAAAAGGCAAAAAAAAGGAAAAAGCTTGATTGTATTATATAGTTTTCCAGACACTCTAAAAAAGTTTCACACAACTAAAATATTAGCAGAAAAACCAGGCGTGGTTCTCCAAAAGGATTTCAATATATTTTGCTGTATAAAAGGTGCACCACCAAAAGCAGAATAAGATGCAATGATGTGTCTATAAACTTCCTTGCACAGGGAAGAAAAAAGGAACATTTTAGACTAAAATTGTACATAGCCCCTTTTATTGACCAAGAACCATTTGTATGTTTATCTCATGAGCAATCATTTCATTAGTCTTCATATCTAGAAGCATGCTCTGAACATAAGCAAAAAAAGAGATTCAACTATGATGGATTCTACAATACCAAATAAACCACTACTCTTCCTGTACTGGCAGATAGTCTCTCATTGCCTCTTATTTTTTGCTTGCTGGTGGTTGTCAAATGCATCTTGATGAGAAAGTTAAGTACACTTTCCTTTCAAGCCAAGGTCATCTTCCATGGAATGACACCATGATTTATTGAAGAGTAATTTTACCATCCTCTCCACCAGAGCCCGGCCAGATTAATTTCTCAGGATTCTGCTGCCTTGAAATATAGTTTATCTTCACCTGGTCAAATAATAATCAGTCATCTCAATGCATAAATGTGAGATAAGGAAGGGGACAAGTGTCAGCTAGGGTGTTTCATTTTTGGACGTGGTATGGATAGTTGTTTATATAGTTTTCTTCTAGTTGGATTTTTAACAAAATGGTGTTAATTTAAATATGCATAATTAGAGACTGAAAAATAAATTAACATGCAGAGGCAAATATTGCATGGCAACTGACTTAAATAACTGGAGTTAACATTTTCTCAGCAGATATGGGAGAGAGCCATCGAGGAATCAACGTTGCTTGTTTGAATTGTCATGTTCTCATTTGTTAAGTCCTTTGCACAGCAGATCTGGTATGGCACATCCTTGTACTGGCAACAGAATTCACTTGTCTTTTTAAATTAAACATTATTATAAAGTGAGAAAATCTATCACTTTGTGCTATGAAGCCCAAACATATTTGCCTCTCATTTGAAAAGTGAATTAAAAACCATCAGTAACTTCAGTATTTTGCATCCTTTACATGTTTTACAAGTTTATCGTCCCTGTGTACCTGCAACATCACTTCACAATACAAATATAACCAAGGTTTTGCTTTGGGAAAGTTCAGAAAGTTTGTGGAAAAAGCAAACAAAACAAACTGCTTGGAAAAGCAAGATCAAATGATTAATTTCAGAGAATTTAGACCTATCAGCTTCTAAGTACTCCCTTTTATAAAACAAAACCAGTGAGTAACTATTCCTGCTTTGAGGGAAAAGGTCTAAATAAATTTTTGAAATGCAAGCATTTACTTTAAGAAATATTATCTTTTAGAAAGAGTTCTGAGTCATTCCCACTGTATCAGCTTCAGTGCAGTCGCCATTAAAAAGTAGGCTCAGCTGTTTTATTTACTTCACCCAAACTGAAATTATTTCACCAATTCCTAAAGTTTCTGTGCACACTTTACCACTGTTTACACTGACAATACAGCTGTTGAGACTAAATCCAAACTTCAGGCCAACTGCCTTTAGAGTTGGGTGGGGCTGAGAATAGCTCTACTAGCAGAACTTAGAGATCTGCTAAACCACATACTGAGAATTATTAAATATTAGATGCTTGTTTGTCATTATTCATGCATCAGCACCTCCATGGTGTGTAAAACTTTGAAAACCTGAGTCCAAGGTGATCTGGTTTCATAGTAAAGGACTAAAGGGGCATCTAGAACTCAAGTTTTGAGTGAAACTATCTCAGCTATTTTAATTAATGGCTATAAAGATACATTCTGTTAAACATTTATAAAAACTCACAGAATGAATGGAACCCACAACCAATTCTAAATGTTACACAACCTGAACCAATAACTATTTTTGGCAAAAAAAAATGGTATTTAACTGAATAGAAGTTGAAGTATTCTTACCACAATGAAGATGTTACCACATTTCACATTGCACGGCCATAACACAAACGAAAACTCCCAGCATGACACATTCCAGTCATATTATTCACTTGACTTTTTTAATGCAAAAATTATGTATTCTTTTGTTTTGCACTTCACAGAATATGATGTGAATACAAGAATACTAGATCAGGGGTCCAAGAAAAGACTATGCACAGGTCAACTATGTATACAGTTTTTAACAAGGAATCTCCCAAGCTTCCAGCCTCTTCGATGAAAGAAGTGACAGCAAACTTCAACTCTTCTTCAACAATAATGGTAAATATAGTGAGTCCTAGAGAGGTTAAGTGTAAGTCAGCTACTGTCCAGCAAGACAAACAACTTGATTCCTGCTCTTGGACCCCTGATTTATTGCCTCTCCTCACAGGAGGGTATAACACTGGCAGCAATTACAATAGCACAAAAACTTTTGGCATATGAAATATTAACACAGGATTGACCCTGCATTGCCCCTGCCCATCTCAAACTACATTTTCCCATTACTCTCTTATCCACATCTTCTAGTTACCTTCTCAGTTCCAACTCTCTGCTATCCAACAGCTAAGAAACACTCAAGTTTGTTTTGTGTGTGTGTTTCTTAGATATAAAGCTCCTCAGTTAAAGCCAGGACTGAGGTAAAACAGTGTGTCATTTGTGCTAGGAAACAACAGTATCCAATGGTGAATACTCCTTTAAATTTCAGTGGTCCTGACAAAATTAATGAAAAAACCAAGATTTTTTTCATCAGGACAAAATTAAACAGATGTAATTGATGAGCGTCATCAGAATTGGTACCACTTCTTGTCTTTGTACTTCAACATCATCTAAAAAAACCAAAAAAACAATTTCTAATTACTGTTTCTATAATGTACCAAAACATATGACACAAACAAATTATGTGCTTACAAAGCAGCATAGAAAAGGGATTTCAGTAAGGCTTCTCAAATCTACAACAACACTGCTAAACAGTGAAGATTTAGCATGACAGATTTTCTAATGGTAGCATCGGTAATGGTGATCTGGCCTCAGAAAAAGACATTTTTGGGAGATGGGAAGGTTGCACAGGCTGGAAAGAAATGCACATGAAAATGGATGAGAACAGCCATTCTACGTAGTCACTGAAGAAAAATAAACTAACTTGCATTCATGGGGTTTGTATACAACTGGATCTTTCCTAAGGATGGCAGGAATCTGACAGAGTATTACTCTTATTAGTTCAGCAAAAATAAGTGATTTTTTTCAGTGATAGGAATTGAGTCACACTTGCAGAAGCTTACATGCCACTCCAGCAGACTGCATGCTCCACAGCAATGTGCCACAAGACAAAGCTGTTTACATTAGTACTTAATTATTAGGAGTAACAATTGATAGATAAAAGGGAAGTATCCTTTCTCAATGATACTGCATTCCCTTTGGATACCTCTAACGTGCCTTTGCAGAAATCAGTTACTTGCAGAACTTGCATTTATTTGACAGTCTGTATAATGTTCAGTTTAACATACTTACCTCATGAGCGTGTTTTGAGAAAGAATCTGCACTGTAAAGCATAGCAGCAGTTTTTTCTTCCAGTTCTCCTAGTTTCTGTCCTCTTTCATCTAGTGCCAACCGGGCTCGTGCAAGTTCACCAACTACACCAGATGCTGCTCCTTTGACACCTTCAATACCCCCAGGTCCTGGAATATGCTGGGCAAGACTCCTTGATGCCTTCCCAGATGCTGATTCTCCAACTGGAAGCGTTTGCAAAGCAGCAAAAACAGAATAGTAAGGTCTTCTATCATTATTACATAAGTATCAATGAAACTAGTTTGTATAGAGGTGTAATTTCTTTGCATAGAGACCAAACACCTAATTGTAGGTAGGACTATGTGCAACACTCACTACTCAATGCTATTAGATATTATTGTTCAATAAAACTGAGATTTTTCCTAACATATTTCTGAGTTTCCAGGCAGGTTATAAAATTGTAACCTCTTCACAGCTCAAGTGTGAATATAAAATTCTCAGCAGAATGGTGCTGGTGAAGTGTTTTTTAACAATCTAGCTTATTTCACATTAAACATTATAAGTTCAACAGACAAAGCAGGATAATTTTGAAAATACAAGCTGTGGTCAGTTCTGGAAGTGCTTTGCTGGTGTATAAGCCAGTCAGCATGACACCACCAGAAGAAGTTTCCTTTGATGGAAGTTCAATTTTGGATGCAGACACCTGAAGATTAGGTGTCTATGCGCTCATTATTGCAAAAGTCTTGAAAAAAAAAAAAGTCATGTAAATGATAAAAAGACAGAATGGCTGTAAAACCAAATCAGCTCATTCTGTAGTAAACACCCAAGAACAGTCAGCTGAACAGCTCCATATTCCAGTGATGGCACTGACTACATCAACTTTGTTCATGATGGGACATCTGCTACCTAGTTCAATCTACACTCTTAAAGCATGTGCCAATCTCATGCTGAATTGTATATACTACAAAAATTTGAGGTGTTTTTTTAAATAATGAAATATACTTTAAATATTTTCTTTTTTCATCTCTAGAAAAAATAATATTAATTTGTTAAATATGTTTTGATGCAGGATTTCAAGATTCTCATTTGACTTTATGTTTCCATTAAGAAGGATTTACATTTAGACTAATACTATAAACATCCTTATGTGAATTCCCAGAAATAAAATAAAAAATAATTTCACTTATTACAGATTCTGCTGTGAACCTCATGGCAAATACAGCTACTTTGAAGACAGGCTCAGACATCTTTTGAATTGTGATTGAACTCACTTTCAGGCTACAATTCATTAGGCTTCTTTTTCTTCCCTTCAATATTATTTTGCTTTTGAAGATCCAAGCCAAAACTTAATAGTGGAAACCTGAAAGGTTGTAAAGAGACTGCTTCTAACCTTATGAAGTACTTTTCCCTGTCCCAGTCATACTAATTAAACTATAATTTGTGCACACAAATTTCTCTAGTAGAATACTTGAACAATCTTTCAAAATATTCCATAGATATAAATACAAAAGAGATCTTTTAACACAGAAGGTGATATCTAAATATCTGATATGTGATAAAAATGTACAAGAACAAGCAATGAAGTCTGATTTAATTTTTATTGTAGAGATCTAAATAACCAATAAAAAAAGAAAGAATTTCCAGGGCACACGGTCCATTTTAACAAATATATTTCATGTTAATTAGGAAACAGTTCTGTCCTTGCTCTCTTTCCTAAGGTATCCCTGAACAAATCGAATAAGGAAAATCCAGCAAAAGAACTGAATTAGAGCAAAGTCTTAATTTTCTCACTGTCCAGAACAGTCCTCTCCAAAACCAAAATCATGGTCAGTAACACAATTCATAAAGAGGAATAAAAATAAGATTAGTTGTCCCATTTCTTGTCTTACTATCTACTCCAGAATAAATGAGGTAAAAGAGCCTGTGAAAAAAACAAGCTTTTCAGATCTTGTTGATAAGGTGTACAACATCTAAGAGTTACGAAAAAGTATTTGTCATTACCTATTTTACTTTCCTTTTTACAAATGTTGAGACAGGTAACACATTTATCAAGGATCACTGGCTTCCTTGGGTAGAAATACTAGAAAAATAACAACAAATAAAAACTTACAGAGTTCTTCCCTGTCAAGTGACTGTGCCCCACCTCCAAACAGGCCTTTAAAGAACCCTCTGTTTGGTGCTTCTGGTGTTTCTACAGGAGTGAAGAGCTCACCCAACATTTCCTTTGCAATGAAGAACAGACATAACAAGGTATACATTATTAAAATTAATGAAATGCTTTTTGACTTTCAGAATTTATTTAATCAATTTGAATTTCAAAATGAATGTGCTTTAATGGCATCTGCCTTTGCAAGACAACTTAGGAAATATAAAAACATATTAAGAAATTTGACCAAATAACTTCTGTTCAGATGTCTGCAAGCTTATAGCTCATGGAATTCAGAAGTGAAGAAATGAATTCAAGTAAAACTATATTTGGCCCTCTACAACTTCAGCAAGGCTCTCAATTTTGTTCTATTGAAACTGTGTCTACAAATATGCATATCCATGCAGCAGTACCAAAGTAGAGCTTACACCCTGCATCTCTGCTGTTTCACTATTCTACACAACTACCAAGCTCAGGCATGACTGAGAATCTTTTCAAGCTGTTAACACTGAAACATAATAGCTTTCTTCAAGTATCGTGATTTAGCATTCCCTGCTTGTGTCAGCACCCACCTTCACCAGCATCAATTGAACAACAGAATTTTAACTGCATGTTGTAAAAGGAAATTTCCATTTTATTAATAGCGAATTAAGTAAGAAACTGATTCAAGTGCAAGAGCATAGATGAAACAGAAAAATTTAAGGGTAGAAGTGATTCATCTTGAATCAGACTCTTAAGTGAAGAAAAAAAAAATCAAAGCACAAAAGCCAAAGTGCCTGGCTTTATGACAAACTCCATTACTGTAAGCATTGTGAATCTAGAACCACAAGTCTCAGAATAAATCCAAGGAAAAAGTAATTTAAAAAAAAATTCATTACCTGAAGATTTTCACATGTTTCTTGGCTGTAGGTGAGCCTCTGTATTTCAGTTGGTGAGACAAGATAGAGTGCTTGTCCATTATTGGTGAAGCAGAATGTCCTGGCTATCCGCATATTGGTAAGTGGCAGGTAATATACATCCAGCAATGGCCTTAAACTTGGCAAACTTAAAGGAAAAGAATTTTAAACTCCATTAAATACAGCAGAAATATATATTATTGATCAAATGGCTCATTTTTAAACTGCAATACATTATTTTTCCTCTTTTTCATTGCATGAGAACCATATAAACAGGGTATCATCTAGTGTAATCACAGAATCTCAAACGATGAGATTTTTCTAGGTAGCACCTCAAAAGTGAAATTTAAGCATTTGCATCACAGATGCATTTTAAAAGCATTATTTAAATAATACTCTGTGCATGCAAATTACAAATTCACTATTTAATGAATTAGGCATTACTTAATAATTACCAACAAAGTATTTCAATAAGTATCTACCAAGAGTTTACAATTAAACATCCCATCTCTTCTCTCAGGTGAATAACTTCTCCTTGACTAAAAATACAAGTCTAAGAGATTTTGCCTCAAGAACACTTGAAAATATGCAGGGGTGTGCTGTCAAAGGAAAGCAGAATTCATTAGCCTCAAACAATCTTATGAATTATGTCCACCTTTTTTGTCTGAGTGGATATTTAAGAGAAAGTTCTCTTACAGCAAAGTTTACTTACCTTGTATTTTCTGATTCTGCACATGTAACTGCAGTACTTACTGCATCAATCTACTGAAGAACAGACACAGCACATTTGCGCTAAACAATGTTTCTGCTACCAAACATTCCTCTCCCTCAATGTAATAATAAATGCAACTAAGAAGTGACAGAACACCTGATTTCTTGACAAGTAGAAGCCAAAGTAAACTGCTGTCTCTGAAAAACCCCCCATTAAGTTTCTGTTAATAATTTACACAAGTTGTTAGCTGCAAATGTCCCAACAATACATTAACAGCTTCTGTAGCAGACACCATCTGCATAAGATTATTTCTAGAAACTAAAAAAAGCAGCAAAGGGGTGAAATGAAAACTGAAGAAAGATGCAGTAACCACAATATTAAGAGTTGGGTTGCCTTTTTTGGTTTGTTTTGGGTTGGTTTTTTTTTTTTTGCACGATACCTAGATATTGCACTTCTGCCATACCTATATCTAAAATAGGAATATTTGTAAGAGAGAGTTAATAACAGGGAGGCGTTTTGCTTTGGATCAATGGAAATATAAAACATCCTTACAGCTTCAAAACACAAAACCAGTGGATCAGACAGGACAAGTGTGACATCCATGATAGCATTTTCATAGTTTGTTTCAGATTTGTTTGTTACTAAGTACCATCTAAATTTATACCAGTAGATAAGTATTAGGCATCTTGTGTATGATCCAGTGCTCTGACAGCTTTACACAAACCACACTTCCCAACAGCAACTCATCCTTACGAAAAAGGGCTAATCTTTACAAGTCCAACTTCCCTACACAATATAAGAATTCAGTATTCATAATTCAGCACCCATGCAGAGTTCCTTAGAAAAAAACATGAATCCCAAATAAGACAGGATTTGTTCTAATATATGGTACCTGAGCATTACTAAGCTTACTTTTAATTAGGAAAAACAACAGTGTTTGCTCTGCAAGATGAGTAGCATTTTGTAACGATGGTTTATAATATATATGTTGCGATATACATCAAAGCATTAGAGGTGTACAATCAAAACTTACTTTTTAATTGAAGTAGGAGTAAAACTAAAGATGATATATAACAACTTCCTAAAGAAGTATTTTCCAAGCTGAGAGTTTTCTTTGGCAACCTTAAAAATAACCTTTTAGGAATCTGCTAGCATCATTTTATGATGCTGTGTTCCACATTCACCTCAGCATTAGGCCATGATTAAACTGCAGGTGCAAGGGTGTAAGCATATACACTCTGCTGCTCTGAATAAAATAGCATTGAGAAACATTTAAGAAAAAAAAACCTCATGAAAATTACATAAGTGACAAGTATATTCAAAAACTCCTACACGTTTAAACTCATAACTTAAAAAACTTATTTCACGTGACTTATTCCTATACAACTACTAGCAGCTAATCTTGCCTTTATAGTCTGAATTTAAAGTCTTTAAGACATGAGCAAGCTACACAACAGTAAGCTTGAGGCATGAGTGTGATGCAAACAGCTGCACAAAAGTAGGCAAAGTTTTGGTCATGTACAAGCTAAAGTTATGACTCAAAGGCAGTTTTCTCCATCAGGGAGTAAATCCATCTTTTAGACAATTCATGGACCTCTATCACACATTTGAAACTATGCGTTAAATCAGGGTAGCCTGAGCTAAAGTGGTAAACTTTTTCACGTGTTAGAGGCATAACTAATAATGTGTAATCAGAATTATCCAGACCCAAGTGTTAGAATTATCAACCCTAAGTGAATGTAGATTTTATTTTTTTTAAAATTCATCTTAAAGAAAAAGAACCTTTCTATGTAGCAGAAGACTATTACTTTTCATGTTTATGTTAGTATCAAACAGATCTTACCTAAAAGTCATAATATGTCCATTGGCACAGAAACATGCAAGGCAGATACTGTTATTCAATGACACTATGTCTCCACGAAGAACAAAAGAAGTCTCTGTTATATTTTGCTTATAAATACAGTTCTGGGATGGCAGTGAGATAACCTTTGCTTGCTTTTCTGAACATATCACTGCATATTGGTTTTCACTGATTTCCTGAGAGGAAGAAGGGGACACTGAGACAGGTCGTCGTTTTTTTGCTTTTTCTTTTTCATCTTTGTCTTCTGGAACATTGTGTTCTCTCCAGGGTTCATGTGCTGGTGGGACCAAAGATCCTGTGGTATCCAAAAAAGCCATTCTCAAGATTGCCCCTTTTAGCCTCAGGATGGTTCCTAAGAAAAAGCAATTGAGCACATTTCTAAAACAGTTCTCCCAAATTGCCTTTCAAGCCACAAAATATTCCTTTAATAAGCTAGCAGAATGAAAAGCAAACAAGAATTTTGGCTTGCCTCTGTTGCAAAACATATATACCAAAACCTTCAGACATTTATCTAAAAACCAAGGAAGCACATGTATTAAAGAAAATGTTAGACCAGTGTTCAAGTGTTAAGTGTATGCATACTATTCCATTAATTTCAAGGGAAATGCATACATTTAGTAAAAGAGCCAGGCTGGCATACACATTGTATTTAAGTTCAGTGTCACAAAAGCAACTACTTTCATTCTCTCCTGAGGTGTACAAGTGTCCTTAATATTGACAATTAATGTTAGCCAAAGGTGAGCACCACCTTTTCCTTCAACTGGTTTAGAAACAAGCAATGTGTGTCTTTTTATTCCTCCCCTGCAGTTTACATTTGAATCCAATTCTCTAGCATAAAATGAAAAAGGAAAGTTTTCCCTCCTTATTGCTCAAATCACTGTCTCTGTAGGTCAGATCTTAAGCTAATCCCTTTCTTATTTTACTTTAATTAATTCACATGTAAGTAACAACATGAACATTTGCTAAGTACAAAAAAATACTATTCACATGGCTATACCTTTTAAGGATTATGCTGCAGATCCAGTGATGAAACCCAGTGGCTAGCCAGCAGCCTCGCCTTTATGAACAGAGGTTACCAAATCTGAACACTGCCACCACTACCTTACTCAATTTTGGCACAAATCATATATATGGTCTAGATGTTATGCCACTCCTAATCATTATTACAATCAAATAGCATTGCAATTTGTATGTCTGATATCATCTGTGTGAGCAAAATGGACTAAAGCTACATGTTCTGCACAAGACAGAGGCAGCAGGAAAGTTAAATCTATGCCTAACAGCATATCCAACAAACTATTCATACATAATTGCAACCAATTCAGTTGCTGTGTATCAGCAAAGATACAAGACCTTTCACAGCAAAGCAAAGGAATATTTTGTCACTAATATTTCAAGCTGGTTGTTCAACATACAGACTAAATTTGCATTCTGTTCTCTCCATGCAGGAAAACTGAAAGGCTCTTACCTCATGACTGAAAAAAAAAATATACTGAGCGTTTGATATTACTCATCTTTTTCAACTCTGTTAAACAGCTGCAAACATGGTTTTCTCAGAAAAAGTACACACTAACATGGTATTTTCATATTTTATGAGATCGTACTTTCAACTTTTTCAACTTTAAAAGTCTGGTAATAAAATAACCAGTCTAGATTGTTATACTTAGTACCTAAATCAATGGAATATGTATTTTTAATTTATCTATTATTGAAAAAAAGCAGTTTCTTACAAAAATATGAAGGACAACAATACTTTATTGAAGTATACTTTAGCCTGTATGCTTTGTACATACCACTAGGAGAAACAATTACAGGCTGAAGAAGTCTTTGCTCTCCTCCTGGGGGTAAATTCAGTACAATGACAAGCACTGTACCCAGTGTAGTCCCAACCCACAGGCACGGGGAAGGTGATGTATCAGCCTTTCTTGTGAAAGTCTCACAAAAATGAAGAGCTGAAATTGCCTCGCGTGACTCTTTATCAATGCTAGTTACACTAGAACTCCGGGACCGACTGAAAGAGTTGTCTTTGACATCTGAAAATAAATCAGCATTAATTAAAAAGAATGACCAAAAGCAAGGATTAAGAGAATTCTTTTTTTTTATTTAGTATCAACTATATGCTAACTATCATTCTATTGATTATTACCCCTGTATTCTTTCTTAGTCATGTTTCCTTTTGGCCCAGTTTTCAACTGCTTCTGAGCATATCAATTTTTGTTACAGAGGTTGCTATTACGTAATCATCATGAAAATTGTATGTATATTTCTGTCTTCTAGGGCCACAGAATTACAGTCATCAAACAAGACTCGCTTAAAAAAATTGAATTACAAACCTCTCTGCCAATTAGTTCATTGAACAGATTAAAAAATACAGGCTTCCATGGAACGTGGTTTACTAACCTTATGAAGATATAAGTATTTTACTTTAGGAACTGCAGTGACATGCAGACAGTGTGATAGCATGGAACCTGTAATGACCCACAATAATATTGTCCCATTTTAAGAAACTGTATGGAGGAGATTAACAGGCGATTTACAGACACCTAAGCTTTTAGTAAAAGAAATAACAAATGCTGCAAAATGCCACCTGCTACTGGTATGCAAAGCTGAAGATTTTAATTTTGAATGCTGTAGTATAGTGCCAGTAATGGCACTAAAACTTTTCAGGATGTCTTGCTCATTGCTTAGTAAATAAATGAATTTTAATGTTAACAAAAGCTCAAACCAGTAAATGTGCTGCTCCACTCTATTTGGGTGCTGCCTGTTGGTGTGGTGACACTTAATACGTCAGCATACACTGAATTTATCTGTGCATTCACAAATTAATGTTTTACTTTCTCAATTCATAGTTGCAAAATTTTAGCACAAGACAGCCCTTACCAGTAAAAGTTTGATGCAACATACATAATGACTTTTTAAAAAATTTAGTTCTTGATTTGGATCTTTGTGTAGGGTATATGGAATTGGCATCTTTAAAGTAGGACAAAGAGTTAAAGAGCAACATTCAACCACATAATTTTTGTAAGTATTACTATGTCAGTTTCATTACATTATAGCAAAACTTTCTATAAAGAACATCTAACATGCATTTCGAAAGCATACATAGTAGATTTCATGTGACTAAATACATACATCCACTCTACACAAACAGTGAATCTTCTCAGGACTTAAAGGATAGAAACAAGGATAGGAAAAGAATTACTGTGTTGAATTTTAGCTGTCAAATGTAAAAAATGGATTATAGAAAAAAATTAACCACTCAGATGTTAACATCCTAAGTTTTAGCATTTAAATAAAATTAAATCCAGAGTAAAACAATGAAAACAATTATTTGGTTTTATAATTCTTCTAATGACCACCACCTCTTATGATACTTGTTTTTTCAGGCTTGAATATTTACTAATTTAAAAGTTTTTTTCAAATTTAACATGGATTAATCAGTCTGAACATAATCCTACAGTAACTGTAATAGGCATAACATTAAATGTGCATTTGTGAGTTCTAGCTGGTTGAGTATTTGAAGAGCATGTGTACAAATTCCAGAAGCATTGGAATGAACAGCAAAAAAAAGGAATAAAAATTAACTTGCCAGATAATACAGGCATTCTTGAAAGTGAACCATTCAGAAGAGAGAACTGAGGTAAACAGTTTAACTGTTTGAGTGCATCTTATATATCCTGAAGTCAAGGAAGAAGTCAATGGTTTGTTAATGGATTAGATTCGGATGAGGAGGAAGGAACAACAGTGTGATGAATCACTACATACCACTTCACCAGAAAGATGGAAAGATGAGCAACTAAACCAAAGAATAAGACCTAGTGGCAATAGTATCTCAATCATTGGATTAGAACATTGAAAAGCAATGGTACAATGCTGACTAGGGTATGTTCAAGATAACTTCTGTTTTAGAAAGTGGATAATAAATGCAGAAACACACTTTAGATTTTCTTTTATCTATCCAGGAAGGGAAAGGGGTAGGTTAAAGAACCAAAGACAGAAAAGTAATCCGAAAGAACAAGATCATGGAAGAGTAGGTTTCAAGAAGCCATGGAAAAAATGAGAGAAAATGACAAAGATAATGAATTTGGGAGAGAGGCATCTCAGCTGTCTCCTAGATAAAGCCACATAAGCAGCAACAACAACAACAAAAAGCAAGCAAGCCACCAATCTTTGAAGAACACTATCCCACTAGGAGAAAAGATAGAAGTAAAATAAAAAAACAATATTATAATTGCTTAAGGAAGCTATTGATGGATCTGAAAACAGAAGAATTTCACACAGAACAAAATGAGGCATCTAAGTGCAGGTGTTTAGACATGTGCAAAATCAAAACCAGTCAAAGACTCTTACAATTCAGAAGGTACAGACTATTTTATGAGTATACCGGAAGTGATGTGACAAACCCCACCTTTCCATAATTTCAGTAGAAAAAACAGCAAATATTCAGTGATTTAAAAAATGCTTCAACTCTTTCAGCATTGGAAAATGCTGTAAAAACTTCAGCATTCACTTTTCTCCAGTCTTCATTGGAAAAAAGTAACACTTCAAAGTACTTATTGCCATCAAAGAATTGTGAGTAAAACAGCAGAATTACAAATGGATAATATTTAAGCACAAATGTGTTCCAGCTTGCAAAGTATAATAAAATTCACCCTATGCCGAAATTATCCCTAAACCATTAGCAAACATAGTAACGAAGATACATATTGAAAAGAGAAGTCATATTCTTCTGCTTTTTTGTGCCAGAAAGGCACAGTTAAATCCCTCTAGTTCTGGGCACTGAGTTTAGAAAGAGAAGAAAAAATTCCAGTTCCAGAGGAAATTAAAAGAAGCCATCCTAGGTTTAGACAACATAACCTAAAGATGAAGGAGCTGAATTCTGTAAAAAAACCCCCAAAACCCCAATAAAGCAAACTGCAAAAATTAAATTAGATACACGATGACAGATTTCAACAGCATAAAATGGCTAACAAAGATAGGGAGTACTTGTTAACCCTGTTCATTGTGGAAAGGACAAGAAAAAGTTAATATGGAAGCAAGGGAATTTGATTAAACAAAAGAAAATTTGTCTAATTAGACTAGAAAACATTGAAACTGTCTGGTTATTTTTCTGGAGGCTCATGAATAGATCAGAGTTAAATTGTCAAACATCTGTATCATTGCCAGAGCAATGGATTAAAGGATCTCTGAGGGCTGCTTCCAACTTTGTATTTCTCTGAGTGGGGCAAGCTGTAATTGTAAATCAGGGTGGTCCAGCTCAGTTTCAGAGCATGCCGGTGCCATGGACATTTTCCTTGTCAATAGCAGCAGCAGCTGCCAAATACACAGTGCTACAGCTGCCAGCGTGATCCTGGTCTGCCTTCAGCTGGGCTTATGCAGCAATTCTGCTGCAGAAAGGGGAGCGAGCTGTGGCAGGCAGAAAGCAGCTGCATCTACTGCTGTAGGTCTACAGCTGTCCCCCATCATCTTTAGAGAACAAGCCAGGGAAGCTGGAGCTGATCTACAAGCTGGCTGTCAAAGTATTAAAAAAATAATCTATTCATTTTTATGGTGTTTTTGTTATGCAACACAATGACCTTTAGTACTAGAGACTCCACAACTGAACTGCTTCTTATATAAGAAGTTACTGCGTTTTTTCAAGAAAAATTAAATTCTCAGACTGGTCATCCATCCAAACAGCTGTACATTACTTTAATTTAGAGAGAGTGGTCACAAGACAATTAACAATTATAAAACTATGTCCAACTATTTGTTGAGAGGAGCTCCACATACCCTGTCAAGATATTTCATTTTTCAATTTAAAATTAATCACATATCAGCAGTTTTCCTTATGTTGTCTGCTTATTCACGCTTTTGCTATTACAACACTACTGATAAAGTGAGTGACAGATGCCTAAAAATTATGACGAAAGTGTGATAAGCCATATACAGGAATTGTAGGCTTACCTTAAGATGACAGCAATGACATTTTGTGCCTGAGAGTCCCCAAAAAGAGTGGAATTAAAATTTTAGTTCTATACTTCAGATAAATGCAAAAAAAACTCATGATAGCTTACATAATTTAGGACTCTAGTGTACTTGCATTCAGTTTTAGTAAGAATAAAATCAACTATGTAAACTTACCTAAATCAGGCTTTAACTCAGTTGGCAAACTTAGCTTCCTGGACATCTTTGCTGAAAAGTGAAGTATATCTTTTTTTTAAAAAAGAATAAACATAATTCTGCTGGCCTTTATTTCCTTCTTTCCCAGTATTTAACATATAATTGTTTATTACATTAATTGTGATACTTTACAGGATTTCCACTAAAGCAGAGCCTCACTTCCACAACTGAGGGGTGCAAAGCAAAACATGGAAGGCAGCAAAAACCCTAAATGCATCATTTTGTTACTTTTGCTGAGCTTGATTTCTCCTCAGGCTTCAGGCAGAAGTTGACAGATTGGATGAATTTGGCTTTGGTTCAACCCCAAGTTTTATCTCAGGCGAGAGAACAGAATACAGACTCTTGGCCATTGCAAAGACGAGCACTTAGGCTTATATAAAATTAAGATACCATCCCCTTTCTCATGCATTATTTTCTGACCAAACCTGAGAAATTTAAAAGTAGAAAAAAGATGAACTTGGATGTGCTAAAACATTAATGCACATGTGCAAAAAGCTAGTAATCTGAGATGCAATCTGCAACACTAGAACAATGATCATAAAACCAGCAGCATACAAATACTTGCAACATTATACAACATCCCCCACCCTCCAATAAAACAGTATAATTTTGATAATACTGGTCAAGTGAAAAACAGCACTTGAATTCATCTCCCTAATTTAGAAATTCTTTTTATAGGAACTGAAATCTGCAGTGCATCTGAACTGCAGTACCATACTAAAAACTGCTTCTATAACAAACAAAACAAGTAGACTACTAGGCATACATCCCTCTTCCATCTTTCTGCCTTTATGGGAGAAGGAATTATTTTGATGTAGCTTAACTACTAGACCAGGACTACACTCTGAATTTATTTCCCAGACACGTGCTTGAGTTTTGATATATTATTTAAATCTTCACCATCTTGCAAGGGTAATACTTCTTTTACTAAAGTAGATGTTGAGAACAGCCTCATAACTCTAGGAGTTCCTTACAATGGGTACCACTTGTAAAGCAGCCTTAATCTTGCTGCATTTCTCTGTTAAAAATGGAGTTAATTCATTTTAATCATGACTTTAACAGAAGTCATTCCATTTTCTACATTTTCTTCTTTCTGCAGAAGAACAGCATGTGATTTAAAGTTACTTCCACTCCTTCAAAAAGTGAAATGCTTCACTGTATCATGAATTACGCTCATCAATATTGCAAATGCTAGTTATCTGAATAGTTGAACAGTTTTATTCCTGTCATACATTATAAAAATTTGAGAACAGGACTCCAGAAATAATCTTCTAATTTCCTTCATGTGTCAATGTTAAAAGTATGTTCAAATTAAATTGAAATTACTTACTCTCAGACGGAAATGATAGTCACTTATTTTAGTGCAGGCTGAAACTGAAAAGGGCAGCCTGACTACATGTTTTCTACCCTGATCCTTGCATTTACACTGGCACATACCTAGCTTAATGCTGAGGCCAAAACTCATCTAAATGAAGTTTCTGCCAAGGGTTGTTTCCAAACAAGATCATCCCGTGTTTCAGTGCAGAGCTCACATACACAAACAGAAAACCATGGTACAAAACAGCACAAGTGACCTGGAGCCCATCTTTTTGCTATCAGCTTGAACTTAAATCAGCTTGGAAAAAGATCATTCTCATCTGGAATAGTGAATTACAAGATGGGCATTCCTTATAAGACTTGTTTTCTGTGTTAGAAATGCAAATCATAAGAGCTGAGACGTTGAACAAAACTCAAGTTTGTATATGGAAAATAATTGGAGTTATTTTTGGCTTTTAACAGCTTTTACCACGTGTGAATACCAGCAATGATTAATTAACTTGGTAATTGAAGACCAGCGCAGCCACTTTTTCATATAGAAACATTTGGCACAATCTTAACAATTTGGAGAAAACTGACAGAAATGAGATACTAGGTAACAGATAATATAGCAGGTAATAACAAGTACATGCCAGTGTGTTGGATTCTGAGTATTGATCCACAGTTTTAGCTTTTCGTTCCTTTGTGAAAGGCCAGCTGAGCGAATGACATTGACAAGACAAAACAAGTTTGTCAGACCATTTTCAGCATACACTGAACTATGTCTCATTAACAGGAGATGAGGATACATGAATTATTAAAAAGGATGTAAGTGTTGGAAATCATGAACTAGTGTATTATGCAAATAAAATCCCATTTCAAAATATATATTAATGTGCAAACCCTCACAATAATTCAAATGTAAATAAGAACTTATTTCAATAGCAATGGTGCCATCTTGTGTTTAAAGAAAAAAACTGCATCAACATGTAGAAAATAGGAAAAAACCTGCCTCAATATGTAAGAAAATAGGAATATTTTGCCAGATTAGCTCTTTTTAACCAACATTAGTCTGTATAAAAAAACCTTATTGTATTCACACCTGGCTTATGGTTGAAAATAGTTTTGGTAAATTCAGTTTTGCTATACCTCAGATTGAACTAGCAACGTGCTAGACACCTTCTACAAAACAAAATATATATATCAGCAAAATGGAAAATATAGGATGGAGACCTACAGAGAGAGAGCATTCAGTGTCAGGCTTCTCACTCCAGTTGTACAACAGGGCAAGGGTGATGCTGACTGCACCTGCTGCACATGGCTGACCTTAAGTAGTAGCTGTCATATCAGAGTTCGAGACCTCTCTTGAGGATGGTGGTTGCTGCAGCATTTACAGCCAAAACTACCCTTCTGCAGCTGCTGTGAGACAAAGATAGGTCAGGGAGCTGTTTTGCTCCTCCTGGCACACTGCTGCTCAAGGCATCAGTGACTATCTCGCCTGATTGTAGACCTAGAATTAATATTCCTCTAAATTAGAAAACCTTGAGTAATACACAGCCACATGCACATTCTTTCTGTTATTATATATGATTAAGTATCATATTAGAAAACTGACAAAAACCAAGGGTTATTGGAGATTTCTTGTAGGTCAGGCCTGGGAGGGCAGGTGTTAAAATATGAAAGGTTGCCTTGGCATAGCATGTTATATGTCAGTATGGCAGGCACAACCCTCAGTTCAGTGAAGAAAACCTGAAGGCTGAGACATGACTGAACTATCAATAGGAAGCTGTGGCTTAAAAGTAAGTTACATTCTATTTGCAGTGGGTTATCCTGAGCTGATACTTGACAGTATATAGCAGATCAGTTTGAAAGCTATAGAGTGACTTCTCCTCAGTTCCCTTTAAAGACAACAATCAAAATAAAGTTCTAAAGATTATAAGGGAGACAAGTGTCTTGGTGTTTTGTCAACCAAGAGAATAGTTTATGAAGCCTATTTCATACAATATTACATGAGAAATAACTAAGCAGCTTAGAATTTGTTAGACATACCAAAGCTCCCAAATTATTCTGTATTTGACAACTACACAAAAGTGAAATATTTATATTACCAATTACCAAATGTTGAAAGCTGTAAATTTCATATAAGAATAATAAAACCATTTTACAAGAGACCATAAGAAAACACATACGTGGATATATCCAAAATCAGATCAAAGTATGAAAACCACTTTGGAAGAAACAGTCATACTCTGACATTAGGGCAAATGAGAATTTAAATGAGTATCTTAAAAGTTGATTCCATGAAAACAGCAGCAACAAGTCAATATTTTAGCAGTTAGAAAAACTTAGGTGTAGACTTTGAATGTAACAAATGTGAAAAACCTTATGTCAGTAGTAGCAGCAGGGATTATAGAAGTCTGGAATTAAATCTACCCTGCTTAGCTCTGTCTACTAATACTGCTTGCAGTTGTTTTTGAATATATAAATGACAGAAAATAAATAAGATCAATTTTCCTAAGTATTTGACATGCAGGGTACTAAAACAATTATAAATTTATTAATATTTAACACATTTTGCTGGCCCCTTTACTAAAGCTTTTTTCCAGAAGTGGCCATTACAATACATCTTTAACTTCCAATGTGATTTGTAGCTATAATATTTAATCATTTGTATCTCTTCACACCAAATAATTAACTAACCAAAGTACAAGTGAAACAGCTTAAGACTTTGCTTCCACTGAAGTTTGAGCCCAATGTCTTTCTCTAAAAATGGCACAGCCTTAGAAATTAAGTACTTCCTACTAATTCTTCTTTCTGTAAATTGATCTACAATTAGCACACTTCTGCATACAATTCACAGCATATTGTTTATGTTTAACATTCCTAGGAAAAAACCCCAAACCAAGCCACCAATATGTTGGCATAGGAAACATTTGCATATTGTTTTACTTAGGCTATTGTTTCAATTTTATGTGGTTTTTCACCCTCTAAAAAACATCAGAGAAACTTTGTTTAAAATTATCACTAATTATAGAAATCTGTAGAAATTACAATGTCTCATATTTGTAACGCTGTGTGTTACATTACCACTTCACAGCCCTATCACTGAAATGAAATGACTTCATACTTCGCTAGCACTAATGCCTTGCTCCCTGTTCCCATGTGACAAATACAGGGGTGATATTAACAGCAACTGAAGTTCTCAAGGTAAATGATTCTTATTCTGTTTTGCAACACATTTAACAAGTTGTATTTCACACATTGACAAAGAATAGAAAGAACTCAAACTGATTGCACTAATTACTAGTGTAGAGAGCTATAACCATGCTATACACATCAAACTCATCCATAAGAACACAGTTGATGGTAAACAATTTGTTTCATACAACATGGTGACGTTAATGACAGTGACACATATTACAAAACTCATTGTACATTCACATTCGGTTGGCAACTCAGTGTAAAACAGTGAAATGTGAAAACATGCAACTGTTAACACAGAATAGGTGTTCTATTCATGTGAAAGAGCTCAGAATGTAAGTTCCGAAAGAGCTAGAGTGAACATGCCACATAAGCTAAAGAAAACATGGCAGTGAAACAACCATGTTCAGTGCACAGCATCAAACCATTCAAAATGAAGAGAATGCAAAAGAAATAATTAGCTCTAAACTTCCAATCAATTGTGCAAGTTACAGAAATCACAGTATAACTTACAGCTTGAAGAATGCAATACTTGTAAATAAATGCTTTCCTTTCTTTAGCTGTGAAAAACATTCACAATGTTTTCAGTTGAAAGGCTTCAAGCTGAAACAGATGTGAATAGTTCTATAGAATTGTCATTAGCATATTTTATTAATGCTCTAACATAACTCTTTGAAAAGAAGTGGGGAAAAAAAAAGTCACAAACTTCCCATGTGTTTTGAACAAGACGGTGTATCTTATGTTCAGAAGACACAAAAGGGAAACATTACCTCAGCGGACATTGACCTAACATGCACAAGATTAAGCATTGCTTTTCTTATTAGAAGATCTGAACATTATCTTCCAGATACCCTAAATTTTCTTTAGGGGGAACATACCAATGCTCATGTAAAAAATACTAATTTTTCTTCTAATTACAGATGAATTCACATAATATATTACTGACAGCCATTTGCTTTCTTGAATTATATTCAGGCTTCTGCTGCCTCAGAACTCATCTTCCCTGCCATTTCTGATATCACTGCAAGAAGAGTTCAACATAATACTGTACAAAGGGCATATTGCTCTTCCTCTGTACCTCAGATTCCAAGGATAACTTCATCATACTCGTATTTGTCTCACTGAATTTTGGGTTATTTTTAATTACTGAATTGCAATGAAAGAGATTAATGGTTTAGGATAAAAGCTAAACTGCCAAACAGAAAAATCCAAGGGAGACAGCAGGAAAATAAATCTCTTCCTCCCTAGTCTTAACATATGGTTCTATACAACCTATGAAATAGCAGTTTTGCAAACAGTTTTAGTATATAAAGTAATTTCAACCTAAACTGACTGAAGAGATAAAACAAAATCATCCTAGAATGATATATTCATTTGCTAAATGAAAACAAACGAAACCATTAACAAAGTGATTCCGCAATGAAAGCAACCATATCCCAATTAAGGAAGAAGAGTCCCTTTCCCAAAATTAAATCATACAGCCTCTCACCTTCATTTATTTAAAGACCCAGTTGTCAGAAGCAGAGTTATTTTCATTCCAATCATAAAAAGGTTCAATCTACCTGCACACAACATATCCCAAGGCAATTTCATTGCCAAATTTTTAAGACACAAGTCTAGAGCTGCTGGGGTATTGTGTCATTTGGATGCAGAAAAGTAAATGAAGTTCTGGAACAGCCATGAGGTATATTTGTATATACAACCAAGTGCTCTTCCAGATGAATAAATGAAACCATGATACTACCTCTTTCTTGACCATAGTCATATAGAAATCTGACCATATGGCTATTAATACAGCATATAAAAAGGAAATTGTATCAGCCACATGTTCTCATTTGCAAAAGTAGTGGAATAATGTTGTGCCTTGGATAGACTGAACTCTTACTATGTATTAGAATTTAATCCATCCAGAGAAATAGAGAATTGCAATTGTAAAATCAGAGAATCTCAACCACTGATATCCTTGATTTCTTTTTAAATTATTGTGCCTAGTATATTTAGTACAGAAGCAGCCCATAGAATTACCAATTAGCATAAAGAATGAAAAATTAATAACTTACTACATTGAAATTTTACTGTTATTTTGCCTTTTTTTTTTTTTTTTTTAGCTGCTGGGTTAGTGTTGCATAGAGTAAGGCACCAGATTACAAAGAGGAGAATTTTTCTAGTTCCTACCTATGTCATTGGTTACCATCTTGGAAAATTTTCTGCTTTTGGTCTTCACTGTAAATATTTTAAGAAAAAAGATCAATCTAAGTGCATCAAAAGGTAAACTGAAGAAAAAAATAAGACTAGAGAAAAAAAATACTATACCCTTTTCTATAAAATTATTCATTTTTTGTTCATCATCAGAATTGTCTGGTGAACCAGAACCTACAAGTGGAGACAAATGAAATGGATATATATTTGACATGAATGAAGTGGATATATCTTAGACACAAGCATTAATACAAGCTTTGAGTTTAATGAAGATACAAAGAGGTATTAAAACATCAGATATTGATACTGGTATTCTCTATAGCTGTACTAGATATTATAAAGTACAAATTGTTTTGGTATGACAAGAGGTACAATGTTGCACATTGTAGTGAGTTTATTCCTAAAAATATTTCCCTCATTGAATAAATGTTTATATTGAACAACTAAATAGATGTACTAATCATTGCTTCAGATAAAAAGATTAACTTAAATCATGATTCACAAATCACTGCTGTAACAATAAACTCAAGTTCCATAAAACTGTTTGTTTGTTTATCTTTTTTCAATGCAGTGAAGTCACTGCTGGACCACAGTTCTTCAACTATTCTGCAGAAAACTCTGAGCCAATGCAGCCACCTGGGATTTTTCTGCATCTGTAATCCTGAAAAACTGGCAGTAGCTACAGACCACAACTTCAGGCTTATTGTTGTCATGAAATTACAACATCGTCAGGAAAGTAAAACATATTTCAACTGAAAATATCCAAATGTAATTGGATTTTATGATGTGGAAGCACAAAATAAGAACAGAACACAAGCATTTTGGCACTCCTGAAGACAAAAACTTGGCAGTTTACAATGATATATAATCTTTCACAGGTCAGATAAACGCCCCAGAGATTAAGTCTATTACTGCTTGACTTCTATAGAAATAGCAAGAGAGAACATTATTTCTCTTCCATTTTCACAGTATTTCTACAATTCTGTGTTACTGAAACTGTAGGACATTCTCCTAACTTGCATAGGCAGGTAGTCCCTTTCACAGTCCTCTCAACTATGTAACTAGGCACTTAAATGCCACCTTGACACCCAATCCCGTCAGATCGCAGAAGCTCAGCAGGATCAACCTCTGTTAGTACTTGGATGGGAGACCTCTTGGCAATACTGGGGGCTGTAGGTTCTAGTCCTGAGGACTTCACTGTCACCATCCAAGTTTGCTCGGCTGTGGCAGATGAACCGTAGGAGTTAAACGGTGGGGCCAGTTCTGCGCATGCTGTGCCTCACCTAAAAAATCCACTGCACAGGCTGGAAGGGCACACCCACATGGGGAGAGCCCTTCCCAAACCTTCATTGGTGAAGCCTTGCCATTGAACTATGTAACTACCCACTGGAGGAAGTCAAATGGAAATTAAGTTCCACTTCTCTTTGTATGGACATGGAAAGGTGAAATATTATTTGAGCACATGCACTTCAGTCCAAACAGCGATTCGTCTGTTTTACAGATCATATTGTAACAATCAAACCAGTAAGGCACTCAATTGTCAATCCCACCCTCTAATCATAAAGCTAGGAATATGCAAACATTTTGTGCTTCTGCATCTTCCTTGTAACTAGAGAACCTCTAGATTGGAAAAAAGTTATTTAAATCTAGCCTCCACCCTGCTTCACAAGCTCACCAACACTCTACTGTAAATTTCTCAAAACTGTCCTCTCTGAATATTAAATGGAACTTTCAAGATTCTTTCTAGTCTTGTGCTCTTGCTTGGAAAAATATAAAACTTAAACCAAATCTAAGGAATTGCAGTTCTCTCTTCACAAACCTCACCAAATGATATCCATATCAGGGAGGTGCCTCCAAGTTTTTTTCCAAAGGAAAAATTGTGAAATCTACCATGAACATCTCATTCATTAAGAGCTGGGAGCAGAGGATAGTAGAGGGAAGCAAGGCCCAGTCTAGCCTCACTACTTCAAGATTCTGCTTTACATGAGAATGTAACAGTTCCATTCCCTCTCCATCTTTTGTCCATTTGCTGGTTTTGGTACTTTAGACTTAGCTTAGTACACATCAGTAATGATACACACTTTTCACAGAATACTCAGCTCCCCAAACTTCTAGGTTTTATTCTAAAATGAACTAAGTTCAAAACAGTATTCTCAGAAAGTCAACCCAAATTGAAGATTGATCTTTACCTCTGCAGGACTGGAAATTTCCCTCCACTTTTGTGTTGTTTCAGGCCATTTGAATTCACCTATTCTGAGTTGCCTTCTTATTTGATCTTCTTAAAGAAACACACAAATTTCCTTAGTTGTTAACCTACTTCAGCTCACACAACTCAAGATGGGAAGGAGGAAGGTTATCAGAGAAGGAGGGGAAGCAAATTGTTAAATTTAGAGGTTTTCTATAAACCTAGATTTTAATCTTTGGACTTGCCTTCATTGTACTGTTAGTGGAAATGGTGAACTAAGTTTCACTCCAACTCTACATTATGAGAGAAACCTTCTAATTCAAACTACACAGTGTTTTACATTTAAACTGTATGAGTTGGTAGTGTTTGGGCTGATATTTGGGTGGTGCTGGAGCAAGAGGAAAAAAGGACACACGTTAAGGTTTACAACTCAATAGCTGTTCATTGCATACATTTTATAGCAGAAACCAGACTTAGCCTGGACTTTTTAAGTGGGTCAAATTCAAATACTTTTGTGAGATTGACACCTATCTTCAGCCTTGACAGACAAAGGGATTTACTGCAACTGCAGCACTGCACAGCAAACTGTTTACAGATACCAGTCTTGACATTTGAAAATGAAGTAGGAAAGATGTACTGTGTTCTAAACACAAAAAAAAAGGCTTTCACTGTAAATGATGCTGAAGTTGACAACTTCAGCATGCCAGTACTTAGCATTACACAGGATTGTCATGAAATCACATCTTCAGTTAAGACTTCTAATTAAAACTCCCCGCCAAGTTTTCTTTTAATTATAAATAAATTCAATTTACTGTAAGAAAGAGCTAGCAAAAACGAAAATGACATTGATTGATCTAGAGAAGAGTTTTGGACAATTTAAAATTAACATCAAAAGGCAGCAGTTGTCAAATTAGAAATGAAAATTTATGTTAAAATTTCTACTAGAGTTACAGGTACGATATTTTGTTTTGTTACGCTTTCAACTTAGCTTTGAAAGATACAGGCTACAATGGAAAAGGAATCTGTCTTTATCTTGATTAGCATTTTGCACTACATTTCACATACTACTTGATTTAAACCTACAGTTTAGTTCTTTAAATTTGAGTAGTTTTGACTGAAATAAAATGACATGTTTAAAAGTTGTCAGAGTAATAAGTGAAGATAAGCGACAATTCTTAGCTACTAGAAAAAAAATATACACCTCTAATATCATAGATTGACATACACTATTAAATATTTACATGGCTATAGCCTCAACTCGCCAATAGGAAATAAAATACTAAATCTTGAAGCTATCACTTAAAATATTCACATAGAGCAGTTGCAACTCAAAAAAAAAAAAAAAAGACGTGGAGGTGGGGGAAGGGGGAGTTAAGTGAGGGACTCTTACTTGGTTAGGATGCCAGTTTCTGAAGGCCTCTGATTTCAAAGAAAAATAGTAATCTGCCACTTATGAGAAAGGAGAAGTAAACCTGTTCAGAAATAAACTTCACCACTTTTGAGGACTATGAAACACAGTCACATGAACTATTACAGGAATTTGTGCATATCTTGTCAATGCTTCAAAATTCCATTGTGCAGTATGTTCCCTGAGGCATAAATATTTCAGCTTATATTTCTCTTCACTCATCTTTATGACATACTGCTATTGCATCTCTTGAGTCAACCTTGTTTTAAAATTGCAGCTGTGCAACACAGCAGAATTTATGGCAGCTCAAACAGTTTGTGAGAGCACAATAGGTTTTACATAATTACTTAACTAGTAATGCATGCCATCTTCTGGAAAAATAAGAAGCTGACGATCAGAGAAAGTTATGATTACCTGATGTGGGTGACTTGCATCGGTCTTCTGGCACCACTGTACCTTCATTAATATCACAAAGACCTGCTGAAACAAAACCAGATTACTATAGATAGAGCTGCTATTTCATTCTTGCTTCCACTGCAATTAGGAACTTCATTTCTTATTAGATACAAACAAGCCAGTTGTGATAGAATTTCTGTTATGTATTATTTTTTGACACTACACATAGTGACTGTAGAGTCACTTCTTCCTACTAAAGTTTTCTTTTCAAAATACACTCCCTCACAAAATTTCAGTGAAAAATCACCTCATATTCAGCAAAACAGACTTATCAGAACAGTTAATTATGTACACGCTACAGATATATATCAAGTGCAAACACAATTTGCTTCGAAAAAAATCAGTTCTATTAAAATGTAATTGCTAAAGAAAATCAGATGAAAGAGGATTTTAAAGATTACAAACACATGATGCGTGAAACTACAGTGCCTTTTTTCAAACTACTTTCCCACTGTTACAGTGATACGCTTTGCAATTTGCACTGCCAAGTTCATTTTCCCGAAAAACTCCTTACTGACGTCACTTACAGAATTCAGGGCTTAGGGATGCTTACAAAGGTGTTCTTCCTAGTATGAAGGAATTTCAATAACATTCTTACATCATTAAACCTAATAAATTTGAATAACTGCATTAACATCTAAAAACTAATTTCTTTTGTTCCAGTGAATAAAATACAGTCTATTAGTCCACAATCTGATGCCAAAGATATAAGTTGCCTCATAAGCCTTCTCAGTATTATTCCAAAGCATGAACTAGAAGTATACAAGGAATTTTTCTAATTTTCTGTTTGACAAGAAATTGCTGCCAAAGCGGTCCACAATTAAGAAAAATGAATGTTATTGTTATATTAAGGTTAGTAATGCATCTTCAGGTTTATATCATGAAGTTTTCCTACAGAAATTTCATGATGTGATACTAAGGCAAACAAGCATGTAATACTGAACAGTAATAGTTAAGAAATATTTGTTAAAAGTAAAGTGGTTTGCATGCACACAAATATTTCCAGTAGTCAAAAAGTTTGAGAAGTGTAATGGTAAGGGCTAAAGCAACAAAGGCATTACATGGAAAGCCCGTCTATACAGCTGTACACTACACATTCACAAGTGCATTTATACATATCTGTTAACAAACAAAAAATACAAGAACAGTTCTATTCTAGCAAAGCTTTAAAATTTCCAAACACTAAATGAGAAGTTAATAGTTTAAAGGGAAAAAGGTTCTCCTGAAGTACCATATCAATATATAACACACTGAAAAGTATGTTGCATTAGGAGTTTCATTTACCCAAAATAGTCTTTTTTAATAACACTAAGAGCATGAACTGCTTAAATCTCAAAACAAAATGACTAGAATTGATGTCAAATTGTCAAATGACCTTATGGCTTCACTAACCCTATATTTGAGAGCCTGGAACCAATTTAAATTCTAAAATGTCAAGTGAAATTCCAGGTGGAAGCTCTATCTTTCCACTACACAGGGATAACTAAATTTATTTAGTTATCTGTCAGTAAATCAGTGAACACTACAGGATAATCATGGTACTATTCTCAAAATATGATGTGATCTCTGCAAGCACTAGAGTTTTAAACAGGCATGGGAGTCTAAATGTTTTGAACTAGACAGGATTGTGTAAAAATATTTTCAAAAATCCTGATGTTGCTCTCACAACAAGCAATATAAATTTTAGACAGCAGTGCTGGCAGGATAAACCTGTCCTGTGCTCCTAGAAGTAATTGCACTTTCAGGAGCCAAACAAAACAAATCCAAACACGCAGTTCAGGAACTCAATTTCCTCTTTTTTGTAAATATCAATTCTTTACCTTTAAAGGAAGAGTTTAACTTCTTGCACTAGTTCTGCTATGAAAACTCATGAATTGACAGAAATAGCCTTTAGCCAAGAATGAAGTTTTACACCTGTACAATAGATTTCCTTTTAATAAGTCTTGAGCCTATAATTTGATTAATATACATTGAAATGAATAATAGGAGTAAGTGTGTATTGTAGTAATCATTATGGCTTCTAAACCTTGGAAATCTAAACATAGCTATGATTGCTATTATTTAAGAGAGAAAAGGAACAAGAAGAGATGGAAAGTAGTATTACCTATGATTGTGTTAGTAGTTAAACTAAGTAAAAAATAACAAGAATGATCTGACTTAAATCTGTGAACTAGGGAGGGTCTATGACCAAGAAGAACAAACTGGTGTGACAATCTCTATTGCTGTTCATATTAAAAACCCCAGGCACCCTGAAAGAAGCACTGGCAGTAAGAGCGCTCCCTTCGAAAAGTTCTCCTGTTTTGGGCTTATAGCATTCGTGCAAATTGCTATGAGTTACCAAAGCAAACTGATCCAAGAATTTCCATTTCAGAACTGCAAAGACTATAACCTCCTATAACACCAATATATGTAGAAATGACTTGCTAATAAGCTTTTAGTTTATCCCTCTGAACTCCTGAAGAAATCTGAAAACTCTCCAGATTAAAAAAAAAAATAAAATCAAAGGTCATTAAAGAAATAAACATTACCATGCTGCATTAAAAAATCCCCAGAATTACAGCTGAAATTAACTGATGCATCAAGTAAGTTTCATGTCAGTTTTTTGCATAAGCTTTAGCAAACATATCTGAAGAACTTACAACTTGAGTGGAAACCAGCCTAATTAAAAATTACCACTAACACTAGATAGATATGAAGATCTAAAAGTTAGAATTAAAAACAATTAGCCTAAAATCAGAGTTAAAAAAAATCCCCAAACCCAACAACCGAACCTTCTGATACAGTTCTTGCCTTGGCTGATGTCAATCACAGCTGATACTGGTCTCATGACATTTAAGTTAAAATTCAAATAGTCCGTGAAAGGGGATGAAGAAAAACAGCATGACCAAGAAAACCCAGAAGGCTTCTAGGCATGTATTTTCTTCTAGTTTGACCCGGCCCCAGTTCTTGTAGATTACATTTGAAAGAAGGCTTTTTGACATATAATAAAAATTTTAAATACTCACATGCATGCATGCAAGAACTGCTTCAATTTTGTCAGAAACGTAAAATGCCTCTGGTAGTGCTAAGAAATACTAACTTATAGAGTTGTATTATATTGTAGTAATCAAAAAGTCACATAAAATCTTGTAATTCCCAACAACAGTAATTGTTAAAAGAGTTAAAACAGGTGTCCTATGTGAACTTAAGGAATTAAGCAAAGAAAAATAACAGTGGTCTAAGTTTTGGTGTTCAACCATGAAATTATGACTTATCACTTGGTATCAGTACTGGCCTAATGGGTCCTGGTATATTTAGCAAACTGTATCAAGCAAAGGTCTTGGTGAAAGCCTCTACTGTGTATAGAGTATATAGAGTTTTCATCACACTATAAAGCTTTTACTCACACATTTCATGTCTTTTGGCACATGGCCAAAGTTCATTTCCACCCCTCCCTCACTATTACAAGTCTGAAGGCGAAAGTTGATTTTGCTTTCAAGCTTGACAGGCACCTGATGACACTGTCTGGCAGGCCTTAACAAAACACATATAGTGCATGCTTCACAAACTATAAGTTGCCACCCAAAATATGTGAGAGTATACCTGGTATGAATCACTGATAAATTCCAAAACACGATCCCAACTGGGAGCTTGTATCTGTAGAGCTAGCCTGAAATGACAGTGTACAGTCTAGCTAGTGTAGAGAGCCTTGTCTCTAAATAGATGCTGCTTTAAGACGGGAATCTGAATTTCTTGTCTGAGTAGAAAAAATAAGATGACAGAAACACACATCATATTCTTGAAACATGACTGAAGGGAAAAATCTTGCATTTCCATTCACATTCTAGAAAGTTACATAACTCTCACTATATGATTGTTTTAAAAAACACATGAATAAATTTTCAATTAGTTGATTAAGGACATGCCATTTACTAAATTCTAAATATGTTAGCAAATAGTGATGATCTATTGAATTGACATTCTCTGCTGAAATATACAGAACATCAGGGTTCTTAATGAGGAAGGACCAATTCTTCCTGTATTTTCTGGAAGTGGTTGAGTAACAGAGAATGATGCTTTCCTACTCCCCTCCCCACCCTCATACTGAAACAACTTAATTTTCAGCTCGGCCAATTCTGGGATATGTACAATAGCAATATGCTGCTCTGTTCCATGCTATCTGAATGTGAATTTAATGCAAATAATCAAGACCTTGTCCAAACGTTGGGGTTTTTGTCTTAAATACAGTTTTTGTCTCAAAGACTAGGAATTTTCTAAAATTACCACATTACATTACCTACCTAAGCATTTTTTCTAGGAGAATTTAGATCTTAAGTACTAATACTCCCTAAAGATTATTAGAATTGTGTAGCTGTTGAAAATGTCTTATTCATAGAAAAATTAATTTTGAAGTATTAAAATGCAAATGTTTCAAAGATAAAAAATTCAATGAAAGTGTATCTTTCTAAATAAAACCAAGAAATCATAAATTCCTTGCACTTTTGAAAACACTAAATACAGACACTAATGTCCAAGAAAGGGAGAATGCAAATCCCAAAGTGTTCTGACTATGTCATATAATTCCAATCCTCTAACTAACTTGAAGGGTAGTGCTTAAATGTAACAGGCTTATTATTTGTGGAAATTACACAGCAATACTACTTTATTATTTGAATTATTGAATTCTGAGGAATACATACATTGAAAGAACTACAAATAATGACAAATATTAAATGATAACCAGAGAAATTATTTTCAGCTTTTAAAATGAATGTAGCTTCAGCTAACCAAGACATTGTCAGGAGGGCAAACAGAAAGAGAACTACATGGTTAAGAAATTCACTCTTTTCTGCAAAACCTGTTTTAACTTATTCCTAAATAAAATAGTCCAACTGAATTCAGCTTTACAGTATTTGGTTTCAGAAACTAGTTTTGGAATTTCTACCCATCTTTTGCTTTTCATCAAAATAATAATCAATCAGTGCCAGATCCTGGTTTTCAGTTCTGAATCATCTTAAGGTGGAGGCATTTCTTTTATGGCCTGGTTCCCTTTCTGCCTTGGCAGCAGAGGATGAAAGACTATAGAGAAAGCACTATTTAACTATTAGGACTACTCTCTGAGATGTATTTCTTCTTTGTTGCTGCAGCAAAAATGGCACATCTGTGAATTGGATGAGAGTATAAAGTATTTATTTTATTATTTTTTTACTTTTTCTTTAACTCCAGTTCATTCTTCCGGCAGCTTAGCTGTATTCCACTCTACATTAAAAAATGGGGTGAGGTTACCTACCTCTGCCCAAGGGCTGGAGAAAAGTGGCATCCTGGGGAAAGGAACAATGCTTATCAGAAATAACCGCTACATTCTCCAATTTCTTGGATGCTGTAAATGATGTTGTTAGTCAGAGAATCTCTCAGGTAAATCCTGATTCTGATGGGCCACCTCCCTTACATAGTGAGCTGAACTTCAAAACTGTTTGGAAGGTTGTGCACAGTGTTGTGTAATACACAAACACCTTGATTCTTAATCCTTATACAAAACACCTTTGTAGAAGTAAATCTTTATTTGTAGCAGAAAAATCACTGTTTATCACAATGCTTATTATTATTAATGCTACTAATATTCTAACTCTATAGAGTTCTGAAGCTTTTTCTGCCAGAAAGGGAACCAAGCAAGGGAAGCTTCTAATAAAAGAACACTAACTTGTAAGATCTTGGGTCTGCGAACATCAGTAACTTGTGAAGTAGAATCTCCTTTTGATTTTGATATTTATTTATTTAAAAAGACAAAATACAGAAACTATTATGGTTGCTTTTTTCTTCAGGTTTCTTTCAAAGATATCATGAACAAGAAATACAATAGATGCAGGGTGAATTAAAATCAGTTTCCAAAAGTAAAACAGACGAAGAAAAATATTTATGGTGAGTGAACAAATCAAAAAAATTCAAATTCAGATGTTCAAAAATATTCAAATGCCATGAGATGACTTACTTATATAAGAGGTGCGAAGCTTTTTCACAGACTCTGAATATAAGTTAGAAAGGCCGCACATGCAAGAAGCCACAGTCAGCATACCTTTATGAAGCAATGAGAAAAGGAAAGACGGAGAACTAACAGTACATTTGAGACAGAAAAGCCAGCTGAATAACTTGTATAACCAGGTTTTTAAAATGCTCTTGCCATGCACATTGTTAGTATTAATAGTTAAGATGAAAAAATATGATGTTATGTAACAGCTTCATGAACAAAAAGGACTTTAATCATGAACATCTTAGAGACACAGTTGAAATAGTTATGAGGACATTAAAATAAGAAAAGCTAAGAAAACAAAGGCAAGTGACATTTAGCACTCTAAAAGGCAGATTACAATCTAAATGCATGATGCAGAATTTAAGCCCTGTCCTCCCAAGAGAAGTTAACACAGTCAACCAGTAAAGTTAGTACTTTTGCTCAAAGTAATTTTCTTTTATTTCATAGAAGAAAATATCTTATCTGGCAGGATAACAACTGCATATGTTCTGGTCTATATTAGTGACTTTTAGATAAGTTTCCTCAGTTGAAACAAGCTGATTGGTGTTAACTGAATCTTTCTGAAACCAACATTTTCTAAAATACATTATAGACATTCATTCATTTTAATAAAATATCACCTGAAGAACTTACCAGGACTTTATTCTGGTTCTCTCAAAGAAATCAACACTAGTGCATGAAGAAGGATTTTTTGAATAATTTATTTCTTATCAAAAATAATCATTTGGGGCAGCAATGACACTGTTTATTATTCTGTCTTTAGCTGTGTTCCTGAAATACCTTATGAGTTTCCATCAGGGAGAAGAAAGTTTTAAATTACTGAATTTTCCTTTTGATAACAAAAAGCTTGGCATTTTGACTGAAAAGCCACTGTTCTCCTCAGCTGAAAGAGAACACTCTTCAGCATATTTTAACTCAAAGTGCCTTTTTTTTTTCCAAAGAGAGATTTATTTTACCAGTTTGTATGTGGAAGTTAATTTGGCTTCCTCTCAAGCATAACATAATAGCATAAACAACGTACATGCTTTAGCTTATCAGGGACATTTCCAGTCAAAGTTTAAAACAGGAAGTCAAAGATGCCAGCAAACACACTGGATATCTGCAAACATTATTGGGTTTATACAAGCACATGATATGGGTACTAGCTTTATCAGAAATATTGGGATACTTCTTCATGCTCTATTATTATGTTAAATTCTTATAAACTTCATATATCCGCTGTACATACTTATATCTATTCACACATAGTATTTTCCAGTTGGCTTTTTCTTGAAACATTACACTGAAAAACTAAGTAATGATATCAAGCATCATGAGATTCCACTAAGCAACAATTTTTAAGGAAACATGATTTAACAAATCTGCAATAGTGACATTAGGAACACATTAAGGAGAAAGGATATAACTGCAGTAGAGAAAAGTATGTTTGCTTTCAAAGAATAGACAGTGAGACTAGATGATCAACTGTGCCTTTCTTCTGAGCTTATAACATGGTTTGGGTTACTCACCTCCAGACGGTTGTCGAGTTTTTCGGGGAGATCGTGGCTCCCTGCGATAAGGATCATTGGAGCCATACAGTTCAATAGTGCCCAGATTCAAGAGCACTGTCTTCTGGAGGTAATCAACCATGGCAATACCATTACAGTTTCCAAAAACTACTCTGCAAAAAGAGAAGTGGAAGGAAAGACAGTGCTAATTAAATATCTATAATTACTATTTTGGGGAGCAGTATTGTTTAGTTGTTCTCTTGTGAAAACATGGCATTGAGTAGAACAGATGATTGTCATTGTACCTGCCAACCTATCTGACAGAGCATTAAATGACACTCCTGGCTGCACAGTGCCGGGTGAGGAAGAGTGATGCTGATTTGTTTCTGCTGCTAGCATCATCAGGATCTGTCAGGACCCAAAAGGAATTATCTCCTAAGCACAACAGACTGATTACCTCTCTGTGTTGCTGTGCAGATCATGTGAACGCACATAGAGACTGAATTTTTTTGGATAATTTTAAACCCGTTTGACAGAATAATGAAAAAACTGTGTAGAATATACTTACAGGCCATATGCTGAGTTAACTGCTAAGCTGGTTATCTGTTGAGGAGGTTCTCCACTCACCCACACTAGCTGGATAACTAGCTCAATTTGGTAGCCTGGAGACTGCTTGAGAGGTGAATTTTTTACTCTGCAAAACAAACAAAACATGGTATCTTTTTATGTCTCTCCATAGTCTCAATTTTTAACTTATGGGTTCAGAGTTCATTACATTCTATACCACATTGGACTTCAGAAAGTTGGACAATTGTAAAAAATATGATCCAAACCACATAAAAGAAACAAGAAGAAAAACCCACATTGAAACTGTTAATTCATGTCTTTAGGGGCCCTTTTGATTGAAAATGAATAAAACAGTGACCACAAGTACTTAATTTTTCCCACTTTGAGAGCAAGGCACAACAGAGAGCTATTATGCTGCATTGCCTTGAATAGATAAAAGTGCTTAGTCAGCATCTAAAAAGAAGGTGTTAACCATTTTTTCCCAGAGTTCCCAGAAGAATTCTGATTTAGAGAATGGAAGGGGGTGAGGGCTGCATATGGAATAAGCACACTGAAAAGGGAAACAGAAGCACAATGCATTGAGACAAATACAAACAAAGCTGATGATACAGCAGAAAGAAAATGAAAACAAGTAAATTATTGCAATGGTAGACCAGTTGTATGCAATGAACCTGGGACTTGGGCAATTGAAGTTCCTGGAAAGACTTTTGTTTGAATGCCAATGAACAATTTTGTGCATGCCCTGCAGAAAGGATTAGGTCCTGCGTTTTTTTTAAGGTGAAAAAAGTTACATAGAAATCCTGTTCCTCTGTTTCCTGAATTCTTATTTTACCCATTCATTTTCACTAATGCATATTTTGGTTTGCCGATATTTTACAAAATTTCAGAATTTTTCAATTTTCTTTTTTTACTTAAGTTTTCTTTAGAAATACACCTCTGCAACTCGGTACAATCAATACAATATGAAAATCCTCACTCAGATACATTAAGCAATCACATCAGACTTAGCTATTTTCTAGATAGGGGCACTCAAAGAATTAAAATCCAAGTTGGGACCTTAAAGCTTCAGAAAACAAAAAGTACATACTTCAATTTATATCTGTAAGATATATAAAATAATATGTTACATTCTGGTAGAAAAAGCGATGGCCCAGAGATCTCATAATGCACTCTTGTAGAAGAGTTAAAAAAAAAAAAAGATTTTCTTCTTTTAACTTTCGTTTTCCAAATGAGTAAAAGCTTAGAAACTTACAGAAAAAAACCTCAATTTAAAAAGATCAAAAAACTAGTCAAAGACCTACATTGTAAGCACTATGAGGCATCATGCAAAGTGAAGATCCTTAACAGTAGGACATTTATTTTATTCTGTTTCTGAAATATCAAGTACTTCTCTTGGAGAGTTTTCAAAAAAGAAATATATTTATAAGCCTGAAGAGTTACCACTCAGCTAGCTATTGTAAGAATTTTCATCACTTTTGATTTGGCTCTAAAAAACTAACAAAGGAATGTTTTCAGGCATGGTTGGCCTAAAGTTAAAGAGAGTCACAAAACATCAAGTTTCCTATTCACTTCAGTGGACAGTAAGATACCCAAGTGACTAAATTGCTGCTTTTAAAAAATGTTTGCTCTATAGTAGGATCATCTATAACTATACTAACATCTATGCCAAATTTTCCTAAATAAAAACATAAGGATTTTCAGATTTTTTAAAAGATCAACTTACGAAGTTTAAAGAAATTAAAATTGCAATATTTATTCTTAAAACAGAGCTCAAATTTCTGATATTTGGAAAATGTTGCCATATAAAATAGAATATTTTCACTAGCTATGATATTATCTGTAATAATATCAAAGTACATATATTCTAATCACATATTCTTGTAAAATCTCATACTCAATGAAAATGGAACAAAATATACTTACTTTAAACATGGGACATTATCACGAAGTCCATCAGATGAACTGCTACTAGTAGATGGGTGAGACTGGGGAACAATGGATTGAGGATTGGAACCTGTGCCTGGAGTTGATGAAGGTGGTACCTGTTCACCATCTGGAGTTTCAACATCATTTATTTCATATAGCAGACGTACTTCCAGCATCTGTGAATTAAAATTAAAAAAATATACCAGTAAAGTCTGCCTTTCAAAAAAACTGGATATGAAGTAAACAAAGGGTAATTGAAGACTGTAGTGGTAAGTGACATCCAGGACTTTTCCATTTTTAAAAAGATAACAGTAGTCAAATAAACAGTGCAACCTAAATACACATGTAGTCTTCAGAAACAGAGTTGTACTAACTATGACAGGCTGAATATCTGAGTATTGCTAAAACTTGAAAGTCTGACATATTTCCCAGTTTTTAAAAGTTTGTTTCTTAATACTGAAAGAAATTAAATAGTGGATAAAAACCCCATTTAGTTATCGTTCTGCTGACATACATTCTCAGTTATGAAGACGACTTGGTTTATGTAATTCTGGAATGGTAAAACAGAGCTAAATTGCAGTGCAGTGCAACGTTTTCCACTGTTTTATTCTCACCATCTGCAAAGTAGACTTAATTCATGGACTGAAACAAAAAACTCTATCACAGAATCACAGACTACTCTGAGTTGGAAGGGACCCACAAGGTCCAGCTCTTAAGTCAATGGCCCACACAGGGGATTGAAGCCATGACCATGGCATTATAACAACCAAATTTTAACCAACTGAGATAATCTCAGGGTTACATAGTAGTTTTTAAAACTTTCCCAGTACTGAAAAATAGTTTGCTAGGGACTGATTCATAAAAATTGCTTAGAAAAACTATTCCCTTAGAAGGGAATGTACTTGTACAGTAAATGCCCCATGAAGGGTGAAGGAAAAAAAACCCATGCCTCAGGTCCTTAAACTAAGACTTATCCAAAGGGAGCAGAATAGGGAGGGGATGGGGTTAGCATGTTTGTGTGTGTTGTGTGTAGGAGGTGGAAGAAAAAAACAACTACATTACAATTAATACTATACTTATAAAACATTTTATAATCAAATGACTTCAAGTTAGCTTTTAGCTCATACATTCTAATACATAAATTTGCATGTGTGTGTCTGATTTACAAAGGAATTCTCAAACATGTGTAACTTACATTGTATCTTATACAGAATAAAACAGTGACACAGCCAAATCCTTAATGGACCTCAGGGCATACTGCAGTGTCGACAGGACAGATGGTAATAATTAGGAATCAAGGAATCAACTTCCTAAAAGCTTTGAAGTTCTTGAACGCCACACTTTATTCACTTCTGTTACAATTTTACCTTTGATACAGCCAAGTTTTGATAGATAGACCAAGATCTATTATTGGCTGCAAAACATGAAAAGGCCACTGAAAACCAGTATCTTGGTGTGTAATATTTAGTTTTGTTGAATTTTGTAATTAATTTTTTTTCCTCCAAAACCCCACATCTCTTAATTTTGAGGCAACTGGTTTTGTCCATTTCACTAATAAAATAGAAGACAACAAAGCAGTAAATTGCTGGAACAGTCTTTTATAGCTAAATCATACAAAGTTAAAAAATGGCCATAACTAATTACCGGAATGACTTCTGTTGTCACTTCCTGCTTGCTGAACCTGTAGATAATGACATGTGCCGAAACTCCAGCTATGCAGAGCATTCTACTTTCTGGACACCACGAGATGATCTGAATAGCATATGGATCTTCATCTACTATATCTGTGTTTGGCCTGTCATCTTTATTCCGTGATTTTTCAAATACTTTGGCTGTTTTTAGCTTATAGAGTACTTGCAGCGTTACTAGGAACAAAGCAAAAGAAAAAAGTTAATTTTGATCTAAACACATACTTTTTGTCTTGACTTTTTTTTTTAAATTTATTAACTTGTCTTCATAGAGAAAGCTACTATATTCAGCAAAAGAGGGCAAGTAGAAGCAATGACTATCTGTGTTGCCTCTACTTATGCAGTGCACCACTTGACCAAGACAGGATCTGTTAGTATAAAAAATTACCCCCAACACTTATCCTGAGAGATATGTACTAAACTACAGTTATAAACTAAGCCCTCACAGCTTCTCAAGGCTTTATTGTACTTAGAGATCTCTTTATAACAACAACGTTAGTTACTTATGCCATACCCACTTAATCTTATCTATGGCACAGGAATTAAAGCTCCTTTTCTTTCTTTCCACAATATTTCAAATCATGGCCTCTCACCTGTGCTCTCACACATAACAGCCCCAGTTCCTCCAATTTATACTTTATTTTGTCATTCAAAAGTGCTGCCCTCTGATCAGTCCACATTTTTGTTGATAATGGATTTCCTAGGACTCCAGTGAGTTACTTCATGCTGGTTTCACAGACATTTACACTTATTCCAGTGATTATCTTTTCTATGCAACACAAACTGCAACTCATGACATGTTCATTTTTACCCCCAGAAACTAAGTTCTGAGTGTACATTATTGATACTAAATTCAAGTAAATTGTCTTTAATATAGCTAATTCTTGAATAGTATCCTTCTCAACTGTAATTCTAATGCTGTACTAAATTTTCTTTGAGCTGTCCTCATGCTGTTTGCAAACTCCACAGGCCTATTCTCTAGTCAATGGCCCAAATCAGTGCTATGAATATTAATCACGACATTAGGAAAACTTAAACTACAGTATCCTTTCTTCTCTTCCATATTTCAATGGTTTTACCTGAATCACATTTCCCTAGTTCATCTGTAAGACTGTCCTATTAGAGAGATACTTGCAATTTCTCCCTTAACAGGTTTATTTATCTCTTTTAGAAAGAAACTGTGTGTCTCTAGCAGAATCTCCTTTGACAGATCTATGCTGAATAGAATTTTTAAGCACACAGAATCCATCAGGTTTGGCTTCCCACTCTCTCCTCTCTCTCCCAGGTTCCACTCCCACCGCAAACTGTAATTAAAGATCTATTACACTCCAAATAAACCTCCTTCCCATTTTTAAACATATACATTGCATCTGTTCCCTCCCACAACCAAGCACACCATAGCATTTTGGAATCTCATCAGTTTTCCAGAAGTTTTCAAAGACTACTGATGATGATTCCAAGATTGCTTTAAACAGCTTTTAAGTACCAAGAGTAAGGTTAGTCAGAACTAGATCAACTAAAACATCTAACTCTATGCAGTCATTTCTATTTTGAATTCTTACTGCATTTCTCACTGTGAGCTGTGTACGCCATCAGATGCAATTGACCCTTTGACTGAAGATGAGAAATGTAAAACAATATCAGACTCTTCAGGCCTGTTCAGTGTTCCAAAGAAAAATGTCTTTATTTTACTCTTCTCCTGCCTTTCTTCACAAATGCATAAATCTTTTTATTAGCACAAATTCCAATTCTCAGTTTTAGATAGTGTAATTTATGGAGAGCTGATGTCTTGAACACATGCCTCTCTCCTGTCTAAAAAGACAGAAATAACTTACTGAAAATCAGTTGCATTAAAAAGGAATGCATTTCCATGTTATGCATGTCTATGCTCAAAAATAAGGTTGAAGGTACTTCTAAAAAATTTTAGAATTTTTCTGTATTAACTGGCCCTTAGAACTACCAGTGCATTTACTTTGAAATGGTAGCAAACAGGAAGCACCTAAGAAATAACATTAACTATATTTAATTTTAAATCAAAATTTCCTATGGAGTTACTGACTTTACAGAAGGCAAGAAATAATGAGAATGATTGGTTTGCAATTATATTCCATTAGAGAAATCAGTTTAGAAAACTTCTACTGCACAGGAAAAAGTCTTTACTGAAAACACTTACTTGCCGAGGCATCCCAAAACTTGATTGACCCGTCAGCATGCCTATGGAATATTAAAAAATTAATAAGATGGTAAAATGGTTAGTTGGAGTGCTAGAACTTGTTGTTTCTGATTGGAAAGTACACAGTTAACATTCTATTTGTAGGGGTGACACAGTGTGTGTGTGGTCTTCTTAAGGTCTGAAGTAACTGATGGGTGCAACCTTAAGGAGCAGAGAGCTACCTGTAGAATGTAAAATGGCTTGTAACCAGTAGGATGTGACTATGCATGTTAGGTGTACTACTGACCAATAGCGTGCCTGCATGTTATATACGGGAGTAGATAAAAAGTGTAGTTGTAACTAAAAATAAACTCTTAGTTGTAAGCCTTCTGATCAAGCCTTCTGATGCCTGCTGTGCCTGAGCTCTTCTGACCATCATTAACGCAACTCCCTTAACCCTGCAAAATAGTAGTCCCAATACTATTAATATTCTTAGTGACATTTTATTTTCAGAATTTATTGGAAGCCAATTTACCAACATGCGCACCCAATGACTTTGGACAGAAGGGATTAGAAAAACATTTGGAGGCTAACTCCCTGATGATTCCACTGTACTAAGACTGATTTATCATTTTAAATACTGAGACATACCTTACCATGTGCCACTTCTTAACATATGCCCTATATTAGGAGCGACACTTGTAAAGAAGTTGCCTAATTATACAGTATCCCACTGTAAATGAGTCACCTAACTTGTTTATTTAGCCTTGAAATTGAGAATCAGATGACTATATTTTTTAGGGCTGTCTCCCAAAATCTCTGCAATTTATAGTATAAAGTGACAGTAATCTTCATTAGGGCTACTGGACTGTCCTAAAAAAACTTTAGTAATGCTCTCACTTTCAGTGATGCACTACACAGTTATAAATTAAATTTTGCATATGGTCCTTACAGTAGAATTAGAACAATCAGTCTCAAAGTATTATTAAGTTGTCCATTTTGAGATAACAGACTGGCTTCCCCTTGGAAAAGAGAATTCCATAACTACTTAATGTACTTCCTGTGCTTTAAAACAGTACTCAACTTTTTTTCCAAAAACTAAAGAATAAAAGATCAATTTGATCCAGGACATTTAGGTAAGAAGCACACACAATCACAATACCACATCCTAATAACAATCTCTGTAAAACATCTGCTATCATTTGGTTTCTACCTTTACCATTCTGCTTTATTTTCTTGGTAATGCCTCAAGGACTTGTTTGGTGAACATAATTTCATTACCATTCAAATCATTCATACAAAAAAAAAATTCTAAAATTGGAACAAAATATTCTGAATTCCACTTAATCAGCAAGAAAATTATTACTACACTAAGGTATCACTTACCCTGTAATAATTATCTCTGGGTAGCTCTGAGTGATCAAACCCCAGTTGCCTCCACTGATAGGCCATTCCTGGAAGATGAACAAATAGACTGAGGAAGAAAATATCATGCAGTGCAAAGTTAAGCCATTGAAATTACTACAGATACTGCAGAATCCAGAATTTCACTTGACTTCAAAAATTAGATATATTCACTGCAGAGGAAAAAAAAAATCAACAAGGGCTATAAACCCTACCCCTGTCCCAGGAATTCCTTTAGTTTCCAGTGATATGGCAATTGATGGGAGCACATCAGGAAAATGTGACTATAAGGCTTGACACATGCTACATGCTCCCCAGACGTGCTATTAGTCACGTCAAAGACAGGATGAGTCAAATGAAGCTTTGGTCTTAGTATGGCCACTCATATAATTTAAAGCTGCTGATTCTCAGTGTTTTAGAACACATCTGTATGTAGCAGATGATGTACCTTCTTACTGTAACCTTGACGTTTCTGTCGAGCACCAACTGAATAGAGTGCAGGTATGAGGTCCACAGGACAATCAGCAAAATATTCACAACAGGTAACTGGAGATTCGTGTATAGTCAAAGGATAGGGATTCTCAAATATAGGATACCTTTAATGGAAGAAAGGGGAAGATGGTTAATCTAGGGAAAATCTTTTTTTTTTTCTATAAATGCAAAACACAATAAAAATACTGAAGACTAGGCTGGCTTCCTTTTTGTACAGAGAAAAATAAATGCATATCAAATTAGATCATGAACAAATATATTACAAAACTTTACTGCTCATCTAGTGCACTACAGTGTAGTACTCTAGATGGTAACTGAAGTTTGTACTGTTTCTAGAATGTTTCTAGAACACCACTATTGCCTATAGCTTTACATTTTTAGAAGCTCACTAATTTAGTGGCCTGTGGAAACAATTAAGTTACCAAGGCCTAGCTGTAGTAATATGACCTATGATTTATTTCTAACTAGTCAGTCTATTCTTCCAGGAGAAAGAAAGAAGACTCCTGTCTCACTCTGTATTAGTATACCATTCTGAGACAGAAAGTTATCCAACACTTTTCATAATCTACTTGCAACTGCAAGATCACTTTCTGAAAGTTACAGATAGCAACACTCAGTTACCAATCAGTAGAGCATACACACATGCGCTTCCCACCACCACCTTCTTCAGAAAAGTGGCAGTGTCTTAATAAGGAAAAGAGTCAATAATACTAATAGAGGTAAATATATCTGCATTCAAAGAACATTTGAATGTTCTCCAAGGAAATGCATGTTATGCATAGGGGTTTTTTCCCCTTTTTAGTCCCCCTTTTTTGAGAGGTGAAAAGAGACAACTTCTCAACCTATCAAAAGGAAAAATTGGTGAGAACAGATGCATACATTCTGAAGACTAAGAACTTCATACATAGCTATCTGGAAAGCTACAATAATATTTTAAAATTGAATGAAGCATAGGCTTCACTTTAACAAAATATGATGAATCCATATGAGAACACAAGGTAAAAAAAAAGTCTCTAGATTTTTTCAGTATTGAGGTTTTTTTCTTTTTCAGGTATCAAACAATTAATACTTTGCAAGTCAATCATAAGAAAGACCATTATAAGTATTCTAAAAACATAACTGGTGAAGATTTTTTTAGCACAAAACAGAATAATTTCAAATTTCAGACACTGTAAAACTAAATATGAGTGTTGGAAACTTAATCCTATTGGTATATCAGAAACAAGTTTTGGGTGCAACATATGGCCATGTAACACTGGGAAAAGCTAAATGCAATTGCTCAATACCTACAAGATATTAGGCCAAAACTTGATCTTGTTCTGAATTCCATAGAGTCCTCATTATCTAAGGTATCACCATTTACATTAAGGATAAATATTTACAGCGTTTTGTTTGCCTCTAGAAGGATGTTCTTCACAAGGATTTTTTTTCATTGACCATTGAATATTTTTCATCAGGAACACTGCCAAGATCTTACTGAGTCCCTCTGCTCCTAATCCCTTAATGGTTAGTTGTTCCTGCCTATACTCATTTTAAAACCCTTCATAAAATATTTGTAGTATTCAGAATTTTGAATCACCACCAAATAAGAGTTATGGACTGTTCCATGGACAAAGAAACAAGAGACTCATGTGTCAAGTGTCAGCTGCAATAGGATACTACTTTTAAGCAACCTTTTTCCACAGCTTCCACAAGGGAGTAGATATTATCATTCAAATTTTATGTATGTGATAGTTACTGCATCAGTATTGAGTTCCTTTAAGTAATACTGATACCAAATTATTTGGCAATACCACCAGCAAATATTTAAGTGATGACAACAGCCAAAATTACCTGGCCTATATGATCAGTTCTTCTCTCTGCTCCCTTTCCCAAAACTGCAAGCTCCACTCATAGCACTAAGGAATCAACTTCAAAATAAATTGTGATACTTAAAAAGCAGCAGTGATCTATGAGTAATTTCTGTCAGTCAATCAAGCCTGGAAAAAGTGACGTGGTTTTCTACTCATCTACTATATATTAAGTTGTGAAAAGTCGATATTTAAAGATTCTCAGTTCAGTTGATGAAATTTTATATTTTATATTATAAAAATTCTATGTTCTGGACAGGGAGTTATGATGGTAGATTAAAAAGCTATAGAGCAGAACAACAGGCTGATCACCACAGTCAACCATTACTACAGAAGATTCTTACCCATTTTGTGCAAGGTCAATCAGTACTAAGTCCTTTTCTAGGAGAACAACTACAGCATATGGTTCCTGAAAATCTGAAAAACAAAACAAAACAAGAGAAGAAAAAAAAAAAAGGAAAAAAAAAACCCAAAGAAAAAAGTTACATATTGGTAAATGGAGCTCATGAATGTACAGCCTCAAGAATGTAATCAGTCCTTGCACTCTAGCAGTTTTGATTAGAAAAAGCCACTTAGATGACTAGAGCTGTTGAAGATATTTTATATGCTCACCCTCCTGAATATACCAAGTTAATTGCTCTTCCTTGACTTCAATATTCTCAACAGCTCAAATAACAGAAAAAGGAACACACAGAATAACTCGTATAAGTGGGTTATATGAGAGATAGAGCTAATTTCTGAGCAACATCCTCCTCCCACCCCCAAACTCTTTTCCTCGTATTCAGTAGGGTTTAAGGTTTAATCACTTACAAAATGGATCAGAAGACAGCTGATTTGACAGTAAAATAAGAAACTTTAAAAAGTTTGTGAAGTGCATATTGCCTCTTTCAGGCAGACCTTAAATTCCAAGCTAAGCAGTTTTATACATTCTGATGAAAGCTGGCAGCTAAAAACATTGGAGGCATCAGCAATATAACACTTTTCATCTGGGACAACTAAACTATGATAAAAAAATCTTCTGCTGTAGAAGAGAGATTAGAGGTTAGTGATGAACTTCATGTAAGTATTGGAATGAATAAAGTCACTAAAAGTTAAAAATAATACAGAAATGTTCTTCATGACTTAGCATTGCCTGGAAAGGTCTCCACATGATCAAAAACATACCAATGAATACAACTGCTGTGGCAACTACAGTTTAAAGTTGCAATGCTACTTTTTGTCTGCACATGCTTTTGGGATTAAAAAGCTAAAATATGCAGTGAGTAATTAGCTTTCTTCTAGAAGCAAAAGAGTCTTTACAATAAACCATTCTATTATGATTTGGGAAGTAAACCATATTTCAGACAAATAGAGATAACAGATGCTGCTGCAGTCCAATCCCCAGAGATAAAATAGAAAGGAAATAACAAAGAAGATTCTGATGGGTTAAAACTCCAGAGATTAGAAATCAAGGTACTGAGAAAAATTTTTACAGAGCCTACCATTAGGATATGGTGTTTCACAGAGGGTTAGGAAATCAACAATAGAATAATCCATTTCTAGCACAGCAGTACTTTTCCCATGCATAACTGTTAAACAGGGTCTTCTTCCTACAGTGTCATATGACAAGCCTCCTGAGAGAATGATGAAAGGCTCCCTGGAATAAAGCAGAGGTATTTAGGATCAAGCCAAGATAATATGCCAAAATATGCTGGGCAGGCTTTGCAACCTTACAATAAAGTTCAACAAGATATTATTAAGCAGAAATAAAATATTAAAAATAATGCAAACCAGCTCTCCATGCAATATACAGCCTGGGTATGTGTTTCCAAACTTAAGTTATTGTCTTCTAATTCTTGTAAGGCAGACATCTCCTACAAACCTTTCCTTTTATGTTATTTATTTTACCAATGTTTCCAACTGCTCGGCAAGATGAGATTTTTTAAACTTTTTACAACTTTAGAATTGTTTTTTTTTCTTTCCTACTGAATTGCAGACTGAGATTTGCTGACAGTCCCATTTATCTGTAATATAAAACAGTCCAGCAGAAATAGGAAGAAATAGTCCCATTTACTTGCTGTACAGTAATATGAGTGCCTTGGAGAAGCAACCAGCCACTTGATAAGCTTCAAAGACCTAACATCTTTTAAGTAGCATCCCACATTTACTCTAGATGTTTTATCCATTTTCCTCCCCACCATCATGCACAAAATTCAGGAAACTACTACATCATAGATTACTCCTACTGCATAATCAAACAGCTGAGTACAGCAAAGCAAAAATATTTTTTCTAGTTTTGAGAAGGTATTAGAGGCTTCCCTTGAAAAATTTGAAAAAAGCTTTTAGAGAAACACACTTTTAAATTCATCCATATTTTTCCAATAGACACATGATGTACAGTTTATTGAAAAACAAGAGGAGGTAAATACGTTCATCTTACCAGGTATTTTCTTATTTCCTGATTATCAAGAGTCACACATTTTAACACTGCTTATGTTTGAAATAGATAACTTTTAAAGAGAAGACCATTTACAAGTATACAGCTCAAGAAATCAGTATCACCCATTACTGACTATTGCCTCAAATTCCACACTATTATTTCTGAAGGAAAAATAGGCACTTTAAGTGCCTATCAGTTACCTCTGATCTATCTTTATGTCTGCTTTAGGTAGAAATCCTACCCTTCATTTGTGTCTTTCTTGGAAGCAGCCAGCATGGCAGCATCTGGAGAAAATTTCTAGCAAAAAAGCCATCCTGATACATTGCAAAAAGAGATGCTAAAGAGATTTTTTTTTTATCCTTTTCTATCCTTTCCTAGAAACCCACATTTCCCATTCTATTTAAATGGTTTTCACTAGTTAGCATTTGAAACACATCTTTATTCTTGAAAATTGTCTATGAAGTGTTTGGTTTATGCACATTCTGCCCTTCATGAATTTAAGGCTTGGCTGAAAGGTACTCTGCTTGCAGCACTGAAGGCAAAGCAGCCTGAGGAGCTTCCAGCTTCCACAATTATTTCACAATCTGCCTGATCCTCCAGAAAGACCTATGACTGAAGATTTGATGAGATCAAAGAACACTGCTGGATGAGAAAGAGACCTCAAAAGACTGCCATAAAGCAGACCCTATGTACATTAGGTTCAAAATCCTGCCTCCAACAGTAGCATAAATTGTATTTCTAGAAAACGATTAAGTTTATTCCAAGTTTTCATCTAATCTCAGCTCTGCGTATTGAAACTTCACACAATCTTTTATGATCAGGTCCATGAAACAATTTAAAGAAAGCTACAAACTTGAATTTAACCTGTTATTTTTCAGGATGCCAGTAAAGAGAAAAATACTGGTGTGATGTATGTGCTCTGTCTCATTGTGTTGGAATGATTTATTGCAGCGCTTTTTTGTTCATAGAAATCATTAGTTTTTTAAAACAGTAATGTTGTCAGGACAATTTGCAGTAATTATTAGACTTGCAGGTTCACTGAGATCAACTGACAACAACAAAGTGACAAATTTCAGTTTTTAATTTTCATACATCACAGTGACAATTGTATGTTGGTTTCTCTTCAGCTGCGATACATATTAAAAGGTTATTGCCCGTGAATGTTATTAGAAATACCTAATTTAAAAGAAAAACTAAAAAGATTTGTACTTTACATAATAGATGAGATTGATTCAACTTTGGTAATTATGTTTTACTTAGTGAAACAAGGGAAGACATTTAACAAAAAGCAGTGCTCAGATCTAAGAGAGTTGCTATGTAGCATTTTTAGCAGCTGCTCATACAGAAATTCTTTGAAACAGTTCCGTTTCAGCAGGTTTGGAAGCAATCCCTTTATGTGAATTTCCTCATCAGTTAAGTGTGTAAAATCACTTAGAGAACACTACAAGAAGTTCACTACAAAGTGGGGCAATGCTTCACTGGAAAAAAAAAATAAAAATAATCAGAAAACACAGGATTAGGTCTTGCAGTGTATGAAAACATAATACAATCAAGAACTGAGTGGCTCACAACCCTGGTGGATGTTTCTGCTCAGTTTTAGAAGTAAACTGTCAAATGTCAGCCAGTTTCTGGCAATCTAGAAGTGTGAGAGAATAGCACATGCAGAAGTCAAGCCATTGGTACCATCTGGCTCACTTTTCAAACCATGAGTAAATTTGTCAATACATTAATCCTAGTATAAAGATGGAAAGGACTTCAAGAATTGTTTTACCTTAATACTGGCAATCCTGAAGTAGTAAAGACAAATTACAAATTCCTTTTGGGAAGTGTGCTTTTGAACCAACAAGCTCACATAAGAAAATAGTAAGGCTTACTATTGTTGTACGGTAAACTATGGCTCTGGACACTTCACAGGCAGTATCTGCATTAGACTTGAAAAAAACAAGCAAACAAAGGAAAAGAAAAACCCACCAAGTTGGAAAATAAATAGGTAGTCTGTAAAGACCAGAAAAAGCCTCATGTCCCTGTGTTTCCCTAACTCCAGCTTTACAATATGAAGAACATAATGGAGGGAGAAAAAAGTGAGAAGGGATTAATAAGTGGCAACAGTGAAAAAAATAGTGTCTGTAGCCCTTAATAGAGTTTGCCATCAGTTGTGTTCCTTTGTTTTGTGAGTTTCCAAACATCTTCTCTCCAAAAAGAGTTTATTAGAATTAGAAACAGTAAAGAAAACAATTAAGATTATATCAATGAAGTGTTTTCCACAGGAGGAGATACTGAAACAAACCTAGATCTTTGAGCACTCTCGATAAGGGGGAAACAAGAAAGCAGTGACCAAAAGATGTTTGAGTTCAATACAGAGCATAGAAAAACTGAACATTTTTTCACAATAAAGAATTGAAATATAACATATATGCATTAAGTAGTAAGCTTTTTTGTTTCCTTTTGTGATTTTTTAAATTTCTTTTTGAAGAACAGTTATAGCAGACTGCTATAAAAACAAGTTTATCCAGTTTGTTTCTTATATTGTTTCAGTAGCTTGAAAAAATTTTTTCCTACCCAGAAGTGATTCTCCTTTGTGCTACAGAAATTAAACCATGAGCAAGAAATGACAGTGTTGCAAATAAAAGTTAAAATTTCATCTGTTCATACATAACCAATTTTAAATGGTAAAGAGAAAATCTGTCAAAATTTTAAGTATTAAAAGATAGTTCTGCCTGGCCTAAAAATTTTCTTAAGTCTACAAGGGAAACTGAAAATTGAAGTCCAAGCTGAAATACATGTAGCAGCAAATGAATGGAAATTTTAACTGCACTGCTTCTCCATCACAGTGCAACCTGGTGGGGTTTTGTTTGGTGTGGTTTTTTTCCACCCTTTCTTAATCACAGTTCAGGAAGAGTATCAACAGTTATAGATTTAACAGTACATTTAAGAGAGAAAGCAATAAATAAGATACTAAATTAAAACTTATCAAACATTTCAGTTTGGATAAACACTGGAAAAGAAGAGGTATAACAGAAAAAAAAAACGCAAAACCAACAAAAAACAAGGAAAAAGTAGCCTCCCCAAAATCCCATGTATTCTTAGAAATTATATTAGAATAAGCTACTCTTTAAACTGTGTGAAAAGTCAACTAGTTTTCACATTGTGATACTATAATGTCAAAGAACAAGCTTCAAACTAATCTCTTTCAGAATGACTATTCAGAATAGAAGGCTTTTGATTGCAGAAATTGTAACTTGCTGAAGCTGAGATTTTTGATTGTTTCTCTTTCTTTAGATCAGCTTTTGATCTTTCAGTTGAGAAAGGATTATGCAGACAGATGTAGACACCTGCAAGTAAAACATGGCTTTCTATCTGATCACAGATTTTCATACATCTCAGAGCTAGCCACAGTCTTCAATTTACAGTCTTCTATTTACTTCACTTTTAGCAAAAAACCCAAAAATACATAAAGGCACTGATATTATAAGTATGGGTACATCAATATGTAGCAAACTACAGTGCATCACTTAAGTAAAAATCTTCTATATATTTGAATGCCTGGAAAGCAAATTAAAACAATACACAAACACCTCCTTCCAAGAGTAAAAGAAAACAAAAAGCCAAACAAAGCTCCTCCTGGAAACCCCAAAACAAAACACAAAGAAAGCAAACTCGCAAAACCCCCAAACAAACAAAAACAACCAAAAAAACAAACAAACAAAAAAACACAAAAAACCCAACAACAACAAAAAAAACACAAAAAAACCCAACAACAACAAAAAAAACCCAAAAAAACCCAAAACCCAACTGAAACCAAAAAACAAGAAAAACAAAACAAAAAGAAAAAAAAAGAAAAAAATCAACTTTTTGCAAACAGCCAAAAAGCTTCCCATGAGTATTTTCTTTATATTGCACTTTTCACTCAAACATTTTAAAGCACACTTCAGAACCATAAATAAAAGAAACTCCACTCAGTTCATGAAATCCATCCATCCTAATTGCAGTCTTGTTAACAAAACATGCTACTCTAGATACTGTAATTCCATCTGAGTTTCTTGTAGCAATTACTGCTTTGTTTAATTCTCAATGTTCATAATTAGGCACATTTCACTGTGTAAATCACTGCACTCTACTAGAAAAGCTTCTGTTAATAACAGTTTTTTGGGGAAGAACATGTATTCAGAATTTAGAATATTCGCATCAGGCCATTATTTGTTGAAGTTCATTCATTGTGTCTCTGTTTTGGTGTTTTCTGTGCTTTATCAGCCTTTTTTTTTTTTTTGATAGTCTCAAATACTGAGCAAAAATACACATAAGTTTTAGTAGCATACAAGAAGAAGGGAGATAATGCATTAGTAGTATCTTTACCTAAGTTAAGGTTTGTGTATAGCAATTCACTCATATAATATGTTTTTGTAGCTTGATCATCAGTATCTAATTTACCATTGCTCAGTACCATCAGACTATTCAACCCAAAAACTGAGGAAAAAAAAGCATATTTCTAGAGTATTGCATTTCTTTTACATATATTCATTTTGCATAGAAAACAAGTCTTACCCAGATCTAGTTGTTTTATATTCCACCTTAAGGATAGGTTTGCAAGGTTCTGGCTTCTTCCCATCCTTCAGCTGTTTTCCTAAAGCAAATGATTTTTTTATATTAATCTTACAGTTCATTATGGCAAGTAATGAAATTCACTGTGCAACTTGAGAAGTAGAACTTTCATGGAAACATTTATTCAACAATTCTGACTATTATAGACTATGCCTTGGGACAATATAATTAAAACTTTGTTACAACTCTCAATAGCCCAACCAAGAATGTTTAGAAAAAACAACACCAATCCTCAACATAAGTGTTGTAGAATATTTTTTTCAAACCTATAATCATCCCCTAAAGTGTTTTTTTTTCAAGTAGCAGTAGGAGATTTAATGTTTATGTTAGCTTACAAGTAAAGTGAGGTTTATCCTGAGCTTTATCCTTCAGGGCTAACACTTCAGTTGAGCATGAAAGCCTGCTCTTCCTCAACCATGCCATATTAGCAACTGAAGCTTCTATAAATACAATTTTTTAGTCAGCAGAAAGTAAGAGTAGAGTGTAAATATGCATTTTTTCTATCAGACTATTGATAAGTATGACAACCATGAAGTTCTGAAGAAAATTCAACTTCCTGTCAGCAATAAAAATAATGTTCCTTAGAAGAGGTCATAACATTAAAATAAAGTTAGTCTTGTCTAAGTAGTTTTACTACTACAGTAATAGTAGTATTTTTCAACTGGTACAGGATCATATAGAAATCCACAGCTTCTTTTTTCCATTCTAGTCCACGGTCAGTACAGTAAACATGGACTTGCTGGAGTCTCAGACAGATAAACTGGGATGCTTAACTATAGCATCCTGCACTACAGTTGTAACCACACAGATTATCCTCACTGTTACATTCACACTTAAGAATCTGAAGTAAATAAGTCGCAAAGACACAACTTAGAGAAATGCACACCATGTAAGCCTGGCATTTGTGTAGAACTTAGGTGAAGAGCAGCTGCGTATTTCACAGAAGAAAACACGCAATGTTAATTTCCTAAATTAACCTTAATGTAAGACCTCTAAGAGGCGGGAACATCTTACCAGATGCTAGTCTTATTCTGTTACAAACCTTTCCAAGAATTTATGTGGTAATGACACATTTATACATAAAACAGATGCTTGCTTATACGTATTTTAAACAACATATGGGATTGTAATGTCAGGCAAAAAGCAAGTCCTGCAAAATATGCATTAGTTAACTTTGAAATCAATGCCATTGTGTGAAAGGCAATGTTGAAGTTAAGAGCTTTCGAGAAAATTGCACTGATTTGGATTCTTATTTCATGAAGACATTTTTTGTGAAATCAGAATTTGGTAGGAAAGAGAAAGCTTTTTACTTACATTGCAAGTGCATTTTTAATACTTGTTTTTTGCAAAACACACTCCTATTAAAGACAAGTCCTCTGTGTCTTAAGAGCTGTCAGACACAGTGGGTATCCATTTTCATCTTACCATGTGGCGTGATTGTCTGGAATGGTTTGGTAGGAGATTTTACATTCCATATGGTCAGGGTACCATCTGAGTGACTACAAATAAATTGTTTTCCTTCATGATGCCAAGCCACAGAGTGGATAGCCTATGCAAGAGAACAGAAAAGAGAGAACACTTTAAGTTGTGTATCTTACTATCATTTTATCCTTACAACTTCCTTGATGATATTAGACAGTATAAGCAAATTAGAGAAATTACTAATTAAAAAATACTGCTCTTAGTATGTATTAGTTTACTTATGGTAAGTTTTCTGTTTAAGTAGTCCTTTCAGTCATACTTTATACATCAAAAATACTGTGTTCATTGTAGTGACATGTTTAAGGGGGACAACTCCCATTCTCTTCAGCGTATAACTGAAGCATTTTTCAGTGAAGGGTAGCATGCAGAGAATAACTGCAAGCACTAATTTGAGCTGCGCTAACCAGAATTTTTCACTATTGAGAAAAAAATACTGTCCATAAAAAGAAACATAGGACAGGATTATTATGTCCAAGTATTATACATAATTTTGAGATGTCTATGTGGATGTGCATAAGACGCAAGTATAGGCTGAAAATATAAGTAAAACAAAAATAGGAGTAGCAAGATTTTTTTAGATTATGATGATGAAAACAAAGTATTAGCTTGAGTGAATACTCTAATGTTGCAATATCAGCTTTGAGATGCAGGGAAGTGCAGGAATCTGCTAGTAAATCTTTCCATAAATAGAGAAACATCTTTATATTCAGAAAATTAGGAATGGAATGATTAAGCCATGCCACATGAAATCTGCAGAAAAAAGCTGACTAAATAAAATCTAGTTGTTGCCTTCATCCAAGAGGAAAGCAAACAATGACACAGAGTACAAATAAGGCCAAAATATCAACTAGCCTGAAAAGATTGGTGCCATTTCTGTTTCCAGCATCTCATTAGTACATGGAGATATGAAACTATCAGGTTATGCTCAAGGGAAATTCAGTCACAGTACATATTACATATGCTCCCATATGGAGTCTAACTCTGACAATAGTTGGTTGATAGTAATAGCCTCAATCACTAAAACAAAACTGGTATCTGAAAAATCATCTCAATACTCAAGAGCAAAAAAGTTTCAACACTTTTTCCAGGATTAATATTAGTGTTGGAATTTGAAGGAAAGCATAAAACAGAAAAATCAAGCAGAATCCACTGAAGCTGCAAATCAATGCAGAGCATCTTAGACACTAAAAAGCCTGTTGGAGTAATAAACTTTTTTCCAATATTTTACACAAAATTTACTGATCCAGAATAAAACTCCAATAATTCTTATCATGATTTAAAACTTCACCTCTGACCCTTTTGGTACCATAATGCAGCAGTATGCTTTTATCAGCTGGTGCAGATTCAACTGTCTCTCAAATATTTTTTTTTTTAATATATCACTAGTCATATGGACCCCAAACAGGAAGTAATTCTTTATAACTGGATCCTACACAAATACCACAGAGGACTGTTACTATATTTAAGTACCCTTAAGTGGAGTTGTCTGCACAGGTAAACCAAGTCCTGACCTCAACTAACCTTGTGAATCCTTCCATTTATGAAAAGGAACAAAATATAGGGAAAGTTTAAAGGAACATACATAAAGAACGCTCCATTGAAAAAGCAACTAACTTTATCTGAATAAATTTACTTAATTACAACTGAAGGTTTCTTACTAAGAAGTATTCCTACCACCCCTTTCACTTTAATTCAAATTTAAGGTAGCTCTTCTGGACTCTAAGGAAGTTTGTTTCAAAATGTCTGAGACAGTTACATGTTTTCTGAGGGGGGAGGGAAATCAAACCATAATTTTTTTGAATAACAAACACAGAACAATTGATCACACTGTCCTATGTATGCCAAAACATTACCAGAAACTGTAGAAACTAACTCTCACTGAGTATTATGTGGAGATAGGCTGTACACAAAGACAGCCTAGCTTTCATCATATGTTCCAGAAAGATTATCCTGTGCGGAAAAACGACTGCCATACTGCCTACAAAGAAGGTGAATGTGTTTGATTTGAAGAAGGAAACATTCTTGCAGGGACTGTGAAACGCAATTGCAAATAAACTGAAAAAGTCTGAGGAACAAAATTAAAAGCATTTATATGCAAGTCTCCTGCAACTTTACAATGTAAGAGACAAGTTCATCACTAAAGACTCAAGTTTGGATAGTATTTTTCCACCAGGGAATTTAGCTGTTTCAATTCATTAAATACTGATACAACTAATCCCGTTCCTTTCAATTCCTATAGGCTTACTTTAACCCTACAGCTGATTACATGCATACTATTTCAGTTTAACTGGCCATGGTTTAACCTAGCCAGCAACCAAGCACCACACAGCTGCTCACCCACCAGTAGGATGGGGAGAAGAATCAGAAAAAATATAAAATTCATGGGTTGAGGTAAGAACAGTTTAATAAATTAAGTAAAATATAACAACAGCAACAACTGTAATGAAAATGAGAGAGTGTCACAGCAGTACAGGCCCAGAGAAACAAGTGATACACAATATAATGGCTCATCACCAGCTGAAAAATGCCCAGCCCATCCAGTAGGCAGCAATCGGCTCCCTGCCTTGTAACTGTCCCAGTTTATAAAAGGAATGTGAGGATCTGTGGTATGGAATACCCCTTTGGCCAGTTCACAGGTCAGCTGTCCTGGCCATGCTCCCTCCTGGCTTC
>JAWWLZ010000118.1:48543526-48556205 GCA_035041345.1 Poliocrania exsul
CAGAAAGTCTCAAGACCTTCCTCAAACCTTAAATCTTCATGTGCAAAGGATTTTTCTGACAGATACATTTCTTGGGTATATAAGATGATGGAAAAAGAATTAATTATACTTTATCATTGTGTTGCCATGCAGTAATTCTTTTTCCAAAGAAATATTTTTCTTAAAGGGAAATCTGAATCAACAGGAAAAGCACATTTCAACTTTTAGAACTGGAACGGCCAAAATGTTTTTAAGAATCTCTCTGTATGCTGATTCTGATCAAAGAGAACAGCAAAATTCACTAGGTTCACTTTACAGATCTTCATTTTTGTTTCTCTTCCCTTCTGAACCATTCCCAAGTTATGATAATGCACATTTCTTTACCAAAGGATCTGAGGTACTTCATTACCTCTTCTGTAATCAAAAAAAACCCCAGACTGAACACCTAGTGCATTAATTTATAAATCCTAATGAAAAATCAAAGATACGACATCTGAAGTATTCACTGCTCTTTGCAGTCTATCTAATCAGCATTGGTTCAGAAAGTATTAAGACAAGTATTTAGTCAATTTTTAAACAAATGGACAACAAAATCCAAAGAAAACCAGAATAAGCAGTATAGACTCTACCTTTGGTAAATTTCTAGAAACGGTGACAGAACTTTAACAAAGAACAGAGTTAATGGACATATGGGTGAGTATAATATACCAGGCAAAAGCAGTCAACATGCTGTTTGTAAGAGGTAATTATAGTAGAACAAACTTCCAAGAATGTTAACAGATATGTAGCTGACAGAAACACCAATTAAACTGTCTACACAATTTTCAAAGACTTTGATCAACACATCTTTAAAGGAAACCAAAACTAAACAGACGAGTTATTTTTTAATAGATAAATAACTGGTTAAGGTGTCAGATAGTAACACAAGCTGAAATAAAGACAGGCTGGTACTAATTGATTAGCTCATGAATGAAGGTAATTGGTAGAGGCCCTCAGGGATCTGTACTGCTGAGTTTATTCATAAGCAACTTAGAACAACTGTACTGCTGACAGTACCAAAGCAAATCCAAGGCCGAAATCTAGACTCCAGTGGAAAACTGTAGAAAGACTTAAAAACTTTTTGCTGTCAAACTATGTAAATGATAAATATCAGTGCTTTGACCCAAAAAGTAGCACCTGAAGAATGAGACCACTTTTAAAGTAACTTGTTCCAAGGAAGTGTCTGCTTAATGTTTGCAGCATCAAAAGGCTAATCGAGTATCAAGAGAATAAGAAAACAAAACCAGAGATAATTGCTCCATATCAAAAATTCAGTGTGCCCACATCTTGAATATACTATGTTGCTGTGTTTCTGATTTAGAATGGTTAAAAAAAGTTAGTTAGAGAAGAGCATGAAGAATCAGAGGTGCAGGAAGAGCTTAAGATTAGAAAAAGATGGAGACATGAGTAAACTGATGAAACAAATGACAAATGGAATTAAATAGGTACATGCAATGACAATGGAAGAGAGAAAATTATTCTGCACATAACATACTGTAAGGCTTATACAGACATTTTGAATACAAAGAAACCTCATTCAGCTCTGATGACCTAAGGCTTAGACTACTTCAGAGACTCTCCCTACAAAGAAACTTAAATGGTAGAACACAAATACTGAACCAGAACTGCCACAAAAAACCCCAAACAGACAAAACCAACCAACCAAACACAAATCCCCCATCAAACCAAAGAAAAAACCCCCACGCCCCCCAAAAATGTAAATCACGTCTTGTGAAAAGTTCAGCACAGGGCTAAAGAAAATGCATATGCTGTGAATTAAGTAACAAGCCTAGCTGGTATTGAACAATGACACAGCCATTTCACAATCAATAAAATGTAATTGAAACCAATTTTATGTTATTTTTAAGTAAAATACATCAAATTGTACATTATGTTGAATGATTTTCCTTATTTCAGTCTTTCAAAAAGTCTGTTCTCTTGAGAATAAAGTTTTAAAGAAATGAATATCACTTAATGTCATTGCTTTTCTAAACCTCCCCAGTCTTATTTCAAACCTCAATCTCATCCTACAGAGAAAAAGTATGTGTATAGAAATCTAGTGAGACTATTTAGTCGTTTCTTCTCCTGCCCCTCCCTCCCCCAGTTTTCAGAATATCCAAGAGATTCCAAATTTCAGAACCATCTAGTTTCAACTTAAGACTCAAGATCTTAATACCAGTGAAAGTCACATGACTAACAGAAAAAAAGATTTGAAAGCTTCACCCACAAAAAATTAGTGAAGAAATTCAATCCATGCTACCATTCATTACTTCACAAACTTAAACTCAGTGAACTTATTTGAAGTTTATTATCCAATCTCTACAGCTCTTTTAGAGAAAACTTCAAGTACTTGCAATTTCAGAGAGACCTACTTAGTGATCCACTTGTGACAGAGGAAGGAGAAGAAATTGAAAAAAAAATATAAAAATCACTAGTAGAGCAGTGAATGATATCCTCAAAGCAAGTAATGCAGATGAAAACTGTTACCTCATCATGTGTGTATCTGTAATCTGCCTTCTTTGACTTCAGGTCCCATAATACCACCGTTCCAGATTCAAAGCCAATCAGAAGCTGCATTAATAAACAGATACATTAAGTCTTTATAAGGAAAAGCAAAATTATATAATTTGCACTATCTGTAGTTCTTGTGCCAAAGATATGCAGCATAATACTATATGTAGCAACTAAAAGTAGTTATAAAAACAAAAATTAAAGAGGTGAAGGCTTAAATGCTAGATTTACTTTGCACTTGCCATTCTCCTAAAGTTCCAGCAAATACAATGGACATTCATGCAAAATCGGAAAAAAATGAAAGCATCCTTCTGAAGATTCCTTGGAAATTCACTTTGAGTTCCAGAAAGACCAACACTAAACTTTACTAAACGTATTCCATCCTGAGTGAAAGTGAGGGGTTTGGAACATTTTCTCACTGGAATTCATTCTGCTTAGGTTTTCTGAAAGAATACATTATCCTCCCTGAAGTTGTAGGTAAGAGTTCATTATCTACTTTCTAAAGAAAATACTGTAAGCTTTCTCCAGCTGTTAATCACAACTGAGATAACTGGCTAAAGGAAAACAAAAAACATTATTTGTGCATAGAAGGCAAGCTAAGATAATTTCCCAAATAATCTTTTTGCTAGAAGCAAGATTAAATCTTTTCTGCAGGGAGTAAAGACTCAAATTACTGATTATAATTGGTCTAACACATTATTGAGTATCTACAGGTTTTGCTCTCCTATCTTAAGTGACATTTCTCTTAATGGAAAAAACACCAAACCACCAAACAAACAAGGCCAGCATAAGGCAGTAGAAATAGTCTTGCCACTTGTTATATGGAAGAAAGCAATGCAGCTTCATCTTTTTTAGTTGCTGTATCTACTGAGATCTTTCCTTTAATCAATGTTGCTACAGCAGAAGCTGCTCCTAGGATTAAGCAGCACACCTTCACACTCCCTTTTTCCCCAGCATGATCACACAAAAGAAGTAGTAGTTGGCTGCTATGATTTACTCAGTAGATACAGCCTATTTCACAGCAAAGTGCCCTGAGGAGTGTCCTTCCGACTTTAAGTCGGAAACCACTGCCTTCACACACATGTCATGGCAGTTGAACTTAGAGATCTAAATCAATATGATCTGTTGCCATACACAGACATTTTGGTCAGACAGTCTTTTTAGCATGTTAAGATTTTCAGAGTGTAAAGTTGTTTTCAGTATGAAAGATAACAGAGGATCTCCTACCAGCTTACAAATAAAATATCTCATCTCTTTCAGCGCTAAACAGCACTAAAACCCCATAAAAATTAGACATGTTTAATCTAGTAAAAGTGAATTTTCAATTTTTTCCCATTACATATAGGTACACTACTATTTTAAATCAACTTGCCAATTATAAATAATATTTTATAACTTCACTATTTTAACTTAAAACACTAGAAAACCCACTGTGCTTAGAAGACCAATAACATGAACAGATTTTAAAAGTCAGTACATAGGGGGTTCTTGCAACTGCACAGGGGTTTTTCCAGCAGTATTTTTCTTATAGAAATTAGAGAAGTGTAAGGTCAGAATCTAAAACACTAATTGATAGCCTAGTTGATAAACCAGTAATTTTTATCCATTAATTGACAATAATCAGATGTGGAGTGGAATGCACCAAAATAAATAGATCATTTGCCTTTTCTGAAACCTCCATACTTTAATTGCATTCATGTTCTAGAGCCCATAAGCCTTGAACATGATTCAAACCTAATTATACAGACAAATCTAGTAGGTATGCACTTACTGCAGTGAGTTTCATCCTAATGAAAAAAGCTCCACTCATTAAATACTCTTTGTTTGACTGAAACCACAGGTGTCTAGGATACAAGCTTATAACTAGCTAAAACTTTCAAACCACTGCTAAGACAATAGTATGTGTTCAATTCTTTCTTCAATTTAATCTACCACTGACATGTCAAACAAAAAGTAAACAAAAAAAATGTTTCCTGTATATGTAGAACACTAGTAAGCAAAACTATTTTCTCTCTCCTTGGAGATTCTTAACATGTGGGAGCTCAAAACTCTATGATATTTATGACATGACACTGACAAAAATAATTAATCAGTATTTAATTCATCAAACTATTCAATTGCTTATGCCTCATTAATCTAGAGTGGTGTCATTAAGGGCAATATGTTTAATGCAACATCAAGGGCTCTCTGGCAAAGTTAAAACCAGACTTTTGCCAGGGGTCTACACAGTTCTGCAAAAGGCTCATATAACACTGCTGTTTTCAAATAGTACTTTAATATTTTGCTTTCCTCCTATTGTTAAAATTAAGGAAAATGTCTCCTGTCTACCATTAAGTGTGGACCAAGGAATCTGATCAAAATTAGAAGGAGACCACTAAGATGTGCTAAATAACTACATGAAACACGCAAGTTAAGCATCTGAAAACCCTTCACAGAGTGTGTTAGCCCTGTGATACCAACCCAAACCTTGCAGAAGAGGTCTGTTTTCTGAAGAACAGACTTAGCCTTGCAACCATGACTTAGGTGGGGAATGGATGATTTGGTACTACACAAATTGCTATCACCTAGAAAAGACATACTAACATTTTAACTCCTTTCTTTCTCTTTTTAGCTCACAGTGAAGACTTAATGAATTAAGTTATGCATTCTACATTGGTTTTGCATGGGTCTTATTACAGATGTCCTAACAAAAAGCATAATGCCTGTAGATTTACTTTGATACAGAAGGAACTCACGACCACTTAATTCATAGCTCAAGTTCTTTGTGGTTGTTACACCACAGGACAAAAATCCCTATCTTGTTAGGGTTTCAAGAACAAGTACTGTAAAGCTTCTTGTCAAGATGAACAGATGATTACATTAATACTATACCATAAGAAGGAAAAGACAAGTCTAATACATAGCTCTTTCTTACACATTATAGTTGAGTTCACTTGTCTGAAGTATTTAGTTAGACTACAGGCCAGTTTCATTAGCAGACAGTATCTAGTGAATATATTAAATTCCTTAAAATGTGAGTATGCGAGTTAGACCTCAAATTCCATAGAAACACTGTCTTGGATTAGTTCATCTGAAGACCAAGTATATGGATTCCATATAATATGCTATATAAATAAGCATTTAACAGTTGTTAAATTACAACACCCAAGAGCACGACAAAGTTTAATGATTTTCCATTACATTTTCAGAACTCAGGCTATGATTGGGTGGGGGTTTTTTGTGTTTTTTTTTTTTTTTTGTGTTTTGTTTGGGATTTTTTCTCCATAAGTAAAATTATTTGCTTTTACTTTCTAGAAGTTTTGCAGCTAACCATGTTCATCTGTGTTTTCAAATGTTTCTGATAACAAGATGAATTATTCCAGTAATGTGTCCTACAGACAAGCCTATACCTTATTTCATATTACTTTCAGAGCCTAAAGACTTAATTTAGCCCTCCTTTATGCTTTAAGCATTGTTCTCATATACTTAATCCTTCTTTAAGTAGCAAGGGTATGTATAGTTTAAAAATAAGTCTTACTTGAAAAACAAAGTATTGAAGAGTCTTTAAACATATCCTACCTTTCCTTCATCCATTGGATTGTCACTAATGTGGACAATAGGTCCTGGGTGAGTTTTGGACGAACTAAAAAAGAAATATTTCCATTAAAAAAAAATTCTTCTACTCTAAACTGCATCTCAAAATTACTGCAAGCAATACAGATTCTGCAGATACAGACTCCATGGAAACAAGGTGTGAACATTTCAACATGGAGTTACTTTTACTTGTGTCTTCAGGCCTATAAATACTGAGTCTATTTGTAGACACTTTGTTTCTGTCTTAAGAAAAGACTTATTTACTGCCTGTCCAGAAAAAAATTTGCCATTACAGTTAGAAAATTTATCTTAACATCTGTTGTTACAGAATTGACACAGCTGGATAAAATGTTTACTTTTATGCTGGAAAACCAGTTTTGCCATTTTCCATAAAATTACTAAGGTGGCCATTGTTACAATAACAGAGAATTACCATTATGTTTGTTGACTTCTTACTATTGAAAAAGACAGACTAATGAAGAGCTGCGTTTGTTTCTACACACTTTGGAAAGCGATGGACTTCATGTATTTTTGAAAACAGACATACAGGGAACAAAATAATAGTCCAGGAACAGAAGTACACAATTGTATCTTTTCACCCACAAACCACTACACACAAAGTTGTCATTAAAAAAGGAAGAATAATGACAATAGCTACAAAATATATTTTGCTCTTGAAACAGGCTTATTTAAATTTAGGTTTTCAGACAGTCATTTTAAACTCAGAATGTATCAGCCCTCTTAAAACATGTGCACCTTTCATCTTTAACCACAAAGCTGTGTGTGGAAGGGACAGGTCTGTCCAAGTACCAGCCATATCATAATTTATTATTTTTCTTCTATTTTAGCACCATACATAATGATTTTTAAGTCTATTTTTATATTGTCTATTTTTTGTCTTTCTATGTGTATTCCAGAAGCAATGATAAAATAATGTTATAGGCAGAAACATATATATTAAGACTTCATATTCATAAAAACAAAAAGTATTTACATGACTATGTACTTTGATCCTGTATTTAAAGTAGTGAGACTAATATGGGAGCAACTCTAGATAACAAAGACATTTCTAGTAACAACTGGGACACTTCTTTTCCCTCCCATCAACAGACAATACTTGATTAAACTCACAGTTCAATGGCTTTATTCCACATGATGACATAGCCTGAGAGAGTAAATGATTCCACATTGACAATGTGAATGTTTCCTCTTTCGGTGCCCACATATAGCCACTTGCTTTGGAAAGGCAGATGACAAAATGTTATCCTGAAAGAGAAAGCCCCAAAAAGGAATTAAAGAGATGTCTTTTGGATATCCTACACTTCAAGGTCTACATTGCCAAAGAGCAGGAAAAAGGCAATAGGCAAATAGGAAGATAAAAGACAAGTTCAAGTAGAAAAGCAAGTACAAGAAAAAAGTGAGATGGGTGGATAATGGACAAACTTAAAAAAAAAAAAATAGAAACCAAGGTATTCTAAAACTCTGAAGCATTCACATTAAAAAAAAAAAAAAGCCAAAACCCCAAACCAGTCTCCTTTGAAAATTATCATATTGAATGTATCTGATCAAGACTGCTGTAATTTTAAGCTTGAAATACAATACTCCTATATTCTACTAATCTCTCTGAAATCTATCTAGTTCCAGATTTTAAAGAAATAAGGATTTTAAACATAGTCTTATGCAGATTAAGCCACTTTCAAGTAGGGAGACAAAGGCAAAAGATAAAACACAAGAAAAATAAATTTACATGTAATCCAAACTGACCCCTAAAAAGCAAATCTTAGAACATTCCCAACAATTATAAAAGTGATTTTAAAAGCAGTTTAAATTCTGGGCTGTTACTTCACTTAAAACATGTTTTAATTTCCTGCCTTAAAGTTTTTCCTTCTGCTAGAAAAAAAGTACCTGAACAAAATTCAAGAGCTAACAAGTGTATGGGCTAGTAGAGAACTCTTCTTTGACCATGGCTCCAGCACAAACACTAGTATTTGAAAACTTGATTATTTCTGTCCTCTTGGGTCCTGATTATTGTTGACCATTTCCTCAAGATAAGAAAATAACATCTGTACAAACAGACAGAACATCATCTTGGAATTGGAGTCTAGAAACCTTCTGGAAACTCTAAACCATTTTAATCTAACAGGGTTCAATATGAAAGAAACTGTCAAACTACTTGACTATCAAACTGGGGCTTTCAGAAGTGTTTCAGTGATAAGGAAAAACAATTATTCAATGGAAATTTGTTCTGTTGGCTGTAATCCTCAGCTTTACAATTTTTTTTGTTCTTGTTTTTTCCCAGTTGGGTTGCCTTATTGCCAAATCCATGCATCACTTCACAAGCCTATTAATAACTATTTATGCAAAGAACAGCTTTAGATCCTTTGCATTAGATGCTGGATATGTGCACCAGATTGAGCAGAAAGGAAGGGCTAATGGCAGCAATGAAAGAAGTGGCTGAAGAGATGTTAATTTGCACTGCACGTTTCAAAAGTTACGGCTTTTGAAGCAGTACTACCTGGAGTCAAAAGTGCAGCACTCTGCTTTTACATCACTATCTTCCTAGTTAGGAAATGCTCTTGGTGCAAGCAAATGTTTAATTTATCTGGTTTTTAACTTCATTTCTTTTCCTTGAATATTTATGCCAAAAGGCCATGCTAACTTTTGTCACTGATGTTTGACAGGAAAAAAGGACTACATACATGACTTTAAATGTTCCTCCAACTCACTGAACTTACAGAGGTCGTAACACGTTTAATTAAGCACACTAATCTGCAAACACCACAGGTTAAAGACTTGTGTTTCCCCCATGTCCTTGGGGGGGAAGAAAAAAAAAATTAATGGAAGCTAAATCACACACACTTCCTAGGCAGGGAGTTCCTGTATACACAGCTAAAGCATAAACATAAACCCTCAGCATCCTGCAACACCACAGCTGCTTTTTGTGCCAGCACTCCACATGCCAGAAGCTGCTGGCAACCAGATCACTTGGATCCAAATTCATGGCCTAGTAGCCAGAAAAATATATTCAGGAGCAGGGTTGTGGGCCTGTCTTGATTACTAAGCTTATATTGTCAATTACAGCTGTCCAACACTTTCATTATAAAAACTAATCTATTTCACAACATTTAAAGTGGACAAAAATAAAATTTGGGCCTGCATCTTTGGCTGCTACAGCACAAGGTAATTTTAAGAAGTGCCCAGCTCCTCAATACTCTTGACATTCTTTTTGAATATGCAGGTCTCTTCAATTTACTGTCTCCTTTGTGCAACTGAGATTAATTTTGTCAAGAGTTAGCAAACAATGAAGCGAGTCCATAGCAATAGTAAATTAGAACAGAACAAGTAACTTCACAAAATATTTACAAATTGTCAAACACAGGAGGTTGTAGAGACTCTAACATTTTAAAAGTGTATGCACATAACTGGTTCTTAACCTTATCCTTTAATGTGTGCTTTTACCAGATTTCTTCCATCAGAAAAAAATTTTTATGATTTTTCTATAAACGAAAAAATATTCTTTGATCTTTCATTTCACAGAACAACCAGTTAAATCCAAAAGGAATGTCATGCTGATCCTGCTGTAAAAATCAACATTTCTCCTTGAATGTAGCAAATGTTATCCCATTTGCAAATAAAAATTAGATGAACTATTTTTTTAATTTTCTTAATAGAAAGATTATGTTCAGCTATATTTTGACTGAAGTGACTAATTTCAGATAACCGCATTTATTATAGCAATTTAGAGAGTAACATTTCCAGCATTCAAGTTCACATACTTAGCTTCTCTCTTCACTGACTAAGGCTTCACCTTACACTATGCAGATTTTAAACAACTTTGGAAGTGATACAGTCCTCTTAAAAACTAAAAATCAGTGATGCTATGACCATCCGAATGGCCAGTGACAACACACTAGCATTCATATACAGGCTGCATTCGGTGGCTGTGTTTGCTCTGCTGAGAATTGGACTGAGAATTAAAGGGATCCAAACTCATTTAGGAGGATGGAAACAAAAGGTTAGAGTCTTCTTAGTAGTGATGCAATACTTGCTTATTTGACACTTGGGCAAGGACAGCGGATTTTTTTAATGAAAAATGCAAATTTTTCTTTCAGAAACTTATTTTTTCTGCAACAAAATTAGAATAATATACTTTATTCATAACATACGTTAAGATCAACAGAAGTGGATGTTTGACAAAAATCTTAATTGCTGTTGTTTCACAACATGTATCAAAATAACTATTACAGCAAGTGATAGTATTCTCCCTAGACTAATTTAATTACAGAAATATCAATGAACATAACTCATTAAATTAATATGTAAGCAGAAAAATGGCAGGTTGTTATCTTGACTGTATTATTAGGACAAGAGAAATCCCTCTAAATTCATCTTTACCTTTCCTTAGTCTACCGTATTATGAAGCATTATATTTTCTTCAGAATTTTCCATCACTTTAACAAAGCACAGTGACAAATACTTTGAAGTATGACAAACACAGATAACAGGTTTCATTGTTAAGTCACTAAAACTATTTCTAGTGCCTCAGGCTATCATTATAGGTCTGACAGTTACTGTAAGCACAGTAGCTGCTCAGATCATTACTGCATTAGCAAAATAAAAAATTTCCAAGAAAAGCAGAGCATTAAGCTACCAAAGTTGCATTCTGCACACCTTTATCATCGACCTTTCATGCATGAGAGCGGACACTGTAAAATGCAGAAGTTGAGAAGTTTAATTCTTATGTTAGCATAGATTCCATGTCCATGGCTTTTTGTCAAAGCCTTCCATAGGCTTGAAAAGTCAAAGGCCAGAGTCAGAATGACATAACAGTGGAAGAAAGCAGTGGCTTTGATTCTGCCAGACTGCTGCAAAGGACCTTTTTCCACATCTGGTAATTGCAATTAGCTTAAAACACCTACCTGTACAAAACAATGCTTCAAAGACTAGAAGGCACACACAGAGGAAGAAATCCTTAACAATGCATCTCAAAATTGTCCCACCAAAAGACCATGTGGGTAAATGCAATATATCATAGGAATTGAACCAGGTACTTCAATTTCATTTATATCCCATAACAGTGCTCCAAATGATGCTTTTTCAAATGTATTGACTCAAATGACTGCCCCTTGAGGCAGCTGAGAAGTACCTGTGTGCCCTGTCTGAGTTGCGGTAGGTGCTAGTGGTGTCAAGATGGAGTAATGGCTAAACATATATTAGAGTAGGCTACTCAAGTCTCTCGCAACGCCAATGGTCTGGTTACTTTTTGTGTCATGTTAGACATACTAAGAGGAGTCCATGAACACATAGTGCAGGGTATTTCGTCAGCAGTAGGAAACCATCAGGTCTTTTGGGTGTTTGGTGTGAATTCCTTCAATACTAAAAAATTTTCTTAGTTTTCAAATCAGTTGCCTCAAAAGGCATGTGGGAAGTCAAAAGCTTTAGCTTAGAAAAATGACCATGTCAGAAGGCAGCTTTCCCACAGGATACAGAAAATTTATGACCATCACAGATGGAAAAGTCTGTCAGACAAGCAGGGCTTAAAACTAGAGGTCAAATTCTGCCCCAGAACATGGCAGTTGGCCACTTCATGCTTTACCCTGTGAAAGCCAGTGTTAAAGGAAAACAGGTAACAGGGCAACTAAGGCAATTTAAAAATTGTTTCTCCAAAATCTGAAATTCCTGAGAAACAGGACTCAGCACTTCCATTCTGCCTCAGAGCCAAAGCAGTAAAAGGCAACTGATGCAACCGCAGCTCCATCAGCCACACTGACATGTGGAACTCTGCACGAATGCATGGTCTCCAGGCAACAATTTTCAAAGGAATCTGATCTTTGTGAAAGAAACAATCACATCTACAGCAAATCCAAGGAGTCAATAAGTTACTTCTCCAAATTTCTTGAAAGATCAAGTTCCTAATTACATCATCTAGTGATTCACCGCTGAGCTAAATTTTTAACCTCACCAGGTAAAGGCTTTAGATGACAGCATCAATGCAAGCTTACCCAGGGATCATTTCCTTTCACTCTGAAGAAAGTTATTTTTTTAAAAAAAAACTTATTTATGTGTGAAAAATTTAGTTGTGTTGTATATTAAACTTGTAGTTGGTATATCATTGACTACAAAGATTCCAAATACTTAACTTCTCAGATGCATCATTTGATTATTTATTTGTAACCCAGGGCAAAGGGGGAAAAGTCAGGACTTAAAGGCTGTAAGTGAAACCATGATATAGATACAGAGAAAGGGGAAGGAAAAAAATCACAGCCAAAGCCACATAAATAATGTCTATAATCACCTGCTTTCACAGGCAAGCAAACCTGTATGTCCTTCTGCTATCCACAAAGTGGCAGAATTGGTCAGCTTATAAACTCAATGAGGTGGAAAAAACCGATCACTACTAACCTCTGCTAATGCACAGGCTGGGTACAAAGTTACAGTATCTAACAAGGTAACATATGTGTCATCAGTGGTTTAAGGTCTTACTATTAATGAGATATAAATAAAAGTGCAATTTTTCGCTCTCTATAGACAGAGTTTGTGCTTCAAACACAATGATAAAGTTGCTGTTTACAGCAAG
>JAWWLZ010000118.1:48556305-48591195 GCA_035041345.1 Poliocrania exsul
TAAAAGTGCAATTTTTCGCTCTCTATAGACAGAGTTTGTGCTTCAAACACAATGATAAAGTTGCTGTTTACAGCAAGATACAAAGTCAGAGATACATTCAGCATAATTTTGTAACTCCAAATTATGCAGTTTCATGTTGAGGAAAACGATTTGAGTCCCACAGCACGGAAGTTGACATATTAAAAATTAAACTGCTATCAATGCATTCAGGGATCGATATGCAGAGAACTGGCACTAAACACTCAGTTCTATTTTTATGCCATGATTCTGATTCTTGTTTTGTGACTTAGCATAAAGAGAAGTAAACTATTTCTTTTGGCAGTAAAACAAGAAATATCAGTTCAGGAAGGATGTTAGGTCTCGGATAACAAAACAAATTTTTCATACTTGTATATAAAGCTGGTTTGCAGCAAAGGAGTCTCAAATCTGTCATCCTATGCTACTTTTTCTTTTTTTTTCTTTAATCAAGCTAGTCTGCCACTGAACCCTCTCAAACTTGGTCCTGATCTATGGTGTGAAAGATCAAACACGCATAACTAACCAGCCAGGGACTCTCACAGATCCTGTTTCACAGTTCCTGCATGGCAGGAAACTAAAGCCAGATTAGGTATGTGTCTCAACATGCTTTCAATATTTATTCTAATAAGAGGTATTAACTACATTTATTTCAGGGCTAGCCTAGCCTAACATTAATATTTACTACTAAGTTTAAACAAATTTGACATGAAGCTTGCATTAGTCATTAACGTACAACAGTCTTACTTAGGATATTTATATAGAGATATGTAGATGACAAAGAAACAAGTTTGTGATTCACTGAAGGCATCTTAGGGAAGTACAAAACTTAGGATATTAAGTTCACAAACTGAATTATGCATTCTGAGAAGAGGTACTACTTAAGACACTTAGAACTCACAAGGCAAGTCACACAAGCAACTGCCTCCCATGTAAGCAGCATCATGCATTTTTCTTCTGGCCCCTACACACACACACTGCTTCCCACAGTCAAGGAACAGTGGCCACGTATGACACTGGTTTACTACCTCATAACTCCTGTTTGGTAACTAGAACATGAAGCAGCTGCAAATCCTCACAAATGCAATAAACAAAAGGCTAGAAAACTTGCAAGACTATCATGTTTCACAGTGTGCTTTTGACATCTGTCAGTAATAACAGCTAACTGATTTGTTATACATCTAAAACTTCACCAATTCCCACATCAGAAGACTTGCTTCAAATTACTATAACTTACAAAAGGCAGTTAGGAGTTATGAATCTATTAATGGTCAGTTATCTACAGGTTCTCAGCTAATTTAATGATTCAACAGAATGCAGCTTCTTACAAGGCTTTTGGTTACTGCTTTTAAAGAAATGTTTTGCTCAGATATAAGAAGATGTAAGTTACCCAATGAAGACACTTTCCACAGATCAGAACAAAGCCTCCAATTTCTTAGAATTATATTAAAAAGAAACAACTCTCTCTCATTACTCCCTGTTCTTAAAATTCATGAGCAGAAATGCAAGAATTCACATTACTTTCTGGTCATATACTGGAGACTTCATTCTGAAATAATTTACAGGTGGTTTAATACTCCAATTTTCAGGTAAGTATACAAAAATACTTAAACACATGACAAAAGCATTTATAAGAAAGCTGTATTTGGGTTTTATTTCTTAAGAGACCTGAAAGCAAGGTATCCAAACTCAATTACCAACAGGATAAACAAATATGAAATCTACGATTTGTGTCATTAGACATTGGGCAGTAATTCATTCACATGGTTAAAACAGAGAATTAGTCAGAACTACCAACAGTCTGTGCCAGGAGAATACAGAATTCATTAATAAATTATGGCCTTATAATTTACTTTTCTAATTAATTTTTTAAACATGGTTCAAGAATTGTTTTCAAGACTAAGAAAATCCTTTCATTCTGGTAGCTAACTGCTACAGTTAGCTTTCTATGCTACAATCTTTTAGTTCACATATAAACCTTACACAAATTCTGATTTAGAAACAAAATCTGAATAAAAATTCATCTGTGACATGCTGAAGTTCAACTCCTGCTAAATTGGACAAAAATACTGCTGTTCTGCATTGTCAACACACTTCCAGGTAATCCAAATCAGGTATATAATTTTAAACCTTAGCATCTACAGATTCCTAGAGCAAATACTGATGCAACTGGAATAATTGCTTCAGTCATATAGTCCCAGTTCCAAGATACTCAACCTCCCTTCACAAGATGACAAGCATCAGTGAAGATAGTTACAAGGCTGTGCTGTAGTATTTAATGTTTTAAATAACTCTTGCTTGAGAAATCAGTTATCCTTATGAGCAGACTTAATCCCACAACATAAAGTCCTTAAAAAATTGTATCAATTAGGTTTCTAACTACTTTGTGCTTGTGAACTGAGACTGTAGAGGCCCAGAGAAGCTGACTTTAGTCACCGGCTGGATTGTGATGTTGCACTCCCTTCCTCCCCCTGCCCAGGCCACACTACATCCTGAGAATGTTCATTAGGCCTTGGCCTTGATGAACTGCACTTGGACTAAGGCCCCCTCAAGCTTATCAGAAACACTGTCTGTTCCCAGGAACTAACATGCATTTAATGAGCACCTGTTTTTAACAAACAACCTTGAAAATTGATTTCTCATGTGTGAATAACAACCCAAGCGGAATAATATTTTTTGTTGTTGAACCTTCAAAGAAAGTTACCAACTCAATGAGCAGGATGGAAAATTATTATGACTAAAGCCCACTCTCTTGCAACTCTATAAAGAGTGGTCCAAACTGAAACCCTTTTGAGCTCTCAATTATAAGAGGCTAATGAATATTAAAGCCCACTCTCTAATGCCCCTATAAACAGCAGTCCAAAGTGAGATCCTTTTGAGCTCTCCATTCCCAGAAGATAAGGTGCTAATGCCTATGTCTCAAATACAGACAACCAGATGGCTGTGGAGCCAGTCAAAGACTACTAGTAACTTACAGATAAGAACTGTTATTAATAATCAAGGACTATTGGTATTAACACTCCATGAGAAAGAACAAGATTATGCTGGAGTATGGGGGACGGGAAGAGGTAGGGAAGCACTTTTCCTTTAACAAAAACCACAACACAGTACAGTGTAAGCACAGGCAGTGAACATGGACTATAGGGTGGTATGAAGACCACCAAAGATCCCTGAAGCCCTCTGACCCAGTTCCAGAAAGGCCTGAAAGAATGGACTGTGGAGGATAACTAATTTACATGGAAAATAAGAAACCTTTGGGGTGGAGAAACCCATGCATGAAAAGGTACTACCCCTAGCCCAGGCAGCACCCCCAGGATCCTGATCATCAGCCAGATCGATGCAGCTGGATCAATGCTGAAACCAGGACTGACATCCCATCAGCTGGATGGATGCTGGAACCACAATTGCTGATCTTGTTTTCTCTCTTTTCTCCTCTTTCTTTAATTCTCTCTTTTTCCCTCTTCCTCTTTTCTCCTCTTTCTTTAATTCTCTCTTTTTCCCTCTTCCTCTTTTCCTCTTCCTTTAATTCATCTCTCCCTCTTTAATTCCTCTCTTCCCATTCACCCTATCCCTTTATCCAAAACTGACTGCCATATAGCAGGTCAGGGACTAACATACCTATTTCCATGCCAAATTTGTAATTTACTAATAAAACTCTGATTGTTTGTGGACCCTCTGACTTTCGTAATTTCTTTCAACCAACAAGCACTTACAAACCTCAGGTGCTTCCTTCCCCTTAAGGGTAGGTTGTCATAGAGAAGACACAGTTCTATTTATGAAAACCCTTCTCAATAAACTTACCAGTTAATATAGATCATACAACTGACTTAAGCAAAGTTCATTTACTTCAAATTCATATAGCATACTGAAGCTATTAGGTATAAAATTGGTTACTAAGAACTGTTACAAAGGCACCTACTTAGAATTATTCAAGAGGGAATTTTTTTGCAATTCCCTCAGGCTCAAATCAAAATAATGCCCTGGTAATGAGATTACAGGTTATTCTATAACACTGTATTTTATCCACTAGTTGAAAGCTGACAGAATATTTGAAAACAGTTAACAGTCATTCAGCATGACCTAAGTGGCTATGACAACATACAGATCTGGGATCTTAAGTGTTCTGTCTATTTTTATATCTTATTCTGATGGATGTGTTAAGTTTAAAATTGCTAGAAGAATAAGCCCTTGTCTCATACTATACTTACACCACTCATGGTGCTCTCATTACCTATCTTAACAAGGCACAGGTTTTCCTGGAAGAAACAATACTCTGTCCAAAAATGAATAATTAATACAGGCACTAAAGTGAAATCAGTGACATAGACTCCCTTCTACTCTCACTACTCATTCTGATAGGAGTGTACACAGTTCAAGTCTCTGTGACAGGTCTTGCTATTGGCATCATAACATTTACAGAAAAGGGATAGTTTAAAACTGTCACTCTGCTTAACCAAAGACACCTATACATCTAAAAGTCTAAGCTTACAACAGATTTGCAATCAGAGTCACCTCCTCAGTACTTGTTTTAAAGAATTAATTAGATGCCAATGTCTAATTCTGGTTTCAGGCTGCAAATCCTAACTTTATACTGACACTTAAGTAGGTACCACAAGAGAAAAGTCCCTTTAACAAAAAAAAATAAAGGGAGGGGAAAGGGAGAAAATTCAGTTTGGATATACTGCTCTCTCCCCCACACTTGGACAATCTTCATTAAACTAGTGGTTGTAAACTAGATTTCTCTCCATTTGACTTTTATGCTCCATAAAGGAACACTGTCACTCCCTTGGGGCAGAGAATTTTGCTCTGTCAACAGAGTTTTCTGGTTTTGGTGTAACAGTTCAGAATCACACAATGGTTTGGTTCTGAAGGGGCCTTTAAAGATCATCTAGTCCAACCCACTTGCTGTGGGCAGGGACGTCTTTCAGAAGATCAGGTTGATCAAAGCCCCATCCAAACTGTTCTTGAACACTTCCAGGAATGGGGCATCCACCAGTTTTCTTGGCAACTTGTCACAGCATCTCACGCCCCTCACAGTGAAGAATTTCTTTCTAATATCCAATCTGTATCTACCCTATTTCAGTTTAAAGCCATTACTCCTTGTCCTAAAGGCCCTGTTAAAAAATTAATGTACAGTGATCACAGAAACAACTTCTGAAAGGACTTAGAATCACTTAGTCCTCTATCCAGAAAATCTCCAGTAATCTGCACTTATATTCCAATACAAATTTGTTTATAACCTGCTCTTTAAAACTACAGGGTTACTATATAACTCAGCCAACAGTTTGTTTTGCATTTTCTATGACACCACAACAGAAGGTATTACATAAATATTTAACTTATCTCTTTCTATTGCTATCCATTACTTAAAGCTTATTACTTCCTGCCCTATTCAACAGAGATAAAGTCACAGATTATTCATTGTTCTTGCTAGTATCCTTTGAGCTCCTCAAGCAGTCCATCTCTAATGCACATTCCTCAAAAGCAAACACAGCATTCCAGTTGAGACTTTACACATACTGAAAAAGAAAGGCTACTTCTTAAAAGGTAAGTACTATTTGCTATTAAAAAAAGGGCTTTTTTTTAGAAATTTAATCAATGGACTTTTAGAATTTTAATCTTAAATGTCATCCTAGCTTGCTCACATCACTGTCACTTGAATCTCAAAATGCAAGTTGTTTTCAGCTTCTCTGACACACGTAGGAGCTCTAACACTTCAGAATTCCAGTTTGTCATAAAAGGGAAAAAACATTCCAGGTAAAAACTTGAATTAGTATTCCTGTAGTCTTGTTGGTGCACACACTTTCTCTTGTTCCAAAATTCCTTTGGAGACATGCATTCAAAGTATTCTACTCCTCCACATTTTAAAGATGTGAAAATTGATGCTCAACCATGCAATATGTAAAGTGAGAGAAAAGTCATCTCAGTTTAGGTGGCTAGAGTGTCTGCTTACAAGGACTATTGGTCCTAACAGACAAATTCAAACACAGTGTGAATCCACTTTCAATTATTTAAGTTATGAACTGGATTGCATTCATAAATCTGCTCTTCCAATGGCATGTAGTGTGATGCTGGGAGGCAAGGCAATAACAGCCCAATCCCTACCGTTCTCGGTTGAATTTGAGTGAATGAAGGATAGCAGGTCTCTTCTGACGCAAGTTCCACAGGTGCAAGGTGTCATCAGCCAAGGCACTCACAAGAGCTCCCTATGGAAAAAAAAAGTTTCAGTCAACTTGTTTTCATAACCCTGGTAACAATGCATCATCAGAGTAGAAATACATTACATATTTATCACCAGGATGAAAAAAATGTGTAAGCATGCGCATCAACACATAGTACAGGTAAGTCCTAAGTAGTAGGAATGAGGTAACTGATGTGATCACATGTTCAGCTTGCTCACATTTGGTTTTGAGCTATACTGAGAGGTGATGGGGAAGGAGCTTTTTCCAGTGTGTGCACATCAATACACATCTGAAACTGAGAGAACATTACTCTGCTCATGTTTAAAACAGTAACTCTGTCAAATAAAATGAACTACCTACTAAAACTCGTAGTACTATTGAAAAGCTACTTTACTGCTTCTACAGATAAGTTGCAATGTTCAAAGACATGAAAAGATATTCCTTTGAAGTTCTTGCTTATAACAAAAAAGTACTCTAGAGTACTCTAGAGTGTTTTCAGCAGTTAGTCAAGGATTTCTTAAAACTAAAAATGTTAATTTATTTATAATATTTTTTACTATTTGTCATTCATGCTGTCACTTGTATTAGCTAACTTTAATGCTTGCTTAATGAGAAATTAAAGAAAATCCATTCTTTATCTTCTTTGAATTAGATATACATTATGTTACTAACCTCATTAATCAGGAACTGAAGCTGGATTACTGCAGCTCCACTATCATGTTGGCAGTAGCATTCAACTCCTGGCCGACCAAAGCTGGAATTGGTATCATTAAGGAATAATTGTTGCACGTAACAGAAATGAACACACACCCCATAACCAACATTTTCACTTTCACTAGTACCACATTCACACAGGCTGACATTTTGATTCTAGATAGTGCATTCAACATATTTAACCACACAGACCTGAGTGGCCACCAGAAGAGTAATTTATAAATGCTACAAAGTAAAACAAAGATATTAAAAGGCACACATTGAAATAGAAAAATTATATATAACTGCTTAACTTATAATTATTTAAGGGATTCTTCATCAAGGAGAACATAATGGAGAATGATGAAGAAGTTATTGTAACAGAACTAGAATAAAAGTTAACCTAAATAAGCATCATAAAACAAATTATTACATTTTTCAAGTGCTTTTCAAGATCTTTGTCTCCTTTTTAAATATTACTTGCAGAAAGAAGAGCTGAATAATGCAAGGCACGTTAAAAAAAAATCCGCTATGACAGAGATGAAAAGATCAGTAGTCAAAATATGGAGGAGTCAATGGGAAATTATGCATAATATAAGTTTTCAGGATCTCAGTATCAAGACCTCCTCGATTCACACTAGCTATGAGATAACAAAAGCTTGCTCATTTTCTCTATCACACTTAAATCAGTCCTTTATTTCCATAATGAGTATTGCTAGAAACAGCAGCAACACATTCTTTCAGTTCTCCATAGTTAATTAATTTATTAGCTGCAAAAATTATGTATTTCAAATGTTGTTATGTACTTGCTCCTGATACAAAATTAATTAAGTTCTCTAACCTCTAGGAGACAGAGCAGAAATAACATAAGTCCAGAGGAATTACGCAAAGTGCTCAGTATTTCATCATCATCATGAAACCAGAGTTACTGGACTATAACTTGTCAGGGCTGAACACCTCTTGTTTTAAATAGGCACCTTAGTTTTCAGAAGAAAGGAAATCATCCCAAAGCTGTATGCAAAACAGGGAATATTATGTACAACTTTTTCTCTCAGTATACACTAGAAATTAATAAAACAGTACAATTCTCACCCAGTACAATTTTGCAAGTTTTCCATTTACTGAGAAATTGCTGATCAAAACAAACCTGGATACAAGTACTCTCAAAAAATATGTGCATTCATGCTAGAAACATTTGAAAGGCTGAAAAGACTATTAGGCTGCATACAAATCAACTCAAACATCTCCTGCTCAGCCTCTAAGCTGGTGAAATAAAATGTAAGTAGAACAACAGTGGGGACAAGTCTGCTTCAACGCACTGTGATATTTTAACTTTTAAACTTAAATCATTCTTCTAGAATTCTAATGAATCTGCATAACATCCAGCTAAGTGATGGGATACACACTAAACAGATGTTGAATAATCCAGCAAACTTAATACCAGCTTTCTTCCCCAAACAGAATCAGTAATTTAATTTTGTTCCGGCATGGAAGGACTTAAAGAGTCAGTTTGCCTCACCTTTTTCTTTCTTTCTTTTTTTTTTTTTTTGCTTTTATTTTACATTCTTAGCAACATGGGGTTTTTATAAAGAAGTCATCTGTATTCCAGTCACAGTTTATAGCTTTAAAAAAAGAGCGGAGTGGGTGTTGCCCCCATAAACGATACCTTCCTACACAAACCCAGAATACTTTTAATGTAAAATCATTGCTTTTACATTAACTATGGATTAACTACACAAATTGCCATACTGGTAAAAAACCACAAGGAATATCATAAGTTTCAGAGTTGATTGGCTTCAGCCTTGCCCACGCATCTGCATTCACTTGAATTAATAATTATATGCAGAAATAGATGAAAAGCAATTTCCACATGTGAAATTCCAATGCTTACTGAAATTGAATATTAGAACATGCAATTTATCTCCACTGACACAAGTTTTCTAATAAAAGATTTTCCCAGCCCCTCCCCTGAACATCAGCTTCCAACATAATTAAATGTAAACCTTGTTCCTTCATCCACATAGAATTTATTTGGAAGTGACGCTTTACAGCTACCTTGCCTCAAAACAAGGAGTATGACCCAGAAAAACAGAGAAGCCCATAGATTCCTCAAGTTACTTCTCCCTTCAAATTCTATCCCTCAAATGTTTTCTCTAAGTACTTCTGATGCAAATATTTCCAGAAGCACTGTTATAACTGGCCAGTCAAAATTTCAATATTAAGAATACTTCAATGCTTCCTTAAAAAATTCTTCAACATTTTCCAGGACAGCTGAACTGTTTTTCCAGATATCAGTAAATATGCAGCACTGGGAGTAAGATTACACAAGCTTTAAATATTCAGAGCAAGTTTCACTTTGACAAATGAGTGGAAACCTCACATGCAGATCTGAAAATAGTGTTTGGCCTCTTCTATAGCGCTTACTGTTATTAAAAAAAAAACAGTCCTTGCAGCTAGTCTTATTTAGTTCCTTTGACCAAGGATTATGTCATCTTCACTTTTTCACCTAGTAGCTAAAATTATTCTTCTCATCTCAAATTAATATCATCCTCCTAACCAGCATTAATCTTCTTTTCTAAAGCAATGCAAAGCCTCCCAGTTTTGTGGGGTATGATGAGTTGAAAAAGCACGTCACTTAAACACCGACTGTAGAAGGATAATACGTGCCCGTTTCAGTACATGTGAAACGCTTCTCAACCACACAAAACAGGCAGCAAGCCAAGGAATGCAGTTTGCTCAAATCCTCTATACTTGTGCCTGTGTGCTTAAGGCAAGAGAGCTCACTGTACTAAGAAGTGATCGTCTGCTATATAGTGGTTCTCAAAACAGGCAAAAATTATAATGAATAATGACAAGATGGGCAAAGGATTTTAATTTTGTAGACAGGAAAAACTCTCTGCCAAAGACCTAGGGTAGCTCTGGAGGAAATACTCTGCTCTGAGCAATTTTCTAATCAAAGACTCATCCTTCCTCCTTCACTTCCAAGCAGTTCATTCTATTATTTCTGCTTCATTCCATATTCCAAATATTAACAAATAGGATAAACTAATAGCTTCTCAGCTGTACCTTTGAATATTGCTTCTGTGTTCCCCATAACTGTTTGAAAATTAAACATGGAAAACACTAGTATTTCATTACCTCCACTGCATGTTTTTGGGGAAAAAAAAACCAAACAAAACCCAAAAAAACAACAGCTGTGCCTGAGAGAAGGAAGAGATAACATACTTATGCCCTAACATCAGTGTTCATTTTCATAACTGCTAGAAGTGCAGGTCATACATAAGAAAAGCACAGTATGACCTTAATTTAATATCATGTAATAACACTGATTATACTGTCATTTATGAGAAAAAGCAAAATTTCCAAAAGAAATGTTTTCAAACGAGCTTCAGACCTAAGCTTACACTTTCAGCATTTCAATTAACAACATGCAAGTTCTCTTTGCAAAATACACTTTTTTTATAACTCTTATAGCTTAGCTACATAGTAGTAACTTATTGCACATCTGCCCTCTAGAAATCACATCTGAAAGACAAAATAATTTCACATAAGAGCAGTCTTTTTTTTGTTGTTGTTATTTAATTACTCTAAGTAGACCTAGGGGATATTGAGGGATTCTTCAGCTGTGGTTGACCCATCTGACATAGGAGAAAGTTTCAAAAACTGTAGCTATCAATTCAATCCTTAGCATAAGGCAGTTACCACAGAATCACAAAATCAATTAGGTTAAAAAAGACATCTAGGTCCATCAAGTCTGACTGATCACCACCTTATCAACTAGAGCATGGCCCTAAGTGCCACATACAGTCGTTTCCTGAACAGCTCCAAGGATGATTGCCATCTCCCTAGGCAATCCATTTCCATGTTTAACAACACTTTCCAAGATGAAATTCCTCCCGATATCCAACCTGAACCTCCCTTGATGCAGCTTGAGACTATGACCTCCTGTCCTGTCACTAGTTGCCTGGGAGAAGAGACCCACTCTCACCTGGATACAGACACTTTTCAGGTAGTTGTGCAGAGTGATATGGTCTCCCCTGATCCTCCTTTTCACCAGGCTAAACACCCCCAGCTCCCTCAGCCTCTCCTCACAAGACTTATGCTCCAGACCCTTCACCAGCTTTGTGGCTCTTCTCTGGACCTGCTCCAGCATCTCGATATCTTTCTTGTAGTGAGGGGCCCAGAACTGGACACAATACTCAAGGTGTGGTCTCACCAGTGCTGAGTACACTGCTCTAGTTCTGCTGGCCACCCTATTGCTGATACAGGCCAGGATGGCATTGGCCTCCTTGGCCACCTGGACACACTGCTGGGTCACGTGCAGTGGCTGTTGACCAGCACCCCCCAGGTCCTTTTCTGCTGGGCAGCTTTCCAGAACACCCTTCCCCCAGCCTGTAGCACTGCATGGGGATGTCGTAGCCAAAGTGTAGGACCCAGCCCCTGGCCTTGTTGAATCTCATCCATTGGCCTCAGCCCACTGATCCAGCCTGTTCAGCCTCCCTGCAGAGCCCTCCTGCCCTCCAGCAGATCAACACTCCCAACTTAGCGTCATCCACAAAGTTACTGACAGTACACTCAATTCCCTCACCCAGACCATCAATAAAGATCCTAAACAGAGCTGGCCCCAACATGGAGCCCTGGGGAAGCTCACTAGTGACTGGTGACCAACTGGATATGACACCATTCAACACCACTGACTGGACACAGCCAGCCAGCCAGTTTTTAACCCAGACAAGAGTGCATCAGTCCAAGCCATGAGCAGCCAGTCTCTCCAGATGAATGCTATGGAAAACGGTGTCAAAGGCTTTACTAAAGTCCAGGTAAACAATATACACAGACTTTTCCTCATCCACTAGATGGGTCACCTGATCATAAAAGGAGATCAGATTGGTCAGGCAGGACCTGCCTTTCCTAAACCTGTGCTAGCTGGTCCTGATCCTTTGGTTGTCCTATATGTGCCATGTGATCACACTCAAGATAATCTGCTCCCCAGCCTTCCTGAACACCAAAGCCAGGCTGACAGGCCTGTAGTTTACCAGATCCTCCTTTTGGCCATTCCTGTGGATGGGCATCACATTGGCCAATCTCCAGCTGACCTCCCTGGTTAGCCAGGACTGATGATAAATCATGGAGAATAACTTAGCAAGCTCTTCTGCCAGCTCCCTCAGTACCCTTGGATGAATCCCAGCCGGTTCCATGAACTTATGAGTATCTAAATGGCTCAGCAGGTCACTAACTACTTTCTCCTATAATACAGGAGGTCTCTTGCGCTTCCTGACCATTTTCTAACAACAGCAGATAGGAGTCAAAGCACTTCTTAAACTTCAAAGTTGCTTACATAAATATACACAAATAAAGCATTTCCCAAACAGCTACAAAAAGTGTCAGTAAATTTTCTGTAAAGGCTATATTTGGTAGGATTTTGTCAGAGCTGCCAGTGAGAGGCAATGGTTCATTGGAACAAGATGTAATTGAGAAGCACAAATGCAAACAGGATAAAAAACCCCAAACCACAAAAAACTCTGATTTAAAATTAAACAAGAAACAAAATTGGGTTTAATGACAAGTTTCTATATGCACAATTCCCAGATGGCAAAGCATGCTATTAAATGAAGAGGTAAAACCATCAATTTAGATCAATCAACAAAAAAAAGTGAAAAGGTTACAGGCTTTCCTTGATTTTACTCACTTCGTTTTGTGACAAAGGTTCTACTACTTTAGTCTAAAAACTGTCTTTCATGACTAACAATGCAAAGAAGGTGACTAATCGAGTACTTTTTCCGGGTGGGATGGAAAAGAACAATAGAACACAAGGGGAAGAGTAGCAAACTGTTACAAATACTGGTTCCTCTGACTACACGAAATGCAGTGAAATAGGTGAACTGCTAATTCACTGAAATTTTTCTGAAGAATGCATACACAAGAGTAAATACAGGAAATAATTATGTATTTTTGAAAAACTTCATCAAAATTCAGAGGTAAAAATCTTTTTATTCTGTTGCATGCTTTCAAGTACTGCTCATCTGTATTCCATTCAATATAGTTAAATTTTCATGTCAAATTTTTACATGTTATTACAGATATCCTACCTCATCCATCCTTTTGGTAGCACATCCTATATCACAATATTAATAATTAACCAGGTCTTTCCTCTTATGTCCATAGCTTCCTGGCCAAGAATAAAGGCAAGGCCATTCTGTGCTCCTAGAACTGAGGTATTCTTGGAGTAAGAAAGATGTCTTTTCCCACAGTCCAGATACTTTGCACAGACATTGCCAAGAGCACCATTATCAAATGCAATGTTCTAGAACTAGACGTTAAGTGAATTTATATACTTATTTAACTTATGAAAGTTTAAATAATCATAGAAATTATTTAATAAAAGGACAACTTAACATTTTCAAAGAACACAGCCAATCCTTGCCCAAACAATCATTGTCCATCAACATCAATTTCTGACTGCAAAGAAATTCTTAGCCAGGTCCAGATATCTCTCTTCATTCACATAGCATGATCTAAAATACTTCCCTTAACTCTTGCCTGACAGGCAAATTGTTTTCAAGTCACCAACTACTGGATATTCATGTCAAAAAACACTACCTGTAATCCCTAGTCATTCTATCCTGACTTTGTTCAAACACAAACCCATTCTTCAGTCCCCTCCCCATAAATTGCATAGTAGCTAGTCTAGTCTCCCCAGTCAATTTTACTTGTACCTCATAAAACCTTTACATCATTTTGGGGTTACATAGAATAAGAACAGCTACTATTATAACTAATATAAGCTACATTGCCATGTATGTGTCCCCTCTCAATCTTCAGCTATCACTGAGTTGAGAGTATCATCCAAATGCTCTTTGAACTCTGTCAGGCTTGGTGCTGGGACTTGGTGCAGATCTCAAAGCCTGCAATTTCCATCTCCACAGCATCAGAAAGACATTAAGCACTTAGAAAGCATTCAAAGGAGGACAACAAAGATGGTGAAGGGCCTTGAGGGAAAGCCGTGTGAGGAGCAGCTGTGCGTACTTGGTCTGTTCAGCCTGGAGAAGAGGAGACTGAGAGGAGACCTCATTGCAGTTACAACTTCCTTGTGAGGGAGAGAGAAGAGGCAGGCACTGATCTCTTCTCTGGTAACCAGTGCAAGGATCTGAGGGAATGGTCTGAAGTTGTGTCAGGGGAGGTTTAGGTTGGATATTAGAAAAAGGTTCTTCACCCAGAGGGTGGTTGGGCACTGGAAACGGCTCCCCAGGGTAGTGGTCACAGCACCAAGTCTGAGAGAGCTCAAGAAGCATTTGGATGACAGTCTCAGGCACATGGTGTGACTCCTGGGGGCAGTCCTGTGCAGGATTAGCAGTTGGACTTGATGATCCCTGTGGATCCCTTCCAACTTGGCATGTTCTGTGAAATTTCTCTCCTTTTACAGAAGTTATTCTCACATCATCTTTCCTTTTGCCACCAATGCCTTATTTCTCAAATTAGCTATTAATCCCTTTAAAATCTTCTATCTCAATCCAGTTTTGCACCATCACCTTTGCTATTCAATTTATCACTCTTTGTATAGTCACCTTTATTCACTTGCTTTGATAAAGGCAGCAGAAAAAACAGGTGACTAAAGCACAGGAAAAAGTCTTAAAGACCATGTCAAGTTAAAATAAAAGTTGACCACATATATGAATTTCTCCCCTAGACTTTGCTGTGGCTTATGTCTCTGTACTGATGTTAGCTCCTTCCTTTGGACACATTCCTTTAACAGTCAACTTGTGTATAAGGCTTAAATCTACCCTTCTGTTTTCATACCATTTTACATTGTACCAATAATGGAAATAACTTCCACTTCTAAACATCTTTTTGAAGAAAATTTAGTTCATTACTGGAAGTTTTATCAATACAGTAATACAGGTATACCACGGTTTTTTGTTACACAACTCTTTGAAGTAATTATCAGCAAAGTCACTTGTTGAAGCAATAAGACAATCATGGATTAGAAGTATGAGCACTGCCATGGTATACACAAGGAGAAACCTAGACCTCAAATTAAGGTGGTAGGCAGAAGTTTAACTCTTCTGTCTATGCCAACTTGATATGACAATCTGTCCCCAGACTCAAGAGTAGTCACAAGCTGTAAGATCTTCCAAATATGCAAAGTCATGTTCACAGGCAGTACTGCTGCTATTGCTTTTAAAATATTTCCACTAGCAATGTCTAAATTCCAATAATTCAAACAAAATGCAATAAATGGGTCTTAGGAGAAAGTTTTCCTTGTCTGCTCAAAGGCAAAAGTAGAGATATCTTAAATATTCTCCACTTTTAATGACACTTTTTTTTTTTAAATTAGCCTCAGGCATAAGTAAGCAATCAATAACTGTACTTGCTACTGTAACTGTAATTGCTACTGTATTTTGTAACACAGTCTTTCTAAGACCAGTGTTTTTCATTTTAATTTAAGCCTCCTCAGGTTCCACAACTGCATGAAGTTTAGTTTTGCATAATACCAAAGAACTTAGAAACTTACAATTTCACCACTATCAAAGTAGTAGTGACAATTTTATAGGTTTGCTCAAAATTACCACCACAAATATAAAACTAAGGTACAATCAAACAATTCAGTAGATGGCACTCTTCCACCAAAATCAAAAGAGGAAACTATATCCTCACATAAACAAGGGGTACCAAGGAGCTAGAACTCTCATTTTAAATATGGAAAACCAATGTCCACTCTGTATTAGAGTTTCTTACATTTTTTTGTGCCTTTCATAGAACATGGAAAAATACATGCCAAAACATTAAAAGAAATTACTTTTTGTTAAAATACCTGTAATATTACTTATCTATTTCGTCCAGACATTTGTGCTATTACATATAGCTCCACTTCACACCACAAAAATAGCTGCATTATCAGTATTGCAAGGAGCGGTATTTTTATAGCTTGTGTTTACCAGAAATCCAACTTGATGCAGACTATTAAAAGGTTGACTTTGTCCCTAGAAGTTGCTTATGCAACCTTAAATCACATCTCCTCAAATCCATGATGGTAATTTCTTTTAAAAAGTTAATGCAGTAGCTCAACATCAGTTGTAAATATTTTGCATCATTTAGCTCAAATTTTATCTTAAAGGTAAAAAAGATAAATGATCATTAGCAAAACCTTCATTGCTAGATTAAAAAACTGGCATTAAAACCTGGAGTTCTTCAATATTAAGATGTAAAGCATAGTCTTAAAAATAACACTACCTATTCCATCTTAACTCTTCTTTTAAAAGTTGTTGCAGGTGCCAGCTTAGATATTGTAGTTTGCTCTTTCTCAGCGTACTTGAGGACTTAGATGGGTCCTTTCTTTGACCTCAAGAAATGCACCATCCCATGAGAGTATAAATACAGAGCTCCTGTTTTGTACAAGCTGTGGATGTCAGAAACAAAGTGTTTTTACTAGCACTGGAAAGGGAGTAATTCAAACAGTGTTATGAGATTTCCAAGTACGCACAGCCCAGTTTACTACCACAAGAAGATGGAAAACATCATCAATAGAAAAGCACAGTCCAAGTTAGTTGTCCTATACATCCTTCCCGCAGTTTTTCCTAGTAGGCACTTCCCTACGAGGGAAGGTATTACCTTGCAAGTCTAGCTTCAGTGATTTTAGAGAATCTGATCGTCTCTTACTCTGTATATTTTCAGTTCCTGTCAGATTCCAAGTGATTTCTGATAGTTCAGGCAGTGCTCATCTATCCTGCTATTACAAGAATGATTGGTTTACTTGTTTGCCATCTGCTAGTAAGCTGACTCTGAAGAGCTATTTCAGTCAACTTTGACAGAAGGGAAGAAGTCTTGTAGATAAAACTTTGCTTTAAATTTTATGAAAATAGGAAGCTGAGAAGAGGGGAGAAACCCAAATTAGGCCCATATCCCATCCAAAGCATTACCTCAACATGCCAAAAGAGAGGCTCTGTATGAAATGGTGTAATTACAGGAAGCATTTCAAAAGTTACAATACATAATAATACTACAAGATTGAATCATATGATAGCAGGTCTTTCCTCTACATAAAAGTATCCGAAGTAATGAATATTCATATATTACAACTCAGTTCCCATAGCTGAAACTGTTCCAGTTCCATGGGAAGGGGAAACCTCCATTCTCTTCATATGATGGCTTGAAGGAAGTGCCATAAACAGCAAATTGTTGCTTCAAGCCCTTCAAAGATGCAGAGCTATTCCTGTTTATGCTGCTCAGCACTTCTAAGTCTCTTCCACAATCCTGTAGCTTAACAGAAATACCTAGCAAGATTTCTGCTTGAATAAGACAATCTTATGAAAAAATACAAGCACTGAAATGTAGCAGTTTGACCTCTGTTTTATTAGGAGCAAGGAAAGGGCTTGGGGGCGGTAAAGAAATCTGAGCATTTGTGTATGTTTGCTGCATAGTCAAGTAAAGGCTGCAGAAACAGCAGGGGTTTTCCTTTACATATACCATTTCCATCTCCTTCCCTACCACCCTGCTCCTCAAATGCCAAGAGAAGGCATTCATCACTGTTCCTCTTACTTTTTTTAAAACAATAAAGAGAAGGCGAGGTAAAGAGCAAGTCTGCACAAAGATATGCTTGAAGAAAAATACAGCTAGATTCCTCAGAAAATTATCTTCAAAATGACTGTTAAAGTACAAAACTAAGCAAGTTTGAACTTTTTTTTAAGCAATTTGGTTCCCACTCGAATCCTCAGCAACCTATGTACACTAAAACCACTTCAAGAAAGTGAAATGGCTGCTGCTTAGTTAAAAGATAAGAGTATTAAAAAACCTAGCCATCCTGCATATTACAGAAAAATAACCTCTATCATCAGCACCAGTCACAGTACTACCTCTACAAAGAAAAAAAAAAAAAAAAGAGAAATAAAAAAAGTCAAAGACTTACTGTCTGAGGTAGACTATCACCACAGTCCAGAGCTTTACTGTTGAATACATGGGGTTTCCCACCTTCTCTAGAGAAGTTTCCAGATGTGAAAAAGAGCACTTCAGGAATGCCATAGCATGAAAACATCCAGGGGCTCAGACAAAAGTCTAGGACAGACTTCATCCAACCTCAGCAGAGTTTCTAAGCAGCAAATCCAGATCATTAAAATTAAAGCGGCATTGTAGCCTCATCGGTTCAGACCTGCTTTGAGCCAGGAGTACCTGCATTTATACAGCACAATTCACTGCTTAAAATGTTTTGATTAAAAATATTTGCTTTAATGTTTTGAGTGTCAGACAGCTTTTCCTACTCAGCAATAGAGAAAATGAAATTAGTTTTGGAAGTTCACTTCTGTAACATCTTCCATCAAAAATACAAGAGGAAAATAGAGATGTAATGGTCAGACAGCTACTACAACTCACTAGAAGATGTAACCTGTGAAATTTTATATATGCTCTGCATGGTGAGGAGTAAAAACACGTGAGGCTGAGATATAAGCTGGAACAGTAAGCATTTAAGTAGATATCTGGCAAACAAAAATCAACTGTAATGTTCCTCTTAAGCATTTATTAGGAAAAACAAAACACAACAAAAATCCCCACAACTATGGGGGAAAAACTTATTTCCAAGATTTTTCTAGAAAAGTTTGAAGAGAGGAATACCACCTTTACAAGGTACCATTCAAAGTTTATTTCTTCTTTCAAATGTTAGCATAGCCGAATGGTAATCTTAAACAGGAACAAATAATCCTATTGTGTATTTGGAGTGGTCAATAGCTGAGAATAAAAAAAAAAACAAAACCAACAAAACAAAACAAAAAAACCACAAACCAAAGCAAACTGAAGAAGAGCATTAGACTTCCTGATGGTAAATAATTCCACCTGAACTAAATTCAAGTCACATGTGTATTTTCCCTTACAAAAAGGGAACATTTTCTGGCCAACTGCATGGAGAGTCACTTTAGTTCTTTGAAGCACTACAAGCCTGGAAGTGTTTTGTCTGCCAAGTATCCCAACTTCTTTTGCAACAAAGGACTCTAAAACCTCCCAGCTGATACACTAAGGACTGCAACCTGAAGTCTGATTATTGCTCAGTCTTTCCCATTAATTCACAGGTTCCCAACTTCAGCCTCCAGGTACAGCTAAAAGAACCAGGTTGTTGAAACAAGAATCATCTACAATTTTCCACACACATTCAGCTTGTTTGACTCTTTAAACTTTGTGAGTCTGCAGAGAACTGATGGCCTTCCAAACCACTGTGAGGCAACAAAACCAGAGTCAGGACAAAAACACTTCAACAGAATCAGGTCTTACCCCTCCTCACAAACTGCATACATGCACAAACTTGATCCTCTTCACAAAAAGAAGAAAGAGGAAAGAGCTAAATCGTTCACCCCAGATCATCAGAGATCCACGAGAGATATTCTTGGAAACTATTCACGGGCAAAGGCTACAATTTACACTACTAGAAGCAGCACTGTACTCTAAAGCACACCTGAAAGACTGCAAAGTAGTACTTTTAAAGAATTATTTTCTGAGAAAAAGAAACCAGCCACAGACACTGAGAACTGTATATGTTTAAAACACATGAAGTTTCAAAAGACAAGCAGAAATTATTTCTATTAACCAGGAATTTCTAGTAAGTCAAAACAACAACTATAAAAGAAACAGTATCTTTATAAAACCTCCTCAAATAAAAGGGAAAAAAGGAACATAACGAGTAACATACCAAATAATAGCTGTGGCCAGCCCTGAGCTACTAAGATTAGACTACTAAATATTTTTAAAAGTTCTTGTTAGGAGCTGAAAATTATATATTTATAGTGGTTCAGTATTACTCATACAGAATGCTCTTGCACTGATCAACTTTACAGATTCTCCATTCAAACACTAAGACAACACTAGCAAACCTGAGTATAATTTCATCAGAAGTGAACTCCCCCCAAATTAAGTGCCATTGTATAATTTACAGATACTGTCTTTACTATAGCAAACAACAAATGGTAGAGAATCATCTGTGTTCTGAAACTTTTGGGGGGGTATTTTTGTAGAACAAACAATGTGGACAAAGTTTTCAAACTATGTTTTAAAATATTTTACCTGTATTGCAACCAAAGTCTACTAAATGTGACGATAAATATAACTGCAGAAATATTTTGCAAGAACAGCCTCTTTGTATGAGCATTTTTCCAGCAAGTGAGATTATACTCCTAAAAATGCCTATGTAAACACTGTAGATTGCAACAGCATTACTAGCATATTCTTTGTAAAATTGGTTACAATTACTCTAGTAACACATTGTGACATCTGAAGAATGGTACAGAGTAGCATTTCTCCTTTAAAACTTACTCAATGCCATTGCTTTCTGAACTTGCCCAGCACTCTGTTCTAATTGCAACAGTAACCTCCGTTGCAGACAAGAAAAACTGAAGGTAGAAAACATTATCAGATCACAGCGTGATTACCACACTTCGGTTTGCTCAACAGCTTCCTTGATGTTAAACTCACCACTACACCACTTCAGCAGTCTTGGCATTTTATGTTTTACCATTCCAGAAATATATTTCTATCAATTGTTCCAAGCATCTCAAATTTTGCTTAAGGAGCAAAGAAGTTTCCTTGCTACTAATCCACAGAAGCCAAGAAATTTTTGTGTCTATAAAAATGATTACAATGTGAATTACTGAGTTGAAATTAAGAAGTCTATGCAACCACACCACTGAACAACTTCATAGTTAAGGAATTCTTTCCTCTGACAGGAGTCTGTCAGACTAGGAGAAAAGGAGTCACCATGCTGATTCAAGTCAGAGATCCATGCTGCATAGCACTACCTCCTGCAACAGCAATTAACATTAATATTCAAATATTTTGACATTCAAATATTGATCACTTAGTTCTCTAATTACAGTCATGCATCAGCCTTGATGTCTACTTACTTGCCGATCTGTACAAGTTAAGTTTTTCTCTGCACAAGCTGTATTTGCAAACTGCTCTAACAGGAGCCCTTATGGCCTTTGGCACTAATACTACACAGAATGTGCCACAGATAGTTTTCCTGCATTAAAGGAGAAGTTATCTGTTATCCATAGAAAACCATAAAAGAGGCTGAAAAAATGTCATCAAAAAAATTAGTGTGGAAATGACAGAATACACTGGTACTTGTACAAAATGACTATCAAGGGCTGGAACTACTTCTGGTTATGATACGCTAAAATATAAATCTGCAGTTTCTAAATACTTTGTAACCAAACGTCACTGTTAGCACCATCTGATGTGCTGCTTCTCTCACTGGGAATTGCCAGCAGAAAGAACATTTTAACCTAGAATGCATTTATTTGATCTGGAAATTATTGTCAGAGTATTCACACGTATATATAAAAAAATTCTTTTGAATTGCCAGAATTCAAAAATAGTTTTTGTCCTTTGCTACTCCAGTAAGAAAAGAAGCAATATTATGAAAGTTTGCTGCTGCTACCTCTCCTGTAAAACACCTATAAATCCCATTCTGTCTCTTTTTTTACTAACTCTTTGTCTATTAACATAATTGGGACTATATTTACAATACTTCCATGGGCAATGTCTATAAGAAAACAAGTACCATCACATCCTAGGCAGCCACATAAACTGTGGGTAATTGGAAAAAAAATGGACCTGTGTCTTTATTTAGGTTTTTTTAAACGAAAAGAGAGAGAAATACAAAATAAGTTTAAGAAAATGGTAGTATCCTTTGTGAGTGGTTGCTGCTTGCATACTATTTCCTTTGACCAACTGCCCTTTTGAAAACATGGGGATTTTACTAACAAGACCATACTTTTAAGTGGTAGGCTACCTCATCTCTTTCCCCAGGTTAGCAGCTCACCAGAATTTCTTTCTAAAATGTTATGTTACCCATCTAATTATTTTAAAGAATGAGGGGATATTCACAGTGCAAGCAAGCTTATTGTTTGTTTTGTTGTCAGGGTCTTTTTGTGAGTTTCCTTTTTATCTGACATTTAAGTGTGGTTGTGAAGCTAATTTTATTGCATCAGTTTACTATGCAGGTTTGGAATACATATAAAAGGGAATGCTAGGCAAGTTATCACTCTGCAGTCCATTCTGCATATTAATAAGCATGACTAAAGCTTAGTAACTGTACTTCTAATATCAACACTACAAAGTTCAGTTAAGAATGTTTTTCAACTGTGAAGATGAACATCTGCTCTGTTTAAGAAGGTAGTATGACTGGAAAGAGCATATGCTAAAAAAGACAGGCATGCTAATCCTATCAATTTAACATTAAGTGATCACAAAAAATTAGCATTCTATCTTTTTCCCTAATGAGCAAGTAGAAAAATGCAAACAGCTTTTGTCCATCTGCTTCTGCTGACTACAAATCAGTGTTATTAGGTGGGAAAGAGGGAGGCTCTTTAGTAGAAACTGTTATCAAAGGCATTGGACACCAGCTGGATTACCTCTTTAGTTGGCTACTCTTGACGTGTTAAATTTATCATCTTAATGTGAAACAAAAATCTAATAACATTAATTAAACACACACAGAGTACAAGCCTGTCAGCAGCTTCAAGAGGCTACGCAATGCAATCCCCTGCTTGAAATCGCACAAATCACACAAAATAAAATAGCTTGCTAAGGTGAAGTACAAAGGTCTTGCTTCCTTTGGATCTGCATCTTCAGAGTTTCACAAGAATACAGAAGCAGGAGAAGACAATTAATTCTTGGACAATCCATGGGAAACACCTTATAAAAGAATGAGTTTAATTTATAGCTTTCATGGTGGAGAACCTAACCTCCACTCTGCACCAGTATTGCTTGTAAGAGCACAGTGTGGTTTGAGTGGGACATGCTAAGACTAATTGTGAACAAGGAAGCAATGGACACTGCCATTATATTATCTCAGTCTTAGAAGAAAATTAAGCTTCAGATTTCCCAAAGAGAAATGAGGTTTTGTTACTACCTTATTAAGGTGTTTATGAGACAAAAGCCCACGACGTTCAGCAAAATGTGTAAATAAAGTAGCCTCTACTTATTTCTATTCAGACAAACTTCTCTCTGTACAACAGTGATCAAGTAATGGATTCTGCAAACTGCAACACTTCAGACTGGCCTTTTTCAAGTGAAGATCAGCATCATTGTTATTACAGAAACTTTTGGTTTCACATCTTAACAAAGCCACCTGGAAACAATCCCAAGTAATGTGCTCTAGGGAGCCCTGCTTTAGCTATCAAGTTCTACAGGTCTCAGACACAAAAACAGTTTTAGAATCTCTTACCAAGAAAAGATTTTAAGTGTAAAACAAAATGGTTCTCATTTGTGTCAAAACATCTTAAAGCAAACATCAATGTGTCAGAACAAACTAAATGATAGCCCCAGAAAAAGTAATTTCATGAAAGCATTGTGAAAAACAAGAGGAATCAGGATACAGCATGAGTCTCTAGAGGCTGATAGAACTGCTACATATTTTAGAAATTCACTAAATATGGAATTACACCACTCTACCACTCCTCACTACTGAAATATTTCAGTTTAAGCTGTTTCCAAGACCTTCATTATTTTAAACTGTGTCTAAATTCAGTGATACAAATATCACTGACAGATTTAAATTATGTCATTAGACTTTCACCTGTATTTGCACTGGAAGTCAACAGTAGTAGTAACTTAGTGCTCGCTTTGATAAACATGTAAGCTGCACAATTATCAAGTGCCTGCGATAGAAGCGTTGACATGAGAAAGGTCACTAAGGTATTGCCAGTTGAATACTAAGAGGCTACGCTTGACTTGCATTCAAGTACCAACTACAATACCACAATTGAAACTTATGGTTCAGCAAAACAAGGTAACTTCAAAAGCTGCTGACAGACAGCATACTGGCAGAGAGGTAGCAATGCACTTTTGTATGCAGTTTTGCACCACAAGTAACACAAAACTTATTCTTCAGGCTGGCAAACAAATAAATCACTACATGTCAAAGAATTAGATCTCTGGAAAAGTATAGAGTCTTGCCTACTCAACAAGATGTACTTTTCAGGATTAAAAACCTGCATTTTTCAAAAAAATTATAATTTATCATTTTGATCGTACCCTCCAAGATAAGTCACATTGAGAGCAGCAAAAGAAAAAGAGAAGCCACAAGAGATTAAAGATAAAGACTTAACACAGTAATAACTCTCTCAAAACTACTAAGTACTCCATTTTTTTTTCAAAATGTGAAACCATTGCCAGTTAGTTAAGATCAAGGACAAGTTCCCAAAATCCATATCCTGCAGTTTTATTTAACTTCACATTGAATGTAGTAATTTACAAGTTTTATTCTGTTTTTCACTGAGCTTCTACACAAGTAAGTCTACAAAAAAAACCCACAAAAAACAGATGTGCTACAGAAACTCTGATAAGTAATGTGTGTTTTTACAGTCCCATTAAACTGAGAAACAAAAAGCAGTTCTAGAAAAGCAATAGCAAATAAAAATAACAACTGAGAGCGCTTCGAATCACCTCAAAGTTATTGTGTAAGAATGCTTATCTTCGCCTTGTGATAACTTTGTACAACCAAGAATCCTGGACACTTAGAAATCTGATGAAGTTACAAAATTTCTGTCAAACAAAGTTTTGTTAGGAAGGGTTTGCACCTTGATTTGTGCTTTCAAATTTTCTTTAACACATCTCAAATCTTAAGCTGTTTTTATTTTTCCAGACATGACTTCAGTAAAACTGCTCACGTCATCTCCTGTAGCAATAATGCTACTTCAACTCTAAAAGCCCTTCCACAGTGATCAAGATACAACAAATCCAGTAAAATGTCAAACTAAGAACCTAGTGAGGTGAGCACTGAAAACCTAAGCTGGGTCCCAGCCATCCAATCTCCTGTTACATTTTACCCTAACATCATCAGATCACACTAACCATATCACCTCAGTGTTTCACCAATAGCTAGGATGTACAAGAAAACAGACCATGCTAGTGCTACAGTAACCTGCAGCCTTGAAAACTTTGCATGCTTTCCAAAGACTTCCTTCCCTGGGCTTACCATGACCCAGCAAGTTTGAAGGTGGAAGACTTTACCATTAAGCTTCTGCTCTGTCAGTAAAACACTTAGAGGGAAGTTTTCATTGTGAAGTTCATTTTTGTAAATTACAGTGTGAGTTTTAATACAGTCATACTTCAGATATTTTTGAACAAAAGCCATTACTACTAAAAGCTGCTTTAGTAGAATTAAAGTATAGGCAATAATGCTACAGTATAGACTCCCCCACAGCCACAGTTGCCTCGTGGCCATATCCCTTGGGTCACAATGCCTTCAGAGATACCCCTCCTTCAGCATGGCCTTACCCATAGTCCCTGCTTTAACACAGCTTTACCCATGGCTGCAGTCCTTCCAGGGGAATACCTGCTGTTGTTGGCTTATCCAGGGTCACACACTTTTGAGGTGTTCCAGCATGACATCATGGCACAGCCACTGATGCTTCAAGATCTACCTGCTGCAGCACAGACTTATCCTTGGGCCTCAATCCCTTCAGAGGTATTCCTGCTTCTGCACTGACTTAACCACAGCTATAAACACTTCAAGATGTATCTGCTCTGGCTCGGGTTTATTCACAGACACTTCATGACTTATCTGCTCCCACATGGACTCATCCACAGGTCAGTCTCTTTGAGCTCACACTGGAGTTGCAGTCACTCTAGTCCAGCAGCACAGACATAGCAGCGAGTTCCTGGCCATCTGCCAGCCCAAGCACATCACCACTGCTGTTATCAAAATGTTCCCAGGCACAGCACAGCAAGGTGATAAGCAGCGTAGCATGCAGAGAAAACAAAAACCAGCCACTAACAAGCACTAGGTTCTAATATACAGTCAGGCAAGCAAGGCTCATGACAAGCACCTGCCAATTAATAGCTAATCAGCAATTACAGCTGTAAATTCAATCTAGCGAATTCCAGTCAAACCTGTCATTATCTCAAACCCTCTGAGCTGCACATTGGGTGTCCTAAAAGACTGCTGTGGTTTAACCCCAGACAATAACTAGGCCCTGCACAGCCAGTGGCTCACTCTCCCTGATGAGATGGGGGAGAAAATAGGAAAAGAGAGTAAACTCATAATTTGAGATAAAGACAGTTTAATAAAAAAAGCAAAAGCCATGCACACAATCAAGACAAAACCAGAAAATCATTCACTGCTTCCCGTGGGCAGGCAAGAGCTACCTCCAGGAAAGCAGGGCTCCATCATGCATAGCAGTGACTTGGGAAGACAAATGCCATCCTCTCAAACACTCTACCTTTCCTCTTTTTTCTCCCAGCTTTCTATGTTGAGCATGACACTATATGGTATAGAGTTTCCCTTGGGTCAGCTGTCCTGGGCTGTGTTCCCTCCCAACTCCTTGAGCACCCCCAGCGTGCCCACTGGTGGGGTGGAGTGAGAGACAGAAAAGCCCTTGACTCTGTGGAAGCCCTGCTCAGCAATAACGAAAACATCACTCTACTCTCAAGGCTGTTTACAGCACAAATCCAAAACACAGCCCCATATTAGCTACTGTGAAGACAACTAACTCTATTCCATCAAGAACTCAAAACCATCACACCATGTCTCCCAACAAGTAAACCCACAGATTTAAAAAGTACACCATCCTATTTATTTTGAAGAATTCAGCCCAAGCTTCCTCTGTGTAGATCAAATAGTATTTCCATACACTTTTAAGAGATCCATGTCTCATCATGTCATTTTGTCCTTATTTAATTTCAGAATACCCAAAGGTAACTATTTTCTTCATTTCAAGAATGGGAATTTTTCATTGAAAGAAAGATATGAGAGCGCTGATGATGACCACATGAATTAAGTGCTGAAAGATATTACAAGAAATGCAGTAATGTTAAAAAAAAAAACAAACAAAACACAGAAATGTGACAAGATTATGGTATGCTTTAGGCTAAGTAGCTTTCTTGTTTGTGAATTGAGTGGCAAGGTAGCCAATAAATATTTCTTTATAACAAATAATAAGAGTCTCTCCAGCATGACACTACTGTAATATTTTATTAGCTTTACCAAAGTAGTCTTCCCAAAACAGAAGTACTTGTTCAAAGTCCAAAACACTACTGACAAAGGCTGAGACCATTTTTTTCAGTGTACAAATGTCAAAAGACCCTGACAATCCACAGAAGAGTAGTTCTGTTCAACTTTGCCATATGTACAGAACACAGAGAATTACAGAATTATTTAGGTCAGAAAGGATCAACAAGTTCATCTGGTTCAGTGTCCCAACTGAAGCTGTGCAAACTTCAGTTTGAAAAACTGAAATTTTTGCTTTGTATACTGTAAATTACTGCAGTCACCGTCCTACTGCCAGTGTAGAGCTGCTGCGGAGACAGAGCAGGTGTAGAACTACTTCAATAAAAAAAATACCCACAAAGCAAAAAACCCAATACACAATATCTGAAGTTTATGCTTCCATAAGAAGGAAAAAAACCAGTCAGACTGACTTGCACAGTCTGAATGATCCAATGGAAAAGGATATTTAATGGATATAATCACAAGTTTGAAATAAGATTTTGTTAGATCTTCAGAGAATTTGCTGAAATGCTTGATTTTGTTAGTATACATCTACACCAAAGCTATCCAGATGCTGCAACATAAACAATTGGAAACTGACTGCATGGAACCACATAGCCAGGCTTTTAAGTTATTTTCATTTTAAAAAAAGTGAATTCTCACAAAGGCCAGAGAATGGAAATCACAGAAATCAAGCTTCATCCACCTCAAATACATAAAAATGTCAGTGTTTTTCTTACATAAAACTCATCTTTTAGTGCTGAAAAGACTGTGGAGAAATCAGCAGATGCTGACATTCAGAAAAACTGGAATCTTCACATATTTAATGATAGAATGATGACCAATCTCATTTTTGTCCCTCCTGTGAACTTGGTTTGCAAGATGAAAAAACCCAAGCCAAACTTTAATTAAATAAGCTAATCTGCTTGGGAATAAAGAGTCTGAGGCACAATTTGGTCTTTGTGGAACATACAACACTTATTCCCTTTGTTCTCCAGAACTTCGAGGGGCAATGGTCTTCCTTTCTATCAAGAGATTGGCAGACAATCACAATACATCTCATTTGATATGTTGTCCTAGTTTTGCTATTGAGAAATTAAAATACAGAAAAACTAAGAAACTTGTTTAAGATGAAGCAGTTAAACTCCAGAGCAGGAGAAATCCTTCCTTTTTTCTGCTTTAGCTTCAAAGTTTATTCTACATTAGAATAGTGCGCAAAAAAGCTCAGCTGACTATTAAATTACTAATCATACAGGGCCCTGGACTTAAAGTTCAGAGGAAACATCATCCTAAAGACAAAAAAAAGTCCATAAAAAAAAGTCCATTTCATCTTTCTTAAGCCTCTTTAGAGTTTAAACACCACCCTGCTCAGATCACATTAGACTTCTAGAGGGACTTTTAAGTAGAGGAGAGAAAGTAATGGGCAGCATGGAAGCAGGGCTATTACCTAAGACAGTGAACACTGTCAGGATGTCACAGGCTGAAGTCTAATCAATTACACCAGGTTAAACCATGAGTAGATATACTAAGCTAAATCATTAGAAGCCTTTGTATCTATCTGCTGAGAAAACAGAGCACAGACAATTATGCACACAGAAAAGAAGGAAAGCATAGATGAACTTTCAACTACTTTGTATCTCACATATTGCAGTAGCAGATCAAACAGTGAAAGCCACCCTGGTAAAAGCACCTACATCCCTTAAAGTATGGGGGATGCCAAAGATATTGACCTGCAAAGACAAATGAGTCCGGCAGCAGCTTATACTGCCCATAAGAGTTTGAAATCAATAGTGAGCACAACTGCTCCCTGTGGAGATCACATCCACAAAAACCCAGCACTGTGCAGAAGAGGGAGAGCCTGAGGCAGAATTGCCACACTAGAGCCAAGCCACCAGCCAAGACTCAAACCCCTCAAGCAGGTGGAACAAGTGTCCTCTAATTAGCATCACAAACTCAGAGGAACAACTGGATCAGCATGTCTAGGTGAGGGCAACTGTTTGTGAAAACCCATTTGAGATTTTATGTCACTCAGCACTGTGCTTCTGCCCTTGTGCCCACCTCATCACTCAATTTCCCACGCAACAGAGAAAACAGAATCAAACAACCATTTACAACAATCTGGGAGATGGACACATCAGCTGGCTGTCCAAGGTTTGCATTCTGCTAAGCTACTCACTTTGCAACTTTTCCTCATACACAGTATTAAAAGGAATATAAGGGATATACTGCTCAAGTTAAGCTAGCGAATAATCCCAAACTAACTTTGATGACTCGTAAGGTTTAAGTTTTACACTAAGAGCAGTCTCTTTCTAGTATTTTTATGGACTTCTGTCTTAAAACTGACACTTATGTGCATGGAATTGCAAAGTCACACCTCTGGCACACTAAGTCACCAACTACTCAACACTCCCAAATGATTTTAACCCATTGAGCCTAGAGGTAAAAAATATTAATGGAGTACTTCAGTCCAATTAGTGAAACATGACAACTACAGTTTAGGTACTTCCATTTTTACAACTACTTTGTGGATTCAGGGAATGACGTTATTTAGTATATCTCTTAAAGAAAGACAAAGTCAATGAACTGATAGTATATTTGTATTCACAGATTTTGGTTTTTCAGAAAAAGCTTTAGTTCTACTTTTATACATCACTGTAACAGTACTAGAGACAACCTATAGTATTTGTGTATTAGAATTCCCTCCGTTCTTCCAGTAGTGGTTAGAGTCCTCATAAAGAAGAATGAGACAAGAGTGTGATTAAGAAAATACCACTCACATCACCTGTTCTGATCAATACTGATTCTGAATTGAAAATACCCAAAGTGAAGACTGACCAAATGCAGAGAACTTCTGTAAAGAGGTTACCTGATAAATACTCAAAGTCAAATGAGGACTGTAACATCAATTTCCTCACATATTAATGAAACCTCAAACAGGTTCTCATGCCTTGATTTAAGAATATTTTTTCTTTAATATCCTTTCTAAAAAAATACTTATTTTCCAATTTCTCAGATCACTTATTTATAATAGAAAAGAAGTGAAAGCTTGAAAAGATGCACCTAATACTTGAAGACACAAAGAAAACACTCAAGAAAAACTACCAGCTCCCATTTGCTGGTAAGCAATGAAGGAAGCATTATAATTTCTTTACTTCTATACTTTTACATCATGAACACAGAATAAAATGAGGATAGACTTTTATTCCACTTTTAGGATTTATTTCTCAATGAATATCACTTTACTGACACTCAGTCTTTCTAGTCCATACCTCATTTCAATTAAAAACACTCTTGCAGCTTTAAAGAGTAAGTGGCTCCCACTTTAATGACCCTTGCAGATAATTTATTATTCATAAAAACCTTAGCAGACAAAGCATTCTGAGAGTCAACAAGCACTTTTTGGTTCTGTTTTTATCTCTGAGCAATAGAATGAAATAAGCACTTCTTACAATCTTCACTCTTTCCTAATGAGTGCTTTTCAAACTGGTTTCATTAGGCAGAAAGCAAGGGGCTGGTTTTATACTGGGAATACGTATTGGGAACCTGACTCCATTCTTTCTTCCTGCACTCCTCCATCACAAAGAGGAAGTAATCACATGAGATGCAACTTTTGCAGTGTTTTCTGGTTATAGCTTAGGTTCAGGGCTTTTAAGCTCTTGATTCTTTAAAGTGCTTCTCAGGACTTTGATACATGTGTCCTGTATCAAAGTCCTGAGAAGCATATTCACCATCAAGTTAGGGGAGCACTAACCTCTCAGCCTCTGCATGAAACCTTTCCCCTATCTTTAGAAAATACATTTTCTGTCATTTTCTCACAGTAACTGTTTCTTCCCCAACGATTTTTGCAATACCTCTCCCCATTATTTAGAAAGTAATTCACACTCCAAGAATTCATAGGTGTGTGTAATCATGTAAGAGTGTCCATAAACAGGTTTTGTTGAGTCATCATTATTCAAACTGCAACATCATGTTGCCCAAAATTACAGGCAAGTAAGCTCTAGACAGGTGCATTTTGATCTCTCCTTTTCCTCCAATCCAAATCCTTACTTTTAGGTCTCTTTTTGCTTTTTAACTTGCTCTACCAATATGAGAGTAATGAACAACAGCATCCACACATACTGTTCTCTTCATTTACATCCACTTTATGATCTTTCCAAAACAATTTATGGAGCTAAGGGTAATTTCAAATACAGCATTAAGAACACTGCATTGTCATCCCTGTTCATCATGCTTTGAATTAAGAAATCTTCAGAGTTCGTAACAGAAATTAGGTTTTCAGTTCTAGTTTTTCAGCTTTTAAAAGTCAGCCCTCTTAAGGCAATTAACTTTACAGACAGTAGTGATATTCCAGAAAGAAACAAAAAGGTGTACTTGCAGACTAATATGAACAGTAAAGGAAAATATTAGATTTACATACAGTTTAAAGAAGATTATGTCAATTTTTCTAGCAAGATCGCCTAAGCGTTCCCTATAATGTTTAAAGTTCAGTCAATTTCAGGACAACAAAGAATTCAAATCATTCTCTGAAAAGCAAAGGTTTGGACAATAGCAGCGTGGATTGAATAATCTGCAGGACATCATCTTTTAAAAATAAAAGTTAAAACACATATGCTGTTACATGGCTTGGATAGTACCATATGGCTGTGGTACCATATGGCTATGAACATACGGGTAGTTCACTTTTTAGTGAACAAAAGAAACAGGGCTACTGGTGCTTTATTTCACAAACTTATTCTGCTCATCTCAGTCACTTGGAAACTATTAGCAAGATACAATCCTGTACCCTTTACCATACTCACTTGAAATCATCATTTGGCAACTCAGAATTAGTAGCAGGTACCTACAGCATTACAAAGTTTATCTTATGAACAAAGTCCAACAAAAGTAAGCCCACCACCACAAAAAAAAAAAAAACAACACCCAAACCAAAACCAAACTAAATCAACCAAATCAAAAAAACCCCACAAATCCCCAACCCCAAGCCCCTTATCAAGCAGCATAGAATGTTTCAATCTGAAAGGATGGAGCAGAACAACAAAACAGATCTCAGCCCATGTCTCTCTTCAGATTTGCAGCCAGCTGCTATATATAAACTGTCAGCACACTAGTAACCCTCTACAAAATGTATGTATTGAGATAATGGGGACTGAGTGGCTATGCCTCACATCATTAACACAACTTGAACTGACAAAAAACCAACCATCAACAGCCAAGCCACCCACCAAAAGAAAATAGACCTTGCTTCTTTTCTCTCCCCTCCTGCATACCTGGTGCCCACCAGACTTCAGAATGGTTCCAGCAGCTGAATCAAAACATAACTTGAATAAGGTGCACTAAATCCGCTTCAGAATACAAAAGGATACAGCCTTAGTGCTCCAGTCTGAGTCCCGATGGCCAGTATTTTCTGAACTGGATCAAATGCCAAGGCTGAAGGTTGATAGGGGAAACCATGGCGTACAGTCTAACAAGTCACAGCATCGCAGTAACGATGGGTCAAGCAGGATACAAAAATAAACAGAATCAATACTGTATGTTAGAGAACAGGATTCAGTGTTAATCACAATTTAAAAAGGAACTACAAGGCATTTTAATAACATTGAAAAATCAGCTGTCTTACATGAGCCAATTATAAAAGACTTTTTCAGTCATAATTACTCATTCATCCTTGAGCATCAAGTGACAGTCAGACTTACTAAAACTTAATTTGAATCTTGCATTTCTTCTGTACAAAGACTGTATCAACTCAGCATTTTATTTTCTCTTCTACTTCATTCTCTGAGTAATTTTATTTTTAGCTCTAACAAAGATACTAAACTATTAAAATCTGAGATGTTTCTAGCAAGTTTGGAAACAAAGCCAGACTTGTCATCAGAACAATTACAAATCACTAGACTTGCTTTCTGAGAATCACTTCAATTTCAATCCAACACGTGACAGTGCAACCTCTCTCGGCACATTAAGGGGAAAAAGATAACAACCTGAGCTTGACAGAACAAATCTCTCGCTCTCTGCTTTCCCCAAAGAGAACAGACAGCCCCAGAAATAACAAAACCAACAAATATCCCATCTCAACAACAGGATTCTTTCTTAACGTGAAGCTATTGGCACATTTAATTTCTTGGTTAGCCAAGACTAATTTGGTAATTGACCAAGCAATAGCTTCATTACACTGCTCAGGCTGCAATTGACCAGAAGTGAGAACATAATAAAAGTCTCACCTACTCTTATTTCTCCTATACACACACACAGCATAAGCCATACAAATGACAGCCTTTCCATTTCCAAACCTTCAGTTTAAAGCAGAGGTATTTCAGGATCTCATAAATGCACAGCAAACTTTTGATATACTGCTTTTACTTCATTGAAGTTGCAGGCATACCCAACAACTCTCTGTATCTCACAAGCGAATAAAGTCTAACTGGTAACAGCTCTGTTCTTTTCCACATCTTTTGTGACCAGCTTGCGAAAGCTGCAGAAATTCCTGCAATACTAAAAAAAAAAAACAAGCAGAAGAATCCATAAACAAGCTCATCCATGTCAAGCTAGGCCATGGGTGCATTGCAAAGATAAAAACGGATATTGATATTCAAATCAGCTTTCATTCCTCTTGGTACAGCTGGTGGTTAATTCGCCGCATCATTTTCTGAAGTGTGCAGACACAAACTGCAGTTATTGTATCACACACAAGCAAATAAATAAACAGGAACTTTATCTCTAGAGCAGATATGCAATAGCAGCATCAGCAACTTGGCAACACACTGCAGTGAAACCACTACAAACGTCGACAGCCTTTTTCAGGCATAAAGGAACAGGACAAATGCATTTCCAAATAATGTAGAGCGACACATCCCCTGTCCTTCAGGCCCATTAGCAGAGGCTTCTACTGAAATGCCGCGATAATTAGATCTGCACTAGACCTAGGTATCACTCCTATCCTCATCCATCCAACTCGTTCTACGAAGGCTTCGTGAACAGGGTCAGTATTACTCGCACGAAAGAGCCTAGAAGACGACAAACCCTGAGACTCTCCAGGAAAGATGACTACAGAAATCCAGCAAGACCTGTACAGCTACACCACCCGCTTTCTTCCCTTCTTCGACCCCCAAAATGTTCAAATCCAACAAGTAAACAGGCTCAGCGAGGTCGGCACGGAGGAGCAAAGCCCGCAGCGCCCATCGCGGTGGCGCGCCCCCTTCCCCGGCCGCCAGCTGGCTCGGGGCTGCAGCACTCATTCACCTTGCAGAGCTGGAAGTGCTCGGACTGGAGTGTCTCCTGGATTTCCGTCTCCCGGTTCCCCGCTTGCTGCTGCTGCGCGGCGGACGACGCCGAGGCGACGGCGGACACCGCCGTCAGCCCGTCCAGCACCTTCCTGATGTTAAATTTCCTCATGGTCTTCGGCGGCGGCGCTCCCGCTCCTCCGGCCTCGCCGCCGCCGCGCTGTCACCGCCGCGCCGCCCACCCCGCAGGCAGCAGACGAGCCCCCGCCGGGGAGGGCGGTGCAGGGGCGGCCCGCGGTCGGCAGCGCCGCGCTCCTCCTCGTCCGCGGGGAGGGCGGCGAGGCGTCAGTCCGGCAGCGCAGGGGAGCTTCTCATCGGAGCCCGCAGGCTCGGCGACGGAGACTGGAGCCAAGCAAACAGGAGCTGGTCAGCCCGCTGAGCGCCGCCACCGCTGGTCCCAACGCGCCTCCCGCGGCCACCCCGCGCCCTGCCCGCCGGGGATCGCCCCGAGCCCGGCCGGCCCCGCCCCGGTCGCCCCTCCCGCGCCGGGGCCGTGCGGGCTGCCCCGCCTCGCCCGCCCGAGGAGCCTCCGCGCCCGCCGCACAGCCGCCTCACATCGTGGCAGCCGCGGCCGCCGCTGTCACCCGCCTCTATGTGCGTGTGTGTGTGCCGGTCCCTCCCGCCGCCGCAGCCTCTCCCCCCGGGGCCGTATCCGCCCGCCCCGCGGCTCAGGCACCCTCCGCCTCCTCAGAGCTGCGTGTGCCGCCAGCCAGTCACCAGCGGGGCTTCTCCCGGCTGCTGCCAGCGGCTG
>JAWWLZ010000118.1:48601334-48652986 GCA_035041345.1 Poliocrania exsul
CCTAATGTGGATTTGAAGAACCATCTATGTGTATTGTAAAAAGTGCTGCATTAGGAAGTGATTATGAAAGATTTCATAATCCATTTTGCTATTCTTGTTTATTTGTCCCCAGTCTTATCAGAAATAGCGTTTAGTGTAGGTTTTTCTCTAGAAATGGAGTAAATCCATGAGGTGTTATCAATGACTGGACTAGGCTAGACAGCAGATCTCTTACTGTTCCACTTATATGTTCCTCAATTCCTATTTAGGAATTCTCCTGATATCAGATGATACACTCATACCTGCAGACTCCCTTCTGGATATGCCATTCAGGTTTGGAGGCACTCACAGACAGCCTGAGTAACAGGAATCTCCTAGAGTTACCATGTACCAGAAGCCACCACATACTTTGAAGATTCATGAGGCTTCTCAGTGTTTTGATAAGCTCTTTGACATACTTTTGTCTGTCTTGCTGATCCTGCACTAAATGCAGTTTTTTAGATTCAAGGACTTAGGCCACTGAAGAGTATTTTCAAGGAATTATTCCCATTTAAGCATAAATTTAGTAAAGTATATCTCTAACAGATGGATTCATAATGCCTGTTACTTTGAAGCTTTCAGGTGTTGACAGATGTATTAAAAAGGTGTCTTCTCACAAAAAAAAAAAGCATATTAGAGTTTTACTATGATAAAACTTCAGTTCTTTCAAAATGGAACATACAGGCATTAACAAACATTGCCTCAAAAAACCCTGCACATGAAACTGTTCACATAATGCTGAAGAATAGTTCTTTCTTGCTCACATCTTTTGAAAGCATAGTATCTTTGAGCTAAATAAACGATTAAGTGAAATAAGTTTATCTCCCTATTCAGTTCTGCGTAGGTTCTTATTAGTGTTATGCAGTTCTGCATTCAGCATTGTAACTATCATATGTCATATGCAGTTTCTTTTCTCTCAGTCTCTAAGGAGAAATATGTGAGCAGTGTAATGCTTCCCTTTGGTGGTTTTCTTTGAGGTAGAGAGTTGGTTGCACATATGCGCTGCTGGTTTTTTATGTGAGAGAAGATATGCTCATAGAAGTACGCCTCACACTTCAAGCAAAAAATGATAATTTTTGTGACAATCCATATATCATCAAAACCATAAATTTAATTTAGTGAAGAAACAGAACTTCATGTAAACAATAAAGAAAATGCTTTCATAAAGGTGAAAGCAGAGAGAAATTTTTCTTCCAAGAACACAGAATAAGTAAATGCTTAAATGTGAATGTTGTTTAAATAAATTTCCCCCCCAGAACTCTCATTATCCAAAAACTGTAGGGTGGTTTTCAATCAGTGAAATTTATGCTCAGTAGAAGTAAAACATTCTGAAATGTAATGGGAATAAATTGTGCTCATGTATTTTCATGCTGAAAAATCTCAAAATTAAACAAGTTAAAGGAAGAGCATAAATAGGTAAAAGCAGGATTCTGCTTTGCTTTTTATACATTTTGAAAAAAAATCCATAACTACCACACCATAGTAGATGATGATCTAGTAATCTAAAAGATTACAGTCAGTTTAGTTTATTCTAAACTAAATATTTAGTTTCTAAAGTAATGATGAGCATTGTGTAGTGTTTGTGAAATAAACATACAACTGTAAACAGGGTTTAGGTACCACACTCTCCCCAGTAAGAACAAGCTGGGTATTTCTTTTGTATAGTACAAAGTATGCAAAAAGGTGAAAAACAGTGTGACCTACAGGTCAGTGGCTTTGAGCTCCACTGGATTAACAAGGAAACACATCCAAAAACTGAAGATCCTTTGGTGAAGGTCCCTTCCTTCTGTCTGGCTGAATGTGGAATTCTGAGTACTTCAGCTGACCTCAACTGCCACAGGATTACACACATGAGAACTATGCAAAGGACTATGCAACCCCCTCGCCCTATATTTCAATATATGTTTAACTTAGACTAGTTTTATTAAACACACCCCTCACCTGTTCCTGTTAATGCTCTAGTGTAGAGGTCCTCTTCTTTTCATGATACCTAACTTAAGGAAGAAAATGGACTTTTTGTGTGCCTGCTATTTGATAAAATTTACCACTTTTCTCATAGTGTATAAATTTCTTTTCCTTCAAAACATGGAATGCATACTGTAGCAAAACAAAGAAACAAACAAAAAAAAACCCCCAAACCTAAAGCACCAAAAAAAGCAACAAAGCACAACAATACAATAGAAATTAAAACAATGAATCTGAATTGGTATATTTTATACATGGAAATCCTAAACATTACAGGAGATTGTTTTGAAAGAAAGAAGCGCTATTTATTTTCTGAAGTAGCTTTGTACACATAAGACTTATTTTAACTGTCTGAAATTACTCTAAGAATATTTGCTCTTTTGACATTATCAGGGATGCTGAGAAAAGCCTCAAGGTGAAGAATTTACCTTTAACAGAGAAAACACCCTCTTCAAAATAAAGCCAATAAAAGCACAATAACCCCCCCCCCCCAGCTTTACTGTCTTGAATAATTTAGTGGAATGTAGATTGTCAAAGAAACTTGGTTTGTTTTATTTAGTCTTTAATGATGTCCATCTGACCAGCTATTATGTAAGAAAAAGTCACTGACTAGATCTGTGTAAAAGACAAAAAAAATTAAAACAAAAACCCTTCCAGATTTAATTAGTAACTTCAAACCAATAGTGTTGTTCATAAAATATTCCAAGATGTGCTTAATGTATGTATTTATACATATTTATTGATGATCTTGAAAAGACAGTTCATGGCATCTAGGTGAGAGAATTAGTCTGAAGACTTCAGAAAACTAAAAGGAGCCATATGACCAGCGAAATACAATGCTTGTAAATTAAAATATAGAGTGGACAAATTTCAAAGAGAAATATGAATATTTATTTTCAAGTTTTAAATTACCAGCATCATGCCTATAGAAAGCTCAGGGAGAAGATATGCTTGGTAATAACAAACAAATATATTTGTTTCTGTGAACAATCAATGGAATATATTTCTAAGAAGTTACTAATGCATATTGGACTGTGGCTAACTTTCATAATTCTAAACATTCTTGTGAAATGAAAATAAGTAAGGAGAGTCTGACTTGTTTAAGAGAATTGTAAGATATTGGAGACAAAGTCTACATCTTTGAGGAAAGAGATGAATTATAGGCATCAGTTATATACAAATAATAGTGAAAAAAGAAGCTTTTATGAGGGGTTATTAGAAGGGGATGAGTATTTTATACTTGGTCATTCAAGAAAAAAAGAAAAAACCTGAATTTAGAGCTAGCAAATTAAAAAATGACAACAGGATATATCTCTTATATGACACCAAATGAAGTGTTGTAATTTAATGTAAAAAAAAATAGTGAGCCAAGAGCTTTGAAAGATCTTTAAAGAAGATATTTGGATGATTAATGAGAACATCCACTGATAATGAGCTGACAACTTTGGAAAACATTGCATATAGACCTTTATAACCAAATTAATCAGAATTTAGCTGATGCAAGGAAGGAATTGCCTCTGCAGAAGGATCAGTTTCATTTCTTCATTTTGGAGGTTTTTTCTAACTTCCTGTACGTGAGTATTGTCTGCTGCCAGACACAGAATTATACAGACTACTGATTTAATTCCACTGGTAAAGTGCTGTTCTACTCCCAACTAAGGCAACATTTTGTCATAGGCTTTTACTTTTGATTGAGTTTGCTTCCAATTAGAGTATTTATAAGCATCTAGGCTTCTTTATTGTTAGCAATACTCTGAATTATGTGGTTTCCCTTCATATCTTGGAAAAAGCATTTCCCGCCCTCTAAACAGTAATGGGACAAGTCATCACTTCAGAAGTAATATAAATAAGAAAAATTCCCTGTATTGTTTATATGTGTTTGAGAAACCATTAAACCTTTTATATGTTGGGCAAACACAGTATCTGACATTTAAAAATGTACAAATATTTGAGCAAGAATCCTGGAAGACACTTGAAATTCAAGCAGCACTTATGCCTGGTTATCTTTAGGATGTTTTCACTTGTAGAAATAAATGGCTTCTTCTGTGGAATATGTGCAGTGTTTCAGGATTGAAGGAAGTTATGAAAGATGTGCACTTTTAACTCAAAGAGCCTTTTAAAAGAACACTGAATGAATTCTTTGCTGTTTTATAGACCTAACATGACCATTCAGATCCATAATTTTAACACTATGTGTGACTTTTTCAGCTGTGTTGAGCACTGTACTGGTTATTTCACTTACAAGTTTTTTTAAAATCACAATGGGTTTTTTACCTCAAAATATTGCAAAGTAATTCACCCTTAAACTATTTCTTCCAGAGTACACAAATACTGTGGTTACACATATGTATTTTGTACATATATATTTGGTTCTAAAATGCACTGGCTTTTGCGAGTGTTCTTACTGTGGGTGTCAATAATCAAAACAAGAACGAAAAGAGCGAATCAAATGCTAATCTGAAAGATCAGAGCATCATGCCCTAGAGGGTATGAGATTAAGGCCTTGAAGGGCAGCACTTCCCAATGGTAGGATCACTCACACAAGAAATTCCTGCCACTGGATATGACTGAAATCAACGTAGATAGAAAGCAGAAGTAATTCCGTAATTGCTCGGATACTACTATGGCACAAACTATAAAATCCCTAATTAGAGAGATAGGGAGGTTGATCTTCAATACATGTGCTGACCGAAGTCTGCAGCTGTCACTGAGCAATTAACCTGGAGTTGTGCCGGGGAGCCCTGTGGCTTCCCTGGGCTTGCTCTGGGCTGCCCAGGGCTTCAGTCACACTGAGCATCAACATCTTAAAAGCAACTCCTCTCTTACTCTATGAGTAAAACACAGTGTGAAGGTAAAAGCTCGTACCCTGTCAAAGAACAGGGCAGAAAAAAAAATCGCTCCTCCAAACACCCTTCTACAACCAAACTTTGCCTCTGGACCAAGGTGGCCCTTGCTGTCAGGTCTAGTAAAGGAAGGAAAAATTGGAATTTGTGTTTAATGAAAAAGCATTGAAGAGCTTAAACTCACTATGAAACTAGGAATCCCTTTGAGTTTTTTGTATAACATCAAATGAGAAGGGTCAGAGAGAGTACAGTCAGTTCTTCTGCAAAGGGTTCAAGGAAAAAATCAATTCTCTAGCCATCTGGAATCCCCTATCAAAGTATAATTCCTGAAATACACCTGTGTAGGTCACACATACATTATGGTCAATCATGAGAAGAGCTAAAAAATCAGGTACACTATTCAGATGATTGCTGTGAGAAGACCTTCCATTAAGCTTAATATTCTGATAGTTGGTACAGTCTGATTAAGATAATATAAAATAAACTCTAGATATATGTCTATACTTAGCCACCTAACACCATTTGAGATACCTCTCTAAGGGGAATAGGTGCCAGGCAGGACAATAATTTGTGAAGCTGTTGGTATCCAGAGATAGCTGGAATGAAGATATAACTATTGCATGCTTGAGCATAGTCAGCATGAAAGGAGGCGTTAACAATTCTCAGCAGTAGTATCTCTCTGATTATTAGTGTGTCTTTGCTAACTTTAGTCAGCCATGAAGAACATACTTAATGATGGTGAGATGGTACATAATGATGTAAGTCTGAAATTTTTAATAGAAATTCTCTGTGTGACAAATGATGTATTAACTTTAACTTGGACTGTCTTTAATATCCTGCCCAGTGAAAGAATCTCAGGATTCTTACGGGTAGTACCAAATTTACAGCCAACTTTCCTCATAATATGAAAAGATGAATTAGTTTTTAGAGTTTCCTCAGTTGGATCTTACAGCTGGTAAGGAAATTAGAAAAATTTGACGGGTGAACAGCCTTCCAAATCAATGTGTACAAGTTTTACTTTCCCAAATATACCAAGAGAGTAGTGTGGTAGTTGCTGCGGTCTGTGCACTGGAAATTGTATTTCACATAATATGCAGTTGAGAATAATATAAAAAAAGAAACTTTTTTGCCTAACTTTTTTTCTTTCCTTCAATAAAATATTAGGAAAATGCACTTCTTAAAACAGACATGTGATCTTTACAAAACTGGTGCCGCAATATTAGTGTAATAAATTAATTTTTTAATATTGCATTTGCAAGGCTTGTGTTCAACTTCATTGATTCTGTTCTGAAAATCAGAATTGCATGTTTATTGACTGTCTGTGCTTCCTGGGTTTTTTTGCTATAATTTGCTAAATATGTGGACAAAAAAGACTTTCCTAATTGGCAGCCAAGTATACTACTTTTGAGATGTGAAAACCAAGACTGGTGTTTTACTGACTCACATATCATGCTAATGGCCCTCCCCTTTGGCACCCTAAGCATATTAGAAATAGCTGGTTTGCCTTTAATTACACTGTTGTAATCGCACAGCACATAAGGCAAATTGAGTAAGTGTTTTGAAAACTGGCAGTATAGAATCTGGTTCCCTTTCCCATTGTCTTGTTGGAGTTGTGAAGAAAATAAGAAATAAAATGAATATTGTACAGAAACTGATGTGATGTAGCTGACTAAAAGCAGAGAACACAGTTGAACTGATGCCCCATGTTACATAACCAAAGAGAGGAAAGGTACACATTAAATATAAAACCAAAATCTGAACCTAGCAAATAAGTGTTGAAAAAAAGGAAGTTCCAGTGTCTGTTCCATGTATGGGAAAGAATGCAATCATGCCTAAGTTTATCTCTAAAACAGAAAAAGCCAATCCTTCACAATAATTACTTTTTAATGCTACTGCATAGGAAATACTTTTTTAAACTTACACAATATAAAAGTCAAGATGATCTCAGTAAATATAGACACAATCTTACCACAGGCCATTGCCAAGCCTAATAAAATCCCTAAAGACATCAGCCAGCATCATAAGCCTATGATAAACAAATTATAGGCACGAAAACCATTATTACTATAAAACTATTGAGTTGCATGTCTTGAGCAGATTTTAAGATGGCTTTTTTTTCATGCACATGTTTAAGGCAAATAGTTTGAATACCAATGGATATAGTGTTGCATTTATCAGGGCCTTAGCCTAAAACAATAGCTGTAATATGTTTTATGAGCTTCATTTCTCAAAACTATGTCTTATTTGCAAATATCAAGCTTGAAGGGCACACCCACGTGAAGAGATCCCTTCCCAAATCTTCATACTGTTCATACATACTGTTTCAGAGTACCAACATTGACCATTTTTTCAGTAGATTTCATTTCTTATCCTAAGTGGTTAGTTACCATAGCAGTCAGTGGTAGCTGGCAGATTAAAGATATTCAGTTGCCCAATTTGGGGGTTTTTCTCCCTTAATTTTACTTCAGGTGATGCACCTGACAACTGGGGACAGTAGGCACAGGGTAAATCTTATGTGTCCTGGACAGGCTGAGCCACTTCTTGACTTTTGCTTGCTGTTGTAATGCATTTCAAGCTCTCAAATATTACACTTTTGAGGGAATGGTGACTTTTGTTTGCAGCTGCCAGAAAAAAAATGCCCTTTGTTTGCAGCCTGTCAATAGAATGACCTTTCCTTCTTGCCAATTTATGCTCAAGAAATACACGTGATTGTTTTCCCTTTGCTGCATGCTTCAAGAATCTTCCAAATTTGTTTGATCAATGGTTCAGAAGCTTTCAAATTGACATGAGAAAAGACACATTTTTGCAGACTCATTTTCAGTTGGACCTGTAGCAGCTGAAACTGGAGATCAGCGAGAATTAATCTGTACTTAAGGAAGGAAAGTTGCTGAATTTCTATAAATGCTTGCCTATGACACATATCCAGAGTTACGTAAGTGGACTGCCATTTATGCAATCTGTTTTGGCAATATTTATATTTGTATTCAAATCTTTTCTCTTGTGAAAATAAATCAAAACCTTGTAATTGCCTATCAGACAATAACCTGCACTTTGGAATGTGTATGTCTACCTCAAAGCAAGAACAGGCTTCAAAAGCCACTTTCAGGTTTTCAGAGTTGATATAGCCAGCAATGCTTTCTTCCTATGTTCAAAGTAGATGATGCCTTTATCTTTAAGGAAACAATGCAGATGTAGCCTAATTTCATATAACTGCAAAAAAAAAAAATTAAAAGTAACTTTAGTTGCATTGTCTGTGTGACTATGTGGCAGGTATAGGTGCACTTGACTGACTTTTGCCTGTATTCCCTGTTCCCTGGAAATCACATAGCCATGTGCGCATGATATTTCATCCAAGCTCCAAATCTTTGCTAAAAAGAATCATATGTTATCCTGAGCACATGATGCAAGTTAACATTGTCATACTGCTTCTTATCTGCATCTGATCTACACTCAGGCTTCTGGGAGCAGTGTAGACCTCCTACCATTTTCTTTTCTATCTCTGAAGAGAAATGAAATGCAAAATTGACATTAGGTCTTCTGAACTGCTCCACATTTGACAGTATAGTTCACATCAGGAGTATCAGTTATTGACTGTTGCACTGGGTAATGCCCAAGACTATATACATTGGAAGCTTGTACACAATGGTATGCTCTTGCATAAAAGCAATGAGTTATGTGAGTTCTGTATACCTTAAGTGCCTTTAAGAAACACATCTTAGAAATCACTGCCTGCACTACTACACATATTCTTTGAGAAGCAAGAAAAAGGGCCATATTTTTAGTTGATTTTAGAGAATGCTGCTTGTTTGAGGGGCACAACACCTGTCCACTGATGTGCCTGATTCCTGCTGGATTTTAGCAAGCAGCATGCTGGTTAGAGTCCCATGCGGTGCACAGGATGGATTACTTGCCTAATTTGCCAAGTCAGAAGCCAAGGCTGCATTACATATTAATTGATCAGCACTTCCCTATTGATCTCAAATCTAAAAATCTACATAATAGAAATTTCATGAAAGCTAGGGCACGTGCAGAACTCATAAATCTCATTGGCTCACAAGTGGTGCGTCATACATCAAAGCCAGAGCAGTGACAAACAAAGGTGAAGTTCTTTAGTCCAAAAGAAAAAAGTTGCAGAGAACTTTAACCAAAGAGTAGCATGCATGAGAAGCAAACATAATAGCAGGGTAATCTGTTATGCTGTGGTAAGTTTGGATGGTGTTTCTGAGCCCTTAGTAGCCTGTGACCAGCAGCTGTATTCCTCTTGCCTTACATGTGGTATCTCACAGAGATGCACTTCCCTAACTCTGCTTCTCAGCTGTGTTTTGATGAGAGCCATGCTGCTGTAGCCTTCTGCCCTCTGGCAGCTACATTAGGACCTCTTCCAAAAGCTTCTTAAAATATTATCAGCTTACTCAGTAATACAGAGGTCATGCCAATGTTGTTTTCAGCCAAATATGTATTTAACATAGGCTAAGTGAACCTTTGCTTTTAGGCAATAACAGCTTTGATGCAGTAGCATCCTAACTAACTCTCCATTCTTCTTCACTGAGTCAATGGTCTATTCCTGCTGCTTCTGTGAATTGTGTTCTGGTAGCCTTAGCTGCATAAACTCTTAGCTGAAATTGCTTCCTCACAGCAAGCATTTAATCATGTTGCTCCTCAGTGTTTGCTCTGGAAGAAGGCAGCAAGCACTCCTACAGACAGGGAAAGATCTTTCCTGGAAGGTGCAGGGATCACCCTTCAGCTTTTTGTTGTGGCCTTAGAGGTGAAAGTGTTGCCTGAATTGTGAATTTTTCTCCTTCACTGCATATCACTGGAAAATGTCAGTGATTTAAGACCAATCTTTGAGTGCAGAGTGCTCAAACAAATATGGTCTGTGCATTAGGAGGTAATTCAAGATGTTGCTCAACTGTTAGTTACTGGTTCTTGGGTATGAACTGATGAAAGACAATGCAAGTATTTCTAATCCCCGAAGCCGAGTTTGTCTTAAACAGACAGGATTACTTGGATGACAGGGAGAGGAACAGTAAGTAAAGAGGTAGTAAACATCATACCCCTAAACAACTCCCAGTTGAACTTACTAAGATTACAGTCTTTCCTCCCTCCCCCTCTTTCAGCATACACATATCAAGACATATCTTCTTGGAGCAAGTGTTGGTCAAGTGTTGTCTACTTATTAATGGCATTTGCCCATATTCCTACTCAGAGCTACATGGCACTACAGAGCTGTCATGTTTGTACCTAGTGTCAGGCCTTAGGAAGGGGCTTTGAGACAAAATACAAGGGGATGAGATGTACCACACATATCAGGTATACCCTGAGATATGCTATGAGATGCTCTCTCTACTAACTTAAAATCCTTTAGCACCTTCAGGCCTGTGACTTGAGCTCAGGCTCTGAACAGCTTGGATGTGAGGTGGAAGCAGATGTCAGTGGATGGAGAAAAAGGATATACCCATAGTGCAAAAAGGAGCATGGTTCACGTAATAGTCAGATCTGCACAGAGTCATCCCAATCTCATTAGGCTTGCTGAGATGAAAGGCTTATTGGTTCCTGCACATTGGCATCCTTTCATAGGCAGACCGCTTCCTGAGGCCCAACCAGTATGCTGGCACATGTGCTACACCACATTGTCATACCAGCTCATTTGACAGAGTTCAGACATTGATGCACTCCTCCCCTTGTGGACTGTAGCTCTATTTTAGAGAGCTGGAAGGGTTAAGTAATGACTGAGCAGTGGTTTGTGACACTAGTACATGCATGTTGTTGATATGCATCTATTATCCTGCCCTTACTATCTTTAAAACTGTACTTCTAGATGAATGTAGGTTTCCAGAGCTGGTAGATATTAGACAATAGCCAGATGACTGCAGGAATAGCCACTTTCTGTAGTACAAGACAAGACACATTTTGCCACTGATATAACTTCCTTTACAAGATGAGAATCATTCTTTCCCAGCTCACACTGATGCCCTCAATAGATCGTCTAGACAAAGTGGTCTTCCATCAACACCTCTCTTAATGAAAGATCCATATTACTGTTAATCTCATGACAATGCATAATTTTACAACAATTTCTGGATGTTTACTTTACTTTTATTTGTAAACTTGCTTATGTTTATTATGCTTGGGCCTCTTCATTTATTAGACAGCACCATTTGAAAGTCCATATACTAACAGCCATGACTTTGGCAGTCAACTGCTTAATTACTTTCTTAGGAACTAGATAGAATACCTGCCTGTTCAGCAATAGGAGATTGTATTTCAACTGTTTTAAGTAGGCTAGGAGCACACTATACTTGAAAGATCACAAGCCAAGGAAATCCATGGAGTCTGAAATCCACATACTGAGCCACTAGATACATTCTCACATTTCTTAAATGCTCTTCTTCCAGTCCCCTCTGTCCCCTTGAAGACTTTCAACCCAAACAGGTAGACTGCACTCCTACTGCCTATTTCCCTCATTCCTCTCAAACCAGCTCTAGTAGCTACATGTCTAGATGGCATTTTGCCACCCCTAAGCTGAGCATTACTATTTCAAAATTTTAGTTCTTCCTGCTACTGATAATGAGTTTTGGATCATGAATAGAGTCAAGTATGTGTAATCTTTTTGTCTGGATCTTAATCACAATACTGGTTTTCATTTGTTGTTTTATTTCTTCTTTTCCTCTTCTCATTATTTGGTCTCTTTTATTTTTTTCTTCTCTTGTGTGAAATTAAAATAGAGATTGCTTCAGAACTTTTAGAAAACTTTGCAAATAAAAAAACCCAAACCAAACAAAAAATACCCCCACACCCTAAAAATCTTTCCATATTGTTAATTTCACATCTGCAAAAGCACATACAAAAACCCTCTACCAAGCAGATATGAAAACCCTCCACCACCCACCTTTGGACAATAAATATCATTACGGCAAACAAGCATGAGTTGTAGGAGCTGAAGAAATCAAGATGTGCTTTTGACAGGTTCATTTGGCAGTGTAGGAGGTATTCTACAATTCTAAAAATATGTTCTGTTTTCACAGACATTCTGAGATGTCTTTAAGTTCTCTTCGAGAAGATGGCCCATGGCCCATATGGTACAAGTCAATCTGACAGATGTTATATAATAATCTTTCTTGATTAAACAAGTACAAGACATTCTCTTCTCACCAACCAAATAACAAGCAAGAGAGAACCCAGCCATTCTGAAATTAAGCATCACCAACTAGACATGATAGAGCTAGAGACCTTGTTATAAGGAACATTCTGGTCACCACTGGGAAACCCTTGTCCCTCTATGTCATGGGAGGAGTCTGTTAGAGATAAGGAAGAGAGGGACATATTACAGAACTGCTAACCATTTAATTACTTTGCACAGAGAAACTGAAAGCAATTAATTTATAAAGAAAATTTGCATGGTATTTCTTGTGAATAGGAAAGTTCATAAAAAAGTTTTGTATTAGACATTGCAGAACTAGAAGTATGTTTTGAAATATATATATATAAATATATTTTGGATATGCTAACTATACATATAAAGGATATATTGCAACATTTTCCCAAGGGAATTATACTGGAGAGGTCTTGAACACGCAACATCTTCTAGGAGTTAATTAAAAATAGTGAAAAATAAAAAAGAAGTCTTCAAGCTTTTCTTTACGTTATTCAAAGCTACATCTGCATCTCCAAAGCTGTTGAAGAGAGGGAAAAGGATGTAATGAGGCTATGTCTATACCGTCAAGAAAAAAAAAAGACAATTTAGCTCTGAAACATCTGTTCTGATCATCTAAATTGAATATGAAAGAAAAAAAGAAACCCCAAACTGTAACTGTCTTTAATGCCTATGGCACAAAAATCTTCAAGCTCTAGCACATAGACACTTGATTTTCTCATACCAAATAAGCTCATGAAGACCGCGGTTTCTTTTTTCACTCACTTTTTGAGTTGTTAAAATTGGTTTAAATATTTAAATGTATCTTATGTGTGTAGAGCCTCAAAACATTGTGTTATGATGTGGACCAAATTTTGAAAACCTGCTTTTTGGGTGTGTTTTGCTTATCTTAGTAGTTGTATGGGGATGACTGTAATTCGTTGCTGTTGTGAATAATTTTTTACAGAACTGGATCTTTAGTGTAGATCTAGTAAGACTGAAATCAAAGGGCTTTTTATACCCTAATGCTTTTATTAATCTAAAACTTTGTTACTTTTTAGGACTTTTTTTCTCTCCTCCCTTTCAGAAGAGTTAATCATCCTATCTTGTTTAATTGGTAAAAAAAAAAAAAGTATGTTTATGTTTATGCAGCAACCTCAGAGACTGAAGACAGGACAAGAAAATCTTCAGTCTAGTGATACAGCTCTGTATTTGTGTCAGGGTTGTTAGTCACTCTCAATTTCATGTTATTTATTCTGATGTAAATGCACTTAAACATGTAGGAAGAGTCCCATTCATTTTATTGGTCTTGGCATGCTTGTCTAAGTCTCAGCTGAAGCAACGACCTTCTGTTCATCTTGTACTAAATTAGACTTCATCTTATTGTACGAAAACTCCTGGGAACTAATTACAAGTCTATTTTTATGGTAAAACAAGCATATTAAAAGTTTACAAATTGGGTGTATGTTTACTTTCCTTAGCTCACATTCTGTGCTCTGGAGTATTATTCCCACATGTAAACAACACTGCAAATGTAGATTGCCTAAGTGGCTTCCCTGTTGTTAGAAACAGCTGTTCAGTGTGGTAGTTACTTTATCTTTTTTCAAAAACTGATACTAAACCTCCTGAACTAGTTCTCCTTCAAGAGAGTAGCAAAGAAGGACACTGTAGTAACAATTTTCTTTATTGAATTTTTTTTATTTTAAAGTAAGGGTCAATTTATAAAATAAAAACACTAACGTTGATAGATCAAAACAGAAAATCATGGGCCTAAATTGAAGTACTCAGGACCATGTGTTACTCCTGCTACATGCTAATCATGTGTTCTAGTATTTTAAGAAACACAGTATGAACAAATCGGCTTACCCTGTATCTTTGTGAAGATGAGGATAATTTGAATCTTTGCACTCGTAGTCCATGTTTTGAAACTTGAACTATGCTTTTGACATTCCTTGAGAAGTGATTTGTTGTTTGGGTGGGTTTTGTGGGGATTTTGCTTTTTTGTTTGGTTATTGGTTTTTGGTTTTGGTTTTTGTTGTTGTTGTTGTTGTTGTTTGTTTTTTTGTTTCTTTAAATGAGAGTGCCAGGTGTATCTTCATCTATTAAAATAAAAATTGCCGCATATTATTTGGTAATACCAAGTGACTAGATTTAAGAGAAACACCAGACACCAGAAAATCATGATAAAACCATGAATTTCCAGAAGGGGAAAGAAGATCACTGCTATACTGCAGATAAGGGGACAAAGCATTTTTGTGGATGCTCATAACTGTATGCAAACAGGGTAAGCACAATACACTAGACACACAAATGCTAAGAGGCACAACTTCCCTGATACATTTGTATCTCTTTGGCAACTCTCCAAGTCAAAAACTACTTTCACCTCCTTTAGCATTTGAGACTATAAAGATCACAGACAGTATGCAAGAACCATCAGTAAACACCATCAGTAGAATATTAAGATCTGAGCACTCTAACACTATGTTAGCAATATAAAAAAATCAACCCTGGCTTTCTACAAACCCAATTTGTGGTTATAATGATTGTCTGTCTGGTTTTGGTACACTTATTGTAACAGAAGTCCCAGCAGCTGCAGGAATATTTTTTATCTAGGTAGAAATTTCAGAGATGAGAGGACAGAAAATGAAACATGCCACAAAGAGATGTTTGAATTGATGTTAATGGGTGCATATATGGTGATGGAATAGTCCAGTGTATATTTTAGCTACTATGACAGTGATACATTGTTCTGAGAAAGGGAAAACTGAAGTACTTTGGAAAAAGGAGCATTATCATTAAAACATTAGAAGAATTAACCTTGATGGATCTGGGCCTTCCCCTTGATACGGAGGGTGTGGTATATGAGTTTAAACAGACACTCCTCAAAAACAGTCCCAGTCACACCCGTAGTGAACAAACAGGCTTGACTCACTCTATTTGTCAAACCTTAAAAAGTTATGTCAGTAGCAGCATGGATGCTGCATGCAACTTTCTCAGAAGATTTAATACCAGACATCAGTGTTAACTTCCTGACCTACTATTTCCATAGACTTAGATCACATCAAGTCTGGTAAGAAAAATACATAATCAAAGTACTTATATTATCAAAAAGCTTTTGTTAGAGGATGATAAAAGCAGTGACCAATGGCTGAATCCAATGCATCATACATAAGGTTTTCTGCTACAGGATTAAGACAGATATGGAGAAGTCTCTCATCTGAATTCCTGTGGCAACTGTGAAGACACTGGGAGTGGTTCAGGAAGAGCCTCTGGTTTCCAGCCCAGAAAAACAATCTGTACCACCATGCTCCATAGACAGTGCTAGGACTGGACATTACTGTGTTTCCTCCATGTTGGTGTTACAAATACTGTTTCTTCCAGTTCCTCATTTGACAATGTCTATTTCAGGTTTCAATGTCTTTGGCTTAGAACTCCCTTTCTGAGGAAAGGATGTGCTGTCATATATTTGAAAAAATCAAGGAGTACTGGGGTTCAGCTCAGTTTTGAGTAGCATTTGCATGGCTCCAATCACAAAGGGAAAAATAAAAAGTCTGACTTTATTAGGAGTTCAAACCTTTCCTACTGCTAAAGATTACTCAGGTGGCATGGAACTGCTTATAGATGCCTTTCAGATCATGCTCTCACAACTATTCTGTCTTACCAGATACATGAGATTCAGTAGGGACTGGCCCAGAATACCTGCACTCTGACAAATGGCAGCTGATGTTGAAATTAAGTACACTTCAGAGTTAACATGGAAACCACTTTCCAAACTGTTAGTGGTACAGCAAGCAAGCAAAAAAAAAAAATCCTTTATAAGAGAGTCCTAACTAGGACTTCATCTTTGGCCCTTCAATCTTTATCAATTACAGATGTCATCACAATTCAGAAAAATAGAAGTAACGATATTTCAGAGCTATTGAGGCATGCAGATGAGGGGGGTTTATAAAAGTGTCTGTGTGATTTTGTAAACTTGCAGCTGTCCCTGGTGCTTTTCTGTATCCAGAAGATCCTTAATAACTTTGCTAATATGAGTCTAAGGAGCCAGCTTGCCTACAAAACAATATTCAGGGGACTGTGATTAAAATTTCATTACAGGTTACTTTATTTCTCAGGAAGTTTACATTTTCACTCAAAATTAATGTGAGCTACCTATTCTATTCAGAATACCTGTGAGCAAGTGCTCTTATAAAGTATGTATTCCAGATTGATTCATATATAGACAACAGGGAGCAGCAGTATGTACATACACTACAGGGTAGTGTATGAAAGACACAGGAATAGGCTACCTTATCAAACAATGCTAAAGGGTTTTTCTCATTAGGCAGCAGATAATTTCAAAAGGAACTCAGCAGAAACCAGGTAGTATCTTTATCCTATTTAAAAATCTCCCATGTGTTTATCCAGTGTGTTTCAATTCATATCCTTAACCTAATAATTCATCAGTTACTACTCTCCTCATTTAAACTTTGGACCAACTGTTCTGCTGTATCACCTGTTACATGAATGCAGAACATTTACTCCAAGCTGGTAGTCTGAAATATAGAATTAGAAATAGATTCTGTATGTTTTTCTATTAAAAAAAAATCTTGTTAGTTGGACAGCTCTGAACTACAAATTTGAAGCATAAATAAAATTTGAACACCCCCATCTTCTCTTTATTTCAAAATATCACACAATCACATCATCTTGACCTTACTAACTTTATGAAATACTCAGTGTTGAGCTAGGCTTACGGTGTGGGGGTTCTATAGTGTGAAATTAATGAGCTGGATGGGATCCCTTATATTTGGGAGGCAGAAGGAAGTTCTGTGGGGAGGTGTGAAGTGTACTCATGTCAGTGGAAATGTGTTGTGTGGGCACTGAGGTGCCTTTAAGAGGAGTTCCGTAACCTGACATTTTCTTGCTTTCAAGAGTTTTCTCTGCATGGATGTCAGACTTACTCAGCCTTAACTGATTCAAACAAAGTTTTTCTTTACGGTAATATGCACAGTGAGTAGGGAAGTACTCACAGTAAGGCTTGTGAAACCAGTCATGGGTTCTGACGCCACAAGAAGCTAAATTCAGCAAGCTCACAATGAACCAATGTTAACCTAGTCTGAATTTGGAGCAGAAATACTCCATTAGTCACCATTTGGACACAACATAGTCTCTGCTACCTGGCAGTGTAGTATGAGTGGGACTAGAAGTGTTCAAAAAACTTTATTATAAAAAGCATGAAAACTTTATCTACTAAGATTGGTTTGGGGTTTTTTTTTTTCAGTTTAGGGTATTTTGTTTGTTTTTAACTTTGGAGTCCATTTCCATAAAATGTTGAACACCAACTTTGCCATAAAGCTCATAACACTGGAGAATAAGTGGGAGTCTGCTAAGGGGGTGTGTGTTGTTACAGTAAAATCAAAAGTGAGCAATTCAGATCTATAGAAAGCCCTGTGAGACTTAGCTATCAGCCAGAAGCAGCAAGGAGCTCAGCTGCTGCTGGCTGATAGGGAGGAAGTTTACTCCCCAAGAATTCACATAGTAAGAATTCACAAGACTCTGCAGGTGCATGAAAACAGCCAGGATGAAATAAGATAAACATGGGACTTGTGAGAGATAGGTTTTAACCAACTGAAGTATCTAGCGTGGTGGTGTGTAACTCTTTTAGCCAATAAGCTGTAGTCCTAGCCCTATATAAACTGTGTGCTTTGGGTAATAAAATGTCTTCACTGTGAATCTCATAGATTGTGTGAAGTCCAGTTCCTCTGCCGTTTATTTTTAGTTTACTTTAGTGTGTGTATACGTATGTCAGCAACATGACTGTGTAAGTCTGTTCAGAAGTACATTTTTGCTTTCTGGACATAAATTCATGTAGATTTGGTTTAAATTTTGAATTATTTTTAAAACTGTTAGAATTTTATGTAGAGAATTTATTTCAGGTGATTTATGAATGTGACAACGAAAAGATCAGCACAAAAGTTCCTAATTAGCACCATTATGGTCAGTAGATTCTTCAGCTACCATCTCAACTTTCACCTTCTCTTTAATGCCAAAAGGGAATGCAGCAACCAAATACGTGTTTGAAAATAAAATACTACTGGGTACATACAAAATTAATTTTGTCTTGTTTAACTTTTCACAAGAAGTTAAGGAGAATTTCTGTGCTTTTATGAATTTCACAGTGTTTGCAGGTAAGTGTTGAATAGACAGATATTGCAATTTTGAAATGTTTTGTGCAGATATCTGCAGCACTGTTAACACTCTCTGATAAGGGATTTAGCAACTTTTATCACTGGGCTACAATTATACTTCTAGAAAACCTTACATTTAATTCTACCTCTTTTTCTAGTAAGCACATGCCTCAGGTAATCTCACTTCATCGCACTAGCCTGTTATTTGATTATACTGACAACTAAATCTTTGATTGAGGCAGCATAAAAATTTCCTTTTTTAATCAGTTATTCTCAAACTCAGAAAAAAATAATAACTTTTAGCAGGAGTATTTCTGGCTTGGTTTCTACCCTAAAGGCATTTTTAAGATGTTTGATCTACTTCAGAGTGTAAGCATGAGAAAATAGACATTCTCATTATTAAAAACAAACAAACAAAAAACCATGAATGGTATTTTGAACATCTGTACAACTTTAATGGAAAAGTGTTAAAAGCTGAAATTGAGTGAAAAACAATTTGCTTGAGTTATAGGCTTTTGAAAACAGGGCCCCACACTTGTCCAAGGCAGTTTTTTCTTCACGAACATGGCAAGCTGCGATGTTTTTATGGTTAATATACTAAAGGGCCAGGGGCTGGGGAGCATTTCTGTGTGTTTTCAGCTTCAGCTGACGAAAAAACTTTGAAAAATGGAAAATGGTTCTCAATAGAAATTATTTGCCCTTCACTGAAAATGTTCACTGAAATAAACCATACCCGAGCACAATAATTCTGAATCATGGGGAAGAAAAAAGAAAGTGGTGGGTTTTGGGGTTTTTTTTAGGAATATAGGAAGCAGTACTGTTACCTATCATCAATTCTTTCTGTTTATCAAAGACGTACACAGCTGGATTGTCCACTAATGCTGGCGACTGTTTAGGAACATGGAACTGGTGATACTTGAGATCTGAGGTGTATTGCACAGGATTTCAATCTGACAGCCAAGATACTAAAACCACCAGAGCAGGCAATTAGGAAGCTTCCCATTACATGATGAAGTTCATGTTTACTGCACTGAGATAAAGGAAAGGAAATTACAAACTTCCCTACACCATTAAAAAAAAAAAAAAAGCAACACTCAGACTCTTATAGGTGTCAACACACAAGTAGGTCTCAGTCCCTCATAGAAAATATGGTCTTCTGTATGCCCCTGATTTTCACGGGAACCTTTATGCTTTATGTCTGCATCTCTGTGGGATCCTCACTGTGAATAAAGTCTAGGTGCATTATTGCTGGGTAGCTACAAGTATGAAGGTAACTTAGGGACCTGTATGCCATAGGGACCTGCAAGTCACTGCACAAAGTCAGGAGTGAGGACTTTGTCAGTTACTCCATTCCCTGCAAATGCAGAGTCCAAAACATAACAGAGATCAGAGTGTTGCTCTGGCAGCAAGTCCCATAACTTTCTATAGTCTTTACTAGGATTGAATTTTTTAAGGAGAAACAACAGAAATTAATCTTGCCCTTGAAAACAAATATAAAAAGTCATTGTCATCCTGAATTCATATATGAGCTGGCATAGGTGGAATTCCCTCTTGTGAACATACAATGCCTAGAATCGAGAGCAGATGAAGTGAGCCAGCCATTTCTCCACCTTTCTCATTTATACATCTCCACACACAGAGTCAGTTGAAACTATAATTAAAATGGGATTTAACATAACCCCATCAAAATTTGGGATTAACTAATTGACATTCAACTGGTGACACAATTACTCCTGCTTGTGTAATCTGGTGATATCTAAACAAAAGGTATGAAATATGATTTAGAAGTTATATGTAGCATAACACTACTTATAGTCTCACAGATTTTACCAAGACCTCAGCAGCTTAGTATAAAAAAAACTTCCTGATGACGGAACACCTAAACCCCAGGTTTTTCTCTTATGACTTGACCATGTCTGGCTTGCCCTGCTGCTTATTCTTGTAAGATGGATCTGGCATTGCTGAACAGAGGATTTGCAATGAGTTTACAAAGTATGACTAACTGATTGTGCTTTCCAGTCAAATGTGCCAAGGATTCACGTTTGCATGTATGCGACGCACAACACATGCTAATGAATAGCTGTTTCATTGATCTGAGTGCTAGATCTCTTGGCATGGATCCTCATTTTTGGTGTGCATTGTTTTCATTATGGTATTACATGTTTACTGCCTGCCAACTCTAATTATTTTTATTTTTAATAGAAGAGATATACTCCTATTCAAAATTTAGCATTTTTTAAAGAAGTTAAGACAGTAATCTATAAGGACTGACTTGGTTTTGAGGTTGAAGAGAACACTCATACAATATAGAAAGCTTGTAACCTTTGAAAGTGTTCATTGACAGCAGATGAATGGTGAATATATTAGTATTTCCTGAACAGCATGATTTCTAGAAGAGACTTCCCTTGCTTCTTTGTGAATGTGTGCCATGAACTATCACATTGATTTAATGTTGACTAACCTATCTCAACAATTGGCAACTCTTTTTTGTGGGTTTCCCAGCAATCCTCTAAGCTGGCACTTGGAACATTGGAACTTTCTCAAAATGCATTAAAATTAAATGTATGGCTCAGGACATTGAGATTTTGAAAAAGTTGGCTGGTTAGGATAAACTGGTACAATCTGAAAACTTGGATGTTGTGCTAATTTGCACAAGCCAAAGATTTGTCCTATAGAAAGCAATAAACTTGTTACAATCATAGATTGTTTTATGTTGTTTTACAAGTAGTTTGGTGTGGGGTTTTTTTTCTGTTGTTTGGGTGGGGGGTTTTTGGTTGTTTTGTTTGGAGGTTTTTTCTTTGTTTGTTTGGGGTTTTGTGGGGGTTTTTTTTGTTTGGTTTGGGGGGGTTGTTGTTTTTGGGGTTTTTTATATAATTGTGCATTCTATGAGAACAGCATGGATTCTATAGAGTAGGAATTTGAAATTAGTTTCCAAATATTTACATATATACTCTGAGGGTAAATCACTGTAATTTGAAGGAAAAGACCTACCCAGATGTGCTTCAGATTTTAGGTAAATTTTCTCTGGGATAGAAAAGAAACAGCTCCAAAGGGAAGCTGGAGAATTAACACCATAGAACAAATACTATGAATTTGATAAATACATTTTACTTGTATTATGTACTCAGATAAAACCACTGTCCACTGTCAAGACCTAACCTCCAAATAAACCACTCTGATGGCTCCCCAGTTCATGATTAACACAGGCCATGACTCAGCAAACTCTGAAATACACTCTTAATTATTCAAGCAGTCTTTTAAAGCAGATAGTCCTTTAGTTACGACAAGATTATGCTTAGTTTGTTGGATCACTGTTGTCAGTAATTCCCTATGTTACTTGTAAGCTGGTGGAACAGTGGAGGAAAAAAACAACTCTCTCATTTGCTGGTTAGCAAGTTTTCTTCCTTCAGAGAAAAGAAAACTCTATTCTTCTCCCAAATTCTCTTACCATTTGAATTCTACTCCATACCCACAGTGTTAGAAACGGCTCACCTGAACAGCTAGCATGTCTTTCTCAGCTTCCCTTAGAATCAATGGAGAGAGAAGCTCCTTCCCGTAGCAATTTGCACCAGGAGCTGTGTGGATGGGCTGTATTCTGGCACAGGGCTTTCTATCCTTTTGCTTACACAGGTGTATGAGATTACCAGCTAATAAAGATGCCTACCCTCAACTAGTTTAAGTGTGCTCTCAATACAGCTTGAAAACTCAATGAAAATTGAAACTGTTTAAGAAAAAAAAAAAAAAGGCCAGCACTAAACAATGAGGGAATTAATGAGGGAATTTAACTCTTACCTCCTTCCTGTGTTATGTAATTTTGGGGAGTTTTATGTAGTGCAAATCTTATGCAAATATAATAAGACTTCTATTCAGCGAGTTTGTGTAGCCACATGGTTTTTATTTTTGTATCTGGGGAGTATTTCTAGATTAAATTTGCTTTCTAAATGCATTTTTAAAATTTTGTTTGTGTGCCTGTACTGCCAGGTTGAATAATACAGTTTTTTGTATATTTGTGTAATATCTACAGAGATCCACAAAACGTTTTTGCAGTTTGTGGTGCCAGACACTGTGGGTATGCCACATTCCCAAAACAGGGGCAGAATGTGTTTTCTGGATAAGTTACATTTCAGTTATTGGCTGTAATTCTGCCTTTGTGATGAAAATGGAGGGTTTGAATGTTGCTTTCCCCCTGCTGAGATGTTCAGCCAGGTCATGTTGCTGCTTTTAGCAGTCTTCTCAATCCTTCTGCTTGCCCTTACACTGACACTAACTTTTGCTTTCTCCCTTCTTTTATTTCATCATTATGAAGACATAATGCAAGATCCCAGTCTTTCCTGACCCTTTATGACAAACACAGTATGACTCCTTTCCCTTCATTTGGGACCCTGTGGTGCTAATCTGGACGGAAAACTCACATCTCACTCTGACAGGATAGAAGTGCATGTTTCTATCTGCTTTAGTTAGCAGAAGGACTGTCTCAGAGATTTAAGAGTATACCCTTGCTGGCTTGTGCTTCTACCACAGGCAATTTTAAAATTGCTTCTCAATGGTTTCTCAATGTTCATTTATTTTAATTTATGCTGTAGTATTGCCACCAGGACGCCAGCATCTTAGCTGTTACATTCTTAAGGGCAATGCTATGGTACCTTCTCCTTGGGTTCTAGCTTACCTCCTCCAGTAATTTTTATGTCCTAAGTACAGTTGGCTTTATTGCAGAAGTGAATTTCCATGGGCTTCCATCAAGTAAAAATCTTGAACAGAGGACCAGATCAGTGAGGTGTACACTTTTAGGTTAACATAATCACACACAGATAGATACACCCCACCTCTTTCCCTTCCTGTCCTAGTTTCTTCAAGTGACTTCAGGATTTAAAGCTTAAGAAAATGGACGGAGAAAAGGTAAATGTTACTAGGGGTGTGTTACTGATACATGCTTTCCAACAGGCCCACACCTCATTTCTTTCCCTTTATCAACAAGACCTTTCTTTTCATTGGTTCCAGGGTCCCAGAGATTCCAGCTTGCTTGCTCACTCTAACAACATGTACAGGGCTAGCTGAACAAATCCCTAAATCAATAAAATCACTATTTTAGAGAAGAGTAAAGAAAAGAATTGTTCTGGGAAAGCAAGGAATATTAGAGCATGTCAGAAATATAAAGAGAATATTTTTGAAATCTTGCTTGATTCAACTCTTGGTCAGCTGAGCTGAACCTGAACTAGTTACTTAACTGAACATGTTTCAAAGTATATCAGAATCTTTTATGTCAAACAGATGTGTCTCCAAATACTTTAGTCTGCAGGTTGAAGTAGAGCCTCCAATAGAGTTGTAGAATCTTTAAGTCGCAAATGACTTAACGTTCCAAACCCAAACTTACCTCAAGCATTTGGCTATTAACTGAGTTTTCCACTTATCTGCTGATAATATGTAAAAGGTGTTTTAAGTCACCAATACATATGGAATTATTGGACTGGTTTGCAAATATCATTAATGCCAAAACAAACATCAACATAATTCATGCATGATTCAGCAAATACCATTCTACCAGATCTATTTACAATCTGCATGCTAACCATGTATGCTAAAATTATGTGAATGACACAATGGCTCTCAGCACACCATGAAGCTTCCTTTTAACAGGATTTGACATTCCCTAGAAAGAATCAAAGGCAAACCCCTAAGCTTGCTGAGTTGACTTGTATGGCCATTCATGATTACTTCCATTTCACCATGAAAAAGAGACCATTTTTTCCCAAAATTAAATGTGATGTATTGCTAAAAAATGAGATTCCTGTGGTCTGAAATCCTTTGAAATGCTAGAAAAATCATTATCATACAGTTTTCAAATAGTGCAGTGAAATATGGATGGACATGACCTTTTCTATTAAAAAGAACGTGAGAACGGGACATCCATACTTTAAAACTTTTTCCACAAAGTCTGTTGCCAGACCATGGTGTTACTGAGAGTCATAGCAGAACGCCAAAAGGTCAATGTTTCTGTCATTCTACATGATAAAGTTTGGAAAGTAAAATGGAATTGAAACTGCCCAGAGATATGAAAGGCAACAAGAAGGGCATTTAGAAGCGTGTGGGTGACAAAAGGAAGACCAGGGAAAATGTGGGCCCATTACTCAATGAGATGGGGGACCTGATTATGCAAGATGAAGTACTGAACTTTATTGGCAAGACTGGCTTTCAGGAATCCCAGGCCCCCGAGACCAAGGAGAAAGGCTAGTGCAAGAAAGATGTACCCTTGGTGGAAAAGGATTAGATAAGGGAATACTTAAGCAACCTGTATACACATAAATCCATGGGCCCTGAGGGGGCTGCCAGACATCATTGCAAGGTAATAATCCATAATCAGTTATGGTGACCAGGACAAGTTCCTGATGACTGGAGAAAAGAAAACCTCATCCCACCTTCAAAAAGGGAGAGAAGAAACCAAGGAACTACACTCCAGTCAGCCTCAGTCCAGTCCCTTGGAACATGATGGAACAGCTAACTCTGGAAACCATTTGCAGGCATATTAAGGACAGAAAAATCAGCAGCAGTGGTCAACATGACTTCACCAAGAGTAAGTCATACTTGACCAACTTGATAAACTTCTATGATGTATGGCCTGGTAGACGGGGGAAAAGCAGTGCATATTGTATATCTGGACTTCATTATGGCCTTTAACACTGTCTCCTATAAGATGCTTGTAGACAAGCTGCTGATGTAGTGGGCGAGGTAGTTTGAAAACTGACTGACTGACCAGTCTCAAGGGGACGTGCAAATTCTAACTGGAGGCCAGTAACTAGTGATATACCCCAGGGGTCAATATCAGGTTCAGTCATGTTTCACATCTTCATCAACTATCTAGATGATGGGACAGAGTTTACTGTCAGCAAGTTTGTTGAGGACACAAAACTGGGCAAAGTGGCTGATAAGCCAGAGGGTTGTCCTGCCATCCAGAGCGACTTTGACAGTCTGGAGAAATGAGCCAACAAAAAACTCATGAAGTTCAAAAAAGAAAAATGCAAAGCCCTACACCTGGGGAGGAACCACCCCACACACTGATATTCTGGAAGACAACCAAATGGAAAGCAGCTTAGCAGAAAATGACCTAGGAGTTCTGGTGAACATGAGCAAGCAATGCCCCCTTGTAGCAGGAAGTCTAATAGTATCCTCCGTTAGAAAAATTATTGCCAGCAGGCAGAGGGAAATGATCCTTCCCATTTACTCAGCACTGGTGAGGCCACACCCTGGAGCACTCTTTCCACTTCTGGGCCCTTCAGTACAAGAGAGACATGGACATACTGGCAAGAGTCCAGTGAATGGCCACATAGATGATGAAGAGACTGGAGCATCCCACACGTGAGAAAAGGCTGAGACATCTAGTACTGTTTAGCCCCTAAGAGAAGGATCAGAAGGATCTTTTCAGTGTACATAAATACCTGAAGGGAAGATACAAAGAGGAACCAGGAGCTTTTCAGCAGTGACTGTGCAAGGGGCACTGGGCATGAACTGAAACACAGGAGGGTGCTCTGAACATCAGGGAGCAATTTTTGATGGTGTGACTGAGCACTGCTACAGGCTGCCCAGTGAGAGCCTCCATTGCTAAAGATACCAAGAAAACATCTGGACATTCTCCTGGGCAGTTGTCTCTAGGTGACCCTACTTGAATAGGAGGAGCCTGGATCAGGTGACCTCCAGAGGTCTATTCCAATCTCAGTCATTCTGGGATTCTGCAAAGTTAAGAGATTAGAAAATTGTATTTGAAGCAGAGTATCAGTGTATTGCACTCAGATGGCCTAACAGAAGCAGCACTGGGTAGTTTTAAACTGGGAACTTCCTGCAAGTTCCTGTGTGCTTTGGCCTCCTGCCAGTTTAGAAGGGTGGAAAGCTCTTAGCAGCTTCTGAAAACATGACTAATCCCAGAGGGCACAGATCTGAGTAGCACATTTGATCTTCGGTTCTAGAAAAGATTGCTATACTTGTATTTGTAAAGAAGAAGGAAGAGGTATTTTTATGTGAAGCTCTTTTAGAGAGAAGACATGACTTGCCTCGGAAGACATTCATGGGTTGGAATTATCAAAATAACAGTGGAGTTTGCCTCTCCCTTTGGTTTGTGCAGAAAAAAAGATTAAAAATTTAAATAAAATGTAAAGATATTTTAAAGAGTGCTTGACTCTTCTGTTACAAATAAACTTTTCAAATTCAGCTTTTCTTCCTCCAGATAATGGTAATTTTGCCAACTCAGCATTATCACTCATTTCACTTGTGAAACTAACTTAATCCTCACAAGTAAAGTCATCTTAAATCCAAGATGTCTTTGATCCAGTCTCCTATAAACTTAGGTTTAGCCTTTGTTTAATCTCCCTTCTTATGCACATGGGTCAGGCCACATTTTTTTCTTCATAGTGTCTGGACATGAAAGCAGAGACAGCTGCTTTCAGTTCCTTGTGTTCCCATAGCTCCTGTATTCCCAGGGCTCCTGTATTCCCATGGCTCACGCCAGAGTCACACGTGACAGACAAAGAGCAAGCGCAGGCATATCCCTCCTCCTGTGAGTCCCAAACTGGATTATTCTGTGTGACAGAATGGTGGGGGTGTTTAGCTGGAATCCTTACTGGGCATTGAACACACATGTTTTGAAAGGCTTTTAAGTTCTGTTTAGGAAAGGTTTACCCAAGGGACAGCTCCTTTCCTTCTGAGTTGGCTCCCTCATCAAAGAACCACAGGGTTGTCCCAGTTGCTAAGCAAATTGTGGAGCATGTACTTTGAAAGTGGTAGAGCACAATATTTTCCTCTAACCTCAAGGTCAGAAATAGCTGATCTTTGTTTTTCCCTCCCACTAAAAACTCATCCAAAAGCAGATACCTATTATAGTTTAAATGCAAAAAAATGGCACATCCATAAATGTTTCAAGGCACAGCCCTATTCTGGAAAGTATTGGGCAACCTTCAGTTTGAGATTACTAGTAGCCTCATGTAGCCTTAAATTTTTATATATATATATTCATGCCAGTAGCTTGTTATGTAAACACATGCTTATCTCTAAAGCCTGGAAACACTTTAAAAAAGAAATCATGACCACAGCAGCACATATTTTAACCTTGGTGCTCTTAATTCAGTCAAAAAAACAGCTGAAATATTCCTGTTATTTACATGGTTTTTATCTAGTTACTGCAAGCTATCACAGTTGTAATTTAATTTTTGATAGTTTTTTATGTTGACCAAAATACTACTGCAAAACAGTGTTTCAGAGCCCTCCAGTGTTCTGATTGCATGAACAGACACAGTGATTCACCTGAGCAGCTCACGAGTGTGAGGCTGCAGAAGGGCTGTATGCAAAACTAGAAGTGCAGCTTATCTGCCTTCACTTTATAGCTTCATAATCCAGTGCCAGGAGGTGGAATGACTGCTGGATTGATTCTCTCACAGGCAATGCCAGCATCATTTGGTACTTCTACAGAACAGTAAATTAAATGTCAATAAATAATTAATAAAAATAAAATAGCAATTGTATTTTGATTATAGCAAGGGGTTTGTGTGCCAAAGAGAGGCAAGAAGTCTCTAGAAAGAGAAGAATGCTTCACAATTGATGGGTTTGACAGATATCAGCAGAGTTTGTTGCTTTCCTTTTGGCATGGTGAGGGGCTAGGGAGTGGTGGGGGGCACAGGCCCTCCATGGAAAGGCGTCTGTGTCTGAGGAGGTGGCAGTGTTGTGTAACCACACTGACAGAGTGCGTCACAACGTGTGACATGTGGCAGCAGAAGAGCCTTAAATAGCTCTCACCATCTTTTCTCCTCCGGAGATTTTGAAGAAAATTTGGTTTTCTGAGTAATGTTTTATCCTTCCTAAAATCACCTGATAATGTGGCTTAAGCTCCTCTACAGAGCATCTCCCTGAGTTGTTGGAGAGTTTTAGGGTAGGATGGGTGAGGATCTTGGTCTTTTAAGTGCAGATGTTAACTGCATATACCAGGGACTATGGGCTGAATACATGTTCATTAATCTTGGTGTTAAAATTGATCAATGTCTCTTCATGACCCCAACTGTAACAGAAGCTAAGGGCTGAATTAATTCCTGCTTGCACTGAAGCCATTATTAGAAAGTGTCTGACAATGACTAAACTTTTTCTGATGATAGAGGACCCATTGCAAAATACAAAATTCTGTTTAACTGTTAATTATCTTTTATAATTAAATTTAAATTTTGTTCTTGAAGATTCGTGAACTTCTCTGGATTCATCACTCATTCAGGATTTTGTTATTCATTTGTCTGCTAGACTTCAAAGACCTTATTACCACATTTGTTTTCTTTAGTCTTGTACTTACAGACTGCAACCAAGCCACTGTTTCTCTGTAAGAGACCTCTGAGATCATCAAGCACAACCCTTGATCCAACACCACTGTGATTACTAGATCATGACACTCAGTGCCACATCCAGTCTCTTCTCGCTGCTACTGAGGCCATGTTTGGCTGCTAGGAATAGAAAGGCATCTGCTGGATGGGTGACAGCCAATATGAACAAAAGTCTTTTAAGTGACAGCAAATCAGGAACCAGCAGAGACTGAGGCAGCTACAGAGTGCTGATGAGCTTAGGTTCCCTCCACTCCCTCCTCTTTTCTTATTTTTCTCCACTTCTAACCCAACATAAGCAACTTTTTCTCTAGGCACTCCTTGTAGACAGCATCAAAGCTGTGCATCCAGAAGGAAAAGGACTGCTGGAAACAGCCTGTAGCTAAGCTGTCCTGAACAAATAAATGTATTTTCTGTGTGTGCTCTAGCCATTCAGATACTTAGGAATGGTATTTGTCTATTTCTGACTCTTTCTTTCCTTTCCCTTAAGATTGTCTTCAACACTGTCTTTTATAGCAAACATGAGATATATAAAATGTAATGAAGAATAAAAGAAGGCAATGTCCTCCCCTTTGCTTTCAATCCTTCCCACCACTGCCCCCCAGCTTCATTTGCCATGCAGCAGCAGTCTTTTGTAAAACTTCCCTCAGTGCACTGCTCAGTGAATAAGCATTAATTAAAAAAATGAGAAGATGGAGATTACTGTTGATTTATAGACAGAAGTCAGGGAGCTAATTCTGAATGGATAAATAGCTCTGAAATTACATCTTGAAAATGGTTGGAAAGAAAAGAACGAAATATCTGTCTAGCTTTTGTAGTGGAAAAGTAGGACCCAGATTCTGCTTGGACACATTATTTGCATGTCTGATAGAAAAGGGCAGGACTGGATAGTGTTCAGGGTACACCAGTGCCAGGGAGGAGTAAGATGGGGGTATTTTAGGAAAAACAGGTTTCTTTTCTGGGCTATGTTTTTTTACTTCAAGTTAAGAAAATGTTTTGCTTCCCCTTGTGCTGTCATGCAAAATGCTCCCAGTGATTCCTGAGATGAATTACCTTGCCAAGAGCTTTCTCCCCACCTTTGCCACTACAGATTCTTCCTTTCAGTCACTGAGAATCTTATTTCCAAGATTCCCTTATTATCACAGACATGTAATCTAATTTCTTTCAATTTACCCACCCATTTCTTTCTTTCTCTAATCCCCCAAAGAAAATTAGTTTCAGAATGTAACACATTTCCACTGTAGTATATGAATGTCATACAGAGGGCAGTGCTGCCTCTTTGCAGGCTCTCCGGCTTCCAAACCTTACACCTCTACTTGTGATACTTTTTTTAGCAGGATTTGCTACTTTTTAAACCAAAGGAGAAGCCACTGAAGGAATGAATTTACACTGGCCTTGTGCCACCTAATCTTTAAAACTGAGACACTGAGTTAAACATTTCTGAGGCAAACTGTAATGTATTATAGGCAAGATGTAGCTTAACCTCTACGGAAAAAGAGAAGGTGTTTGAATGGGGATGACGTAATGGAAGTAGTATTTAAAAAAAAAAAAGACCCATGCCAGCTGAAACAAATCCACCCCCTCTTAGAAAGCAGGGGCAAGGATTTGCTTTCTGCCTTTCAGAAAAGGATTTTTAAATTACAAACTGTGCCAAATTCTGCTTTTCTGTCACAAAGCCTGTGATTTACAGCATGATTTGGTGTTTTGTGCATGAACATCTGTGAAGTAATGACTGAGGAGGCATAGCAGTAAGTTCTCACAACTCTCTTAATGGTATATAGTTTAGTTTCTCCAAGGGAAATAAGAATTTACACTCTAAGGGGTCCCTCAACCACTTAAAGTACATGTCCCTGGAGGCCCCATTAAACTGCCATTACAATGAATCTTGGGCTGTGTTGATCTCTCCCCTGGCTCTCGCATGTTTTGTGGCTCCTCAGCAGGCTCCCTCATTATTTAGGAGGGAAATGCAGTCAACAGATTGAAGATCAAAAAGATTCAAAAGCAAGATGTAAAGTATCAACCCAGTCAGAACCGAACAAATGTCATTTGAACTTCTCTGCAGAGGAAGCAGTGTAGTGATGAACATACAGCTGTGCCTACTGTTTGGCACATACTGGGAGGCATTTGATCCCTTTTGTTGCCTACGTGCCCATCAGCTGTTACATTTTTTTTTTCCAGGCAGTGATAGGGAATAGTGAGGGCAAGGTCAGTGTCACCCCAAGCTCTAAGAGATGGACAGAGATGTTTCCCCATCTATTGGGTGTAATTGGTTTCCTCTGTTCAAAGCTAAAATCACTACTCTCCTTTTACTTCCTTGTATTTCCAGCTGCTATCCTGTTATGTTTTTGTGTGCTGTTCTTTTTGGCAATATAAAATAGATGCAATGGATTGAAGATAGGTGAACAGTAGAGGTGCAGCCTGCCCCACAGTTTCAGACATGGCAGAACTGGATCTGAATTAGTCTTCAAGGGCTGTACAGTGATGGTACCTAAGCCCTGTCCCCAAAGTTTTGGTCCAAGCAACACCACTGTTATAGCTGTACAGGACCCCGTTACCTGCGTTAGACATGACCCCACTGCAGAACTGCAATGACAGGTATAGATGAGCTCCAGCAGTGTCTCCAGCCTCTGCTGTCCTGTGAGTCTGTCTCAAAAGAGAAGCCAGACTTCGTGGGATCTACTGCTCTTAACACCCTTGAACACAGACCAGCTTTGATAACAGATGTTAGCAATATTCTTATAGAACCAAGTAAATAAAAACTAACTGCAGAATAGAACAATCCAGGAGTTTCAATGGGCTTTCTTATTTGTAATATAAGCATTTAATTTTTTCTGCTTGGCAGCTTTGTACAAACAGGTGGAGAGGAGAGATCTGGGCTGGCTTGTGTTTTTTTGACACAGCCAAATGTCAATATTCAGAAGTGTGTCATGCAAATCAAAGCCTCAGATCTAAATGGCTCCAACCTTAAGGAAGTTTGCACAGAGATACAGATTCTACAGATGGCTTCTATCTTTTCAGTGATCTGTCAAAGACCTGGGGGATGAACTACACAGTAGTCTGGAGATGCTTGGTGCAGACTGAACTAATCTGAACATTTATGGACAAGAAAAGGAAATGGTGCTGCTCTGCAATGCAGAAACAGACCTTCATTGCACTGAAATCTGATGTTGTCCTAGTAGCCAGTTGTTCATACAATAAAGCACACATTAAAGTGGCTGGCAAAGCAGAAGAAAGCCATTCAGGTGTGGGACACAATTCCAGCTTCTAGCTAGTAAAGGTTCATTGAACACATTTGGATAAATTCATGAGTGGTACAAACGAAAAACAATCATAGCAATAACAAAGTAATTCTTCCTGAATGGTCTTGTGAGTAACACTGAAAGCAAAAGGAAGAATATGAGCTACATCAGAGAGCTCAGAAGCTGAAACAAAAATTTAGTAGCCAGAGTCTACTACAGTTCTCTGTGAAATGTTCCCATTCATCTGCATCAACTTTTTACACAGCAGATAAACATGAAGAAACTTCTGTAGAGTTTCTTGTGTGCCATAGACATGCAGAGTTATAGCAGGCTTTGCAAATATTAAAAAAAAATCTCTGCATTACTGAGCTACACTTCTGCACTACAGACTCATTCAAACACAAGGTTAGTTTCATTCCACTTCATAGATTTTGAAAGGGACAGAGGTGAAGTAATACAAGCACATATTAGGACACATATGTACAGAAACTAATGATGAGGATGCGGTTACATGCCTAAGTTAATAATAGTTTTGCACAAATTCTCCCAGGCTAGGTGGTGTACTGACTTTATAGTCAGTAAAAAACTTTATCTCTGCTTCTGAGTCTAAACACTTATTTCCCTACAAGGACATTAAATACTGAAATATTGGAAGTAATCAACCAGGCCAGATCTGTAGTCAGGGCACACAACAGGGTTCAGTTCCCTGGATCCTGTAATCCCTATTGGTACCCCTAGACAAACTCTTTCAACAAAATTTTCAAGGCTATAAAGGTATCTGTATCCTAGTGATTTTTATTTTTTTTTGTATGGAGTAAGTTGGAAGTAAGTATCTAAATATGTAGAGTTCAGCCTTCCAATACATCATTTTCTGCACTAATAAATAACAGTAACATCATTACATGTCCTTGCAGTACAGCTACAGAGTAATTGCATTGAAGCTTGTGAGGGCCTGAAGCAGAGGCAATGGGCACTGCGCAGGTACCACATACTGAAAATATAATGGTGTATATTGCAATCACTTTCCACCTACACCCTGTGGGAAGGGAAAAGAGACAATCTTACCCCATTTTTCCATCTGTGTGGCCACAGTCATGCCAAGAATTCTCTTTCCTTTTGGCTAGTCAGAAGTGGGTCCTCACTGGCTTAGAGTTTGCCAATCTTTTTATTTGCAGGTTTTTTCAGGTGTTTAGAAGGATGTACACTGATCAGCCTGGCTGTGACAATTCCTGCTGGGCAATGCCCACATAATTATTACATTGCTCTGCCTCCAGGCCATCCTGCTACTGTCATGAGAAAGACAGAAAGTGAACTCTCCCTTGGCCTCTTGGCAGAGTTACTGCTGTTTCATCATTTAGAACTCAGTGTTATTGATCTATTTGTGCATATTTTGAACAAGTCAGGCTTAAGATATATTTGTCACCCAAATGAAACTTTCAGAAGAGTATACTTTAGCTTTCGGTCATTCTGGCTCCACTGTGTACAAATCTGGTGGTTATTAAGTGTGAGGTGTGACAAGCTCTTCCATGTGTCAACAACTAAAGCAATTACTTCTGTAATTGAAAGTTACAGAAACGGAGAGCTAATAATTTTAAAGTTTCTGTTAGGAATTTAATTTTAGCCCGCATATCTGACCTCTCTTTTTTCAGTTTATCTCATTCATTCATTTGATTATTTCTTGAAGACTGAGTTCATGAAGATAAAATTCTCATTATAGTTCGAAGGGGCAGAGTGCTTTGAAACTGAGGGCAATGGTATAGAAAACGTAAGAAAATTTTGTTCCTATCTTGTATAGGTCTGTGTATCTTCCCCTTACTCCCTATTGCTACATTATATTTACAAATAAACCATTAGGCAGACTAATTCCTGCTATGAGGGAGGCATAGATCAATTTTCTTTGTAACTAATCTAATTCCTCATTCTGTAATTTTAGTGGATCAGTACAAATATGTTAATGGGTCTTAGCTGAGCAGGCATTTCAAGAAAAGATAACTGAGCATGATGTACAGTTTGAGTTCAGAGCATCGTGTTTCAAAGTGTGCACAGATTTCTATTTTTGTAAAGCAAATTAAAAACTAATGAGCTTTAGACATAAAACATTTGGTACCATCGTGCAGCTGCTGTTTGCCAGAAATGCTGACAAACCTGTTTGTAAGTCTGCAAGAACCACATGACACAGTATGATTCATGTTCATATTGACCTTTGTCTTGTTTGTGATTGAAAACAATTAAAATTACCAGAGTCAACAGAGTGAAAACTATGTTGAGTAATTGAGTTTGGTTATCTATGCCTTTAACTGTATTTCTGTGTTTCATCATTCTGGCTTTCATGTGCACAGAAGCTACTGAACCATTCATGCATGCTCATGTGAAGATCTAGATTCAGTGTGTTTGACAGCTCAGGAAAGTCATAAGGCAATGTTTTCAAACAATTGCACAGAAGATGCAAGAAGCATTAACTAAACTGTCAATATGCCACAACATTAATGCAAATTATCAAATCAACTTTGTTGAGTATAAACACGCATTTGTCTTAATGGAACAGCATTTGGATATTTGATTATTAAATTCTCTTCCAAGACAGCAGAATAGAACTATAAATTGAATGAATATTTGTCTTATTAACAGATTGTCTTTAAATATTTATTCAGGAATTATTTGTAGAACACTATTTTTAAGGAACACCTCAATCCACATGAAGATTTCTTCCTTGCTCACATGGTTTCCTTCAGCTGGGTGTGCAACACCGCCTAGTGCTAATGGAAGATGATGACAGCACCTTAGTGGGATTCAAAGGGTGACATTCTTGCCACCAGGTAATGAGAATGTCTAGATATGCACCAGTGTGGATGAATTAGAATGAGTTGCTGGCATTCAGGTGGCCCCAGTCATCCTTGGTGCATCCTTTCCTTCTGTATTTGTAAGGTACTGTCAGAAGATCCATTTCTAGAAACTGCCCTGACACAACATATTAATAAGAAAATTATATTGCTTCAAGATAAGGGAAGTTTTCTTTCTATCAGCAGTGGTTTCAGGATTCAGATAATCTCTGTTTGGGTAGTGTTTCTCCAAATGAGAGCTCAAAGACCTTTTTATAATTGTGACTGTTACGAAAAATGCCAGAAACAGCATGTCTAAAGTCTCGTATTTCCCTAAGCAGGGACATTGCATTTTACTGTGCTTAGCTCAGTGCCAGAGCTTGGTGCTGTGAGTAAGCAGAGAGGCAGATTAGAACCTTTAGATGTTGGACCTCTGAATGCCATCTTACAGTGCCAGGAGTCTCAAAAGCAAAATATGCTGCTATTGCAAGTATCTATAAAAACAAATAACACTGGCCACATTAATTTATTGCAATATGAAGGAGTTTTATTACCACTTTTTCACAGAGGGTTATCAGATTTTATGACATAGTCAAACATACGATCTTTATCTCAGAAGTCCCTTAGCTGATCTTAACAGTGTAACCCTTCCAACGACATCATACATGACTAGGCTACACAAGTGTTAGTCAATCAAGGGAAGAAACAACATTAGGAAAGGCTAAAACAGAATAAGTAGGAGAAAGATTATTGACATGAGAAGGCTCAAGAGCCCTCAGCACTTCTGAAAAGTATTGTTAAGGAAAATGCACTTACAGAGTTTCTTTTTCAATTATTTGGTTTCATGCAAATAAAAAAATCTTTGTTCTACACAAAGACATTTCTTCATGCTTGAGTGTTTCTTAGAAGGAGTAAATATGGATTTAGTGTTTTTTATCTCCACAGCTCCTATTAACTGACATTGCAGTGAGTGGATTAGATACATACTCTTACTAGACATAGTCTACATATTATGGATAACATACTTTTCTAGTAATTGTGTCTTTAAATATAGGGTTTTAGCTTTGACTTAGAATATTTTTTCATAGCAAACACATGTTTTTTATGTGTCATTTCTTATGACTTTTTCTTTCAAGAATGTCTCCACATATGCTGACATTTTGCATTTGTCATTCCTTAGACTTAATCTCTGTATTTGCCTCCTAGTGCCACAGAGTTCATTCGTACAGCCATTTCCTTTTATTGCTATACACTCTCAGGCTGTTCCATCATGCTCCTCCCTGTAGCATTCCATTCAACTTAGAGAAAAAAAAAAGGTAAAATCTTCCTTTTTACAAGAGTGACTAAGCTATCATTGCCTTAGGTACTTTTCTCCTTTGCTGCAGAAACCGGCAATGACTATTCATGTCATGAGTACAGTTTTATCTTTAACATACTGAGCTTATCCAGGTTAATATCATTGCCTTTTTGCCATTACTCCTACTTCTTTGATGGTACTTAGTGTCCTTCTTATTTCCTAATCTCTGTTCCAAAGTCAGTAACTATTCCTGTTCCTTGTGTTTTCTTAATGAGAGGAGACAGGGGGAAATGATGAAATGTATAAAAATAATATGCTTCTAGGTGGTTTTTTGTTGCACTTATCCCTCCCTCTAAAATCACCAAAGTCAGAAATACAGTAATAAATACAATAATTGTTTTTTGTTTGAGAAAATGAGTATTCTTGAACTTTCGTGCCTCAGCATACAAGACAGTGATGAACTGATAGGATTAAACAAACCTTCTATCATATTTTTTACATAATTTTCCTCTACAGAGGTTTTCTTATCTTCCCCTGAAGCAACTGGCGGTTTTTACAGAACAAGGCACACTGAAGTCTGATGTGGAGGATGGTTTCCTTGGGCACATAAAATGGAAATGCACAATGGGTAATCCCTGCACAAGTCAGTCATGCCTATTCCTTAAGGTTTTAACAGGAAAATGCCCTAGAACACATTGCTTCCTAATTCAAGCTTCTAAAATCCTTTTTATATGTCTTGTAAGGAATACAAATTACTATTCAGAATACTGTAACACTTAGATGCCTAATTCTTGGACAAAGATCCATTGTCCTTGGCACTGTGGAAACAGGGACCACAAGGCATACTCTCGCTCTGAAAGAACTTAGGCTAAGTGAAAAGACTAATAAAAGAATAAAGAAATAGCATACTGTTGTCCAAAGTTTATAAGAATTGTAGAAAAGTATAATTATAAGGAAAATAATGAAGAAAAAATAATGAGGTAGCCTTGTGACTAATCATGGACCTTTCTTTTAGAGTATGAATGGTGCTAGAAACAAACACAAAGCCTCTGTTTGAAGGTTAACAAGAGAAGTGTAAGCTGGCATTATAACTGGTCAGAGATCAGTATTTTTATAAGAAATGAGAATAAGTGCATATGGGTATCAGCAGTCTTACAGAAATAAGTCAAGAAGCATGGGCAGTGAAACAGAGAATGGAAGCACAGGGATGGAGTGCACAGGGAAAGCCCGATGGTCACTGTGGCATGCAGCAGGTGGCTTGGGTGGGAACAAGGCTGAGACTGCATCTCACAAAGAAAGAGAGGAGGATGCTGCAGTAACTGACATATGAGATAAGGGACCCGTTTCTAGGAAGATCAGAAATGTATTTTCTTAGAAACGCAGTGCAATTTAAAATTATTTTTTAGCTGAAACATGTGTGCAAATTTTGAGAGCAGGTCAGGTTGAAGATGACGTATTCTTCACAGGCATAAAACACAGGAACAGGGTTTTAGCCATACTGAAGTGAGAAGTGGCAATTTTATACCATCACCTGTTAGATTAACATGGACTTCTGTTGCTTGCTATTGTTTATTTTATTTTCTATAATGCAAATTACGTCAGCATAGTGCAAGCTGAAGAATTGATAATCTATTCTTTAAGGAGTGTACTTCCTAGGAAGTAGTGTTCCAGAACTTATTGTCTATGTACAGATTTAATTGCTTTTGGTGACTTATCACTCACATCAGACAGATCTTCACATTAGTGCTTTCTCATTAATTATATTACCACCATATGTTTTTTGTACTGTTGGAGTTTTATGTAAAATAGCTGCCTTCCAATTTATGGGCATTAATCTGTACCTCTGCCCAAAGAAAGAATATATCATGTCAGCCTGCACCTTAACTGCATACTGATAATGCTATTAGATAATACATTAAAATATAAATATATGTATTATATATTTAAAAATATATTAATACTCCTAATAGTATCCAAGATAAAGTATGTGAACATATAATTGTTAGGGATTACAACTACCTAGAGTACATCTATGCTATCATATATATTGCAGTTTCTGCATTAGATCTTCAGAGTTATCAGGTCATATTTGTTTCTTGAGTCCAGATTTATAATAAAAGACTACCTTAAATTTTTCAGTTTGTGCAAATGAAAAGGACAATGAACGACAGATTCTAGTGACTGTGCAGATACAGGCAAAAGACCAGGCAAGGCAGATATCTCTTGGAAATATCTCTCTCATTTACATACTAGTGAAAGTAGACAACTCTAATGATTGAACAGATTTTGTGATTCTCCTTGCTTACTTATTTTTTAAAAGAAGAAAAACAAACAGGCATTCAATATAATAATCAGACAAAAGAAAAAATGAAATGTTTTATAAATCTTGGAAAGTCCATCTGTTCAAAGGACAAATAAAAATAAAAATACTTAATAAGCGGTGTTCTGCATAAAATCATATTATACATGAAATATGTTGTACTTCCCCTTAACAGCCATCAATACCCCCTGCCCAAAACAATCAGAGGGCTGGGCAGGGAGAGTTCTTGGAAAGCATTTACCAGCACAACATGATTTTTTTACACAGAAAGATGTGAAACACCATAAAATAGTACCAGTTTTTAGAAGCGATGATTTACTAAGTGTATCAGCATCTCAATCCAGTTTTTCCTTTCTGAAAACAGGTTTCATTTTCTCAAATATTTCATAAATGGAGCAGCAGAAAACATTTATTTTCCCAGTCAAATAAAGAAATCCTTTTCTTGTTCTATTAACAAAAAGCTGTTAGGGAGTACTGAGGCCTACAAGTCCACAGACAAATTTAGAGGAAAAAGATTATTTTCAGCTTTGATTATGCATTATTCTAAACTCAACAAGAGCTCTGGAATGCAATGCTTATGAAAATATAGCCCAGAAACAGCAAACTATTCTTTGTTTTTGTAGTCTTGCAAAATTGCAAGATCTTGTGAGGGACTAGAAGAACTCTACTTAAGGTAAAAGTTAGAAAATCCTTAGCTGTAGTATAGGACCAGAAGAATAAAGTACACTCCTGCAAGCTTTCCTCTTCACTTATAACTCTAGAATTAGTTTTAGAAAATTTGGTGAGACTGTTCAGGGAAATAAAGTGGCAGCACAGCAGTCAAAGAAATCCCAGCATTTCCTAGAATAAAATGTCATCAATGTACAAAAACTAGAATTTGCCATTTTCAGTAGTGTTTTACATCAGCTTTGTTTTTTGCCATGCTTTCAGAGCATACCAGGGAAATGCAGGCTTAAGAAATTCTGATATAGTCCCTTTGTTGTACAGTGCTGGTATGGTTCTTAAGACATATGTTTAGACAAATATTCTAATTCTTTTTGAAGGATTATTTTTCATCTCTCATTAAAAAAAACCAGATTTATTTAGCCTGCTTAATAAAAAACAAATGTACTCTTATTGCTGCCTTTGTTTTACATCTGCTTATTGTAGAATAGTAAGTGGTTTATTATTCCCTTTCAAAAATCATAACACTCTCAAAGCTTGTACTACTTTATACCAATAAAGATAATGAACAAATAAAACTTTACGAATAGTACCAATGCAATAAAATACAAAGTACTTTTCTACTTGCTTGCATTAAGAAGCAAGAACTTTAAATAATCTTTAAATATGTGCATATGCAGAAAAAAATTTTCCAATATACTGAGCTAGTGACAAAAAATTAATAATGTCTTCAAAGAAGAGTTGTAAGGATGAAATATTTTTGTTCTGACACAGCTCATTTTCTATAACATCTTCATAACAATATTATCAGCCATTTTAATTTCTCAAATTAAACATAACCTACATATTTCCTACATCTGTTCCATAATTTTGTTCTGAAATCCTTAAGAAGCAAAACACTGCTTGTGTCTTTCCCATGCTGTTCCCTCTGATAGCACTTACAGCGTTCTCAGAAAATAGGAATTCATCAAATGTTACCTGATGTGTCCATAAAACCTTGAGAAATTCTTACAGACACTAATTCTGCAGTGCTGCATTTCCAGGAAATAAAAGCCATCAGCCTCAATATGAGTCAGGTAGGTGTAACATTGTGCCCTGACTGACTTCAGTGAGACTCATACTAGGTAAGGAACCGGCCATCTCTAATCCTGTGGATCTGGGAACCAAAAATTGAAAGAATGGAGAAGAAATAAGTTTTTAGAAGTCTTTGTGGATGGAAAGAGGAGTACTTGTATGAGGAAGAGGTACTAAGTCAAACTTTAATGGTATATGTTGAATTTTCTTCTATATAAATCTGGCAAATCAGCGTTTCCTCAGTTCCACATCCTTGTTATGCTAACACTTTCCCTCCAGTCATCCTTCTTGTCTGTTTTAAGTGGATGTCCTTCTGTGCAGAGTCTCTTGGGTCCTTGAGCAGCTTCCAGCTCGATGGGGTTGTGCTCCACCAGAGACTCCAGGGACCAGTCTAATCAGCTATTTATGTACTACTTGCCATTAAAATGGAGCTTTGTCCAGCCCTGCTCTGAAACAGACAGTGAATTGGACATGATAATTTTATGAAAGCTGTAACTGAGAATTGCAGTTGACAAAACAAAGACAATCAGCCAGGTCTCTTCTCTGACACTGGAGGATGTCAGGGATAAGTTAATTAGACATAACTGAATTCCACTGAAGCAGAGGAATGGAAAATCTGGACTGGTGCATACAAAGATGAATGTTTGGCAGAGGAGCAGGGACCCAGACTGTCTGAGCTAAAGATTGCTGGCAAGCTGGCTGCAAAGTTGTTTGAGAAGGGATGATAGAGAGAGATGAAGGTCAAGCTGAATCAGCAAATTTGTAGGGAGAATATTAAATATCAATGAAATGGCAGGATGAGGGCAATGGGGATTAGCCTGCAGAGGCAGAAGTAATTGCCTTGTTTCATTTAACTTAAAAAGGTGTGTGTGTGTGAGATTATATCACTGGATTTGTAGGACACAAATAAGGTGATTTTTTCAAACTACCAGAAAAACCTAACACATACATGTCAAAAAATGTACAAATGCTGATAGTATATTGGGTTTATAAGCCCACTTTATAGACCTTATTTTTCATGGTATCACCTCCAGTGGAAGTCCAGCTTTTTTTTTTTTTTTAATGGAAAACTCTACTTATATAGCTGTCATATGCTTTCCCCTTTCAAAATGGGTTTTGAATGGCAATCTTTTGCCTGGCTTTGAGTTCACCCATAGTCATAAAAATCTTGTTTTTAAAATATATTTCCAAAGCTATCAATGTTTCACGTTGATGTGGAAAGCAGCCAGTTCAGAAGCATTGCGTGTCTTGTACTGGTCTGTCCAGTCTACCTTTGTTCAAATGGATGCACCAGCACCCGGCAGCAGTGGCATCCAGGGCAAGCTGTGCCAACATCACAAAATGCAGCATCTCAGGCAACAAACACAGCTTCTCAGGTGGACCTGTTGCTTCTTGAACAAGAGCCCAGGGAAAGGAGAATGGGGTTTCCTGAGCAACCATAGCCATGGCTTGTTGGTGTGCTCAGGCATCAGCAATGCTACTGAGAGATAAAACCTTCACTGAGAGTTCCCTCACTCCAGAAAGTACCGGGACAGGTCAGGGCACTCTGTTGGGAATGGACAGATGATTTTCCAGCTGGTCTTACAGGCTTCACTAGGCTATAGAAGAAAGATTGTATTTTCATTTATGAAAGAGGTTTTTTGTGAAAGGTAATCATCTCCCATGTAAAGTTTATTAATTTGCTTTACTTCTTGCCTTTCCAACTAGAAACATGACTTACTGCGGGGCTGCTGTCTCAAGAGTGTCTATACAAGCCCCAAACTCGTGCAGTGTTCACACCCTGTAACACTACACAAAGCAAACCCCATGAAGTACTGTTTCATCAATAGCTTTCCTACGAATGTCTCCAATAGGACTAAGCCTTCATGTCTGTGTTTGCTACATGTTCTAATGTAAAACTGGAATTTGTTTTGTGTTGGCTATTTTAATGTAAAATTTGCTGGCTGTCAAAGGTGCCAATTAGACTGACAAGCCTACAAGTGCAGGTCTCACTCTCCACAACTGAAGTAGCAGCATATTATTTCTGTTATTTTACTGAGGCAGCTGTCAGAAACTAATCCAGAATGTGAGCCTCATCCTACGAGGCAGAGTACCTACCTTATATAGCAATTTAAAACCCACATGTCATGTTAGTAATGAATAATATGCTGAACCAGGAGGGGAAACAGAGATGACTCAATACTAGTTAGCCTGAAACGAAGCAACTCCAGCTCATCTGCTACCTGAATTTTAACAAGCACGTCCTTTTTTGTCTTCTTTAAGGCAAGAGGTGGTTTTGAAGGACAGGAATTTTTGGAGGCCTCATCTTACATGAGAGGAAAATTCAAGAAAACTAATATTATTGGCAAAGCTGAGAAAGGGGTTGACAGAGCAAACAAGGGAATGTTCTAGGCAGGTATTTCACAGCAAGGAAAGACAGAGGAAGGTTCTGTAGTGGATTACAGCTGAAGTGACAAGTAGTGCCGCTAAAATTTCTTTTTGGATAAATAGCTCATTCTACCAGTGAGTGCAACCCCCCTATCCTTCTCAAGGTAGTACTGACAAGCCAGGAAAAGGATAGTTGCAGTAGCTTTCTGGTCACAGTAAGGGAGCAAGAAATTTGTCTGTGAGAGTGGAAAGAAGAGGTAGCAAATTTTCAAAAGGTTGAGAAAACTCGATCTCTGGTGATCTCTTTAGGGTCAAGGAGAGAACTACTATAAAGAGCAAACTGGCAAGGAAGATGGAGTGGTTTCTGTAAAAGAAAAAATACACTTGTAATGCAGAGATTGGGAACTCTGTTTTGTGCCTGTGGTGACAGGACATCGCTAAGAGATTCAGAGATTCAGGCCAACATTAAGAAATTGTGAAATAAGGAGTAATTTATGTTAACCAAGGTAAGCAGAAGAAATTATGCTGACCAGCTATTTGCCCACTTTCAGGGCTGCAAGTGAGTTGCAGTGATATAAACAAGAATTTTGCTGCAGTTAGCCTCTTCCATGCCTAATTTGTCAACTGCAGTCATTGCTCTCCATGGCGTCATCACAACCTCCACAGCAAATGACTGCAGTGTTACAGACTGAGGTGTATGTGGGGAATAAGCTGTAGAAGAAGTTTAGCCCATCATTAATAATTTTCTTTCTTGGAGAGAAGAAAGAATTCTACTCAAAATTTGTTTTTACATGCCATATGTTTTATGTTTTTAAAAAGATGTCATTTTCCTTTTTACAGATGTTAGTGAGGGTTTTATCTTTGTCAGACTTCTTTTAACTGTGTTCTTACAGTCCAGTAAACCTAAGCAGAAGTTGAAAGTAATTTGTATCCTCTGCAGTAATAAGGACCATTAGTTGAAGTGTAACTCCTACCTGTGAATCACGGTATAGCTCAGCTAGCTTTCCCATTATCACAATGGTTTTACAAATAAGAATGTTAGTAAGACCTTCTTAGGTTGAAAATAAATGCCAGTGGAGAAGACTCATTCCGGAAGAATTATATAAAAATAGTACCAATTTCTTTTGGGACCATAAACCATGATCAGTACAAACACAAAACAAACAGAGAGTACAAACATGACATGAAGTCTGCTGCCATAAAAGTGTTCAAATGCACACTAATTTCACAATCTGAGCAGGCACTGAAGGCAGTATGATATTTTTCAGGTGAAATTTCCTAAGTTGGAAAAGTGTCTGATAGTTTTCTATAGGAAGTTTATCTGCTTAGAATTATGTTTGTGAACTTTCTATGCACTTCAGTTTTGATGCAACTACCATGTTATGAAAGAAGAAGTAAATTAAAAAGTCTTACAATTATCTAACAAATTATTCTAAAAGATACATAAAACATTTTTTCTTCAGTATATTCCCTAGTTAGTGAAGGAGACCACTTTAAAACAGGTACATACTTCTGCGGAAGAGCTACTGATTAAGATGTGTGGAGCTCTCTTACTGTAAGTCAATGATTTCTATGTCCTTGAAACAAATTGTCTGGCAGCTGTTTGCGATCTAGCAACTGTCATAGCAGAAGTGACCCATATGTCAACCTTTCAATTTGCTACCCTTTGCTGATTTTGAAAGAAGCGTGAAAAAATTCCCAAAAGTTCCAGTTCCCTCATGTAAAGTATTGCCCTGTGTGGGTGTTTCAGATCTACAAGTTTTTGTGTTGCCTAAAAAAAAAATAGAGGAAAAAAAAGCTGCACTTTTCATAAGGACCAATGTTTGCAAGGTTTTGTGTAATTTACTTCTGAGGAGACGAGGACCTTCACTTTAGTAACCTTACCTAAGGTACAGTGGGCACCTTTTAAACCATCTTGCTTATCTTCTTAATTCATTAGAATATTTTAGGATCCCTTGTAGCTTGCAAATAACACTTAAAACTGTAATTTTCAAGGGGCTCCCTTGTGCTTCAGTGCTTATCTGCAGCTGAAACAGGATCTGAGTGACTAACACCTTTTTGATGGTTGTACTGACATTTCTAATTGTAGTCCCAAGTATGACCAAAAGAAATAAAGGAGCTAAGGAAGGAAAGACATAAAACTAGACTTTACTTCTCAAAATCAAGACCAGTTTACTAAGATATTTTTACATAATTCTTCAAAAGTAAATGGTAAATTTTTTAAACTTTTCTGCCCTTTGACACTAAACTATTTTGTGGAGGTAAGCAGGTAAAATGACTAAAGCCTATTTCTCAGAAAAACAACAATTACAAAAGTTAACAGAGATCACATAAGAGCTACTGTTCTGGTGAGTAAGATAGTTTTGTAGTGTTAGTTTCCTTGAGTAATTACCGTGCTATCTTTCATTTTGAAGGCTGAAGTTCTGAAAATTTTGAAGTCTCTCAACCAATTTGAATGAAACTATTCATGTTCTGAATCCTTAAAAACACAGTGAAATCAGTAAGAGCTCCTCAATTTCTGTGTTTCTTTGCAGGTCTATGTAGGTTTTTCTTTGCAGAAGGTGTTGTAGACACTACATAGTCTCTTCACAGAAAGTATGTTCAGGGCACTGCAACCTGTCAGCAACGTTTCCTCGGCTCATCAGGTTAGATGGTTACATGTTGGTGTTATTTGGTTTGTATGGCAAGGTTTTGGTAGTGTGGGGGTTACGAGTGTGTCCTCTGTGAGAAGCTGCTAAAAGCTTCCCCTGTGTCCGGTGAAGCCAGTGGCAGCCAGTTCTAAGACAAACCTGCCACTGGCCAAGGCTAAGCCCACCAGCAGCACTGTCAGCAGCTGAGCCTACAGTGGCAGAACCACTGGGATAATATATTTAAGGAGAAAGAAGTTACTGCACAGGAGCAATTTCAGCTGGAGAAAACAGGAGTGAGAACATGTGAGAAGAAGCAGCTCTGCAGATCCCTAAGTCAGTGTAGAAGGAAGGGGAGAAGATGCTCCAGCCTGTAGTGTCATGGAGAGAGGAGCTGACTCTGGAGCAGGTTTTCTGACAGGATTTGTGACACTGCAGGGGATCTGCTCTGGAGCAGTTCATGAAGAACTGCACTCTCACATTGGAAAAGTTCATAGAGGACTGCCTCCCATGAGAGTGACCTGACACTGGAGCAGGGGAAGAGTGTGAGGAGTCCTGCAAGTGAAGAGGAAGGAGCGGCAGAAACCATGTGTGATGGATGAAGTGACTGCAAACCCTGTTCCCCATTCCCCTGTGTTGTAGCCAGGGAGGAGACAGAGAAAAATGGCAGTGAAGGTGAGTCTGGGAAGTAGGGAGGGGTGAGAGAAAGATGTTTTAAAGATTTGATTTTACTTCTTGTTATACTACTCTGATTTAATTGATAATAAATTAAATTAATTTTTTCTCCTAGTCAAGTCTGTTTGCCCATGATGGTAATCGGTGAGTGATCTCTCCTGTCCTTATCTTGACCTCCAAGTGTTTTGATATAATTTTTCTCTTCTTTGTCCAGCTGAGGAGGGAGAGCAATAGAGCAGTTTTGGTGGGTACCTGGCATCCAGCCAGGGTCAGCCCAGCACAGCTGAATTTCACACGTGCACTTTTTGGACCAGCATTGCATGCAGGGCACATCAAGACAGAAAACAGACCATTAACCCAAGCAAGAAGGGTTCACTGAAATGATGCTTTAACAATGACACACCACGCTCCATCTGATTTATAAAACCAATCCAGTGTAATAACAGGTTTCTTTGGTATGACACCACCATTGAAGTGGCATACAAAGGAATCACAATACCAGGGTGAAAGAGAACTACCATTTTGCAGTTTTATCCAAGATAATACTAGGACAGCATGCATGTTGTGTTGCCTCACACTGGCACTGCAGGGACTGCATATTATTTCTCACGGCATGAAAAGATGTGATCTTTACAGGTAAATGGAGGATGATTTTCTGCCAGCTACCTGGCAAGCATAACTTGTCCTCCATGAACTTTAGCTCCTTTCTGTGAAGCACTATTCTTACTAAGGATAACAGTGGATGTGGCAACACTGACCACAGAGGTGCTCCCATAATGTATGGAAAGCAGAAAACTTAGTTCTTTTTAGATCTTTTCTACAGCAAATAGGAGAAACTTGATTTTTTCCAAGAGTTTTTATCCTCCATTTTTTACCTGGAGGTCTCTTCCCCAGAGCATTTATTTTCTCTGGCTGTATCAGAGTAATCATTCTGCATGGATACATCTGTGACCTTATGAAAAGGCACGTGTGAAATGGACAACCACGAATTTTATTTAAGGATCAGTGGCAAGGAATAAAATGGAAGTCACAAAACTGGCTGGAAGACACTGACTTTAGATGAGAGACTTAATATTCCTCCCTCCCCATCTCACTGAGTCTTGGAGATTGTCCTTCAGGGTAAGTTTAATGTGTAGCAAATAAAGCCTTATCCACATGACCCTCATTAGCATATATGAAGAGTTGTATTGGCTTATGTTCTGGGACCTTGCTGTTGAAGCCTGCAAAGTGCAGAGTCCAATTTATGCATTACAAGTACAAGGATAGCAGAAGCTTTTTGCTGTCTTTCACAGGAGAGAATGCTGCAGAGTGGAGATGGGCAGTCACACAGGAGGAAGCCTTCCTGGAGTAACTGCTGGCAGAGCCACAATTTAGGCATTGTTGTGCTGGTTTTTTGTTTTGATTTTATTTTGGGGTGTTTTGTTTGTTTTTGCTTGTGGTGTTTTGTTTGTTTTTTCAGGGCAATTTACAAAGCACCTGATGTTCAGAAGGCAGTGGACAGTTCCTAGCTACTTCTGTTGAAGATATATCTGCAGGTCATATAAACCCTCTCTGAGGTAACTATACAATAAACAAACCACTAACAGAATAATAATGAACATAATGCAGGGCACAAAGATCTGCTGGGTAAGGTCTCAGGTGTGAGGCTTGCTCTGACCTCCACTCCATCCTGGCAGCACTGCTGCCTTTGAGACAGTCAGCTCAGCTTGGCCTCAGGGACAAAAGCAGGGAGAGAAAATCACAAGGTCAGTTCAGGGAAAACCCTGGATAGAAAAAGCAGAAAGATCCACCAGAAGCAGCAACTTCTAATAGGAAGGCAGAGGTGTTTGGCCTTTCAGAAGTGTAAAGAAAAAGTTGCCTGAATGCAATCCCAGTTCCCCCTCTCCCTGGCAGGAGGTGTGCAGGCACTGACTTCATTGCCATTGCCATTGCCATGAAGGTCTCACAGCGAGCGCCTGTGGCACAGCCCTGGCACCACTCCAGGAGGGGGATAACTGTGTGCCTGCCTAGCACTGCGGGGCTCACACTCAGCACCATTACTCGTCATACCTCTAATCTAACTTCCTTTATTCTTAAGGATTATCCTTTTACTACTAATCTTTTACAGGATTAGTAGTACAATTGGACTTGAGATTTATAAGGTTTGGTATAGAGAAACAGACTACCTCCTTTATTTGCATTCTGCTGTAGCAACAGCCTCTCACTTTGCAATGGATGAGAACAGAAGATCAAGTCTATTTTGAGACTGTCTGGAATTCACTCTACAGATGTTGCTCTTAATATGATGCTTTTAAATTTAATAGTTTTTTTTTTAATTTCACACACATACAATGTTGTTTCTACAGCTTGTAAGGCACAATTCCAGTTGAACAAAAAATCCAATTCTATATTAAGGGAAAGAAAACTTACTTAACCTCTAATTTTAAAAATTAGATCCTGTACAACAGACTTGTTGCAGAACAGTTTGTTTGTTTGTTTTTCACTAAACACAGCTAACACGAGTTCTTACCTGATGAGAATTTACTATGTGTAGAAGACACAGTACTGTGCCTAGATCCATAACTAGCAATGAGGATAAAACTTTCCAGACTGGTTCCCTGAACTATATAGTTACAGATATTTTGAGAATCCCCATGGACTTCCCAAATTTATCCATGAGAATGAATGATATTTTGAGATCTTCATTAGTGGCTATTTTCTGTGTTTGCATATGTAGTTTTCAGCAGATGAAATTTGCTGAAAACTTCATGGCATTATTAGGTTTTTTGTTTTTAAATGTGCCCCTTAAAAGCCATCAAATAGCTACCTACTGTGCAAACTCTTCATTTTTAGTGTCCCTTGGCCTTGTGATTCCTCAAACCTTCTGCATTTTTCCTCCAGGTATTTAAATATTTATTTAATAATGACTTCTTTTACTTAAAACATTTAATAAGAGAATATTGTAAAGTCACCTTCACATAAAATGCAAATAAAAGTATTCCTAGAAACTAGAAGGTGCATCTCTAGTTGCCCCTTTAGGCTTAGGCAGCTAGGTAGGATGTGAATCACTTGCGTGTCACAGTTTGCCATTTTGACTGAAAAAGGAGTATTTGTAATTTAGTATGAGACACTACAAGAGATGATACTTAGCTGCAAGGTGGCAGAGAAGAAGGAAAACTAAGAAGTCTGCAAGCAGCCATGAGGTGGGTGCAGGCCCCACCGCCATGGCTGGCTAAAGGGGACCTGCCTGCAGCCCTGTGTGGAAGCAGCAGCAGCAGCAGCTCCTCACAGGCAAAGAAGGTTGCTGGCTGGCTCACTGGCCAGACTGCCCTGGGCTAGTGTACAGCCTTCAAAGCCACTACTGCCATTTTTACTGGTTGCTGCTGGGTATATGACTGGTTGGAAAATTTCTGACAGAATAATATTTCCACTAAAGAGACAGTTCTATTAAAATTGACACATTTCACAGAAAGATGACAGCACTGATTCATTTGGACTTCTCCCATTTGAAAATGAGGCTTCTTCATTTCAATTCTGTGCTATGAAAACAGTTCATCTCAACTTTTACCACATTGATTTACTGGGTATTTAAATACTAAATGAGCTGGTATATACATATAATATAGAAAAATAGTATTCTGGCATTAGTGTGACATAGTGACTTTATGAAAAAGGTTTCACAGTATCAAAATCAAACCTTTTGCTTGCAGATTCACACTGCAGTTTCTACAGGCTATTCACAGGGTGTATGAAAGATGAGGTTTTAAAAAACAAAATAAGAAAATCATATTTACCCATGCAGTGCAGCTAGCCAGGCTTCTGAGCACATCTGCATGGGAAACACTGACCCAAACTATCATGCTATGTGGGGCAGATGCTTGGAAGCAGCTCTTGATTTCCCATAGGCTTCATCACTGTCCACAGCTAAACCAAGCTTCCAGCATGACCTCTGCTTTCTTTTCTCTTCACTTGAAGGTGTCAGTACTCTCCTGTCTGATGGAAAGGCAGGGTATACAGGACTAACCTCATCTAATCATCAACCAGCCCCCATGTCCTTCTCCCTCCACTGGCTTTCCAGCAGCCTTTTAGTTAGTGGCTGACCAAACACAGCTGTTAGAACTGTGATGTCACAACAAGGCTGCAGGACCCAGCAAGTGGGTGTAATTGAACAATAATGATTGAGGTGTAGAACATTTCTCGGGGAACTGATAACCAGCTGGGAGGAGTTAATGGTCCACATTGTGCTTTGGCTCATTAAACGCTAGCAGATATTAATCTCTCAAGAACATTCCTTATGGGGGCTGGTGTTGCTGTTTGAAATGAGATGAAGCTGTATTTTGTTTTCTGTATGCCTACCTGTGTGTTCTCATGTGTTACGACTTTGATGGTGATCTCCTAATGTTGGAATAAGCCAGAGGGGTCCCAGATCTCCTCTAAGCCCTAGCAAAGGTCTTGAAGTCACAGGTGGTAGTGGGCTGTTCCTACACAGCAGAGCCTAGTTGTACTAATTCCTGGCTTATGGGCCAGTCCTGGATTCCCTTGCTGACTCCCACTTACACACTGGCATGGGAGTTTTCTTTTTCCACAGGCAATACAGTAAGCTATGAGAGAGGGTAATGGAGAGACAACGACTTATGATGTCTTCTGAACCTACTCAGGGAAATTTCAAGGAGTCCTGTAACATATAAGCTAAAATTAAAGGGGAGCTGTTCCACAAACTGTTTCTGAGGGGAAAAAAAAAAAAGGCAAATAAGAGCCATTTCTAGAGGACATAAAAATATAATAAAAGAAGTTATTGATGGGTTATCCTTGCCAGAGAAGCTTAATAATATTATCAACTCAATCACATCCCCAGTCTTTTAGAGCTTCCCAATGGTAATGGAAGATCCCCCAAAGAGATTGCATACAGTTTATGTCATTTTTGTATATTTTAAAGTTATTTTATTTTCTACTCTGAAGGGAAGTAATTGCTGCAAGCATCATACTGAAAACTCAGAACTTTTCTTTACAGCCTCTCTCCTCAAAACATCAAGGACAGCTTAGGGAATCAGTATCAATGTAAATAGCTCCTGCTGGGCTGTCTACTGGGAATTACCTGAAAGTAATTTCTTGTGGAACTCCATTGACTGTGACAAAATTACACCAAAGGTGAATTTGGTCCTGCCTACAAGAAGGAAGGACAGAATCACAGTGGGTACTGCCGTACTGGCATCTGAACATTTGGCTTATTAGTGGGTTTGGAATTGTTCTCCTTGTATCTGTGCTGGGAACAGGAGGGAAAATCATTAAGGGCAGAAGGAATTAAAAAGGGCAGCTATCCAGTGAGATGCAGTCGTTATCTATGTGCCCAGAGCACTTGCTGTGAACTCATTAAAAAACTGCACTCTTTTATAGCTGGTGCTAGTGAGAAAGGCTCATTTGAATTACTTTACAGCAACAGTGCTTTTTAAATGAAAGGTTGGATAAACTCAGGTTCCTGCTGTAGAAAAATGCCACTTAATAATGGGGCTGTCTCTGGAAGACAAGAAGTTTGAGAAGTTTTTTTTGTTCAGTTTCCTTGTACTGGTTGTCTTGGCAAGAACAGAGAAATTAAGCAAGGTTGGCTATATTCAACAAGACCAAGGTGGCTCTGGCAAGGCTGAGCAGATTCTGGACTCCTGGATTGTGTTGGACTGGACATAAACACACAGGAGAGCACAGGTGAACCACCAGCCAACCTGACTGAACGTAATAGATTGCACAAGGAAAGCTGCAGATGCACAAGGGATGTTTTATGGTAGAGTTTTGACCCTCAATAAGCCAAGAAGTTATTAAGACTGGGACTGTGGGCCACTCTGCTGATACAATGGCTTTTGTACATTTTTATGTATATAACTATATTGTGCATTTTCTAAATACAGTTGTTTCCAATTTTGTCTTCTAAAAGACTCTCCTATGATTTTTCAAAGTTTGAAGAATACTTGTAAAGCCACTAGGAACGTCACAGCTTCAGTCCCTGAACCATGAGAATAGATATATTTTTGTACAAGGAAGATTTAAAGTAAGGCCATTGAGAAAACCGAGTCTGACTCTGGCAGTAACTGCTGACTTCTGGTACAAAGTCACAGAATAAAAAGAGAGAGAC
>JAWWLZ010000118.1:48653086-48707596 GCA_035041345.1 Poliocrania exsul
CATTGAGAAAACCGAGTCTGACTCTGGCAGTAACTGCTGACTTCTGGTACAAAGTCACAGAATAAAAAGAGAGAGACTGAAACATAAGACCTCAGTGTACCTGTGGCATGGTAGAAATGTATGAGATAAATATACTTAGAGTAAGGAAAGGAATAGATTGTTCACTCAGTAAGCTGTGAAATGCAACAGAGTAGTATTTCCTGTCTTAGACTTTGTAAGTATATTTGTAAGGAATGAACCTGAACAGAGTACTACTTTAAGGGACAAGGAATAAGAAATTGGCTTCTTTATTGTTTTTGTTATGTTGTCTCATGCCACTTCTATTGTTCCTCTCCTGAAGTGGAAGAAAGCCTGAATACATGTGTGATGCCAAAAACCACTTTGGATTTAGAAATAATATTATAGCAGAACAGTCATTCAAAAGCTGTCATACATGATATACCAAATATCATAAAACAGTTCTGAGAGTGGATAAAGTGAGGGCTCAAGACTTATTCTTTCTTCATATTTCTTGAGTGCTTATGGGGCTCCCACTGCCTCAGAACCTAAAACTCAGCACTGTAAGAATTTATTTTCCTAATACTTAGATGTTATTAGAGAACCTAAGGAGAAAGTCCATGAGAAGTGACTCGTCATTTCTAGAGTTCTAGAGTCTTGATGGTGCTCCTCAAATTTTCTGCTTGGTTCTTTGATAAATTCAAAAGAAAAAAAAAATTTTATATTTTCATTGATAAGTTCTCTGGAGTTGTGGTTCTTAACTCCAGAGAAAGTTCTCTGTCTCACAGGCCCATTAAATTTATTCAAATCCCCAAATTGGACAGTCCCCTTTATTTAAAAGCTTCTTGGCCACAGTGAACTAGACCTAGCAGCCATCCTCAGCGCACACTGCAGAAAACAAATGCACAAGTAGATTTGACCCCCTGCCAGAAATAGGGCTGGAAGCTGTATTTGTTTAAAGTTACAGAGAAAGAAAGGGGAGAGTGATACTGAGTATTCCTTACTCACCATATGAACACATGCTTATTTACTCAGTAGCCAGGGGTGTACTAATTATGAGTTACTTTAGATTGGAGTTGCTGTCTCTAGCCTTGGGATACACTAAACCTCCCAGCCACTGGATCTCAGCTAATACAGTACTTCCATCCTGATTTCTGAACATGGCTATGCATCATACAGGTCTGAATTCACTGGGCAGCAAGAACATATCTAACCTTTCAAAAGGCTCAAAGCAATAACAAGAGTTCAGTCCCCTAAGACCTGTCAATATTTTTCAGTCTTACATTATTTGTCATCCAATACATGCCTGGTTGAGATTCGTTCATACCAACAGGACTCTCAGGGATGGCTATTTTAAAAGAAAAAAATAATGCCTTCTGAGTCTTTTAGGCTCCCAGCTCTGGTAAGTGATTGGTATTCCAGATCACTAGGCTAAGTGGTGTAAGGAACACCAATGCGCTCAGGCACATGGGGGTGGGTCCTGTACAGGACTAAGCGTTGGATTCAAAGATCTTTATGGGTCCCTCCAACTTGGCATATTCTGTGGTTCTTTGATTCAGAACATGGTGAAGATTTAAGACCCAAATTTTTTGTACAGTTCCTATTTGCTAATTCAATGCCTGAGCCTTTGGAAACATCCCACCAAAGTATAAGCTTCCCCTGGGAGGAGAGTTGATCCAAGATTTTTGCAGTTTAAGCACCAGATTTGAGACTTTGGGTTCAAACTGTCATAGAAACCCAAAAGTGAATAATTTTAGTGTTAGCTCTGTGTGCATTTTCAACTGTCCTAGCTGGTGAGGGAACTGAATGAAAGGCTACATCCCAGCTACAGAAAGCACTTCTTTAAGACAGAACAGAGCCACTCACTCTAAGGAAGAACCACCTCACTTATGGGTAGCCATGTTAAAGTCAGATTTCTGCTCTTGTCATGTATGTATCTCCTTAGCTGTTGGGAAGAGATAAAGGCTAAACAAATTATTCTTAAGAAGTGCCTAAATGTTTTATGTCAAGAGCCCAGGTGAATGACCTGGAATAACTTTTTAAAAGCTACAGCTGGAAGGGACAGATCCTATTTTGTTTGTGATTAACATTATCAAGAGCAAATGTTTAGGCAATACTGTCAAACACACAGTTGTCATTCAGAAGAAAACTACCACTGACACATCAGTCATACGTATGCTTATTTGGGCCAATAGCCAAATGACATAGCCCTAAAGTCAGAGACATCTCCCTAGCAAGAAATGACTTAGTTTAGAAGTGGCAATAGGTTAGGTAATAGCACCCAGTCTCTCTGGTTGTTTTTTTGTTGTTGTTGTTGGTGGTGGTTTTTTTTAATTAGAGGACATCTAAATGCTTCTTTGATAACAATCAGAAATCTGCTTTAGAGAGCTAAAGAAATAAAGCTTGAAATACATGCAGTATACCCCTGCGAGCCTTCACCAGACAAAAGAGAGGGGGCTTATGTTGTGCTTTCACACATGGTTTGCTTATAATGTGAGAGTAACAGTCAGTGACAGCATTTAGCTGGTTGAAAGAATGTGTTTTTCCGGCATCTTCTTGCAAAATTCCATTTTTCAGCAAACTCCTTAGATACTGAGTCGCTCAGAATAGAGCAAATAGATTGCCAAACCCCATGAAAACAAAATGACTGTCACCATTGATTAATGAAAATAATATGCATGCTTGTAGGCGCACACTCGCTAATCACATTTTCCATATACAAGCCCTAATCTTATATTTACATTCAAACCCCCTTATTTTGCATAAAAAGGAACAAGAAAAGAAGCTGAAAGTAAATACCCTGTGTGAGAACACAGTTTGCCTCTCATCTGCAACAGCCTGTGTCTGAACTGAAGATGTGACAGTAGCAGTCTCCCGCTGATACCAGATTCCTAGTGACTGAATGGGGTTATACAGAAAGAAGATTCTGGTATTTCCTACACATCATCACAGTCTTGAATTCTCCAGACTAGGAAAATATCGCTTTGATAAAAGTGACAGATAACAAATTGATGAAAGTTAAGCATGAGGAAGTAACTCTTTCTTCGATATTTTCGCAACATTAAACCCTCCAACTCTCTAAAATAAACATAGTCAGAAGGACAGGACCATTGCATCATGCATGGTTAGACACCAAAAATTGTACACCAGACCAATTTCACCCACATGCTTGCAGTCCCAGGTTCCCTGTCTTTTTTCCTAGCACTTTCAGCAATTTCCAAATGCTGGGCACGTCTCGTCTGCTGCTAGGAAAATGACAGAAGCCAAGCACACAGAAAAGTGGTCATTCTCTCCTCCATCCTTCAGCCCTGGGCCCAGTTGGCTCTGACCACATCTCTGTGCAGATGGTGGCCTTCTTGCTCCTCCTGCAGTCCTTTCTCTTCCTTTTCCCCGATTGCCAGCTTTCTGGTGAGAAGCTAAATTAATTTATCTAGTAAAGTGATGTCACCTCCTATTGTGAAGCCCTGCAGAATGGAAAATAAAAGGAAAGGAGTTAAGCCTAAAGAACCATTGTGGGATTCTATCCTTCATTCTCTAATTTCTGTCACAAGACCACAGCTGTAAGAACCTCGAGTAAATGGTTTATGTTTAATAAACACTCAACCTGCACCCAAACCTATATTTGTATGGCCCATCGCAATAGCCTCTTCTGTTTTTACAGTAGCTGGCTGAAACTCAGAGCATATGGAAATGACAAGTACTCCTAGCTGAGAGGTCAGCACTTCCATAGCTGGCTGGACCACTCTTAACATTCAAAATCTGACTTCCTTCTCACAATGCATCTAACCCAAAATCTCTGATTTAAAATTCATCTTGAATTTTGCAAAGCTGAAGCCTGGTGCTGATCTCAGCAGTGGCAGACCAACATGAGCAAACAGGTTGGAAAGTCTTCTCCTGTCCTGGATGGCTGAAAAACAAGCCTTATGCTGTTTATATAACTGCATCCAGGGAATAGCTCTAGGTAAGGGGCCTGTTTTTCCTGGCCATTATAAAGTTACTTTATCTCTTAATTACATCTAGGTAACTGGTTCTGTGAGTCAGAAAGGAATGCAAACAGCCCTCATGCTGCAGAGCCACAATGTCTTCCCTCCTGTGTGCCACGGTTTCTGCTCACAATGCACAAGCCAGTGAGACATGTCTGGGAGGTCAGCTGTGTGTGGCACCACTGAGGTGTTCCACCACAACTTCAGATTAGGATGGAAATCTTCCCCTTTCCTCTGCCTTCACAGCATGATAAAGTGAACCGTGAAATTTTAGCTAGCAGGTTTTTCTCCACCCTTTTATTAAACCTAGGTCCACACTTATAGTGGGGTGTTTCTGCCATTTGAGGAAGTTACTCATTCTTTTTAGCCCCCAGACCAGTGTTGTGAAACTTCAGTTTTCACCAAATCATTAACTCGACCTAAAAGAAATTCTGAGAGTACATGATTGGCAGGAAAATTGCTGTACTCATTCTCTGCTAGGCGGCACAGCAAACTCCAAGGAAAGTAGTTTGTTGGGATCGGAGACAATGTGGGTGTTCTATCATAAGTTCAGGTATCTTTTGGCCACAGAGATGAGCAATCTGCTCTCACTTCACATAAATATGCATACGCAGTCACTGACTTCTTCCCAGTATCCAGGTTGTCTGAAATCAAACTAGCAAGAGAAGACCTGCATTTTTGTATTTTTAGAAACCTGTCAGTCATTTATAGCCACTTGCTGCAAGGAGAAAACAGGGGTCTCCTTTTTTGTAAATAACTCCCCAAAGTGTCAAGCATCAGAGGAATTGGATCTGTTTCATTGCCAGTGATTCAGCCATGCAAAGTATAAGCTTTGTGAGAAATTATATAATTAAGTCTGTTTTGAAATTTGAATTTAGAAAATTACTTCAAATTCTTCTGGTTTCAGTTTAAAAAAAGACTTTTATATTTTTCACACTGGAACTGTTTTAGAACAAGAATTCTTATTTTTCTCCCTTTTTGAAAATATTCATATTTTCTCAATGTCTTTGAACTTTTCTAACTTACAAGATAAATGTTCATGAACTTACATTTCAAGTAACAATTTTTCTTTGCAATGTTTATGACCCAGACAAAAAGAGCAGAAATATTATAGGTCTAAAGTTATTGCTAGAATTTTTCATAGGTGAATTTCTCAAGCAAAGCCAATATCAAGTAAAGATGCTGTATTTTTAACAAAGCTTGATTTTGAAACTGAATTCCTGACGGAAATTGTACTGAAGAAATAGTTAGGATGTTGGAAAGCACAGGCCATAAATAGGGGAAATAATTCCATTTTGACTAGGAAGGAACTTGAAGAGCCAAGGTCAACCAGGGACATAAGGGTAGAAAACCTGGGAAAAACAGTGAAATGGCCCATAATCTGTAATTTTCTCATCTGAAGAGATAGCAGTTAAGAAGACAAAATTGATTTGGTTTGACCCTAGAAAGAACACTAGCTCTTGTTTTGTAAAGGATCAACCATTATTAGTTCATTAAAAATCTCATCAGCTCAAGTACCAGCCAGCACTCTGAGGGCGGTACAGGTCTGACTTCACAACAAATTAAAACAAATACTGAAGGTTCATTTTCCTTTGCCGTTTGGTAGATTTATCATTTTCCCAGTACTTAAGGTGAGAATTAAGGGAGGATTAGGGATGCTATATATGCACACACCACGAGATACAGCAGGTGAAAAGAAGTGAAAATTGGTTATGGAGGACAATTGATGGCCTGAAATACATGTGGTCATTACTCCTTTGAGGAAGAGGATCCAGCAGCAATGTTTACCAGGTTGGGAAGCTGGGAATGCTTTTCAGTTTTGCTTTTTTTTTTGGTGAGTGGCATGTATTTGGAAGTTAATCATATGGGAAAAACACAAAGCATAATGAATTTATTTGGTTACCACAAGACTCTCATCTTCCTGTACATAAAGTAATGTGTATTTTCTTTCTCCTCTGTTTTTTTTAGTCAAGAATTATTATTTTTTTTAGCTGTAGATTACATAATCCTTTAATGCTTTGCTGTTCTTTTAATTAGTTACCACTATCTTTTAAGTAGCATTTCTGAACAATCCTGCATGTCCTTTAATCCTGTCTGTTCAATGTCACTTCTGTGACTTGTTTTCTATAAAAGTACTTTCCAAATGAAAATATTTCACCATCCTTTGAGTCTTAAATCATCCTTTCTGCAGCAGAAAGAAGGTATGAGCCAGTAATTGTGGCAATTCTAACCTTCTGAGGTATTTGCACACTGTAAAATATTGCAATACATGAAAAGCACTTGAGCAGAAATTTTAAAAGCATGAAGAGGACATAAGCCAGTTTAAAAAGTTTGCAGTTACTGGTATATCTAACAAGCAATACCTACCATGACATTTTAAGAACATCAAATACCTCATGAAAAAAGACCAAACAATAAGGATGCCAATTTTTTTCTGGTCTTATATGTGGTCTCTTGTTGTGAAGGAGGGAAGAAGAGATGTTGCTACCTTAAAAACACTCCCTTAAGAGGCACTCAGCAGCTGCAGTTGTGTCATGATGTCTCTGTTTAAATTAAACTGCAAATTTCTGCAATTACCTAAAGTGGTAAATACTGAATTTTAAACCTTAGCTAGGTCTTCTGTGAACTACTTGTTTTTCTGCTTTCAGTGAGTTCTGTATTCTCTTTAATAACCAGAGCATATAAGAAAAACAGAATATAAAGGTGAATTCCTCAGTTTCGGCTCTAACAACAAAGCAGTATCAGAACTACAGCTTTCAGAGAAAGAAAACAGATACAAGACAAAGGGGAGGCTTAGGGCAGGATTTTTCCCAGGAATCTGTTATTAGCCTTTCTATTCAAGACTAAGCATTTGTTAGTTAGGTTACTTTTATGGAATGACAGAATCATTAAGGTTGGAAAAGACTCCTAAGATAGGGTTCAACCAGTAACCCAGCACTGCCAAGTCCATGTCCCCAAGTGCCACATCCACACACCTTTTGAACACTTCCTGGGAAGTGTGATTCCACCACTTCCTGAACACCATTTAAGTGAAGAAATTTTTCCTAATATAAAATCTAAACCTCTCATTGCAGAGTTTGAGGTTGTTGTTCTCTGGTCCTGTCACTTGCTACTGGGAGAAGAGACTTATTCCCACCCCACCACAAGCTCCTTTCAGGTAGTTGCAGAGAGGTGCTTTGAGGTCAGGCACAACAGTCGGAAAGATCCAAACTTTGGAAAACCATTTGCATGAGCACAGAAATTCTGAAGAAGACCCCTAGAGGAGACACAAGTAAAGTAAATACTGGCTATAACACAACATCTGGAGCAGCTCGGGGTGATAACTCTCTGGAGAAATTAGCATATGCATATAACTGCATCACAGTTTGCATCTAACTAATCTTGTGCTTTACTTGGGAAAAAGTCTTCTGCCCCATTGCACACACACTCACTGAGCCCTCAGGCCCTGCAGACTCTGCTTGCCACAGGGCATTTGTAGATACCCAGGCTATAGGGGCTACCCTATAGTCATGGTTGCTACATTAAGGCTGAACTCTCCTGAAGGAAGACCAGAGCCAGAACTGGGCATGTCTGTACGGCACTGGCCTTGCTCCTATGCAGGCTGGCACCTACCCTCACCAATGAGGGCGAGTGCTTCTTCCCAGTTGCAGGCCCCAGGTCCCTCCAGTGCAGAGGCAGTAAACAGGTTCCTCTGAAGCTGCAGAGAAGAAAGCTCAATCCTAACAACAGTCATGGAGCTGTACTGTGCTTTAAGTGCGTTGCAGTTTGTTTACACACTTCTTTAGCTTTCATATGTATTTTAAACTTTAATGCTTGCAGCTTTTTCTTTTCAAACTGTTTTATTGAAGAGTTTCCTGCTCTACTGCTTTCCCAATAGCCAAGCATTCACTAGCTCCTTTTACCATGCAAGCCACACAGAGCTGGCACTGCATTTGTGGCTGGGAGCAAACCTGCTACTCTGTGGGAAGATTCTAGTAATACTTTGGCAGTTCAAACTGGTGCAAAGCAGTATGGTCTGGTTTGCTCCAGGTTAGTGCATTCTACTGATTTTGAAGCCTGTAGCCTATCTGGCCCATATTACACGTGACATGAGCACCACTGGCCTCCCCTTCAGGCAGGGCATCAGCTCAGCAGGCTGCTGGCTTGGCTTACGTCCTACATCACGTTTGATTTCCTGCTTCGGGTCTGATCCGAGTTCAAAGTTTAGGTCCTGTGGGTTCAAGTTTAAGGCATTTTGTTGTTGTCATTGCTTTTCAAGTGAAGTATTTTCTTCCCTGATGTTCATGAACTGACAAAAGCCCACAATCTCTTGTTAAAACCAGTAAGAACCACTATAAAACTTTGCTAATGTTTTCAAGAATATGATTTATTTTCATCCAGATATTTCGCATAACTGAAAATTTGTGAAATAAATTATTTTGGATGCCAACAATTCTGAATTCACGCCTTGTCACATTAAGGAAACTTGGTTTTCCCGTGTAAACACTCACTCTTCTCAAGAAGTCAAGCATCCAGAAAACCTCTAAATACTGAGAATTTAAAACTTGCTCATGTTAAAATGTCAGTCCTGAAGTTCTTTATCAGAGCTCTCTTTCCTTTAGCAAATATCTAATGCAAAGCCTGTTTCTATTCTCCTCCTCCCACTTTCTGCATCTAAAATGATTTTAGCTCTTCAGCACAGAAGAGGTCTGTCCATACTTCCATGCTGTCCATAGCACAGTCTGAATGCTGTGGCTGAACACAGGAGCAGAAGTACTGATACTGGTTGTGCCTATATCCAATCTTCACTAGACCACTCCCAATAACAGCACCCTACTGCAAGGTTCAGCACTGAGGACACAGCTCTGACACTGTAGTTGAGTTATGATTTTGGCAGGAGACCTATCAGATGGAGCAAATAAAAACTTCAAGGGTAAATTATTCTTTCTCTAAATTTCTGTCCTACACAAAAAGTGTTGTGCAATATAGTTTCTTATGTTAAACCCTCATAAAGCTTTTTTGTGATGTTGCAAGTGGCTAGCAATGTCATGAGCAGCCAGCCAGCTTTTGCATGCTACCACTCCTTTCTCTCCTGTTGTCTCTGTGAACATGCAATAGCTTCACCAGGCAAGTTGGCACTGAACATCTGCAATATCATAGCTCTGCAGCCCCCCAGGTCCCACCCCAGCTACAGAGACAAAGCTTTCACTATAAGAGGTGTCAAATGGAAGACAATACACCGTGTGCTTGTTTTACAGGGATAGACAAATAGACTTCTTGACACTTTCTTTGTGGGATCAGCAGCTTATTTAAGCTCTATCCTTTTCACAGGCTCTTGAACAACACTGACACCTGGGCTTGTTAATTTGGTATCCTGTGCTGCTTGTGCACCAAGACATTAAGCCGGTTTCCTCTTTAGCTGTGCTACCTCTGCAGGTGAAGGAGCAGCAGGGCCTGGAAGGCACAGCACTCCCTGCCAACTGCCACAAACCAGCTCTGAGGCACCACTGCTGCTGGGGCAGTGTTGGTCACTGCCCCAAAAAGCAATTTTTTATTGCAATCAACTCAGTAGAGCTGGGAGCCAGTATCCCAGAAATATTAGGAACAATTTCTGGAAGAGAAATTTAAAAGCTACTGGACTTTTGAAGCTACATCATGCCAAATATAAGACAGAATAGACTAGTAACTAGAGAAGATGACTTAGAGGAAGCCTGTACCTCTTCAGAGATTTATCACTGATTCACATCTCATTATTTCTCTTCTCTTCCGTCAACATCTTCACAATTTCTCCTCTTGGCAGTTTTCTGGAGATAGGGCATGACCTAGTAGCATGAGACAGCAGAAAGCTTTTCCCCTTGCTATGTGAGACAAATATTTGTAAGCCTTTGCTGGGTATTTGCTGCCAGACAACTCTCCTGTAAGTTCCAAGGAGGAGGGTGCAAGAAACCCTCAATGGCAGGGCTCTAAATAAGCCAGAGCTCAGACACCACTCCCATCTGCAGGTGCTAAAGTAGCTAAAGGCACAGCAACTTCTCCCTTCAGACAAGCAACTTAACTTTAAGAAAGCAGTCCTTAAGGAGGTGTAGAGCTAGCTGCCCCCTTGCTATGGTATGTGCTTGGTCACACTGCCCCATAGGCACAGTAGCAGTAGGGCAGCCCTGGCCGCACTACAGCAAAGGGCTCTGCTCTCCCTCTGGCTTGTCAGGGTCACTCTCAGGTTGTACTGGCATGACATCCTTCTCTGAACAGTTAAATGTTGTTGACATCATTTGCCAGAGGAGGATCACATCCTGCTGGCTCAACAGGTTGGGCAGGGACCTGCTGGCACCTGGGTTTTGATGTGTTGTAAATGGCCTCACATAAGAGTTTAGGGACCAGAAGAGATCTTCACTATCCTTACCTCTACCAATATCCAATCTTTTTTCCTGCTGTACCTTACAATTCACAGGGTCAGAGAATCCAGTGTCTTTTACTCCCATCATCAGCCTGCTTGCACTTAGCAGTACTGCAGTGACCTCTAAATCACAAGGAGGCTGAAGAGATAGGTCTCACATTGCTGAGACACACACAAATTCCCAGGTACCAGCAAGTAGGAAAGATGCAACACTGCAACACCTGTTTGAAAAGAAACTTGTATTGGACTAAGGCAAGCCTTTTTTTTTTTTTTTTTTTTTTTTGGTAGAGAGCACTCAAAGACATAAGCCAACCCAAAATGGAGTGGAATTTTCTCACTAAAGCTAGGGGAAGAAGTAAAATCCATTTCCTGTGAGTTGATCTTATAGAAAGCACAACTCAGTATGGCATTGGAGAGGATTATTTCAGTTGAGATACTTTTAAGAAACATTCTCTCATTTATATTTGTGTCAGATGCAGAGTGGAGAGGTAGAAAGTCAGAGGTGTGGACCTGCCCCAGAAACACAGTCTCTTGTTATGAATGACCAGGTGAAAAACCAGTTGCCCAGTATGGTTTGATGATAACCTGTTTTCCTAGTTTTATTCTGACATTGTTGTTATCTGGGAAGTGTGTCCTTCTAAGAGATCAGAGACTGTTATTCTTTCAAGGATTAAAGCAGAACTGAAAGTGAGTCAGTGCTGGGATCTTACTGGACTGAGAAAAACAACTGAAAAACAATACAAGAGATTTTTCTGAGAAAAGGCTTAAGCTTTTCTTATGGAATATGCTTTTTTCAAGGGTGAGAAAATCTGTATCAGGAAATCCAGTCTTTTCACCAGATACTGTTTGTGATATGCTACCAGTTGTGCTGTTTTGACTGATTTGTATTGATAACAGCCTGGAATATGGCACTTGAATTGGAAGAACAGCTGCTTTCCCCCAGCTCATCTGTACGACAGAGTGCCAAGGTGAGAGAGGGGAGGCCCTCACTAGGGAGAATAGCCAACGATGCTCCCAGTGCCCTTCAAGCTCTGAATGTAGAACAGATTACAACTATGACTAAAGGCTCCGTTGGGCCATAGTTTAATGATCTTTTAAGAATTTCTGGATCAGTCTTAATCATGCTATCAGTATTGGACATTCATCTGAAGCCTTGATCATATTTAACTAACCTGTTCACATTAAAATATGAGTATTTTCCAACTGTTCAGTATACAGACATGCATCTATGAATTGGATCTACTTTAAATTCTCAGCTTCCAGGTTTTTAACTACAATGCCAACACACTGAATGTCTGTGGATGTCCTCAGAAAGTTTGCTAGAAAACAGTCAGTTACAGTCAATTCTAAATACAAAATGTTTTCCCTTTTGTTTGAAATGGAAAATAACCTGAAAAACTTTCCTTAGTAATAAACCAAGTTTTGTAACACCCATTTTTGAAAGAAAAAGAAATTATGATATGGAGTATTCACAACTTATCATGATATCAAAACTAATACATACTCCTAAGCAAGAATATAGCTATTCTCTCTGATGAATAGAAAGTGCTCCATTTTTAAGCAGAAACTGCCTAATGAGGGGAGACAGGCTGGTAAAGCAAACTCGCAGAGTATTTGCATCCCAGCCTCAAGCTGCCAGCAGGTTTTACCCATACACTATATTGCAATATGTACTTGTGACTGAAAATTAGATCAAATTTCTTTCCTTGTCCATCATTTTATTCTTGTTCTTCCTCATTGGTTGCCTTGATTAATGGATCTTTGTTTTATTCTTAGACTGGAATACTTAGTAGGGGGAGAAAGAATTTTGTTTTTAATTTAACACATCAAAACAGCAGATCTTGTAATAAAGTGTGGCACATTAAGAACAGCTGTCTGCAGCCTTCTCCTGCTCTTGCATGCCTCCTATGCTCACTTCCAGATTGGGAACATTTCACTTATATTTAATTAAAAAAATGCAAAACACAAATGAAAACCCCAAATAAAACAACCCCAAAATGGAAAACACATTTCGTTAGAAATCACTAAAGAAAATAACAGGGCAATTTAGAAGAGGTTTCACTTGTGTGTGAGGAATTCAGGACTTCACACAACCAGAAAAAGCCAGACATTTCCAACAATAAGCCAATTGCTCATTTCAGCACTACCTTTTCTTTTTAGAAAACCGGCTGTTCCCTTCAAGTAGCAACATCAGATTGGCTCTGCTTTCTTTACCTATTCTATGAAATCTTGGTCTTCCTTAAGCAATTAGCAGCAATATATGAATATAGCAGTAATACATGAATATAGCAGTCCATGGGGAGTGGGGTAAGTCAGGAGAAGAGAGTTTTAGAAAACAAATCCAGACTAATTAAAAAGCTGAAACAAAAAATTTCTTTGCTAACTAAACACATCCAATTTTTTCAGTTACTAAAACCGGTTGAAAAATCTTAACACAAAATCTAATTTTATTGGATGGCAGGGCTTTAGTGAAATAGGGGAAAAAAATGTTTTCAAATCACAACTTGCTTTCCATAAAACCTTAATTTGAAGGCAGAGAAATTAAAAATAAATCCAAAATTTTCTATAACAATGGAGGCTGAAGTTTTTCGCTTCTCACACCAGAGGCTCAAATTCATGGCATAGTGCAACTACACTAGATAGAAAGAAAACAAAATGCAGAATGTGATTCAATCAAAGGAAGTGTTTTTATGATTCCTTACTTTTGAAATTCTTCGAGCTCCCACCTGTAACTGCTTTTAAGGCTGTAGAAGTCCTGATTCAATTCATGTGTCTTTAGAGACTTTGTTGCCTACCTTATTTACTCATATACTCCATGGACAGACTGTGCCACCTTGAAAGAGGCAACTCACCAGCAATACATGGGAAGTCTGATTCATTCTGTAAAGCAAGACTTTTCCTCCAAACTAGCTATAACAGGAGACTGTTACCTAACAGAGGCTGTAGTTTCCTGGACATGATTCTGCAGTTTTTCTTTTTTCCAGGCTGCCAGGAAGCACTGACCTTGCAGGAGAGCCCATCCTCATGTACACTTAGTTCAATTCTGCAGCCAGACGCACTATCAGAATATAGATTTTGTTTGTGATGCAGATAATCTTCCTTACTCTGGATGTTTTAATTATATATGCTGTTCACCAATCTAAAGATGAAAAGAACATGTGACACCAATGGCATTTTCAAGGAAATGTGGTATTTGTCACGGATGGAGACTACTACTTTTCTGAAAAATCTAAGCTAGACTGAATCAGAGGTAACAAAAGAGCAAACTTACTTGTATTTGAGATAAGCTTGCAAGTATTTATTGTACACATATACAAGATATTTTTAAGTTTTTTTAGCTAATTTTTTAAACTCTCACTCTAAACAAAGAAAGATGTTATTGTCTGATCTTTTATGGCCTGAAATTACTAAAGCGTTTGGGCAGCCTTAGGTCAGGTTAAAATACAAGTCCTGCAGGTCATGGAAGCAAGGCAGAATAATTTCTGCACTACTGCTAAATTGTTTGGGTTTGAGGTTTTTTTTTTAAGGTTTCGTCTTATTTTGATTCACTGTGAACTTCTGATCTTTCCTCTCTATTCTTGCTCCAACATAGATTCAGAAGGCTTATGGTTTCCCTGTCATTTTAGGTAGATCACATCTTGTCTAAGGAAAAGTGAAGGCTTTTGTTTGTTTATTTGCTCATAAACATTAACCAGGACAGCATCCCATAATTTGTCACTAAGAAAGCACAGGATTTGTTCTTCTTCTTTAAAACAACAGCTCATCACACTAACTGTTCCAAGGTACAGCTGTTTTTATTGGTGTTAGTTGAACTTTAGAATCTCTGCAAAGAGGACCACAACAAAAAATTTAAACCCAATTCTAATACAAGCTCTTATCAGCTTCAAGAGCATATTGCCTTTTTCAACTATTAGAAATGAAGGTATGTGAAATATAGGTCAATTATTATCAGGCTTTAACAACAAAGCTATGCTTCTGCTTTGCACTGAATGGAAAAGAGTTTCTAAACTCTTTGAAATCCTGATATTGTCAAGAGGAATACTTTATTTTATGAAACTTAGTATTTACGAGCTTTCTTATAATGGAGCTGCAGTAACAGCTTCTGGAAAAAGCACCACGCTAGGACCAATGCATTTTTTGCAGAATCAAACAGCTGGAGATAAGAGATGTCATTTTAATGCCAGGGCTATAGACATCCCAATAACACTGAGCAACTCCCAGCCAGCAGAGAAAAATGACATGCCTCTTTTTCAATACAAAATCTCATAGGTAATATGCTCAAATGTGAATAGCAAATAGCACCTTCCCCCTCAAGCACTCACCAGCAAAGTAATTTGTACACTCAGAAATGTCTCCTACACTTACACATTGTTGCATTGCCCCTGTGCACACTCACCCACTTTGCATGTGATCTGGGTTACTGAAAGTCAAGAAAACAGATCCAGACATCATTTGCCTATGAATGTCAAGCCAGATGTCTGCACAGTTGTGAAAATCTGCCTTTATAAGGCATGTACATCCTTTTCCAACTAATCCTCAAACAGGGACTCAACCAATAAAACATCAGTTCACCACAAATGACGTTGTGCTGCCATCTGCACTTGCTCAGGGCTTGCAAACCCCATTTCACATCTGGGGCTGTTTGGGACAAATCTTATCAGAAATCTCTCCTGATCTGATTCATAGTACCTTTTGAAGTGCCTTTGGCCTCTTTGGAAATAACAATTTTTTATTAATTTTTAGAGCTAATTGCAGCACATACTCAGTGATAGATAAAGCACTGTCTCCAAAACTCACTTGTCTGTGCCTGACAGTCCCAGCACTGCTCTACAGTTCAGCTACAATTCACCAAGTGCCACAGAGTTATGGTAAGACTGGACTAAATTTCAGTGAACCTTGGCCAAGGTTGTTGCAATATTTTTCCAAAAACAACTACAGCTTACGACTGAGAACAACTGGTGATAACAGCTGAGTTTTGATGGAAGTTTTTGAGTTTTCATACTGGACTCTGAAAACAAAGTACAGACTAAAAGGCTCAGTGCTCCTTGAAAGCTGAGATAACAGTGTTTCTGCCAGATCTGCTGTCTCTTATAGCACATGAAAGAGACCTAAGATCAGCAGGCTGCCTTCTGAGGTCCTTCTGTGGATTAGGAGCCAAGTGCCCCTTTCATCACCCAACGGAAAAAAACATTTACATTATTTCCAACAAAATGTTTATACCTCACTTGATCACCATTCAGCAGAAACAATGGTGACAACTTGAAATAGGGTTGTCTTTCTCTACCTAAGGCCTCAGAAAGAATGAGCTCCATAGAATAGTAGAAGAAGAAATATTAAGTAAATGTATCAGACAGGGGAATGTCAAGATGTTCGAGATTTTGAATACTCTAATGTTGTGACTTGAAACTAACAGTGAAGTAACTGTCTTATCAGGGAAAACTGTCCTCTGGACAAGTCACACTGTCAGCATACATTCTTCTCACCTCTCCTGTTCTGTACTCACATGTGCATAATTGTGATACAAATCTTGTATTTACACCTAATTTATTCCCTCTTCTGGATTATTTTACTTTCATAGCTATAAAGGGAAGATCTGATGGGTTACAGCATAAATGAGGTTTCCAAGCCTGTTAAGTACTAATGTACTGAACAGTTAAAGAACACAAAAAAAAAATTTCTCTATCTCATCAGAGTTCAGTTTGGCCTAGAAATTTCAAGTCTTCTGAACATTCTTCCTCCAGATTCAGAAAACTCCTAGCAATTTTATACCACTGATCACTCCTTTGCAAGTTTCTTCTTGTGTACATACTCCATGCAGGATTGCAGTCTTTCACTACTTCCACCGAATTTTTCATTCCAATTTTCTGCAGTCAAAGAGTATTCTTATAGTCCAGCCTGCTCAGTCAAGCAGCATAAGCTGCTGACAAAAAGGTCACTTTGCTAGCACTTTGTTATTCAATGTCTATTCTAAGCCTTGATTTTTTTACTAAACACTAAAATAAGTCATTTTGTGTGCTGCAGGCCCCAAAGGTTGCCAATCTGCTTTTGGAGATATTGTAATAATTTCATTTGAAGGTGATGGCTGAGTATCTTTGCATGTACTGAAAATACTCAATTGTTATTCTGATGCCTGCCTGTGGAACCATGTACATGCTCTTCTCTTCCTCTTATGTTCTAGATACACACTAAGATAAAATAAAATGCAAGGGTCAACTTTTATTAAGTAAAATAAAACCTCTCCATAGGAAACTAGAGTGTATTCAGACCTGCAGTCTTACAAATCAATCTCACAGTATTAAAGAAGTAAGCTGCTACCCTCCACCTCTTTGGTCAACTTCCTGGACTTGCTTCTACTTTTTTTTTTCATTCTGTTTACTAATTCACTTTTTATAATAAAGTCAGTTTTTACTGTCCTCCCTGAACCACATTTTATAAAAGCAGTTAGGCAGTTAAACAATTGCAACATGGTTGCCTCAGGCAAGGCGCAGAGATCACCAGTGCAATCATGCTGATCATCTCCTATATCATCCTATGCCACTGAAGCTTTCTGTTTCTGCAAAAGAGAACTCTGCAGGAGCCTACAGTTCTTTTGCTTGTATTTGCCTAGTACCATGAAAATGAACTCACACTGCTAGTTCTCATTGTGATGAGAAAGGAGCCTGATCTTGCCCTCCCAGTAGAATGTCTGAGACTGCCCACTCCCCACATTCTTCTTCCTTGAGACACTGGGCAAAAAATGCCCCCAAAAACTACTATTTAGAGAAAGAAATTCATATTTTTCATTTTAAGTAGACCAAAGGTAGCCTAAAAGCTCAATTTATGTCAGATTATTCAAGCTGAAGTAGGTTTTACAGCTTCTCAGGGTACCATGCCACACTCTCATATGGCTTTTCACCGTGAAACACTGCAAACTTCTGCCCAGAACTGTGCCTGCATGAGTGGGACTTCAGAGCACCAGAAAAGATATAGTCTCTACTGGTTATATGCTGGAACACATTCCAGCTTCTGCTTATGCAATTGTGGAAAGAAAGTCAACTGCAGACTTATTTTTACTGGCACAGATGCATCTACTGTCTCTCATTGAGACTGGCACAAAGACACAGTGGCATATTCTCAGACAGCATCTGTCCTCAATTGCTTTTTTTCTTTAAAACAAATGGATGCTTTATGTCTTTATCACCTTCCTATTTTTAAGGCTGGGAAAGGTCAGAACATGAGTTCTTGCCACCTACTAATGTAGGCCATGTTTGCCACAGATATTCCTTTAAAACTGGGTAGAAGCAGCAGCCCATTTCAGATTTTGGGTTCAGTAACTTCATTCATCTTGGAGCTGAGAAAGAGAACTTCCTCCACCTGTAAAGGTTTTCAGTGAATTCGGTTTCCTCTGGAATCTTCCCTGAGAGACATGCTATTTAAATCCACTAGCTGGGAGTCCCTTCAGCTGACTCTGTCTACAGGGGGTCGCTGCTTTCCTGAGCCCTTACAGAGCCCATCCATGCTGCCACAAAGGGACATAGAAGGTAAAGGTATTTTAACTGTGGTCCCAAAGCACTAAGATTTTAGTTCCAATTTGCATTCAGGAAAAGCAAGGATGGGACACAATACCTTCAAGCCAGGTACAAGTGAAATACTTGAAAAAGTGATGCACTTCAGATGAAGCCACAGGCCAATTCACACCCCAGAGTTTTGGGGAAAGCAATGGGCAATATGCCACATTTACACACAAAGGTGGGGGGCAGAAGTGTTATCTCACTGCAGAACAGCAAACACAATGCTTTTAGTCTAATAAAGGTGCCATAAAGTATGTTGGTGGCAGTGGACTCACTTATTTTACTTTGCCTGTAGCCAAACTGAAGTAATTTTTAAATAAAAAAATTGTTACAGATGTGGAAAGAATTAGGCAATAGCAAATGGGACAGGACACAACATGAATTTGCCAGTGTTAAATCAGATTAGACTGAATTTCTTCATAGGGGGATGATTAGGGCAATATATGGTTGAACTAACATAAAAATATTTAAATTACTACAACATAGGAAGATCTTAAACTGGAGAAGATAGGGAATACCTGTCAGAATCAAAAGGAATGGGCTAAAAGGGGTAGCTTGGAAGGGAGTATCAAGATGGAAGGAAACAAGGCAGGCAGCTCCTTAGTCATTGGTCTTTTGGTCTGATCTTATGTAATGCTCTTTTTAGTATTTGGAGCATGCTGGTGAAGTTTGCTGATTCTATGAAGTTGGGAGGCATTACAGAGATGTAACAGGGTTAGACAATTGTATTGGAAGAAATGGATGACCTTGCAGACTGAAGTAATAGAAATTGCACAGCAAATGTCATTCCACAGACAAAGCTTATTCATTTCAGAACAGATAGCAAAATCTTCTGCTCTAAGGCATGGATATCAACTGGAAACGATGGGAGAGGAGAAAGATCTGATTGTTTCCAAGTGTGGAATAGTCACTGTCCTCTCTGATGATTAGGAAAAGCACTTAAGTAACACTGCCACAGTCAGCCAGCTTTGCAGCAGGGCAGAATTTTCCCTGCCAGGCCTTTTCCATACACTCATAGAGAGAAGGAGCACATTAGAAGGCTGGCATTTACAACACCATGGCAGGGCACTCTGATGAATGGAGCACTCATACTTTGCAAAGCCATTCTCTCAGGTTCCTGAAAATGCCAGCAGACATAGCACCCCAGTGCCTCTATTATGCCAGCGACATTCAGCTTTTAGAGCTTTCTCAGTGACCATGACAAAGACTACTCAAAATGGAAGACATTAGATCTTGGGAAAAAGATATCAGTGAGAAAAGTGCCAGTATGTCATTCTGTGTTAGGTCAGCTGAATGTGAGCTTTCAATGAAATAATATCCAAACATTTTATGCATCTGGACAATATGCTTAACTTTGAACTAATTCTTCTTGGGGTCCTAGGGTTTTCATTTGCCCTGATTAAATGAAAGTGCAGAATGTCAAAGAAAGCCAAACTGCAGGACAAGACTTCATAAATTATTAAAGATAAGGGATGTTACAGCAGACATTCTGCCTTTGTACTTTATGAAGCTGTCAGATTAAACTTTATGAAGGGCCAGTCTGAAACTGGGGAACACATTTATTCTGAAATGAACTTACAAAAAATAATAAAAACAATGTCTAGCTTCAAGCCAAATAGAAGGTACACCTTGAACTTGGTCTTCTATAGCACAATCACATAGTAATTTAACTATTAATTCAAGCAAATCTAAAACACACCCCTAAAATGTAAGAGAACTTTTCCCCTCACTTCAGAGCAAAACAGGACCCATCCTTCTGAAATAAGAAGCTTCCTAAACACATTTGTGTCTCAAGAGAGGATGTGAAAAAAAAAAAGCAGACACTCAATAGGGATGATCACATTGACTAATACATTATTAAAAGGATGCTCAAAGTGAAAACCATAAAATAAAAAACCTTCAGAACCAACCAGAGACAGTATTGCCACCTAGAAGAATATGAAAAACATGATAAGATTGATGAAAATATCTTTTAAAGATCAGCAAGGTAAAGCTCTTGATTTCCTAACAGAAGGAAACCCTGAATTATTAATGTTGCTGGCTACTGACTGCTGTTGAAATTAAAAGTAGACCTGCAAACTCAGACATCTGGCCCTGAAAATGGCTACACTCCAAGTTTGGGAGAAGACAAAAGCGACAAGCTTTGGCAAACAGACAAATACATCCTTCATTGGAAACAGTTCCACTATAGCAGAGGGTAAAAAGTCCTCCAGTTATGGGAACCCCAGGGACACCCTATGAGAAACGTCCCATGAATTACTTCATATTTCAAAACACCACATAGCAGCTAAGGGATGGAGTCTGCTCAACTGATCAATAAATAAAAATATTAATCTGTTTTTTAAAAAACACTCAAAAACAAAACAAAAAAGAGAAAGAGAGCTAGAGAATGATCAGAGTGTTTAATTAAAAACTTGTTTGTCTGCCAGACACACTTTTCCTGAGACTAATGTTCAATTTTTTTACTTCAGCAGATCTGAGCAGATCCCGGTCTCTTCAGGCACGGCTGGAGCTGAGCTTTCCTCCATCTGCTGCACAATGGCTCTGTGTGCAGTGGGACATCACATCTCTGGGCATCAGAACAGGATGGTTCTACAGACAGCAGGTTGTTGGAGTTGCAAAGCAGCCTACCATCCACTGCCTGCTTTGTCATTGCAATAGCCCTGGGTGCTGGGGCTGGCATCACCCCCGTAGCCAAGGAAAGGCTGAGGCCATGTGCAACATGGTGTTGGATATGTCACAGTCTCCTATGAGTACTCCAGGTATTTCTGGGAATGCACTTAGGGTCAGAAAATGTTTCAGAGCTCTAATCACTGCTGCTCTCTGTGGGACTATAGGGCAGGAAGGGCAAGTTCCCTGAGCTGTCCTATAGCACAGAAAATCCCTTTGTATTTCTGGCTATTAAAAACAGGCAGAGAACCAAGAACCTAAAGCATTTTTAAAGAACTGGAAAGGTTTAGGGCAATAGGAAGACTTGAGTTTCCTGTAGGGAAATTTCTCCTCTCTGGGCTTGGTGGCAGAGCTTAGTTCCAGAAGCAGAAAGCCTCTTCTGGAGGCCGGGTCACCACTGCTGGGGCTTCCCAGGGTAGAGAAGCAGCGTGGGAATTAGTACAAAGTTGCACACATGTTTAGCAGTGGTCCTGTGAAAGATTTTGTGTATCTAGGCTCTGATCCACTTCTAATTTGAGCATGACTGTATTACTATTTTGAATGCCCTGTGCCAGTTTAAACAGAGAAAGAAAATACTTTCAAGCTCTAAGGTCACTTCCCTGCTCAGGTGTGCTGTCCTCTCCACACCCCAGTTATGGTACCTCCTTCTACTTCTAGGTTATTGACTTATGTGGTACATACCATACCTTGCAAACTTAGAGAAAAATGGCATCTGGAACACTTAAGATTTAAAGAACCCCCTCAAATTTCCAAGATATAATCATTAGCGCTGTAACTATGAGAGAGTTACTGGCCATTATGTGTGGTCAACTGGAGAAAAATTCAGTGAAAAACTGAAGTAGGCATAAAACACAAGAGTTGAACATCAACAAAATGAATAAGAGATAGCATACAGTTTCTGCCTCTAACCCTCTTCAAGGTAAACATTCTGTACAGATACATTTGCCAGACACTTTAGTAAGTTGTCATTAAACCAAGAAACTAATGTCAAGGCTGGGTCTCACAACCTTGGGCTGGCATACAGTTGTGCAACGTAATACAAGCTGCACAAGCTACCAGTTATAAAAGATAGTGCAGAATAAAACTGAAATTTGGCCAGCGCAGAGTCAAACTTCTGACCAGAAAGCAATTAAAAATCATAATTAAAGACAAATTAAATTGGTGCTTAAATTTCATAGAGCATATAAAAAACTCAAACATACTGAAATAGCTCCTTTTCACCTGGAACTGAGACAGTTTTACTCATTTCCTATACGAACATATAAATGATCATCAACACACATGAAGAACAAAACACCACAGTCAACATGAATAAACACTGATTTTAGGAAGGCTGGCTTCCCAGATGCTTCTGAAAATCCCCAAATAGCATCTACTTTCCTGTCTACACACCATCATGACTGAAGATTCTGGTACCATCGCTCATTTGGGACTCAAGTAGTTTGAAAGTTTTACCTCTCAGCAGCACCTATCAAATTCAGACATTCCTTCTAATCCCATTGTTGCAAGTTTCACAGAAATCTTGGTATCACTGCCAGTTATGATCACATTTGGCTTGAACTGAGCTTTTGATTTTTCCCTGTAGCTTGGCAGCAGAGCTCAAGCAGCACAACAAGGACTGCAAAGCTGAATGGATGTGAATGGATGTTTTTAGGAAAGGATAAGAATACTTTACAATTCAACAGCATATGTACCTGAATCTGGGGCTTTGATTATACTGAGACGCCAAGTGATGCAAAACTCAATTTATTTCTGTTCTTTCCACTCAGAAACCTGTACTGCATAAGTGAGATTATAGCTAAAGTCTTGGCATGTGAATCATTTATTTGAAGGATGTCATTAGCGGCTTGCTGTGTTCTCAGTCAGCTGCCTCTTCCTATCCACCTCTGTATATGTTAATGACTGTATATTGGTGTCATTTTAGAATATTTGTTTGTGTAGTTGTCTACAGGAAACTTGTCTAAAGAAAATTTGTGATTCATATTAGCCATTTAGCATTAACATACATTAATTCAAACTTTCCCGAGTAGAATGTGAGAACAATCATTTCTTCTTTGCTCTCTTAGAGGAGGTGGGAGAGCCAAACCATGCTTTAGTTTATCTTTATGGTTAACTTTATGGTACTTTGTGGTAGTTCCAACGCACAAGAAAGACCTTAAACTAAGCACAGCAAGTAAGAGCACTTTTCTTGCAAGAGTCATCAGCACTGTTATTGCTGTTGTAACACAGTAGTGATATCAAACCTCTTCTTGGGTTAATTTTTAAAAATAGGATTCCACCCCATCCAATCGCTCTTCTTAAGCCAATGCAGAGTCCTACCACATTCAAATTTTGATTGCTGATACATATATAAGTCTATTGTCAGGTAGTACCTGACAATATTATATAGAACATGGGTAGCAACTATTTCAGCACATTGCAATTCTTCCTCCCTGTTTATATTTTTTTTCCCCCTAGTTTGTTTTTTTTCCTTTTATTTTTGTTAATTTAAACAGCAGTGAGAAATCTAAGATAAAAGCACCATACAAGGGTAGAAGGACCTTGCATATTTATAATAGTGCTCATTTTGTGGTGACTTGCTACAAGTGAGAACTGCAACAAAAATATCACCATAGAACCTAAAAAAATGGTATGCCTAGAGCACATTAGCACTCGGCTCTTTCAAGGCAACACACTTTGCAGAATCAGAAAAAGGTAACGAAAAGGGAATCTCTACATCCTGAATATACAGCTGCTCTGTAGCTACACCAGCCATTTAGCCTTCTGTTACTGATGCAGCTATCCAGGCAATGCTTGGAGAGTTTACAACCAGTATATCTTAGTAGCAGTAAATAGGAGGAGAGATGGCAGGAAGGTTTAGTTAAACAGGTTTGAAATTTTGCTGTGAATCTCACCTCATCAGGAAATGCAGTGGTAAAACAACATATGCTTGGGAATACTGCAAAAGTTTCTCTACTGCTGGAGAAAGTCAAACTTGTATATAGACACTTATGTACTCTATAAGTGAGGTTATAGCTAAAGGTTTGGCATGTGAATCATTTATTTGAAGGATGTCATTAGCAACTTGCTGTGTTCTCAGCTGGCTGCCTCTTCCTATCCACCTCACCTAATCTCACATTTGAGTATTTGCAATACACAGAGCTCTAACTTTATGACATGTTAAGAGTTATTTAATCATATGATGGGTTGCTTAGATGGCCTTGTACCAGTCCAGAGGCATATAGTCATAGAAAGAAAATGGTTTCTGCTCACTGATCACAAAGAGCTTCGTAAATAGCAAAGGAATTTAGCAAAGGTGTGATGAATGGGATATCATCATAGTGCTTTTCATCTGGTATCACCTCTCAGTTACGATGCACACATTTCCAAAACAACACAGATATTGCATTATTATGTTTAACCACCTTATTTGATCGTATTTTTCTTTTATTTATAAAGAAAGGTTGGAGGAGAATGGGCTACTTCAGAAGAAGGGAAATACAAATTTTCTGAAAATATTTCTGAAAGTTTTTATATTTCTATATGCTCTCTGTAAAGTGAAAGGGAACAAAGGATGCAGTTCACATATTTCCTTACTGAAAAAGGAATTGTTTACCTTTAAACAAGTCTCTTTCTCTCTCTCAAAAAAAAAAACCAACAAAAAGGAATTTAAGTTTATCCAATTGTAACAACATCAGCTTCTAGGAACTCGCTATTTTCCTGAATTATTGTTGGACTGAACAAAGGAAAACCAAACAGATGTGTCATGCAGTACAGGATGAAGGAAATATCACTCTAGGGGCTGCAATTTAAGTGGCCTGGCTTTGTTTGGGGAGTTCCAAAGAAGGAAGTAGGACATGATTGTGTGGAACTGCCCTGTTGCAGACACACTCTCCATCAGCCAGATGCCAGGACTGCATTCCCTCTGAGAGAAAGGGGCAATAAAGGTCAACCTATTTTACAAAAGCATTTCTGTGAGGGCAGTGTAACATCTGTTTCAGTTACACAGTGGACTAGACAGAAGTTGAAGCTCTTCCAATTGCTTTTGCCCTTCAGACTGTAGGACGAAGCCCAAAAATTTATGGCAAAGAAACAGAAACACTGCATGTTTAATATGGCCCTACAAACAAGCTATGGAACATTCATCACTGCTTCAGTTTAATACATCATACAGGACTACCAAAGCCATACATACATTAATTTTGTCTGTGATTGGCTTAAAAAGAAAAATAAAGTGGAGATACTCCCAAATGAAGACAAATGAGCCTGTACGAACCATCTGAAGCACTGACTGTTGGGCTGATCATATCGGTTATTACCCACAGATAACAGATCTTAGCACACGCATCCATACTCTGTCCCTTACACAGATACCCCTTCTTGGGCTAAAGCTTGGTGAAAGAAAATGTTGTCTCTTGATATCAATAGTGAAACAATCATTATCTTCATCTGGATCAGGATTTGACCAGCTGTCTTTTTGATTTTAACTAGTCAAGAAAAAGGAAACCCACAACTTCAGCTAGCCTTTGGACAAATAAGTTTATGTATAGCATTTTGTATAAAATAAGAATTAAAAAAAACAATGCAAAAGAGAAGGGGGAACAGAAATCCAGCCCAGTCTGACATCTTGCACAAAAGATGCTCTAGTCCTCTCTGCACTAGTGCATACAAAGACTGAAGCTGTGCTGAATCTTAGCTCCAAAAGAACTCTACTTGGGGACTCACAGTCCTAGTGCTAGTCCCAGCAAACGCCCAGATTGCTTCCAATTAGCAAAACCGTTGTTAATATGGGAACACAGCATCTAGAAGGCTCAAATATGAGAGGAGCTGAACACTGCCCTTCATTAATTGATTAAGGAGGAAGTACTTGCCAGCTGAAAGAATTCTGACTCCGTACGTACTGAGCCATCCAGGGAAAAAAACTTGAAGTACAAAAGCAGCTTTGTAGAGTTCCACATTAAAATGTTCTAATTCCTCACCATATTTCACTTTTTTCATATTGAGAACACATGGGTACCTATTTCAATTTTTAATTAATTTCATGTAAGTATTTGAAAAGGATTTTTTATAAATTACATTAAATTGTATATAATTTAATAAATATAGCAAGTAACACAACAGGTTGCTTATATTATCTAGTGTCCAAAAGACAAACTCAAGGAGATTCAGTACCTTTACACAGTTCCCTAGTTACACATGCCGTATCTGAATTGCACCATGAAAGGAAGTTAAACCAGAAAAAATCAGTATAATATGCAACAAAAAAATAAGTTACCCTCTTTCCTAGAAGTGAGAAAGGTAAGATGAATTGTGTAATCTGATTAGTGTAATTAAGCCAACTTTAAAACATTACTGAAAAAACTAAATTAATAATATTTTTCCCCTGTGAATTTGCAATAACTAACTGTTTTGCCTTGGGCTCCCCACTCCCTGTAAACTGGGTACCAGAGCTCAGCTGTGGTGACTTGTGAAAGGTTTCTGGTCACAAAAAAAATTGAAGAGAAAGCTGTTGCATTAGGCAACATGGAGTCTATTGTTTGAAATGAATAATGTGCACTCCACCAGATCATGACTATAAAAGCTAATCATCTATGTGTCTCTTTCTGTGCAGAATTATTTCTCATGGCATTCAGGTCCTCTTGCCTTTGTCACAGAGCAGCTCTGCTAGGGTTTTCAAGGACCACAAAGGGCTGTTATTAAATAGAGATTCCAGGCTGCTCAAAGCATGCATGCAAGTGCTATGCCTTACAAGGGGAAATCTACACTTCCCTGAAAGAAGGTGGTAGTGAGGTGGGGATTGGTCTTTCCTGCTGGGTAATAAGTAATAGAACAAGAGGAAATGGCCTCAAGTTGCACCAGGGGAGGTTTAGATTGGATATTATAAAAAAAAAACCTTCTTCACTGAAGCAGTGGACAAGCATTGGAACAGGCTGCCCAAGGAAATGATGGCATCACCATCCCTGGAAGTGTTCAAAAGGTGTGTGGATGTGGAACATAGTTGAGTGGTGGACTTGGCAGTGCTGGGCTAATGATCAGACTCAGTGGTCTATTCCAACCTTAATGGTTCTATGATCTTAAGTTTTGAAAGAAAAAAATCCTAATGGCCAAAGAGCATGGTAGCAATCAGGTCCTCTGTGCAAGTTAATTATATTGCCTTGGAATGAACGGCTTTGGAGGTGTTTTTACAGGCCAGGCAGCAGTTTGGCAGGTGGTTTCACTGCACTGCTATGGAGCACAGCGGCAACAACGCATCACTGGTGTGATCAGCCTCAGAGCAGCAATGTTAATGTGTTAAGTCTGTGACAAGCAATCTCCTAATGGAGGCAAATGTGGGAAAAAACCTCCTGTGCCAGGCTGCTTCAATAGGTAACTGTAGGATGAAGGAGGAAAGATGCTATTTCAGTTACTAATTTAAAAGACATCTAGAAGAAAAAAAAAACAAACAAAACAACAGTACCTGGCTGATGGGGATATGTTTCTTCTACACTTAGGCTGGAAATGTTCCCATTAGACTCTAAATCCAGAAGACTGGCTGTTTTGTGTTTCATTAGAGTGATCGAGAAGGAGCCTGAAACTCTAAAAGCTTACTGCTTCCCTCCCCCTTCATTTCTCTCTGACTGCACATTTCCAGGATGCATATTAAATACAATGTGTTTTTAGATGCCGATGTAAAAATTATTTTGTGGCTGGGTGTTCTGTGCACTTAATTAGCTGTATACTGTCTCTGGACACAGACCAGCCAATCTTGTTCAGCCTTTTCAAGGAAAACCCTCCAAATAACTTGTGAAAAGTTACTACATGAGTCAGACTTATTCATATCTGATATATCAAGCAGTGTATGGAAAACTAAAGATCTTTACTACAAAGCCTTTTCTGTCTTCTCAGCTGTGTTGCACTTGTGACACCAATTATTCAGTTAAAATTGAAATTTTGAAATATAATTTAGAATTTTATTGTCTGTTCACAAAGTCTACTCTCCTTTCAGGTCTGACTCACTCTCCCCCTTTAGTAATAATCTTGAAAGAGGGACTTGAGTTGCAACCAAAATACAATTTAATTTACATATAACTTAAATTAAGTATAATTATGTTTTATAATTACCACTTGCAATTGAAAATGCCTCTTTCAGAAACTCAATAGTAATAATTTCTCAGCAATTTCTTCTCTGTAATTACAGCATACTTGGTAAAAAAAATCATACTAGCTAGACATGCCTTGCAGACTCTACTTGTGTATGAAATATCATCTGCTGCAGAGTAATTTAACTCACACAATTTTACACTCAGCTTTCTGCTTTTGAGGTTTCTCACCAGTTAATTTGCCTCATTTCTGAGATGGCTGTATACAGACACCATGTTCTGGGGTTTTGTTGTTGAGTTTTTTAACCTCATTGGAAGTAGAGTCAGACATACCAGCCCTAACCCAACAGAACTACTTGGAAATGAAAATTTGTTCCATAGCTGAGATTACTGAAATGAAGAAAGAGGGGCAAACAAACAACAGGAAAAAAAAAAAGCAGCAAGTGTTTTCTGCTAATGACACCTTACTCCTGTTACCACTTCAAGCCACAGCAAACAATAATCCCCAGAGCTGGCAGGTGCTGGAGGTCATTAGATTTTCATGGCTGGCGAAGGAATACTTCCTCCATCTTTCAGACGGTCACAGGCCTTCCAAGAGGATATATTGGTGCCACATCAAGAGGGAAGCATGAATCACTTAGAGCACTGAAATCTCTGCTGGGAAGAGGCTGAAAATGTTTTCATATTTCTACATAACCAGGTGTAAGTGACAAGGCTGTTAGATATATTCTGCCTCCTCCCTTTCCAACCTCAAAGCTTATTTGCTGCAATTTAACTTTAAAAACATCCATAAAGCAATGTTTTAACCATTAAATAACTTGAGAACTATAGAGAGAAGAGATAAAAGTATAATTGTGGAAGCAAATTCTCAGGTTCTAACATTGCAGTGTCATTCAGCAGGAAAATGTGTTTGTATGAGAAGGTTATATGGCAGACAATCAAGGTGGGACTGACTCCCTTGGGAGTCTTTTGTTTTTACCTCCAAATTGCCTCCAAGATATGAGCTGCCTTTGGCCTCTTTTCCCAAGGGCAGCCTCTAGCCAATATATTTAACACACAAGTCCACATTTTGAGAGATTGCTTCAGTTTGTACAAGGTTTGGAGTGCCTCCCATGATTTTCTATCAGGCTCTGAACACTTGCAGTCCTTTGCTTTGTAAGGGAGCGAAGTGTTTCCTAGTAATCCTAGTAAATACATGCTCAAAACTTAAGTTACTGCCTCAGAAATATTATTCAATTGCAAAAAAGAATCTTCTTCCAGAAGGTGGTTAGCATTTTAGGAAGAGAAAAATGGTGCAGTCATAGATCAGGAAAGCTCAGACCAGGTGTGTTTAAAGAAGCCAGGCATATTAACATTTTATATTCAGCAAATAATAGCTGCTTGCCTGTTGATAAGGCTGACAAAAAAAGATGCATCATTGTAAGGAAGTCTGTCAGGGATTATACATTGAAAGCAGTGGACAACACTGGTTTTGCACAGATTAAAAGTAAAAAGATGGCATAACAATTACCCTACACCTGTGAAAATAGTATGGCTTGGCTAACAAATGAAGTAGAGGTCCCTTGACCTACCCGCATAGATGAATCCTGACAGAGGATTACTGAAATCCTAATCACTCAACTACACTTTTGATTTTATTCACTTATCTTAAAGCCATTTATGAGCTGGACATGTAGCCAATGAAAAAAAGCCTACTCCACAGGACAATCCTTGGACATGCAAATAGAGGCAGCCTCAGTGCACAGGAGTGTTCAAGAACTGGAAATAGACTTTCCTCTCTGCATCAACTATGTATGCCCAAGCCAACTTGCCTAGATTAGTTTCAGAGTACAAAGTTCAGGCAAAATGAATCCTATGTCACCACATGTAGGGCATTTTATAAATGAGCAAATTTAACTTCATTAAAAGTCTTATTTGAGAGGCTGAAAATACCATTGTAGTTTCTCACACGTCTATCAACAGCTGCAAGCTATTAAGGCATACAACACAAAATTCAACAATCTCACTGAAAAATAAACTTACTACTTGCAATAGCATTTATGCTGGTATTAAAATTAGAACCCAGAAGAAATGTTATGATTCTACCACCACAGAAAGAGATCAGGAAGTCTTTGTACATTAACATCTGAACAAGGAAAAGAAAATACAACTGTGATTACCAAGTTTTCTATGAATGTCTACACACTGTATTATATAAAACAGTGTATGTACATGGAAGTGCTGGTCATATTGTGTCAAGATGCATTTACAGGGAACAATCATATTGCTTCTCCTCAGCTGACAGCAGTAGCTGGAGGGACTCAGGCATATTTGCTTTGGGTTGGCACGGCTCTCAGAGGGGTGCCTGCAGCGGCTGTCCTCTGCGTGACACCCTGCCTACTATTCTGGTCACGACACAACACAGCATTAAAAGCTGGTTCAAACACTAAAATAGAACATCTAACATTGAGTATAAGAGATGAGATTGCTGGATAAAACTGAGCTAAAATGCCTCAACCTAATCACAAATAAACTGTGTTTTGACCTCCATCAGATTAGGCATTTCAACAGAATCCAAACAACAACAAGAAAGTTGGTTTTGGCAAGTGAACCTTATCGGACTTGTTTTGTGATACATTCTGACCACTTTCAGTGCAAAAACAGGGCATAGAGCTCTCTGCAATGGGCCAGTAGGATCAAATCATTAGATGTAAAACCTGGCATCACCAGGAAGGTAACAGTATATTTTCCTTTACCCATCTCATTGCTAGACATTTTCTCATCTTTCATAGGCAAACAAGGTTCTATGTGTAGTACACAAGGATCTGCCCACAAGTCAGCTGGACTCACAGCATTAGGAAAGCAGACATACAATGAGAGGGTTTTAATTTTTTTAATAATATTTAAAAACACTATGAAACTCTTTTAGTGTTTTAATCAGCCTTAAAAATGTAACTGCACAGGACCCTTATGGTTCAAATAGAAGTCAATATTTCAGGATGCCCACATGCAGAGAGCTGTTACCAGCAAAAAATATTGCTTGTGTTTCTTAGAAACTGATAAAATTTTTAATTTCTAAGGAAGAAGCCTCACTGAGTCACCTTAGTTTCATGTTAAGATCCCTGTAAAAATATATATTCCAAGATGTGCCATACACAACCAGAGGAAGCAAAGCTCAGGTTAGACCACTGCTCTTCCTAATTACCTGTTTTAGAATGACAAAATCAAATATTTTCAAAGCAAATAATGCAGTTAGAGATTAAAATAATTTCTTTTGTATTTTTAAATTCACACACTTATGTTTTCCTTTTTATTGGAGGCCTGCTTGGTGCTTAGCAACTATGAGCTATCTGAACTGTTCATTACAGTCACTGCCATCCAATGAGAGAAACTTAAAGAAAAAAATTAAAAGGCTATGGAACAAGCTTACCAGGAACCCTATTATATGAAGCCATAAAAATGATCCATAATTAATCAATTCCACCCATGTACTTCTACCAATTCAGAACACAACACAAATTCCATTTATATGTAAGTGTATTTCATATATACATAAAACACATGTGCATACATATGTGAGTAGGTTGGCTGGTTTGTTTTTTGCAGTACTCAGTGGGCACACAGAGGACATAAGTGGGTACATAACTATAGCTCACATCTAGAATGAAAGCAAGGAATCCCTGATCCAATCTCTCAGAGCTGGAAAAAATCAAAGAACTCTTCTCCTCACAGCATAAAAAATACTTGCAAAAGGTCTTTATGAAATTAAAGAAAAACTTAGTAAAGGGAAGAATGACATCTACAAACTCAAAGCTGTGTAAAGCCACCATATTGAAAGCATGGAGCCAATGAATACCATCTACTGAGAAATCCTTGAGAAAGGGAATGAAGAGAGTTGAATATTGCTACATGGTACATTACAGTGGCAGTCTTCAGAGAGTTGAACATGTGGGCCTGAATGAGCAGAATAAAAAAGATCATAAAGTCCTACAGACAAACCTAAACACACAGAGAGGCAGATGAAAATACTCTGAAACCAAATTATCAAGAGAAGACTTATTATTTCTTGCACAGCTCTTCATTCTGGGAAGAACTGGGAAGATTCTCATGCCAGAAAAAAGCTAAAAAATGGTGGGGGTCTTCAGAGGGATTTTTTTTTTAGATGAGTGACTCAGTATCTGTCTGAAATTGAAGTAACTGTAGAATAAGTTCTGAAACAAATTGACAAAATGAACTCTACAAATTGCCAAGACCAGATGGTATTCACCCAGGAGCTGTAAAGGAACTCAAGGATGAAATAACTGAATTATCAAGGATAATGTTCAGCCTCTCATTGCATCACTCAAAACGTGATGTCAATTTCTAATGAAGAGTTTCAAGGGAACTCCAGGCCTCTTGACCTGTAGTGGGGAAGTCAGGAGCAACTCAAATAAAAAAAAAAACCCTCAGAATTCATAGGCATCTGAATGATCCACTTCAGAAGTCAATATGGCTTTGAAGAAAAGTTATGCCCTGCAAAACTGTATTTTGAAAGGTGCAAGAAACTCTGTGGAAAAGACTGATAAAGCTGACAATATCTACTTTGGTTTCCAAAAGGATATCTTATTAAAGTGGTAGAAATAAGCAAATACAGCATAAAAGAGGACGGTGTTAGCACAGATAAATAATCATTTGAAAGCAGTTAGAAACAGAAGTCGAAAGTAAAAGGTCTTGCTGATGACTGGTTCTACCTGAACTCATGCTAGTTCTCATCCTGATGAAATACCCAAGAGAGGCTGAGCAATACAAAGATTTCTTATTTTGTAAATATTAAGGATGAAGGCCAACAGAAACACAGCAGGGCCAGAGAGCTGACTAGACAATAAAGGAGCGGGGGAAATTTAGTGTAGGTGGTAATAAAGGATGCGCAGAAGGAAAACACAGTTCCAGCTTCACATATAAACAATGGTCCTTACTGGTGGCTGTTGGATTCGTGGTCCCAGCTCCTGCTCCCAGCGTGGCTCCCACAAAGATGACAAGACTCCAAGAAGCTGTGGAACAAAAGCACTTTAATGCAAAAATGCCTTCTTTTATAGCATTAGCATGGAATTTTCTGGAAATATGGGTGGGACCTGGATGCCCATTGGTGGAGAACATGATTGAAAAATGTACCAATAAAGGCACAGGAATTCAACAACTAACCAATAGCAGATTGTGTCCATGCACCAATAGCAGGAGTAGAGATTCAACAACTGACCAATAGGTGATCACATCCAACAGCCAATCAGAGTTCAAGGCTCTGAGAGAGGTGGGAAAGCAGCCCTGAGGGATTAGGGGAACAAAAACCTGGGTAGGATCTCTAAAGGAAAAATGAACAACCAGGACTCTGTTTAAATAACCATTACCAAACAGGAGAAAACAAAAAATATTCATTAAATATCCATTAGAATCCCTTAAACAGTCACAGTGCATTGATTTTCTTCAGGGGCAGCTGGTTCAAGGTGGTCCTTGTCATTATAAATACATTGCCAATAAAACCTCTTCCACTGATTATAGGATTGCCATTCTCCTACACCTTACCATTTTGCTGACCATTAAAATTCAGAAGTGGTATCTTGAGACTATGACAGAAATAAGAGCATAAAATACATCAATATAAATGTAATAGGAAGCTCCATGAACACACCAGCTCAATTCTTTGCTGTGCTTAAAAACTTAAAGATTAGGCACTATAGGGTGATAAACAGAAAAATGAGACCTATGTGATGCCATGGCTCATTCAGATCATGAATATTATATGCAATCTTATCATCTCTTTTGTGACTCAAGCAGATTCAGAAGTGAGAAGCAACAGAGTAAGGATGCAGGATTGGAGTGCTCAGACAAAATAAGAGGCAACAAAAGGGGGTTATGGTAGAGGTGTACAAAATCATGAAGCTCATGAATAAGTTAAAAAGTGATCATATGTTTGCCCTCTTTGCCAATAAAATAAATGAGGCATTAAAGAAAGCTGTTTGGAGTCAGGTTCAGAGTAAATAAAAAGATAAGTTTCATTTTACAACATTCCTTAAGAGAATAATAGCTGTAGTTGGGAGAATATTCAGGGTTAGCCATATTTCTGCTGTTTTTGCTTTTCCACACACCTCCATTTGTGGCCACTGTAATAGCAAACCAGACCCTTAGTCTAGCCTGTAGGGTTTTATATTTTTTCTATTTTCATGAAAAGATGCATGACACTTCATTTCTAGACTAATCCAGATAATCTGAACTAAAGACTCAGAACAGCAGCTTATCTGGATTTCGTGGTCAACACTATTTACCACAACATACAGCCTTTCAAGATGGAAGTATCAGGGATTTGAATATGATCTCCTTACAAATATGCATGTAACAGATGAAGAGATTTAAAGAAAAAAAAGAGGAATCTCTTGTAATTCTTTCACTGTACTTTCCTCTTGGCAATTGATGATCAGATTTTCAGTTGCTAAATATCAGTAGAGCTTCTGTCATTTCACTGCAGCTCACCAGGAACACCTACCAAAGAATCTCAGAAAATGAATACTATTGCTCTCTGTCCTCATTAATTAGATAATGCTTGAAGACTGTTCCTGGGAATGGCAATGGGATGGTCTCTACTGTTAAGTTTTTACCATGGTCCTATTCCAAATACGAGCACATCAAAACCTTCTAGGCACACTTCTAAACCTAAGTTGTTCCAGAGACCCCTGCCAGGCCTCTTTGCACATGGACATGCTTCTTTAAGGTCAAGGTAGAAGACAGGACTTTTCCACCAAAGGAAAAACGAGGAGTGGGGAGAGGAAGGGAGTGGATGAAGGATGGAAATGGTTAACATTCATTGACTTAAGTCTACACTTAAATTTCATGCTATTGTTGCAATTTCAATCCCAAAGGTTTTTCTCGTACCTTCCTGCCTTGGTATCCTGACAAGTCCTGTCACTCAAACATTTTGGTCTTTCACTTCAACCAATCTGAGGGCCACAGCCCCTCACACATATAATGCTCTGCTTGAAATCCTGAAAATCCCCCTTTTCCACATAACCACATCATCTGCAGCCTCTCCAGTGCAGAAAAATCTATGGGTACATGAAACAAGGCCTTTTTTTTTCATTTGCGTTCCTTGTGCAAATGCCAGAAAAGCTGGCAAATTTCAGGAATATTCCAGTATTTACAGACATAGAGTACTAGCAAGCCATGTTTCTAGAGTGAATATCCATTCAACAAACTAACTTTTCAATTTCTTTTGAAGTAGCAGGTATAGAAGAACTCTACAATGACCTATAGACATTATGCAGTCTATTTACCTACCCAAATGAGTATATTTCTGGCTTAGCTTTTACTGTCAACTTCTAAAGACTGTGTGCTGCATAACACATAAGCTGTGTGCCCAAAGCCTGTGTGGCCAGGGAAGTGCTGGAGGTACAGTTCTCACTCACTCCAGGAGACAGCTATGCAGCTGTGAACAGTAAATTTCTGGTATGAAGTGAAGAGACAAGAGATCACCAGTCTCAACAGTCTGAAGTGCATTTCCTTTTGTTACAGATAAGCATTACACCATCTATTGAATCAAAGGAGCTGCTTAGTATCCCTGCCACCCTTCACAATCCTCTAGAAACCCCAATTATGAAATGTGTGACTCCTTCAAAGTCAGTGAGAAGCTGCGGGTGAGTGAAGGTGTGTTTATCTGATTTACACTCTCCAGTGGTTTTGGTGACAGATTTGATCCAACTGAAATCCTGACTGTGAAGGAGACTGAAGTCTTTATGCTATTAATATGGAAAAAATCATGAAACAATATGAAAAAAAGATGTAGGAACTGTCATAAATAGAAGAAAGGGCAGGAAGAGTTCAGTCCAAGCTATCAACTAAACTTCAGGAATAACGTCCCACACCCCCAACTCCACACAAAATAGCTGAAGTAAAGAAATGCATACAGTCTCCAGACATAGGCTGTGACAAATATCACCCCAGTAGAACTTAAGTATTTGTCCTTAGAATAAATAGCCAATCTATATTCTGTGTGAAGATGCTACAATTTTCTCTCATCTCATTAGAGGATGTTAGAAATCTTTCCCTTATTTCAGACACAATTATCTCAATGCCTATTCAAGCCACTTGGACGTTGACCAGCTCAGCTGAGATTCTTTCCAGCACTCCCGTTCTCTGCTCTTAGGAAACTCCAACCAATTAACATAGCTCAGTTTATGAGCATATGAGTCTATTAAGAGTGTTGAACTTTTTGTAATTCTTACATGATTTAGTCTGGCATTTACTGGTACATGATGAAAAGCCCTTTTACACAGCACTTGAATACAAATATTCTTGCTAAGTCATGCAGAAAATCCACACTTTTTGAGGTAGCTCAGAAACAGTGTCCATTACTGGCTCACTCCTAAGTTGTAACACCACAGGCACTGGTACAAGTTACATTAGCCAGAGTAAAAGTGATTTATCCTCTTCCAGAATACATCAATATATACAAATGATAGAATCCCATCTGTGGGCAAGACCTCACTCCACTTGTTTCTTCCGCTACCATGAGCAACCTGCTCTGAGCAAATCTGCTCCCTCCCTATTCCCTGCTGCCCACAAGGGCAGCTAGACCAGTGGAAGGCTGGGGGTCCATATCTAAAACTGAGTTCTGGGACTCACGTCAAGATGGCAAGGTAGACAGTCAAAGCCTCTTCCTAACCTTGTGGGGAATCCAAGAGGATTGTCCTGCTGCCAGAGGTACTGCTTTGCACAAGTATGCACCTTGGATTATGTTGTTTGTTTTCCTCCTGCATTGCTTGAGTCCTGAAGAGCCCACTTCAGTTTAACCTCCTCCCATCCCAGAGACAGCCTGGCTAATCTCAGGGTAGTCCTTACACATTATCCTGCATCTTCTATTCTAGAACAGAAAAGAGACCTCTTTGCAGATGCTATTTTTACACTGTCAGTCTGTCAGTTTGAGGAAAAAAGAAAGAAAAAAAAGATTATGTTTACCTTCTCAAGAGTCAAATAAATATTATTTTTTCCTGTCAGTTTGCTTTTATTAAGTAGAAATGCTGAAATTGAACTGATTCAAATAGAATTGACCACATTTCATCAGACTTCAAAATCTGTTAGCTCTGCTGTAAGCATAAGAACCTTTATATTTACCTTTGAAAGTTTTATTTCTTTTGCAAAGTAAACAACAGTTGGGCACTATGATTTAAAAGGAATTGACATTTGTTGTTAATGGTTTTTTGGGTTTTTTTTTGACGTACATTCCTGAAACAAACGGAAATTTAAAGTCAACATTTTCTTCCTGGCAAAACAGCCCCGGATGAAGATGAATAAAATCTGAGATAAAAATAAAATCGAGATATATATGGAAAAAAATAATACCATTTCCTCTCAAAGTGCTTAAAGATTCCCAAATCAGAAGTAGTCCGTATGTAAACAAAGATTTAGACAGGAGGTCCAAATACCTACTCTGTTCTGGGAAATGATTTTATATCTCTCTTAACCAGAGCTTTGGTGCCAGGAAAAAACATCATCAGTGGTGGAACTGAGGACTGAGAAAATATATAAAAAATTGCTTTAGGTGGAGACTGGGTCTTTTCTAAAAATAATCCTAAAAGAAAACAACTCACCTCCACATCAGTTAAATGAGTCTTGAAATGATTGAACATCCCCTTTCTTTAGACAGCAAAATGTTTGCTTTGTAGTTTGGATCAATTTTTTTTATATGTAAAAAAAATGTTGAGGGATTCTGGCACAATGTCATTCTATCATATTAACTTTACTGTAAAGTTAATGTGAAGAGACTGTAAAACCACAGAACTATGTTGAACATTAAGATAGGTCAGGGAAAGTATAATTTTGCAAAAAGCAACCCCTTCTGTAAATAAAATAATAAAACATAAACAAGACAAAAAGCCACTGACTTGGAGTCCTCTGTGATGAATGATATTCAGTAAACCTGAATGCTTTTCTTCCACCTGTGGAGGAAATGTCTTGGGGTAGCAGGACTTAGCCCTCTGAATAATATATCATAAAGAGCTTCCTCTTTGCACTGTAATTTCTTCAGTAGTGCACCACTTTGCTTCTTGTACATGTCAAGATTTCTGTCCTTGTAACCACTTCCCAGCACTTCCCAAGTATTTAAAGCCCAGAAATATACCCCTGGCCAGTACAGTCCCCGTGACTTTCAGCAGGCTGCACTGTCCACCTGAATCACAAGGGTTTCCAGATGATATTCACGGGCACAGGGAAAAGCTCAAGAAACATTTGGCAGGAAGCTTAAGAATTAAACCCATTGCAGTGCCTTCTTGGCAAGGTGATAAAATGGGGAGTGATAATTTTTCACCATTTCAAAGGAAACAATTCCCACCCCTAGTCTCAAATCTGCAATCATATCCAGGTTACTTGGCTGTATTAGGCAGCCTGGTCTTTATCTTCCAACAGTATTCTGGACACAGCAGCAGACATTTAGGTACCTTTTCATTAAAGCAGCAAAGGTCTATTAGCATATCTGTCCTACTGAGATTTTCTTTTGGCAGAGAACAATTACTTTCCATATCTCTGAACTGTCATCCAGCCTTACAAAAACAGCTTCCCTCTTATGTCCCACAATTTTCTAAGGGAATAACTCAGTGTAGGGAGGTCAAGCCATCAGTTCAGTAGAGGATCAATTCACTAGCATAATTGTTTCCAGACAAAGCATAGAGTTCATATTTATGTCAGCCGAGATCATTGTCAGCATTACAACAGCTCCTCCTAGGATTTGTCATCCCACTGGGTGGGATAAAGTACAGAACAAGCAACCCAGGAAGAACAGAGAATAAATGGGGTCTCTGTAAGGTCCAAGAAGCAGGGAACCGAATAAAAAGAGGACATTTTTATTTCTGCCATCTAGGAACTAACTCTAAGTTGCATCTATTAACAAAGTATGTGATTTTGAAATGTCATATTATTGGGGTTATACTCACTAAAACAGAAAGCAAGAAGATATTAATGAGACAGGTCACCTGCCTACACAAACAGGAATTCTGCCTGGTTTGGCCCAATGCTATTAATGAAATCAAGACAGGAAAGACTGGTATGGCATATGGCTGACAGATGCAAGCATGTAATTTGATGGTGCAGTGGAAAAATGACTCAGTACATCATTATCAATTTAATATTTTCCATTTTCTTAGGAAAAAGATTTCACTTGTGGTTCAGCCATTTAGAAGTTAACCTTTCCATGAAGGCAATCTGTGTGTGGTGCTTTTCAAATGTAAGCTTTATTATAAGTTACAGCACTATACAAAGAGGTGGTTAGAAAGGACTCTATGAAATCACACAGTGTGTGCCCAGGTTCAGCTTCAGTCTTGTCATTTCAGATTAATGTTTGTCCAATCTGTTCTTAAAAACCTTTGCAGCTTCTGAAGCCTAAGAATATATCTCATTATCTTTCCTTTTAGGCTGTTGCTTTGTTTGAGTTTGGTTATTTTGCTAGCACTTGATCTCTGCCTCTCTTGCTGTAATTAAAGCTCAGTGAGAAAATGCTCCATGAACTCAAAAGTTTTTGCTCTCTTTTTGAAGCACTGAGGTCACATTATTTCTTCATGCTAGGTAAACCCCAAGAAAACAGCTTTTTATACAAAGAATCCAGGTTGATATCTCCCTCAGTTTTGAAACTGTAACATTAACAACCACATTCAGAAAGCAGCTTATCTGGAAATACGAAATTTCATCCAGCCCAGTTTCCTAAAGTCTGCATTTCCTAGTTGACTGACAAGAATTTCATGTGAAGTAATGTCAAAAGATCTCTTTCCTTTCAGGGAAGGGAAGGGTGCTGTCCAGGAAGAACTCTTAAGTTCACAGATAAATACTTAATGCTCTAGCTAAGTTAACTGCAGGCTATGGAAGATGGATAATAGATAATTCAAACTATTTTTCAGTATTAAAAATAATAGGCAGTGACCCTGCATGTCTTTTTTCTTGTTCCATCTTTGTTTTACAGGATGCATCCCTTGGAGGAAAGCCCAGAAAGATTATGGGATGGTGGTATAAAACTAAGAAGGTTCACCTGAGTATTTTGCCAGTATTTCAGTCCAATCCCATCTCCTTTTTCACATTGCTGAAGTTGGCACTTGACTTTCACTTGGTATTGTAAAGTAACAGCAGCTTGAATTCTGGGTCATCTGTCAGGGATACTTTCTCCAAAGCAGTAACCTCAAAGTTTTATCCTTTCTGCATTTTCTGTCTGTTTTTCCATCAATTTAAACATGGGTGGTTGTGGAAGAGTGATAAAGGAATTATTCTGTTCAGAAGTGAATAAACTGCATAGTTTTTGTTTTCAGAAGAATGTGAACTGTACCCTACACTAACACCTTAGGTATCAATCTCAATAACAGCTATGGATTTTCTTGCCTGGTAAATCACATACAACCTGGAGGATTCAATTACAGCATCCTGAAAGCATAGGGAAACGGGATTTGATACCTAGAGCCAAGGTCCCATCTTAGTTTGCTTAAATTTAAATTACCTTAATCGATTATTCTCCAAAGAGAAATCTATCACAATTATTGGTAAGTATTTGCTTCATTGGTAGCCAATATACACATTTAGAAATTGGAAGAAGAGCACTCTACTAGATGTTAATTACTTGGGTTTTTTTCCCTTCTCCAAAATGTAGCTCTTAATAATATACTTAGCTTTGTTCAGACCAAGTATTTGGTGCATCCATCCAGCTCACCTGTAAGCAGCCAAGAGGTGATTCTGCAAGATCTCTACTTTCTGTAATTAGAAACAGCTAAAGGCAGAGTTGTAGCTCACGTACTCTTCACATCCCGAGGGAAGCAGCTTGGTCTCTATGCGTTTTTCTAGAGCACAGTTGAAATTCAAACAAAAGCAAAGGGACATATCTCCTAAGGATTATTTTTATTCTTAGCTGAACCTTTCTTCATGCAAGTAACCTACACATGTACATGTGCACTAGCTCAGATATCCACACCTCTCAGGAAATTTAGCAATCCCATGCTTCTACTGCACCCCACACCTGCTTTTTAATCTGACCTCAGAAACGTGGCTTCTGTACCATTATCTGCTGTGCATTGACAGAATACCATAATACTGTGTGTTAACCCCAGGGATGAGAGTTTCACTAGCAAGCAACCAGCCCTTTTCAGCTTGGGCATACAGCTGTGTGACTAACAGTGAACTTTCCCTGTATAGCTCACAGGCTTAATTTCACCCTTCTCCACCCTCCCCCACTCCCACCTCCCCATTAGCAAACTGCCCCAGAGGGAAAAAAAGATGTAGAGAGGGAGAAGTGGCAATATTTCTGCCTCACTGAATTCTGCACATGCCCCAACTCAAAAGCATTAATGGAGAAGGAGAGAGTCTGGAAAGCACCCTGGCAAAGCTGCCTTTATGCACTGGCTTAGACTGCAGAGGGATGGGTCAGGTATTGCTCTTGTAAACTGTTACACTCCCCATGCTGAAGTGCAGTGTTTTCTGAGCACTGCTTACATTCTGGCAGCTACAGAAAGAGGCTATGACTGGAGCTTGAATGGGAGGAACAGCCTTGAAGGAATTTGCCTGTTTCTCCTTCCATACAGCAAATCAGATTGACTCTAGCTTAAGTCTGATGATTTACATTAACATGTCATTTGTCTACATACCATTAAAAAAATGTTCCTCAGGTTAGAAAAGGGGCCATGTTTGGGGTCATTAGTTTCAAAGTCTGGAAATGAATCAGCAGTTTTGAAATTACACAGACAGACTAACTAAGCACTGCAGCAAAATATGACCTGGGACAGCTCTCCTGCTTGCCTCTCCTGTAAAACACACTACAAGCCAAGGCTCTTGTCTAAAACAATCCTTGGGTATTTCAGTAGAAAAGAAATTATTCAGGACCACATACCCTCAGGCTGAGATTTGCAAAAAAATCTGATAACACAAGGCTGTGCCAAACCAAATGGCTGTGACCAAACCTTCCCTGGGAAGGGAAGGGGCTGAATCACAAAACAACAGAAATGGGAGTGAAGCCTTGTGCCTTTATCATGGATTTAAAGAAAACCTCTGTGAAAGATCTGGCTGATTTATTTAGAAAGACTGTGTCTCAGCCACCTGCTTGGATGAGATAGCCCTCTACTTTGTGTAGTTTCAAATAATGACATCTTTGAAATCCCAATCAGAGGTGTTGACAGGAGACAAATCTCATGCCAGGCCTGTAAAAAGGGTTACCAGTACTTCAATAGATATCTCTGTCAGCACATCTTTGATGAAAATAGTCTCTTTGAAGAACCTTAAAAGGCTCACTTTGCTTCTGGCTTTTACACATCCTAGACCTGGGTCTCCACAGTTTATATAGGGATTCACATGCTTCACTTCTGTGGTGTCCCAAGGCCTTGCCAGAAATGACTCCCTGGCTGGGAGACAACAGTCACCCTGGCAGCATGTGACACTTCAACTCCAGCCAGCTATGGTGTGCCATCCAGGCACATGGGTGGAGAACAGCAAAAACAAGTTCCAAATCACCAGCCCTTTTCAACCTCCTAATTGAGACTGCTCAGGCAGGCAGGTACTGCTCAGTGCAAAGACAACCCTTACAGCTGAAGGACTGGATTCTCATTTGTATCCCCTTGCACCCAAAAGTTTTTCTTGAGCTCTTGCATAATCTTCTCTCAAATAACATGACAAGAAGAAACAGCCTCAAGTTGAACCAGGGGAGGTTTAGATGGGATATTAGGAAAAAATTCTTCACCAATAGGATTGTGAAGCACTGGAACAGGCTGCTCAGGTAATGGCTGAGTCACTATCCCTGGAGGATTTAAAAGACATGTAGATGTGGTGCTTAGGGACATGGTTTAGTGGTGGACTTCATGATTGAACTTGGTCATCTTAGATGTCTTTTCCTGCCTAAAAGATACTCTACTGTCTTTAAATGTGGGGAGGGAGGAGAAGACAGGATGATTTAAGAACTCCCTTTTAAATTGCAAGTTGGCTTTGGCCATGAACAATTCACATTAACCCAGAAATATCTGATACACACTCAGACAAAGCCTTGCTGATAACTTGTCAGAACTCTTTATTGCCCAGCAAATAATTCAGAAATGAGTACTTTTCTATTGAAGTAATGCAGCCATTCCTCTTGTCCTGTAAGCAGATATTCCTCCTAAGATATTGCTTCATAAGCTGGTAGCTATGGCAAAAGGCAAAAAAACTAGTTGAGCTGGGTGTTACCAGTGAAATCCTTGTAAGTCCTGAATAGTCAAGACCAGACGCCAAGCATAACAAGAAGAGTGGTATACACTCTGCTGTCTCCAAATTCATGATGCTCCATGTGATATCAAATGGCTGCTAGACAATAAAATGATGCCCTTTTATTTTTTTAATTGGTTCCAAAACACAGATCGAAAGGTTTAAGCATTATTACCTTGCAATTCTCATCCAAATGATAACAGAAGAACAAAAATCTATAAAAATACTTCTCTATAAGAATAGTGTTTTCCCCTCACCCCTCCAGCCTCCTCCTTTATACACAGGAAGACTGCATTTCTTTCAACAAAAATTATTGAACCTACAAAAATTAAACAGGAACACAAACCCAGAATCGCACATTGACTGAATAAGACTTTAAAAGGATTTCTTTTGTGGCCCTTTGTTCATTGAAAGAGAAGATTGAGAAGCTAGAAGTTTAAATACATAATTGCCTAAAGGCCTATGAAGGAAGTGAAGCAAGTGACTTGTTTCCAAATGATTTTAGCAGGTCTTCAACCTTGCAGCCCTTACTGAGCATATGCTCAGCACGTTGTACAGCAGTGTTCCTCATATAAGTTAGTAATCTGTAAACAGGGATCTCTCTAGCATCCAGTTTCTGTTCCTTAGGGTCTTAGATGTAGTTTTCTGTCATTAATTCACATTAATTCAGCTAGTAGTAAAAAGAAACTTTACAGAGAAGCTAATGTAAGAAACTATTAGTTTGGGTGCAAAACTCCATAAATAAAAATAGAAGTCTATTACACACTTGTATTTTACTTCCCTTTTGTGTATTGCAACTAAGTCATTGTTATCAGTATTTCCTATTGTGCACCCCTGCCCTAAAAAACAATGGAGCAAGTACTGATCAGTGCAGGCAAATCTAGGATAGGTGATAAGCAAGGAAGAGATTATTTTGAAAGCAGATTGAGAATATAACCTGTGTTCCTCTTTAAGTTTTAAAAGTCTTTTTTAGCCCTTTTGACTTAGTAAATTTTATAGCTGATGAACAATTTGGCTGCAGAATCTAAGAAAACCAAGAGCCTAAAGATAACATTAATCAAGTCAACCATTACAGAAGTCCTTATTTACTGTTTTATTTTTTTGGTACAAAAAACCATACAACATATCTTGCAAACTAGAGAAAACTGTGACCACTATGGTAGCAACACAGTAGATTATAAACAGACTATAAATAGACTGTTATTTTTAGAGCACTGTTTCTTAATTGCCTATAAACTTACCCAGTTGTGAGCACTTTGTGAAGACTGATGAAAGCATTGTCCAAATTTCTACAGGGCAGAGAGGCTCTACATTGTGTCTTGTGGATGAGATGCTGACATTAACTGACAGAAGCAGGAACACAGCAAGACAGTTATTTTTACATGAGAAGGGAAAAGAAGAAGGAGCCCCATTAGCTCTTTCCCTGGCCCCAGCTGGAGCTCTCTCCACCTGGTTCAACTGTGGCTGAATTTCAAATCATCTCTGGTGGGACCTGTTTCACTAGAGATTTTCATGAACCAAAGAGAATTGAAGCCAGATGGGAACATTCTAGTGAGATTCCTATAATCCAGCTTTTGTCCTCACCAGGTATAGACCATGCTGATTTATGCATCATGCAGCCTCAGTCAAATGGTAAAATGCTTTTTACCTTAGGAACAGCATTCTGAGATGAAATGGGCCTGTCTATGTGCATCTGTGTGCCTGCTCATCATTAACAGACAGATTGAAGTGACTGATGTCATAATTTTAATAACAGAAGCCAGAAACACCACCAAAATATTGACAAGTGAAATTTGTTCAAAGAGGTTTTACAAGACTCTTAGGAGAAAAACAACCGTAATGAAGACAGATGCAATTATCAAGAAAATTACTGGGTGTTATGTGCTGTTTCTTTCCATCCATGGCAGCAGCATGGTAAATTCTTCAAACTGGACTAGCAGTCTTCTGAGAGGTGCTGCTTCTTCGCAGAGAATGAATAACCACCATGAGGACCCTGTGGCCTTGCCTCTGGGCACAGTTCCTTGCCTGCCTGTCCCAGTCTGTCTCTGTTTTTTCTCCAGAGTTGCTGCCCCTGCTATGCTCCATCTGTGTTTCTAACTTGGCTTTTCAGGTGCTTCCAGTTTTCCTGCTGGTGGGTCTCCTGTTCTTTCCAAGGCCTTCTCCCTGTCCTCTAAAGCTCCTCAGCACTACCTTAGCTACCCCCCTGAATGTTTCCATTAGTGCTCATGGCCTCCAAGATAGACATCCTATGGTCCCTGCACCAGCATCCTTGAAACCATCAACTTCCTAGCAGAGAAATCACTGACAAAAGGTATGGCTATTTTCTCTAAGGCCAGATCTGACTTAAGTATTTTCTTTGGTTTGATAGGTGAGGCGGGGAGCCAATGCCTAGTTTTTGGCCAAGGACATTTCACTAGAAAATGAGCAGCAATGCAGAATTTATTCAAAGATGTAGCAAGTTTTGCACAGCTGTAAAAAGAAGTTTTATCACTATGAGTAACAGTGCCATCTGCTGACTCCCACTATAACCATATTGGGAGGATTCCATATTAGATAATTAAGTAATAAATTTCTTTTCATAAAAAACAGAAGCTGTTAGGGTTTTTTTAAGTAATTTTATAGGATTCTGGGGTAAAAATAATTTTCAGCATGACTTCGGAACTCAAGAGATCCTCAGCTGCTTTCCTATGGACCCGAGAGACAGCAGTCTTTTACTAAGTATTGCTCTGAGATCTGTAGGATATTTGGATTACATTACATTATTACACAAAGAATTGGAAAGCTTTGCATAACTTTCTCCCTGATTTGCCACCTCTCTAAGTTATTTTCTGGGCCTGATAAACTGAGTGCCTACCTTTCCAGATGGAAGTAGGACCCTTGAGGTTTGCAAACTCAAAGCAGCAGTATCTGAGCTCAGCTATTTAGCAGAGAAGCTGTAGATTTTTGGAAAATTAGGAGAAAACCTCAACAAACCCTAGTTGTTATGTACACTGGGTTTGTTAGTCTCAGGAGCCTAAATCCCAATTATTGGTCCTGAGGGATCCAACATAACAGTTACTAATGCTGTTGAAATCCATTTTAGATACCAGTCTCCAGTGTGCTGATCACAGTGTCCTTCACATTCAGGCACATTAGCTGTTTTTATTAGGAATTTTAAGCTACTGATGAGTTATTTTTCAATCAAAATGTGCTTGATGGAGCATTCCTTTCCAAATAAGGAAAATTACTTCTATACTTGTTCTTGTCTGGGGAAGCTTTTGTCTACTTTCACCACAGTGCTTTTCATACAAAAGATGTTAATAATGAACCCCTTAGAAAAACAGAAGGTAAAAGAAAAAAAAATGTAGATCCTAGTGTGGGGAAACAATACAGCTGCAAAATTGCTGAGTCAACTTAAATTGTCATGCAAATGATGTTTTATCACATATTTCTTAAAAGTCTGGAAGAATTTTCCTTTCAGCCCACTATTGCTAGGCTGATGTGGGCTGGTTGCAAACAGAAGATGTGATTTGTTCCTTCCTCAGATGCTCCTTTCCTGCCAACCCAGATGGCCGAGAAGAACCTACAGCTTACACACCACTGTGGGGCTGGCATCATAACATAATGCTATCATCAATTCTAAAATATTATCTTAACATCATTTACTAGACCCAAACTGGCAGAAAATGCAAGAAAGGCAGATTTACTTGTGTAATCTTGATTCTGTGTTAATATGACAAAGCTTGTATGGGCTAAGAATATGTAAATTAAAAAGCTGAGATAAAAAATGCTGAAAATAAAAAGCAGAAACTGCATACAAAGTATATCCTAAAGATCAAGAAGTTTTGGGCTTGTACAGTGTTGGGCTTTGTGTGATAAGCCAAATTCTGAGATTATAAGGACCACAGGAATGGCTAAGGGTGAGTGTGGGAAGGTAAATGCAAGCAAATTTCTGAGCCATGTCTGCCAAGGAAAGGTTTCACTGAAGGCTTTGGCAGGGGTTTTTGGAGCACTGACTGAGATGTTGTTAGAGAGTTTATATGAAGTAATTAGGTAAGAGAAGACTGAAATTAATAATCCCATTGAAGAGAGGCCTTTGACTATGCAGCTGGGCATGCTAGCTTGCAAATACACTGGAGGTTTGTGCAGTAATGTCTCATTTTGGGTCTGTTCCACTCAAGTCAAATGAGAGTTCCACTATTTCTTCCAGCAGGCGTAGGGCAAAACTGACACCAGGCCAACATTCTTATGTGTGTATTGTTGCTTCCATCTGGTAACATGAAAGGAGGCTGTTTGCTTTTCCTTTCAGACTAAAAAAGAGAATTTGGAAGGTAGATTGAACTGTCATAATCATTTTGCTGGTAAACGAGGCAATAACCTGATCTCTGGCTTCACTCTCTCCCTCTTTGGTACTGTTTGCTGTTCACAGAATTCATCACAATTTATCAGTTTTATTGCACATCTGTCTTGCTCTTTCGAACAGGAGAGGAAGGAGGGGTTTGATGCCTGAAGAGGCCCAGTTAAGTAAATCCTGCTTGAGCATCCACTGCCAGTCCAGACAAGAGTTACTTCATGTGTCTTCCAGGCTGTGCTCCAGTAAGTACACCACAGCATGAAATATTCTATTTTCTTTACAGTGTGATGTTTCTGACTCCTGGTTAACATGTAACCCTCTGAAACTGTTATCCAAATTCATCCCTGGAAAGCTGCTATTCCTGTAATTCATATGTGCTCCCGTATTTCTGCCTCAGCCTTTGCTTTTCCACATTTTATGTCATTTTGAAGTGGGTCTTCAACTCACCATATTTTCAAATTAATTTTGATTCATAATCCTGTTATACAGCATATCCACAGTTCTTCCCAGCTTGGTGCAACCTGTGAATTTAATGCACTTACAATTATGTTGCCTGTGACAAGATGCTGCTCAAGATGTCTTTTGTGCTGGCACTTCAAAAATCCAGGCTGGACTGCCAGGCCGGAAAATGAGTTCTGTGCAGCATGTTCAGCAGGAAGTAATGGGTAGGATCCAGTTCTGCCCACACAACCATATGATAGATACTGGTCATGCTGGGAACTGTGGCAGGGCACCTCAGCTGATCTGTGATGGATCCAGGAGAATGGTTCTGGAGTTCCTCCCAGGAATGCAGGACTCTGATAAAATCTAGTCCAGACTCATTCATGAGACATATATACATCATTCTGCTTTGTATTATTCAGCAGTCACCTTGGGACCAACCACGTAGGAGTGTGTGAGGGCCAGGTGTGGAGTGGCTCTTACAGCTATATTTGTATGTGTATGGTGTCCCAGAGGCTGGCCATGGACCTACAGAGTTCAAAGTTCCAAGGACTTTGTCAGTGTTATGGAGTGTATCTCAACATCCTCATTTCTGTGATGAGCATATAATAAGTCTCATTCATGATTATATATTTTATATATTTTGATATGATGACAGACAGTTAAACACTTGATAATTTAACTGGACTCTTTTAATTCCTCACAGAAAACTCTTCCCTGCTAGATATACTTTTATGCCAAGTAGTTTCAATGCTATCTTAAGCATGACATTTGAATCCTTGCAAATCCTCATTTCTATGATAATTTTTATAGCAGTCCACTACTTGCTCGTAGTGGTAAGATGTGTTCATGTCTCCTTCCTTACCAGTATTCACTTCTGTTGATCCACCTGGCTTAAAGTTGGCTTGCAGGACATCATTGTATAGTGATTTACATTAACAAGAAGCTGGTGAACATCACAATGATTTTAGATACTGGTAAGGATTTTTACTTGTTGAAGTAGTTTCTTTTCCTTTTATGAATTATAACTGGGATTTTATCATTATCATTTTCACTTGAAAATTAATAATACTTTTTTAACCAGAAATTGAACCCTTTAGACCTCTTGTTATTCTGATGACAGGACTGCTACTGACTGTTTTGCATGAGGAGTGAAATAACGTAGTTGTAGTATATGGAGTTCTATTACTGTAACAGAAAACAGGCTCTTTTTCAAATATCTATCTGCAGGAGTGGCAATATTCAGCCTGTCTGTACACAGTGAGAATTCTTGTGTGGAACCTGTATAGCAGAACAACTTCTATGCCAATCCATTTCTCCATACAGAGGCAAAAAACCGCTCACTGAGCAGGTCAGCCCTAATATCTGTGTGATGGCTTTTGATCTTCAAAATAGACAAATACTACAAAGCATACAATACATCCTCACCTGGAAAGCTTCACCTGTACCCAGGAGTGGACCTTGGAATTTCCTTCCTTCCTTCCTGACCAGTTATGGTCACCTCACATGAAGTACATAGGAAAATTAAGGTCTGGGGGTCTGAAGAGGTTGAGATATGGGGTTGCAGTTCCATCACACATTAGTACTTTGATGCCGGATCATAGTTTTGCCCATCTACAGATAAAGAAATTTAAGGCTAGATATACAGTCTTAATTTATAATTTTTGATTTGATGGCTTATTCTGAAATCTAGATTTATCAGCCTGAGAGGACCATGGATTCTGAGTTAGGCATCTGTACTATTAACTGAAATTATCATACAATCTTAGATGCTGATCCTGGACCAGCACTGCACAGCCCAAAAAGTCACACCGTGTGCCTCAGAGCATTGTCCTAGTGTCTGAACTCTGTCAGGTTTGGTGGTGTGATCATTTTCCTGAGGAGCCTGTTTCAGTGTCCAACAACCCTCTGGGTGAAGAACTTTTTTTCAACATCCAATCTAAACCTCCCCTGGTACAGCTTCATGCCATTCCCTTGGGTCCTGTCACTGGTCACCACAGAGAGGAGATCAGTGTCTGCCCCCCCCCTTACTCTCATGAGGAAATTGTAGACTGTGATAAGTTCTTCTCTCATTCTCCTCTTCTTCAGGCTGAACAAACTAACTTCACCCACTCCTCATATGGCTTCCCCTCTAGACCCTTCATCATTTTTGTAGCCCTCCTTTGGATGCTCTCCAATAGGTTTATACTCTTCCTACATTGTGGTACCCCAAAATTGGTGTCACAATAAGCATTGTCTATCTTTTAACAGAATATTACAGGGGAAAGAATGCAAAAGACAAGGCCACAGTCAATGTGCTGCAGAGGTGCTATTGTTCTGACATAAGGTTTTGGGGTTTTTTGGCTGTTTGCTGAATTCATCATTCTGCACTTCAGATTACACAACACAAAAAATTGGCAAACTGACATTCTTCTCTAATACCTCTGTGTGAGTTTAATCCCCAAGTTTCTCTTTGTAAAACTGACCACAATTTAATCAAAAAGAAAGAAAATGTATCTACAATGATTAATAAATCGTGAAAAGCTATTCCAGCCACTTTGACTAAGAAACTACTCAAACTGGGAGCTACTCAATACTTAAAACTAAGTCAAGTGTATTTACTGCATGCACAAAACCTATTCAAGACTATAAAACTAACTGCTTATTCTGGAGATTTAAAAAACCCAAAACATAAAGTGAGTCAGAAACATTTCCAACCCTCTGTTGGATCATTATTCAACCCACAGGTTTGGGATTTTTTGTTTGGCAGTTCTTGTTTCTTCATGGCATCTTCTGTAGCAAAGCTTGGCTACCCTGCAGGCAGCGTGCAGTGCTTTGAAGGCAGCACCTCCCCCACGTGCAGGAGTACCACATCCCCACATTCCTTGTGACTCCATCTGTTTTTCAGTATAGCGACCATCCATGAAGATGGTACTGCTCTTTTATAAATCAAACTTCCCAATTGAGAACTGTGGGGCAAGATAGACGACCATGGTGGGAAGACATGGAGGCAACCCCATAGCTACCAAACTGACCCTGTTCTTTCAGTGCCCTTCCTGCACTGAAAGTCACCAGCACTGTCCATGTGGGGATGTTGCCCTGCTGTTTCAGGTCTCATGCTGCCTGCAGAAGGCTTGTAGAGAGGAACTGGTGAGCCCAACTTCTTGCTGGAGATGACTTCAGATGCAATCGTGCTCCAAGGCAGCTTGGGCCTCTACTTTTGTCCCTTTTCATTTGCTATCAAAGTCATGAACACAAGATTATTTTTTCAGATGTCAGCAATACCCAGTGATTATTCCCCTGCTCACTTACAACTGTTTAGTAGCTGAATCACTTCCCACCAGCAATTGTGAGCTCAGAGATGGAGGCATCTGTTCATACAAATGGAGTTGTGGGAACAAACTAAATCTGTGTTTAAAAAAGGGGTGGTCAGGAAGAGGGAGACTAATTTCAAATAAAAGTTTCGCAAGCCCTAAGACAGTCAAGACAGTCCAGAAAAGTGCCCAACACCACCCTGAAATGCTGTTTGAAATGGGCTTCTCAAAATCACACAGAAGCAGTTTCTGAACTCTCTAATAAAAAAATTAATGTAGAGTAGAGCTGCAGTAGAGCTGCAGGGTTACGCCTTATTATTTTCTGTTGCTGTTCTGGTTCAGATTGATTTTATAGCTTGGCTGAAATGGTTTACCAGATTCTGTCACTGTGCATGGCAGTAGGATTTGATATTTGCTCTGGTGCAGAAAAGCTTTCATCAGTGTGAGATGATTAAGGACTCATCAATCTGGAATTGCTGGATTCTGCTGACTGAGGTGCCCCTAAGCTTTTGAGCCACTAAAGAAAGAGTCCTGTTGGTTTTTTACCATTTCTTTTGCTCTCCTATATGGCTGTTTGCTGTGTTTCTTAAATGCAACAGACTGCCTCTCAGCATCCAATCTGACTTCCCACCCCTCCTTTTCTGATGGAAGGCTATTCAAGAACAGTCCTCACAAGCTTTGCCTAAAGCTGTTATGTGGTCTGATAATAGCTTCATGGACAAACACACAATCAGCCACTTAAAGCAACTTTTCCAGGGGAATACTCTACATTTCTGATGGCAATATTCCCAAGGTTAATTAGAATATATTCAATTTTCATTGTATTTCCATCATCACAACCTCCCTGCAAGCTGCCATAAAGCAGCGCAGACCTTTATAGCTTTACCTCTTACAGTGACAACTTTAGTCTTGGCAAGGAATGAGCAGGGAGGAGAAAGGAGAAGGGAAAGGGAGAAAGGAGAATGGCCCATCTTGACAGGAGCAACATTCAGAGTTTGTAACCTTGCAGAATTCACACTGGAGCCTTAACCCTGCAGCCTTTTACACAAAATCCTTCCCTTGCAGACTAATGCACACACACACACACACACACACACACACACACACACACACACACACACACCCTGCACTATCACCACCCCCCCACCACCATTGCCACCCACCCACTGTGCATCCTGTGTTACATAATAAAAAATACCAAAACTCTAAAAAACCAAAATCCTTAAGGTCAAGCATAATTTCAAAATAAAATAATGGAGGCTCAAAACCAGATTTGAAACCTATTCCTTGCAACATGCCTGATCTGGACAGCTTCAAGCTTGTTTGGAAAGAACTGCCACATATACATCTTCAGTGTGTGATTGGCCTCACCAGTGAATATATGTCATTATTCCTGCAATTTTTTATGTCTGCGTTCATTAGTCAGGAGCTATGAGGGATGGTTAATGATTTCTTGCCTCCAAATCCACAGGAACAATAAACACAGATATTTTTCAGTGTGATTTGGGCTTAGGTTTGCACACATGGTTCTTTGGGACTGTGGTTAGGTTTGCTGGTCCCAGGACACCCAGGGTCAGAACAAACTGCTGTGCTCGCCAACACACGCACGCTGTGATGCAATTAACAGTTACCACCTTTTCCCTTTGAGGTTAAGAAGTAGAAGCTGCAAATTAAATGTTGCTCCACTGCTGCTGTTTCTAAAACCACAGGAAGAGTTGCACATGCAGCTGACTGAACCAATTTTCATCACAGCTCAGAAAAAGGGAAAAGCTAGTGGCTGTTTGTTTGTCCTGATAAAGGCTCAGGAAACACTAGAGTTAAGCAAAGGAAACAGGCCACACTGCCGCACTTTTAGCCACTTGGATCCAAGGGAGATAAATAACAGCAATGCTAAGAACCTTCATACAGTGAAACCTTTTTTAGGACCTTATTTTCAGTCAACGCTTCAAAGCAAAACAGAAGAGCTGCGGGATTTGTCTTTGGAGTGACAACCATGCAAAGGACAGGCATTTGGCATGTATTAGGACTGGAGATGAAAAGTTATGGTGACTTAATATCTTCCTTCTTAATTAATTGGCTAATTATTGTGAGGGTTTGTTTCTTTTTTAGCCTTGTTGATCTGAAGGAATCTGCAACAATATGAACTTCTCCTGGTCCTAGACTATTAGTCCATTAACCTAGGAGAAGTGTGTGCTCAATGCTTACCCCTACCATGTGGCCTCTGAGAGCCCCCCGAAAGGAACACACAGGGACCACAGGGGAGGGCAGGAACAAAGAGGAGGTTTATTCAGGGAGAAAGGTTTATATGGTCTTGGAGAGATACAAATTCACCAATAAGGGACAAAGGGGAGTCTGGCTTTGTGCCAATAGGAGTAAGGGGATTTCCATTCAATGGGAGAGGGTTACAGGAAATATGAGGTCACTGTCCTTCTCCCAGCCCCCTGGCCTGGCAGAGGTTTATGGGAAGAAGAAGCAATGACAATGCAGTTTTTACATTTAATACATTTAAACCACATTAAAAACATCAGTGTTTAAAGCATTCTTGGTGGCTGACTGATCTTCATCAGCCCATCTCTGGCACGACATCCTCCAAGCCATGTATTGAGAATGCATTGCTACAGCTAATTAATAAAAAAAATTAGTGGAAAAGAAAACTAAACTCACCTTCCCTTGCCAGTACATTGTACCTTCTGTAGCAGGTCAAACACCTCTTCCCCGACTGACAACTTTTGAAAGCACAGGAATACTGTAATTTTTGTGTCCTTCACATTTCCAGCAAATTTGGTCAAAATTGGCCAGACAATGGAAAAGTGATGGGCAGAATCACGGACCAACCTGCAGGCATTCAGGCCTTATCTCCACAGAAAACTAAGGAGCTCTTCTGCCCTACACAGGTATTTGGAAGTTCTCCAAAATTGAGTCAGAGCATCTGTGAGATCACACCTGAGTGTCAGCCTCTCCTCCACTGTGATTCAGTACTGCAGACAGATAGACAACCAGATGTAGGATGACTTGTGAGTTTTGTGAACTAGGTGGGCTTGAAAAGACATCCTATAGAAAAGGACTTTGTAAACAGGCATCTCTGAATTCACATCAGCTGTTGCATGTCAGCTCAAAGGTCAGGCATCAGGGCAAAGTCAAGGGAGAAACACAAAACCCTTAAGGTTCAAAAATGGAGGTAGGGATTCACAGAGGATTGATATTATTATAAGCAAAAATTATCTCACTAGCACCTAGAAACTAAGGTGTTTATTTATCTTCCACTCTTGATAAAGTTAATTAATAGATCTTAGGATAAATGGTTTATTTAGTGCAGAGCTGGCTATTTATGTGATAATCACCCACTACTCGTATTCAGTTGATGTATCTCTAGAATAAGCTGAGGCCCTATGTGAATTAATAACAGCAGGCCTTCACATTGGGTGGGGTGTTCATAATTCCAAAATGTCAGCTGCTCTCTACTGAAAAAAATCCCAAAAAAACCAAAACACCAAAAAAAAAAAGGGTTTAGAGAATGAAAAAGTCAGCACTCTGGTAGACCTCACAAATTTTTTTCATCAGGAAAAGAAAAACTATCGTCTCCCTTGATATCTTTGGAAAGGTTAGCAGTTAATGAA